>OY720105.1:39354526-40089722 GCA_963082835.1 Leptogaster cylindrica
CATTTAGAGTCGGGATCTTCAATACTCAAATTGCCGTGATTAAAGTTAAAGTTTTTGATAGTTTCATTGTTCGTTTCATATTCCGTACTGTATTTACTGCAGTGAAATTAATTATAATTCTTTTTTTTCTATTTTCTTTTTTTGTTTGTTGATGAATACATAGTTGATTTATATTTTTAAGTGAATTATATAATAAAAGTGACTTGAATTAAGACGCACATCTAGATTTCTTATTTACCGCTACACAATTGCCACCGTGAAGGGAGTTCTGTGTTTGGAATTAATTTCAGCAACATTTTTATTTGTGTTTAATTTTTTTTCCTTAATATACTGAACATTCGGTCACCCTGAAATAAAAAACAAATCCAAAAAAAATTGTCAAGGCCGGAAGAACGAACGCACTTGTTTTTTCAAAAGAAAATGTTGGCCAGAAAGCGACGGCTGCCTGGGCAGATCTTGGTTTTCGAAAACCAAATCAGAATATAAAATGAAAAGAAATACTCAGAAAGAACATCAATTCGACTTCCGCATCACCGCAGTGCATACCCCGCAAAAGTTCCTTCCATATGTTATATTCACGTTGCCTGTGGTGGCAAAAGAATAATAAAAAAGATCACCCCAGAAAACAAGCAAAATTTGGGCTTCAATAGCAGGCAAGTATGTGTCTGTAAAGCCATTAGGACACTGGCTATTTTATATGCTTAAAAAGTACGTAAAAAATCTTGCGAATAGCGTACAAATATATTTCATTGTGATTTTTCAGTAGGAGTAAAACGAGCAGACCTATTGATAATAAACTGGAAAAGCAGCACACAATTCGATCTCTTTCAGCGTTTCCAGCTATTAAGTGACCGAAAAGATCGAGCTGAGGGTACTTTTCGAGCACTTTTCGTGCACTTATGCTTACTCGATGATAGTTGCTGTCAATCAAATTGTTTTGGCATGATTTCGGTGACGAGCTCTTTTGGAAAATCGAATTGGATAAATTTTTAAACGTTTTATATATGTGTGGAATATCGATAAATTTAGTGTATATTTCGATTTTACTCTTAAAAACCAAAAATGTGAAAAGATTAAATAAAATAAATGTTTCCTGATAACTGTCAACTTCAAACTACGCGAAATAAGTTATTGCTTGTCTCTTTCTAACGTTTCCTATCCTTTTCATGCTGTGCTTACAATTCGGACAGAATTCCAGCATATAAAATAGCCAGTGTCCTAAGGCCTTGAATGAAAGCAGCTCTGTGACGTATCTCTAACCACGCTGCTGATCTGCTGGAATAACTCCGCGCGCGCTGCCCGAATTGTCTTCTCTGTTTTGTCTCCAGTGTCTCCACTACTGCGGTAAAATGTCCAGAAAGAAAACGATTTCTGCTCTAGGTAAATTTGCCTCTTAAGCCTAGTATGCAGTTCGCACGGAATTCCGTGTCCCATAAGAAATACACGTAAAGAGCTGCACGGAATTCCGTGTACCCAAATTTTCCGTGCGCTCTTTGGTTTTTGAGTACGCAGTTCGAGCGAAAAACTTGTGGTAAAATGTCGCTGTTGAACTTGCCTGTTCACAGTGCGGTTTGAAGATTAACTTTGACAGTTAAGGCAAAACACATTGAAAATGCCGATGCCGGCATTCTGCGGCATCGCGCTTCCAACACACACTATATTATGAAGTAGCACACATTGAAGCTTCGCCGAGGCGGCATTCTGTCGGCATTGTCGGAAAATTCCGACGTGCTGGATTTCTCCAGGCATCGAGGCGGCCTCCTGTCACTTTTGTTTAAATTTTGAATCGGTTTTTTTTGTACCGTTTGGTTTTGTACTTGCATCATATCACTTCTCAGGTAATAAAAGTGATTATATTTAGTTATTTCTGTTCACAACATCTCTCTTTAAGGAAAACATGGATATATTCTCATTGCAGCAACAAATTCTTCATGATCCCTCTCCTTCATTATTCTAAATTCTTGGACTGAAAATACATGAATGTCACGGGTAGTCCATAGCTCACGTACCCACAATCTTTTTCGCGTCGCTAAACTAAAATTTATTAACTGCAATTAGCAAACTAAATGTAGTTGCAGCATTTTCTACTTAACTCTCAGTCACATCCATGTCCATTTTAACACAATTACTGATTTGCAGCTCACGAAGCCGCTGCCAGATGCTTTAATGTATTCACGATGCCACTGCCGATGCCACTGCTAGCAGACTGCCGGCATCGGCATTCTCAATGTGTTTCGGCCTTTAGTGTTGTTGTCGATATATTGTGCGAGAAAATTGAATTAATTTGAGAGTCATTTACTAAGAATTATTGTTCAAAAATATATTAATATATTGTTATTTAGTGGCACAAGCAGAATTTTTGGGAATTGGAGTGCCAAATGAATTCAGATGCATTTTTCAAATCAAATTTCCGCATGAAACTGTAAATTTACTGTGAAAAGCTGTCAAAATGTTCCTTGAAGCCATCTATGTATCAAAATTTGAACTAGTATATGCACAATAAAATGGAGATTACGACGCGATTACGATTGAATCTCCTCAGCAGCATTTGACAGTTTTTGTATGGTAAAGCTCCTCGAAAACTAGGAGATCAAGGCGTTAAACCTCGAAACCGGTTTAATCTCGCGATTATCTCGCAGTGTGAACATGCTATAATTATTTTATTTTACCACCCAAAACAGTTCAGAGAGGGTTTATTTTATGGAGAGAAGAGAAAATTCCTTGATCAAATCAGTCAACAGTGTTGCATGCACTGGAATTTGAACGGTTCGAATATCGAATATTACGAACTGTTTTCTTCCAGCATTCCAAGAAACAACTGTCAGCTGAGAAAAATAAAGTTCTGTGAGCGCTGGTCGGAATTGAGAAACGTTATTATTGTTCGAATCAAATTTTGGGAGATTTTTAGAGATTTGAACAGTTGTTTTGCAATTTATTCAAAAAAACATCCTAATTTCAATCCAAATGGATTCGTCTATTCCAGCAAGGAATACGAGAAGTTCACAGAAGAAGACAAATGCGAAAACCAAATCTAAGTCACAGACTTCAAGCGGTAAGTAATCTTTCAATATTTATTTCGTTGCAATAGTAAACATATTTACATTACCATTTGTTTTAGATGGTAGTATTGCGAACACAGGAGGAGATGGAAAAGAAACGTTTGACTTGTACCTGAGAAATCTACCTCATTTGGTATGAATTATGCTAAATCCAAAAAGTTAGTGCGTAGTAACTTGAAATCAATTTCAGATTACTGAAGACGATCTTCGGAATTATTTTAGCAGTTTCGGCGATCTTAAATCTGTAGAAATCCACAGCAAAGGATCGAAGAACCATGTATACAAATATGCCTTTATAAATTTCAAAGACGTAACCTCAGCTGCGGCGTAAGTATCGTTTACATGGTTAAGATAAATAGCAGGTCGATGATGGTCGCCTGCATTTCATATAATAGTTAAAAGTGTTTGTTTCGTTTCAAATTGTTAGTGTATTTCTCTCATTTCAGAGCATCGCGGAAGAGAGTACATCAAATCTGCAAGCGTAAGATCATAGCGAGATCTGCGAATAGCTTGAGGAAACGGATTCCAAACCGGAAAGGTAGAAGAGTTGCCAAACGCCCGAAAAAAAATGATCCTAAGAAGAGTCCTATTCTCCGCCTGAACGATGATTGTCTTTTTCATTTATGTTCCTTCCTACGCCTTGGTGACAAAAGCAACTTATCTGCAACTTGTGTCCGTTTCAGTGAAGTTGTAGCAACGATGTTTCACCACAAAAAATCTATAACCATTTGCAAAGAGGAGGCGGAGGGACTTACACTTGAGCAATTCAAACAGATTTTAGCTAAAGCGGGACATCACCTCTTCCAAATTAAAGTTGAGAACTGTAAGCGGTTACGGAATCCCTCGCAAAGTTTAGAACTCATATCGCAAATGTGCCCCAATTTGCGAGAACTTCGAATGATACGCCTAGAGGAACCATACTTGCTTATGGAGGTCGGATTAAAGTTGCATCATTTGACCAGGATCGAACTACAAAAATGCCACATTACTGACGACATTTGCAACCATTTAACACTCCTGCAGAACGTGGAATATCTGGACCTTTCCTACAACGAAAAAATGACTGGGATGTATTTAGACAAATTCCCAAAATTGTTGTATTTGAACGTGAGAAACTGTTCAAATTTTCAACCAACTCATTTTATCAGTATTTGTGAAAAAGGGATGTTGAAACGGTTAAACATAATCGATTGCTACAATTTACCCAGTTTACCCTACTCCTCAGAGGCTCTATTAAAACTGATCCACTTGGAAGAACTCTTGATTTCCTCAATTGAAAATGTTGTAAGTCAGCTTCAGAGTCTGAAAGTGCTAACAATAGTCCGAAAGTATAACCAAATATGCGTGGGAGTAGACTTTTTTAAACAATTGGCTAAAAACAAATCGGATAAATTGGAAAGTCTAATGCTCTTATCAATTCCAATGGACAGTGAACAAATTGAGTACATTTACAAATTGAAGAATTTGAAAAAACTGTACCTCTCATTCTACGGTCCCATATCTGATTCACTGGTCGCAAGGCTTAGTGTATTAACACATTTGACGTACTTGAATTTATCTGGTTGCAGATTTATTAGCCCTAAAGCCATAATAAAATTGTTGGAGCAACTAACCGAAATTAAGGAGCTGGATATTTCGGGATGTGAGGGAATCACAGATGAAGTCGTTTTCGAAATAGCTGAGAGATTGAAGTCAAGGGGAACTAAATCACCCTGCACGATCTACGTAAAAGCGGTTAGAATATCAAAGCAAATTTTGAAGGTTAAAAAGAAATAAAGTAAGATAAAAGTTTAGTCTTAACTTTTCTTGTTTACAGGACAAAAACTACATTGAGTACGCACCATTTGTGAAGTTATCCTTCGAAGATGTTTTTAAGAGGGAGATGCTTGATGACATTGATTACGATTCAGAATCTGATAACGAAGTCGGTGAAATAGATTCAGAAGACGAAGTTGATGACTCCTATAGTTCAGACTCATATGATGATTATATCTTCTTCCATATGTTTGAACGCCGCCGTTACTCCGATAGCGACATGGAAGATTCGGATTATTATTGATTAGCGCAGGTAAGCTTGGACGACCTTTTTCTTGCCTTCATATTGCCTGTTACAGCAATTATTATTGAAATAACTATTTCTGAAGTATGTTATTTTTCATTTTTTAGGCGTCCTATTTTACATGTAATCAGGAAAGCTGGTATATGGAAGCAAATGAATTTAAAACAAAACTTTTTTATGTTGATCTAAAAAATATAAATAAGATCTTAATTTTTTAAATATTATTGTGTCTCATTTTTCAATATATTTTTCCTTTATAAATACTTTGTCGAAACTGTTTATATGGACTAAAAACACAATTAACCAAAAACAGGATTTTATCTCGTAACCCGGCAAAACAAAAAGCGTCTTTGCTGAATCTGGAAGAAGCTGTACTAATGCAACATTTAGGGAATAGAAAGGATCACTGTTCTGTGGGAAACGGGTGATTTTGGAAACTACAGTATTAATTGATAAAAATAAGTTCTTTACTTTTCATTGAAGGATTCTTAGCTTTTGAAGCCCTTGTGCAGATTTTCTTACTCTAAGTACAATTACTTTTAGTATCAGTACTAGCCAAGCCGAAAATTCAATGTAGACCAGGCCATCCTTTTGGACTAGATAATCTATATTATCTCAGATTAGTAATAATTGTTACAAAAATTTTTTGCGGACTTCTTTTATGTACCCATATAAAATATTTCATATTATTTAAGCTGCCAATAGTAATTGTTGATATTATAAAGATTATTTAAAAATTATGTTATTTCTTCTAAGTGGATACATCACGTTAGCGGCCGGAAAAAAGGAAAGGTTCCGGATTTTTCTTCTGGGAAAACATATGCAAATGCTTAAATTATTATTGCTGCATTAAGGAGAAATTTTCAATTATTTTACACAAGTTTTTTTTATAGAAACAAATGTAAAACTGTTGTAAATATAATTGTTTGTGCAGACGGTTTTATTTGAACAACGTCAACTGCTACTCAGCCAAAAATCATCTGAATCGAAAAAATCAAACATATAAATATAATAAAGTTATTTAATAATAATAATAATTTTATTTAGAATATATGATACAAGTTTAACAAACTTTTAATTAGCAGAAAAAAAACTGGTAAAGAAATACAAAAATAAGCAATAATTATATAAAATAGAAAGAATGACAAAAGGAGAAAAAAAAGTAAATAGAAAGAAAACAAAATAAAACGCTGATCGAATGCATGAAGACCACTAACCAAGAAATTTAATAACAAGTTTCCTGAATGCGGCCAACGTGTCCGCCCTCTGAATATTTCTGGGTAAAGAATTCCAAATGCGAATGGATTGAACAATGTAAGAACCCTCTAGAACGGAAGTGCGAAATCTTGGTAGCAGAAAAAGATGTCCTCTGGCGGAGTTTAGTGGAAGAAAAAATTCCCTTAAGTAGGATGTTTCAGATATTTTTTTTATAGAGAAAGTATAGGATTCTACGTCACAGATATGTCTCCAACGTGCATCCCAGCAAAGTAAAAGTTAGGTGGGATATATGAGCAGACCTACGCAATCCATAGATAAATCTAGTACAATCGTTGAAAGCGACATTAAGTTTCCTACAACTAATTTAGGGCAATAGACATCTAATTTAGGGAAAATAAGGCAATCATGGGTAAAGTGGGGTAGTAGTAAAGATTTCACTAAATGGCAACGCAGTTTAGGCGATAGAATATTAGCGGAAAGCCACAATCTCCGGAGGGTGGAGTATATTAAAAAGAATAAAATTCGTATGGTCACAACATATCATAGCGGAATTCAGCAAAACACCGATGTTGCGAACTTGTGAAACGAAGGGAATAACATGGCCTGACAGTTTGATTGCTGGAAAAGATAACAGATCACAAGAACTGCGTGAGAAAACTATATACTTATTTAGTCCCTGTCCCTTGAGCGAAAGGTTGCAAAAATAAAATATTAATTTACCCATTTATACCTCCATTATTGTAACTTAATACAATAAATACCAAGTAAAGCCTAAAGGAATCATCGTTAGCAACGGCAAAATCATGCTGGGTCCTACCAGTCCTCGTCCGATTACCGAACTCAAGCAGCATAGGGCGGAGTTAGTACTTAGGTGGGGGCTGAGGGACCTCTTGGGAACAAATTAATATTTTGCGCTAAATAATAGTAACTCAGAACTGATGATTCCGAATTTATTCCAATCTGCGTACCTCTATTTAAATATTATAATTTAAAATTGGTTTAAAACGAAATGTTGGTGCTTAGTTAAACCTCAACGTACTTCAGAGAGGATTTAAGCAAGAAGTACACTACACGACCCTTCCTACCTTGAACCGTTCGACCACGTCTACCATGGTACAAGTTCTCTGCCATTCATCGACCATAAAGACAAGACAATGAGGTTTGCTTTTTCGGGAAAACCATCGACTATGATCGAAGGGCCGAGCACTTAGTTCAAGAGGTCAAGGGTCGTGTAATATGCGGTGCTCCATAACCATAGGTTTTCATGTATGTATAGTAAATTGTAGACCACAGACAATGCTTAGCTTAGACCGTGGGGTTTGGTCGACGAGCCGAGATGGCCTTGGTTCAAGGGCCTTGTAGTGTGCTTCCTCAACATCAATACACTTGTTCCAACGAGATTCCAATTTATGAATTCCATCCCTGAAGTGAGAATCTGGAAGGGCTGCAAAATACACTTCCGCAGCTGTTATGACCTCATCATTTGATGAAAAACGCTTTCCACGCGTGAATTTTTTTTAGCCTTTTTAGGTTTCGAAACAGATGAAAGTCGCTAGGGGCCAAATCTGGTGAATACTGTGGATGCTCCAACAATTCGAACTTTAATTCATGGATTTTAGCCATTGTCAAAATGCTCTTGTGACACGGTGCATTGTTCTGATGAAAAGGAATTTTTGTCTTCTGTAAACCAGGTCTTTTTTCAAGAATTTTTTTCTTCAGCTGGTCTAACAGGTTACAATAATATTCAGAATTTTAAACAAAATTCCTTTCGCATCCCAAAAAACTGATGCTAACACCGTCTTGGCCGATTTCTGGACACGAACTCGTTTCGGAGCCGAAGAACCAGCTTCACACCACTCTAGCCTCTTGTTTTGATTTAGGATCATGGTGATCGTGGTAGACCCAAGTCTCATCCATAGTGATGAATCGACGCACAAAATCCACTTTATCCTTTCGAAAACCCATCTTTCTACTGTACTAATTGAAGGCGAAGAGTCCTTATACACTTTCAACATTCGTTCATAAATTTCCTTTGCTTTTAAACCTTCCAAAAATAAAAATTCAATCACTGCACGATACTTGATTTTTTCCATTGTAAAAAAATACTGTGACATGTCGATACTAAATGGCTTGTAAACAAAGAATGAATCGACAGATTGAAATAAAACTTCACATACGTTCATATGAGGAGTGTAGCAACATAACAAAAAATATTTAGGCTAGTAGCAGAGCGCTCTCTTATCGAACTGCAAAACTTATTGAACAACCTAATAAGCAAGAAAGTTGGTATTTGCAAAAAAAAATTATTTAAAATGTCAAAATAAAGCTTTTTTTGTTGATCTAAGCTAATGTAAATAAATTTCTCAAACATTATTGTGTTTAATTTTCAAACAAAATCTCATAAACACCGTTTTCAAACACTTTAAAGTTAAACGAACTAAAAATCCAGTAAACGAAAATTGCTTATTTTTTATTTCGTAGCAACCTAATAAAACAAAACAAAATCTACATGAAGTATTCGTTTTGTACAAAACGACCGACCGGGACAATTTTCAGTTATATATAGCAATATTTAGGAATTGTTTTAAATATTGAAAAACTATTTGGAATGGATTCATCAGGAGTACCAACGAAAATTAATAGGCATGTTGTTAAAGCTCTCAACTTCTTCACGCACCAAAAAGGCAGTTGCAATGAATTTGAAATATTGGAATATGTTCAGGATATTAATAAGAATTTGAAACCTGTAAAAAATATTGAGAAAGCAGTGCACAAATCTTTGATGAATCTTAAAAATACTGGACTTGTGGAAAAGTTCGGTAAATCAAAATATAGGATTACGACTGTGGAGAAGGTGAAATGCTCGAATACGTCTATATTGTGTCTTTCTTATTAAACCACTTTATATATATTACATATTAGCAGAAAATCGCAAAAGATGATCTCAAGTCAGTTAAAAGTAGGAAGCTTAAAAGTAGGAAGCGATCGTATGACTCTTTGCACGATTCCCTGGACAGCCTCGCTTTAAGAACAAGAACAATAAAGAAAACTTCGGGACCGTCGAAGAGGATGAAATATGCGACGAATAAAAATGGTAAACCGTTTATATTCATCATTTCAATGCAAATAATTAATGTTTTAAAGATGACGTCGTTTCTGATATTGATCTGGATGACGACAGGAAGTCGATCACACAGGTATAAGATCGTCGTTAACGAAAATTTTATTAATTATAATTATTTTTCAAAGTCTTATCAGGATGTTCCGGATTCTGAGTTTAAGTTACCCAGCAAAGAGCCTTCTCGGTCCAATATGAACGTCAGTGAACAAACCGAAAACAAAGATAATATGAAATTTGCATTATTAAGGTCGTCTGAGGATACGAATCATTCGAAATCCGGTGGTGATGATTGGTGAAAATCATCGTACGTTACTCTATAAATGTTTAAAATAATAATGAAATTATTCAGCAACTTAAACCGTATTAAAATTGTACGCAAGCTTTTGTAAAATATTTTCATTGGAAAATATAGTTTATTAGTTTAAATGCCCAAAGTTTTTAAGTTATTATTAATCCTTATTCCATATTTAAAAATCTTTCAGGCTGTGAATCCGCTGCTTCTGTATATTAGACATATTATTATAATATAACAATCGGGTAAACGGTTTAAACATATATATTTTATAAATTTTTTTATTTGGTCAAATTCTATGGTAATGACGGTCATCATGGCTAACTTTTTAAAACTAGAACTAGAGAAGTAAGTTTTTTTTTAAATAAAATCCTAAATCAAATCTAAATTATATACCTACATATTATAATCAAATTATGAACATTACAATCATATACCATTATATAATTATATTTTGTTCCTATTTCAAGTGTCCGTATAGGGTGATTTTTTAAGCTCTTTGTTTTTAATTTAAATTAAAAACACCGAAAAATTGCAAAAGTTTATGAAATTTTTTTTAGTGATCTTTGCCGAAAGTCCAATTTAGAACCACTTTTCCGAGCATAGGAAATAAGTGTCAATGGCGCCGGTTATCATTCGATAATTTCGAATTTTTTTCTCCATAATGCCACGAGCTGAATGTGGTCGATATATGATCGTGTAACACTTTTAACACACTCTCTATGCTGATAAACCAGCGTTAATTGCAGCTTTGGATAAAAACAGTACGAGCCCACATACTCGAAAAATTGGTTAAAAATTTGACTTCTTGCATGTATCATTTAAAACTTAGTTAAATAAAATAATATTTAAGAAAAATGGCAAGCACTGATTTATCAACTGAAATATTAATTTCATAAATAATTGCATTTTTTCTGTTTTTTCTTTAAATCAAAAACCAAATGCCTAAAAAATCACTCTTTACAAGTATATAGTTATCTAAAATTTTGAATAAATTTATAATAAATTATAATTTCATTCAAAAATGATCCATTTGGTTTTATTTTTCACACACAATTTCAAATTGTCAAGCACTGTTAAGGCCCGTCCAGATAGTTCCGCCTGCTTTCGTTCGTTCGCCTCCGTTCGATTTTTCTTCTTCTTTCGTTTTCGTCCGTTTTTTTGTAATGTCCACATAGCACCGTTTCGTTTCGTTCGTCTTTTGGACTTTTGACACTTGTCATTCATGGTGTACAATTTAATAGCAATGGAAATATTGAGTGAGCTGTTCGAGGATTGCACTAAATTCATTCTATTACATTAAATTTAATGTCTACGGACGATTCACCGTATTTCAATTCAAATTTATTGTGATAGGCAGAAAGTGAGGTTATGCCCGTCCGCCCTTTCGCCTAAAATTCGAAATTTCTCAAAGTTTTTCCCCTCCGTCCGGTTTCGTTCGTCTCCGTCCGCCTCTATGTGGACAGTTCCATGGGCAGAATATGGAACCAAAAAACTGAAAAAACGAACGGAGGCGAACGAACGAAAGGAGGCAGAACTATATCTGGACGGGCCTTAAAGCCGGAGGTACACGATACGGAAAACGTCATATTTATAAGGAAATATATTTGTGGATGTCACTTTTTGACATCCAGTCACACGATAAGCAAAAATGAGTTTGCAACCTGTATTTTGCAATTCACAGATTACCGCGACGCCGCGCCGCCCGTAAGAGCAGTAATCTCAAAACTGTGTACATAAAGTTTTGTATGGTGTGACTCGGGAAATTTATACCCCGCAAATTCCTTGGATGTGCCGAAAATATTCCGAAATTTTTGGGATATTTATAAGCGATACACCATATTGTTTATCGTCGAGTCACACGATATGAAATATGGCGTATCGCTTATAAATACGACGTTTTCCGTATCGTGTACCTCCGGCTTTAAATTCGAAATTTGGCAAAGTTTTTCCCCTCCGTTCGTTTCCGTCCGCCTCTATGTGAACACTTCCATGGGCGTATATGGAACCAAAACACTGAAAAAACGAACGGAGGCGAACGAACGAAAGGAGGCGGAACTATCTGGACGGGCCTTTAAGGTCCCTTGAGGTTTTGAAGTGGACTAAACCAAAGCCCGCACGTATGTGGGTCTGTGGGAAAACCTGCAGGTTGGGCCACAGGAAGCCTGAAGGCATGTGGACCTGAATGTGGTCCCTCAATTTTCCGTCAAAAATTAAATTTTTTCTCCAAAACGCTATACATTTCGAATGCTTTTAAATTTTTTCCGTACTGTAAGTGTAACAACAGCCGGGTATATTTCTTTTCGATTTACGAATTGTCGAATTCGAAGATATATGGCTGGACCACTGTTATCCGAAATCCGAATTTCTCAGTTTCTCACAACGTCCCAGTTTGACAGGGAAGAAGGGAGCTATCGAGCTGAATTGCTGTTTGTTAAATATTTGAGATAAATAAATATTGCGAACAAATTCCTCGATCAAATTCATTGCGTGATTTACACCTAGAAACACAAAAAATGGACGCGTACGTTCCTTAATCCATATAAAAGAAAATATTCTGACATAACCTAGTACGAATTTAAAAGTCCTTTTTTTACAGTCTTTTGGATGAAGTGGAATCACTGGAAGCGATCCTGATGGATGATGTGAACATCAAACGGAATTTACAGACGTAAGTGGTAGTTGCCTTTATTCATTCTCCGTAATATATAAATTTTTAAATTGCAGAAATATGCCCGAAATGATTGAAACCACTGTCTTCCCAGTTGTGGGAGGTGACACTGACCGTCAGTACATTTGTGTCACATTACAGGTGTATCCGAAACCTGGGTATCCGGAAGTTAGCCCGGAATTTAGTCTGTTGACGCCGAGGGGTTTGGATGACTGTCGATTGGAGCAAATCAAAAACGCTTGTGTTATGAAATTGGAGGAGTCTGTAGGATATCCAGTTGTGTTCGATTTAATCGAAGTAATTCGGGAGCATCTTACTGGAAGTAATTTACCTAGTGGCCAGTGTGTGGTGTGTCTGTACGGTTTCCAAGAAAGCGATGAATTCACCAAAACCGAATGCTATCACTATCTTCATAGCTATTGCCTGGCTCGGCACTTGATAGCATCAAAGAAAAATTACCAGGAAGAGCTGGATAAATTGCCTGCGTGGCTTCGGAAGATATCGGATCCATTTCAGGTACAGTATTCAGAGAAATCTGATTCCTTTTGGTTTAAAAATCAACCCTGTTTTTCTCAGGCTGTTTGCCCAATCTGCAGAGAGCCCATAAAAGACGACGTCGATCACCTAAAGCATGCTCCTCCACCACTGGAACTTGAAAATGCTCCAGATTTTCAATTAACCAAAAACTTAAAGGAGTTACAAGCCCGTATGACAAATTTGTTTTTACACCAAAAAAGTCGTGGTGCCATAATAGACTTAGACGCCGAAGAGAGCAACATAATTTCCATTGAGCCAGACGACCAGGCCAACAGTGACCGTAGGAAGGCAATCGAGAACTCTGAGGCCAGTGCTCAAGAGAATGGAATCGACCACTCCAGCAATGTTGTAACAGCAGTATTCTTTTGCAAAGAATTTAAACAATTACCTTTAATATTTTAGCATAACTCAACTGGGCATGTGCGACAAAATCAAACTCGTTCAAATCAAAACCGCGGTGCAAGTAGACTCAACAATCAAACAGTCGCAGTGAGCTCTTCAGGTACTCCTGAACCAGCAAACAACAGCAGCTATTCACAGTCCCACAATCGTCGCCACCATCACCGCAGCCGACGCCACCACAATCACCACCACCATCATCATCACTATCAAAGTTCTAGTCACTCGGAACAGGATCCTGCCAAGCAGCAAAAAACGGCAAATGTTCAAGCGCCGTGCGGCTCAATGCGGAGGTGACAATTGTGGTCAGCAGCCACGGTACACGATAGCAATTCCGTTATTTGCTTATGATTCACCATTCCTCCTCTTCCCCCGAAATGTATTACGAAAACTAACAAAATTTACCAAAAACTCATTGTTATGTTAGCTAGTCGAGTTTCAATGCTCATTCGTTGTCGTAAACGGAATTCAACATTTTTTAACTGTTTCATCTTCAGTCTAAGTTTGTCATGAAATATTTTTCATAATTTTTGTTTACTTCTTCTTCGCTCGAGGTCGATATTTATTCGGTTGTGATAAAAAAAGGAAGAGAGGTGCTGGCACCAATGGGGACTCGTATTCTTATTTGTTTTTTGCTGTGAAAGTCAATTTAAATCTTGCCAATTCAATAACGAAGAGGAGACACTTGGACTATTCCATTATGATGCATGATAAAGCGGTTTTGCTATCGCAAGGACACGAGGATTTGCCAACTTAAATGCATTCCTAGTCGATATTTACTATATATAACTTGTAATATTGTATGTTTAATAGATTGATTTTTCGTTTTTAATTTTTGTATTTTATTTATTATAGAATTAAATTATGACCTCTTGATGAGTGCTCGTTTGTAATATTTTTAGTATGTTGTTTAAGGTGTAAGTAATAATTACCCTTTCAATATGAAATATAAAGTATCGATGTATGAAAATAATTGAAGTTGTTTTATGCTATTTCCCATCGGAAAGATTTTCCTTTAAAAAAAAAATGTAAATGAAAACGCCAAGCAATTCAATATTTTATGATCTTGTATTTCATTTGTTTCTCTTTTTAAATTCAAGTACAATTGTTTTATTCATTTCATTAATATTAATTTTATAATTAATTCTTTCTCACCACCAGCAGCAGCATCAAATAACTTTCATTAACACGCACACGGCAAATGAATGGATAAGGAATGTGTATCACTATCGTATTTACACATTCCTTTCACAAACTATACAGAACTTACATAGTTACTAAAATAAAAATTAATGTAAATTTGTTATCTAATTACAAGTACATAATATAGTTAACTAATGTGTCAGGAAGAAGGGAGAAAGATAATTTTCTAGTTACAGTGAAATTACTTCCGGTGTGTGTTGTTGAGCTGTGCAGACAATCGGAAGGAGAATGATTGATGAAGATCGCTGTGAATTTTGGGATGCAGCAACTCGCTATTAAACTGGCAGTCACTGCTGAATCTTGAAATCTTGTTTTTCAATTTTAATTGCAATACTTAACTTAACTAAATGATATAAAATTAACTACAAAATTCTTACGAACACTTTCCCTGTTGGATCTGTGAACATAGGACATTCTCGCAAATCTTCTTTTTGTGTTAAAATTGGTCACGTACTGACATCATTTTCCATAGTATCTTATATATTTTGTTTCAATTCAATTATCTGGCGTTTCAATTCATCCCTTAAGTAAACATCTAGCTACATCAAAAATTTATATCTACATACTTAGAATCACGTTTCAAAATTTTAATATTCAATGAATGTATATCCAGTAAATTGTTTGCTATTTTTAAGTAAGCTGAAAGGGAGTACCCTAATATGAGCGACAACGCGACGTATCCCGAGTTCCTCCATATAGGTTGGAACGTACTAAGCAAATGAAAACTGTCAAATTTTATCTATAACCGTTTATTTCTAACAAATTATGATGAGAGTACTCCACATTACCGATTAATTTCAAAACAGACTTATTCAACTTGTGAAAAATGTTAGCAATCCGCTGCTCTACAGAGGAAAGATTCCATTGAATGTATTCATCTTGTTTACTGTCTGCTGATGAAAATTTCCTAAACTGTCGATTGACAAAAAAATTTTATTGGAAAACAAATTTAAAAGACTAAAAAGTAGAATAAATTGGAATTATGCGAAATTTACAACAATTTTATACTTTCTTTTTTTGTTTGTTTTCAATACAATAATTATTTCAATAATGGCCCTCATTTTTGTTTTGTTTAATTTGAAAACAATGTAAACACAAAAACGCCGTTAATGAAAATATGAAAAATTAGGAGAAATTCCTTAATTCAGGGGGAACTTTGCTCGAACTTTTTACTTTCAATCTGATCTTGTTTTTTGTTTTTTAAATGATTTCTTATGTTTTAAGATTATTATTATAATTAATACAGTTGTAAAGTTCTCAATTTGTAATTGAAGAGAGCTTCTGCGGCACTCCATTCACAGTCTTTGATTTGAGGATATCGTTCTCGTATGACAGAACGGTTTCTTTTCCATTTTCATACATCCTAAATAAAAATAACACAACTGTATCATAAAATATTTAAAACAAAATAAATTTACCTTTTTGTCATAATTTTCTTTCCATTAACGAAAGTTGTTGAGGTTGATGTCCTTTTGACAGCACCTCCACCTCCACCACCAACCCCATTAGACACTGAATTGAATGATGAGAAAGACGTGAACCCATTGCTGGGCATGTCTGTGTTGAAGAAGTAATCCATCATTGAGTATCCAAGATTGGGTGCCATGAATTGAGATAGAATTGCATTTTCTGCATGTGTGTAACGCGATGGTCGGTCTCTACCTGAATGGCCTCTTCCTGAATGACCTCTGCCTGAGTGGTTAATATGTATATCTGAATGAAAAAACAAAGAAACATTTATCATAATGCAAAACAAAAATTTTACAAATTATAACTTACCAAAGAGATCTGCAAATGGTGAATTTACTCCGAAAAATTCTTTGAAAACTTCCTCTGGTGGTCTAAACACAAATGGGAATCCCCCCATCATATCGATATCCTCGAAATCATGTCGTCCTGATCTGTGATGCCGTCCTCCATCTCCCATTAGACCTTCTTTGCCATACTGATCGTACATACGACGTTTTTTATCTGTAAAAAAAATTACACTTTTTTAAGTCCAGCATTCAATTAATTTTTGGATTAGAACACAAACAAAAGACGGTTTTATGAACCCTCGACAACAAGTCATAATCTGTTTTTTTTTAATTACCACGCGTTAATCTGGTAAATAAATTCAGCATGCACAAAAATGGGGCCTTGTATTAGCTACGTTCAATTGCAACATAACGAATTAAATTTGCCATTCTGTAATGTTTGCTTTCAAGGTTATGTTGACCCTTTTTTGTTGCGTCAACACTAATCTTCACGATGATATAGAGTAACCTTCATTTGCAATGCCTTATAGCACGATTACATTTTTTTTTTTCGATATAAGCCGATTTTTTTATGCTTTGCCGGTAGCGCAAAATTTTAATTGGGTTAGAAGTTAGAACACAACAATATTATTGGAGAAGAATAGAATCTTGAACTACAACATGAACCATGAACATTATTGGATACATGATATTCTATCTATTTTTATGTTGTTCTAAAAGAGACGTTGCTCAATCCCTTTCATTATTCATTAATTTTTCAAAATGAGATACTTGGTAAGCGTTTCTTTTGTTAAGTTATTTTGTTTTTACATATTACAAAAAATGAAAAAAAAAATGTGATGGATGCACCAAATCCCTTTTTTAGTTTTTGAATATCAAAGCGTTCGGAAATATATCTTCAGACTTTTCTCACGTTGCTTTGGATTAATTCATAATATGTAAGCAACATTTTGTTTTTATCATTTGCAATATAAAATTCACCACATTCAAAACAGTTTTCCAAGAGACACACAAAATACAACGCCATTTTGTAGACATACAACAAAGTACAAAAATTTCGAAAACCAATTCAAAAATCCTTATTATGTTAGTCAGCCAAAATAAAAAGAAAACCATATTTAAGGCAGGGGAAAATATCTCGAGTATGGAAATAAAAATAATCGAGAATTTTTTTCGATTTAGTTAAGAGTATTTGTTTTGTTTTGTTTTAGATGAAAAAAACGGAGGGAAGCGAGCATCAGATGCGGGCAATTGTAAGTTTTTATTGTTACAATCCTACCGAAACACTTGTAAAATGGTGTTGATTCGAATAGACCTCGGAAGGTAAACGCGTGATGGCGATTACCTCGTTTATATGAAGGCATCGAGCCCGTATGCGAATCGTTGTGGAAGTGGTGATTACCCGCATAGTGATGATGATGGTATTTGTACGAAGATGATCTTGCATCATAGATCTTTCGTTTGCGTTCTATAAATATTTAATAATTGTTGTTTCGTTTCATTAGAAAAATAATAATAACAAAATAAATAAGCACAACAAGAAGAAACTGAACCACTCACCGTCCGACAGCACTTCGTAAGCCTCTGAGATTTCCTTGAATCGACGATTTGATTCATCTGGATTGTCAGGATTTTTGTCCGGATGCCACTTAAGCGCTAATTTCCTATAACTGAAAATAATAACATTTATAAAACTGTTCAATGCATTCAACAGATATTAGAAATTGCTTACGATTTTTTGATTTCCGCGTCTGTGGCACTACGGGAAACCTCCAGGATCTTGTAGTAGTCCACCATTTTTACTTTTGAACGTTTACAAGGCTAACGTTGCGAAATTTCTTAATATGTTTCCAAAGACTGTTCGCAAAATCTAAAATAAAATATAGAAAAAACAAAACATATTATTTATACTGAAATTTTAACACTATTTTACATATTATTTTAAAAGTCTCTACTTTTCTTTTTAAGACGCAAAAATTCAGGCCTACTTGGAGAATGAGCAAATTGCATTTGGCAAAAGTGTTTTATTAATCAACGCAGCTAACTTCACACTTTTCCACAGAGCTGTGGTAATTTTTGACCAGATTATTGGGGTTGATTGTGTTGAGCTTTATTTCAATATAAAAGAAAAAGATTGTTTAATATATTGCCCCAAACCGCAACCTCAAGAAACATTATTGTGCGAAAAAAATCCAACTATGGATAAATAAAATGAAAATATTTCACAGCAAATATTGAAACGCGTTCTTAAAGGAGGATATTTTTATAGCATTTGGAGTTGAACCCTTTCGAAATCAATCTCCCCCGGGAAAACCCGGCAACAGTGAGAATGACGATATCGAAGTTTTTGAATCCACCTCGGACGAGCTGATTCCCGACAGTAAGTGTAATTTTAATTATTTTGAAAAGGTCCTTCCTAAAAATATTTTCGGAACCTCTGACGAGAACGAGTGTGTGCCTTAGGGAAGTTTCCAGAACATCGAATTCGAAGGAATTCCTGGTTCCTTGTGCTCCGTCAATGGACAAGATCCGGTAGAAATTGTTCAAATGCTTTTTGAGAGAGATTTTTTTGAAAAAATAACAATCGCAACGAATAGAAACGGGAATCAGAGAACAGGATTTCCATTTCAATGGAAGGAGTTGCAGTTTGAAGAGTTTCAAGTATTTTTTGGATTGTTACTGCACATGGGCACAGTCAAGAGCTCCCAATTGAACAATTACTGGAACACTCACAGACTCTTCAATTTCAAGTCCTTTTCACATCGCTTGGGACTGAATAGGATTCTGGAAATTGTGCGGTTCTTGACTTTCTCTCCAATTATGGAGAGCAGAAATCCTTGGCCCTTTGGACAAGATTTCGCCAATAATAATCGATTATTTCAATTACAAAATGGGAAAAGTGTATTATCCTTGCAAGGAACTTTGCAGACCAATCCTCCGACAATGCAAAACTGGAGCAGGACACGGAAACAATATAGTGTTAAGTTAAACACGGTCTTTGAAATTTCCGGAATAGCATTGAAGCTGTGCAAACTGCAAAGGATGCGATGCGGAAGTGAGTCGAATACAACAAACGAAGACGGTGGTACTGCAATTAATGGAGTCTTTTCTTCAGAAAGGACACTCGGTTCATCTCGAGAAATACTACAGTAGTTACGAATTGTCACACACACTAATTGTTACAAAACATATTGCACCGCCAATTCGCGAACACTGCGAAAGGGAAATTGTGCAACTGTGATTACATCAAAACGGGAAAAGGTGAAGTCATTCACCGTTAGAAAAACAACATTATGATGGGAAAATTTCAAAGAAAAAAGGGTACGATGTTTATGACAACAGAGTTCAACGCGAATTTAATGAAAATTGAATATAAGCGAATATATCAACATAAAATTCTGCTGAAGAAAAATTTTTTTTCGATTTTTCGACTGAACATTATCGACATGTTGCTATTTGAATTCAAGAATGCAACCGCCCTCCCCGCAATTGTGCAACAATCTCATCTACCCTGCACAGTGGAGAGAACGGTAGGGTGAAGAGGAAGAGGTGCAAATATTGTTTCAATAACGTAATGCGAAATAACTTGAACTACTTCTGTGGCGACTGTGATGATAATCCAGGACGACTCTTGTAAAATGCTTCAGATTTTTGCTTAATTTTGTTTAAATTATAATAAAGAAAATATTTTTATACCCTAGATGTAGGGTATATTAGTTTTGAGCGAACGTTTGCAACGCCAAGAAATAATCGTCGCAAAAAAAAAAAAGAACTATATATTCATGATTGGGAAGTGAAAAGAAACTGTTTTATGCATGTCCGTCTGTCTGTCCAGACGATAACTCGAGAACGCTTGTAGCTAGAGACTTGTAATTTGGTACAATAATATTTGATTAAAATTGCAAGGTCAAGTTGGAAGATGAGCAAAATCGGGCAACTCCTTCTTAGTGTTGCCATATAAGCCTGAGTCGTTTTTATAGAAAAATGTTGATATAAGAATGAGTATATTTTTCTACATCTAGGGTATCACGTAATTGGTGTGACCAATTGCTTCCTTACTAGTTATTTTAGTATTTTAATTGCTAATGTGATCCCATCCACAGATCCAAATTAAAGA
The DNA here is from genome assembly GCA_963082835.1 of Leptogaster cylindrica. NCBI lineage: Eukaryota > Metazoa > Arthropoda > Insecta > Diptera > Asilidae > Leptogaster > Leptogaster cylindrica. The sequence continues at coordinate 39,374,960 of OY720105.1, forward strand.
AATACTTTTGTACGTTTTTAAAAACAAAAATGTCATTAATTTATTTTCACGTCGAATGGGAAACCATTTTTTTACTAAAAGAACTAAATTTTGTTTTAAAATATTTCTAAATATTTGCTAATGGAAGAAACCATTGATGTACCATTGCACTTAATTTAAAAAGTTTATAAAAATAGCATTTTCATATTTAAAATTTTCCGCATACTTTTTTTTACTGTTAACATATTCATTATTACGTGATGAAAACAAAAATTATATTTGAAATTTTGTCATATCATAGTTTTTGTATTCAATAACAAATTTATTTTTAAACAAAAATTGATAATTTTCTTTGGTATTTATTAACAAAAATACAATAATATTGTATTGCAGTGTGCTGTTGTTTACGTATTCAATAAGAACAAAAAGAAAATACTTGAAGGGTTGCATAAACAGTTAATGCTGGGTTTTTGGGGAGGATTCTGCACACATAGTTTATGCGGCTTGTCTTGTAGCTAGAATTTTAAGTGAAAGGCTAAAACTGCATGACGACGTAAAGTACTAAAAGAATTGAAAATTCTTTTGATTTTCGTTACTATTAAAATATCCAACAAAATAATTATTTTAATGTTAATAAAGTAAAATTGATAAATACAAAAAAAAAACTTTCATGAGTAACTCAAAATAAATATTTAAATGTAATGTCAAAACCAGCCTCTAAATCATTGTTTTGACTAATGGTTTTTAATACAACCTTTTCCAAGAACTTAACACCGTAACCCAAAAAAGGAACAGCTTTTGACAAATTAATCATGGTCTTTGGTAATCAAAATTATTTACAACATTACTAAAAGAGAAAAAAAAATATTAAACAGCAAGCCAGGTCGAGGTAACCGCCACAGCAACCGCGATATTGGTTTAACAAGACGGTTAAATTTTTTAGTGCCTCTTGCCGGCGAATTTTTTGTGGGAAGACAAATATTGCTGCGGTTTCCTAACGATTTCTTTCAACTTTGCAATATGCGATAAGGTGCGATAAGGTTATTTTAAAAAAACCAAAACCAGTCTCTAAATTAATATGTAAAAAAAAAAATAATTAGAAAAAAAGGATTCACTGTGAATATACATTATACACCCAGAATGCGATAAAAACTTTTCTGAAGACCACGTGGTGAGACTTTACTCAAGAGTAAATTACAAAATTTTTTAGTGTAATTTAAACTGATAAAAGCAAATGTTCCGCATGTTGCTTATACATAATGTATTTGCATTAAAAAAATGCTTGCGTTGCGTTTGAAATGCAAATTCATGTCAGAACTGTCCCATCGTTTTTGCAGCACTTTATTTACGGACAGACAAATCAACAGAAAGACAACCTGAATTCGTTGAAATTTCTTTTGAGCAACTCTCGTACGTTAAAACATTTTAAAAATAAAATCTGTCTGCGTCTGATTGTTTTTTGTGCACATTCTTCTTTATTTCGAGTCCGTACCTGGCTGGCATTCGTAAATACGTAACTGTCGCGGACAGTGACAATAAACAATATTGACGAAATTAATTCAAATTAAATTAAAAGTTACAATCAAAAATCTTGATCACATAAACACCATCCGAAAATGGTGCATCAATCAAAATTCACGGGATCATAAAATCAGGTTAGCAACAGCCGAAAATGGTGTTGAGTTTCATTCCAAGCGGTCCCGATCGACTACAGTGGCAGCGGAACATAAAAACCGAAACATTGGCCATTGGCAAACGCTCACACACACAAAGACGCCCGCAATTAAAATGTGCTTACTTAATTAATTTGCAATTCTTTCATTCGCATTGCATAACCACCCAGACGATAAGTTTTTATTTTATATTTTTTAGTTGCATAGTCCACAGAATGCGAAAGCTACAAATTGAGCGAGATGCAAATGAGACGCGAAAGTGTCGCGAGTTTATTCAACATTGAGACATGAGGGCGAGTTGAAAGAAAAAACAAACAGAAACAATAGAGATTCTAAGGCGTACAACGTGCCCCGATAAGAAATTTTTTTTTTTCATCTTCAGAAAATTGCAGCTTATACGCGATTGTTTATAATTCGTTGATAATGGCAGTGAAAATTTTCCGATAATTCGTTCGTCGTTAAGCGACAATAATAAAAACAAACGCAACCAACAGACGAGATTTTCGAGAGGTGTCGAAAGAACGACTTCCTACGTGAACAACTTTTTGCTATGGAAATTATGTCAAGGGTTCACTATTTGCACAAATGAACATCAACAATGTTGTCTTGTTGTTGTTTATACGTAATTACATTTGGTTAATTTAGTTTTTGCGCTGACTGGGTTTGCGGTTTCTATCTTCAAGACAATTTGCAATTGGTGCTTAGAGTTGTTTGAAAGACTTTGTACTTTAGTTCTTCAGGTATTTCAGCAAAATTAAGACCACAGCCATGAAAAGTACAACTGAATCGACAATGAACAGTTAAAAAGCGGCATCTAGAAAAAGATCAATCATAATTATTACTACAACTTCTTGAAAGGGTTAAGATAAAGTAAATTTTCAATACAGGGAAAAATACGAAAATAGGTCGCGCTTTACATTAATCAATATCAATAAATAATATTTGGTTATCTTAAAACCCTTCTTCTATTTTTATGGAGCCGGTTTGGAGGTTGTTTCTGGGTATTTTTAGTTTTAAATTACCAAGTCGCGCCATATTCAAATCAAACAGGTTTAAAAATCTTATGAATCCTGACTGTATGCTGAGTCATATTATTTACCCCTTTCAGCCAATTCCGTTAGCAGTTTAAAAAAAAAAAATCCACTGAAATCCATACAAAAAACTAGTTCCGCAATAACTGGAATTTTTTCATTATCCTTCTCTTTGTATTGTAGTATGCAAATGCAACAAAATTACCAAAACAGTGAAATCCTTATTCTGCGCAACTATTATTTTTACAATTATTAATAAGTAATATGGCTTCCTATAAAGTAAAGAAGCCTTTCAAAAATTCCACTCGCTCGTTGCATAGCAACGAATTGCGGGCGGGGGTTTTAAATAACTTGGTGCCAGCATCAATGTTCTCACTAAACGATCCTCGAACATTATGCTCCCCAAGACAAGGAAGGACGAGAAATGCAACTGCCGCAGTACTTATTATCTGCTTTCACCCGGCAACTGCGAATCATATTTAGAAAAATTCCCCAGATAAATCCTTTGCAGTGTACATTCATTGTAAAGAGGATGAATTATAAGTTAACAGAAAATCAATATGAATTTTCAATGTCCTGCAATTTGTACTTATCTGAATTGTAAATGGTCAACATACCTCAAAAAAACTAAAAGCTTATCACAGCTTTCAAAGCTCCTGGGATTTAAATTTGCACTCCTTGCACTTATGCAAATATGCAGCGGACAATTTATATTCCAGTTTGCAATCCTTTCAAGTACAGTGACGTACTTTCATAATTCCTTCCCTGTTTCCCAATTGCGCACTAGGAGGATGAAATGCACCAAATTGATCGATATCAAGCACTGAACTAAAATTGCTCCATTTCCTGAGAGGATTTCCACTTCAATAAAAAAGAAATTGCAAAAAAAAAAATAATGAACAAGTGGAAAGATGAAAATGTTCTCTTGAAATTGTTTTATTGTGTTTCAAAAATTAAACTGAAGTTTTGTATTTCTGAAAATTTCAAATATTAAAATAATCGTAAATTAACATTTAGATAAAATCGAGAGTATTTTAAAAATTGTAAATTTGCCAAAGACAATTAAGTGAGAACGGATGTTTGTTGAACTCGGAAATTTTTGAAAAACAAAAAAATTATGTATTTAATCACCACTCGAAAATTATTCATAGAACCATTTCCAAATATCATGGGAAAAACAATAATCACGAGGGAGTTCAAGGTTGTGGGCAAGTTGTCAGTGACCCCCGCGCATTCGGGGCACACGAAAGTTCGTCACGTAAAAATCATTTGAAACGCGTTTTAGTGGGCTCCTTAAATTTACACCTGCATTTTACGACCGATTGACTGTTGCCATGACACATTTCTTGTTGCTATTTACGTAAAATAGAAGAAAAATTACATGGCACCGAGTTGAGCTAGAGGAAGTTCATTTTGAAGATCACGGTCAAACCGTGGATTATCCTAAATGACCGCGGAGTGTGGGCGGATGTCCAATTTGTATTTTTCTTACAAAGTATTTATTTTTATTTTTTATGCAGCTCGTGGTGGTAATTTTGTGATATGATGAAATGCGTCATTATTTTATAACATTATCTTGCTCACACTATTGAGAAAATGTTATTTACAATAATAACACTGTTAAATTGCTTTCTTATTAAATTTTTATTTAGAATTTTTGAGTATAAAAATAAACTTTTTTTTTGCAATACTTAGTCTGATTTTTTTTAAAGGTCGATTTCCAAGCATATTGAATAAACTTTATTGTCCTTCCACCCTGACCCAATTCAAAGTAATGATTTAACACTTTTAAATTCTCACTTCTCCGATTTATTGATATTTTTCAAATGAATCAATTCAAAGAACCACATGAAAATTGATCATTACCGGTCTCCAACACCTCGTAATTAAATCGAATGTCCTTCAGGCAATCTGCTTCTTTAAAGTGGGGTACATCTCAGGGACGTGATATGACATGGCAAATTAAAACTAATGGGGCAAAAAACACTTTTTCTCTTGTAATAAACGAACATGTATAAGTAATTGACTGCCTTCAAAAAGTATCAAGTCATTGAAAAAGAAGTTAGAAGGAAGAAAAAAACAACACAGAAATCAAGACTTGTTACTGAATCATTAATTTCCTTGTTAAAGCAACTTTATCAGCAACTCTAGTGGATCTGATCGTGTTGAGTGGAACGAGAAGAGCACAAACAAAAGGGAACTGATAAAATGTTTTTATGTTGCCAATAAAATCAAAGCAATAACGGAGCAACAGAATTGTTTACTTAAGATTATTACCAGTTGTTGCTCGAATGGGGATCGGCCTATATTAAATCCCTGCGGAGTGTCACCCTTAAACAAAATGATGTGTAATACTGAATCGAATTTCGTTTTTCACTATAATTTTTTGGTGAATTTCACAAACACACTAATGATTATTTTGGTAAAATACAAAATTTGATTTGTTCATTTTTCAACGTTGATGTGATTCATTGGGACTTTTTCCATTAACCATCAAGCTCAACATTGATCGAACGCACTGCACAATGAAATTCCGTGAAATTCAAAATATTATTTATAAGCCCTTTAGACCAACAAATTGAACATGTTGCACTATAAACGCACATTAACTATCTTGTGGAACAATAATCGTTTGCAACAAGATAAAACACGATTCCACTTCAACGGCCGGATCACTTCGGCGACACGTTGTGAATTGCACGCGATCACGAATATGACTGGTGTGGCCATGTGGGCCGGAATCTGGTTACCCAAAGAGCTTTTGGTGCGACCCACTGCACCGAAACATTACACGATCCTGAAAAATCCCACGGCCCACCCAAATGAAGACGCGCCGCAGTGTCATTCTGCGACACCTGGCAGTGTCTGCACGTTGACGTCAAGTAGGGTGAGCGTAACCGAAATTGGTTCAAGTGGGGCAAAGGGAAAGAGAAACCGACGAGGATCGGAAACGGGGGTGTCTCTGAAATAAGACCTTATCACTTGCGCAACTTATTTACATCGCGCAAATGCGACCGACTACTTGAGCGTCAAGCGATAAGCGAATGAAAAGTCGCGCAGCTGATTACCGCTGTCAATGCCGTGAATCATGGATAGCTTTCAAGAAATTTTTTATAATGGAATTGTTTTAAAAAAAAGATGAAATATAAAAAAATACTGGAAACGATGAAACGTGGGCTTTTACCAGCCACTCACTACTCAGCCAGCCCGAAAGCTGCTCTACTGTTGGCGAGGGCGGCGGCGGCGGCGACGCGGCCAGGGGTGCATGCAGGTTAAGCTAGCATTTTGTGTGTTAATGAACGAATTAATTTAGACGCGTCACCTTTAACAGTTAAGTCCCATTATTTCGAGAGACACTGAAACAGCGTTTAATGGGAGTTTAAATGTTCCGGGATCATCATTCACGGAAACACGATCACGCGAAAATTGGGCATCATGATGTCTGATGATGATGATGATGGAACGATTTTCCACAACTGTTGAGAATTTTAATGTTAGGTGGCAACATTTCAAGTTGTCATTCTTGTCATTTACCGTTGATTAAATTGATACGGATTGTTTAAAAAAAACGCTTTACTGAAGGTACAATGGTACATACATCGTGAAAAAGGCTTATTTTGTTTTACAGCAGGAAACTGAAACAAAAGAGAATAAAAAAATACATAATCGTAGAAAGTTGTTCTACATTTTGAACAATTCTGTTAGAAGAGTGAACCGTAAATATTTAACTTGCGAAAAATAAGAACGTTTCTTTGCAATCATAAACAGCTAAATGTCTTCCGGCAATTAATCAAATCTGGCGGTCTAATTTAAGAATGCCCAAGAATCTAGATACTAGAGTATCAATTAATTAAAGCGCAATTCCAAAGTTGCTTTCAGTCGTGACTAAAGTGTACCTGATCTTCTTAGTTTACATTTTGAATTTTGACGAAGTGCGAACCGAAAAAGGAGTGTGTAATATTTTTGCAACAATGTTGCTCGATGGCAATTTAATGATTCCAGATCAATTATCTGGTAATGGCTCATGTCCAAATCTGTAATATTTCGGCGTCTTTGATATTTTGATTTTCATGACTCAGTCCAATGGCAATGGCTGCACTCTTTTGTCGAACATATTCAAAAGAAGTTTGTTTGCATCAAAACTTCTCAAGAGGAAATATAAAAATGGAATAAACATTAAAAATTACAATGGTCATGGGAAATCGTGAAAATCTATTTTGGTTTCAACAGAATTCCTGCACCATTTCTGGACGAAGTATAGCAGTAAAATTGCGTCAAACTATTTTAAAAATAAAATCTATTGAAAACTGAAGAAAAAACATTCCTAAAATGTTATCATATATGTATATTATATTCGAAAAACAATGAATGTTTAATGTAATATCCACAAAACAAATGGCAAAAAAAACATTTTTATTTGCTCAACTCGACATCAAGCTGTAATGAATTTGAATCAAAATCAAAATGGCGACTTTAAAAAGTTAAGATCCTTCCGTCATTTGCGAATTGAATTTAATTTTGAATTAATGCGAAACAGTTTTGCAGAATGACGGTAAACAAGCGAACTTTAGTAATGGAATTAAAACGATAATTGAATTGTGTTGATTGATTTGCGTCCCTTTTTTGTGACGTGCAATTAAATTGTAGTGGTACTATTAATTAATTATCAACAATTGAAATACAATTAGTGTTCACTGTTTGAAGGTAATCAATTGTTGTGATGAAGTTTAATTAATTTTTTAGCTGAATCAATTTTGACCAGAATTGGTAGAATATGTTTCTTCAAAATCGCATTTTATTTTCCAAAAATATCAATGAATCTAAAATAAAAACATTTTCTTTGAAAACATTCAAACACATTCTTGGGGAATCTTACAAACTATTATTTGTTTTTATCTTCAGTCATCCTGCATTCTAAAAGTTTTTCAATGCTATGGAAACTGTTACTTCTCGTTATTAAATTGGAAAATTGGATGGAAAAATCCACTTTATATCCGATGCAATTAAGTGAATGTCGCCAACTAGAAAATTGTTGATAGTGAACCAATTTTCATTTCCACAATAATGGTAATTAAATATGTCACGAAGACAGGCCTGTCAACATCAATCAAGTAAAGATGAACAGTGGCGTTGGTTGTTCATCCTATTTTTGCACTCGGTTCGCCACCTCCTTTTTTCAAAACTCCAACAATAGAAAGTCTGAAAGCCTTTCTCCCCGGAAATTCAAAGTGATACAGTTGCAGCATCTGCGGATGAACATTTAGTCACGCAAGAAATGTACTCTACCCCATTCTTGGAATTTTTTTCATTCGATGATGCAAGCCGTAGAAAACAACTGTGTCTCTCTGTGTGCCATTGTTGAACGGCGCGGCGTCACACTTACATTGTCCAATCTATCTTGAATGCGAGATGCTCCTGAATAACTTCGCGGTATTTATGTCTCGGAAGTAAGGGATTTGCGTGACATCTTGTTCAAGTGTTGCAAAAGAATCGCCGCATCCGCTTAAGTGTGCCTTATTGATTGGCCACACACGATCGCCCCATAATCCCAAGAAGTTATTATTGATTTCGATTCACTTCGAGTACAACATTCAATTTACAATGTTGTATAAAAAAAAAACCTGTACACAATCACATTTAAACATATGATATTTAACGATAGAGTACGTGTTTGGTGTGCTAAAAACGATTACAAATGCTTTGATGTGGTTACCTTTTTACGTCTGATAGTTCACCGGATGTTTCCAGTCCGTTGTTATCACAAAAAACATGTTGTTTATGGTTGTTGAAAATTGAAATGGAAAGGAAATCGAATTTCTACACATTAGACAATGAAATCACAAGCATAGCAAATGAAAATATATAGTTGAAGCACAGGTAAACTGTGACATGACGTCATGATTTTGGCGCCTAATTTGCAGGACGATTTCTTGACTGCTGTCCTTAAATCTTGGTATCAATAGATAGACTGTTTTATGTCGCTGTAGCTATGCTACTAACGCTATATTGAATCGATATCTCGCTAGAACCAATGTTCTCAATGTTTTTGAATAATTAGTAATCCTACTGCGACTACCTATATAAAAACGCCAAGGTTTGTGTCCGTCAACGATCTCAGGAACGGAAAATCTAAATATAAAGCTTGAGCTCTAGATTTAAATTAGGAACACTTATTAAAGGAAAATGACACCAAAATCATGGTCCCCAGGTTTCCAGGTTATGATCATGTAGATTGAATTTTGTATTTATCAACTATTCAAATAAATAAATTATTTAAAAAATCAAAAAACCCGACTGCATTAAGAAGTCTCAACTGAAAAGCGAAAAACAAGTTATATTTAATCTATAGAAATTTGTAAAAGCAATGTATAACACAATATGAACTGCAAATAATAAAATATAGACTATGTATTATATAAATATAACTTAAATTTTGGAAAGGATATTGCAGGCGGGACAAGCTAATAATCCAAGTGGTAGTCTTTACGTGAAAATATTTAAATTTTTTACTACAAATTTGTTTTGAAAATATTTAGTTGTCCCCAACGGCAATATCCTTTCCAACATTTAAGTTATATTTATATAATACATAGTCTATATTTTATTATTTGCTTAAGGGTATCGAACACATAAACATTTCATATTGTGTCATACATTGCTTTTACAAATTTCTATAGATTAAATATAACTTGTTTTTCGCTTTTCAGTTGATACTTCGTAATGCAGTCGGGTTTTTTGTTTTTTAAATAATTTATTTTTTATTTCATACCTTTTAGTTTTTATTAATAAAACAGTTGTTCAGTTAAATATTGCTAAGTAAGTAAATAAGCTGTACGATAAAGTTAGATTAACTAGATAGAGGTCGAATAAAAGAAGAAATTGATGTTCTAGCTACATAGATTAAATTTTCGGCAAGTTTTAGCCGTCAAGTTAATTGTACGAGTATTTCAATATATTAGTTTGTAGTGTTCAAATCCCGTAGACGTTGAAGCTCTTTTAAAGAATTCTCATCGTATGGCCGATTTAACAGATTTTTGGGATCAAGGGTACTAATAGCCAACTCAGCTAATGTTTTTACTCGGCTAAGAGCTACGTAGGTATGACCCTTAGCCAAGACATGTGAGCTAATGTCTACAACGGCCCTATCGAGAGTGGTGCAAAGTATATTAAAGGCAAAATCCTTCGTTAAATTTTTCCTTGCCCCCAAAGCGTATCAAGTCGACAGTGCAAGGCTCGATCCGTACATCAATTCTCCTGGTTGATTATATCTTTGATTGTAGGATCATCAAATTTAATAAATACTGGCATACTGCTTGCGGTAGCTCTCCTGTTTCTAATTGTTCTCTCCTAAGAGCAGGCCATTCAATCCGTCGGATATCAACCATAAGATTTTAATTGCAACGATCATCTATTTTACAGCGGATATGTATCAAATTGTGAAATTGAAAACAATCGTTTAAATAAAGGATATCTCGTTTAAGTGCTGTGAAGTGTAAAAAAAGTGATAAATGTATTGGAGTGAACTTTTGGCGAGATTTTTCGTTTTTCGCAAATAAATTTTGTGAATATAAATACGGCAAAATTCCGAAAAATGACGTACATATAGAAGTTTTTCAAAGTAAAACGTAATTTTTTCAAAAACTATATGAGTCTGGCAAAATTTTTTGCACATTCTTGCGTTTTTAACTAAAATACATGTTTCCACAAAATTTTATTGAAATCCGCCACAACTCAACTTTAGCCAAAAATTCAAATAAATTCAATAGTTTTTTTTTGCAAATGCCATTTTGAAATAATATACCCTATGTCACTCCTACAATGTAGACGAATATAATGACCACCTCATTTGTTAAAATCCGTCAAGCCGTTTAGGCTGCAGAGCGTCTGGTAGCAATATCATACATACATACACTCGAAAAACATAACCCTTCCTCGGCAGTCGGGTAAAAAGGATATGAACAACTTCCAGAATTTCTGAAATAGGACCGGAAATATATCAAAAAATAGTAAATTTCTGTTACACAAAATTAGATCTAGAAATATAAAGAACATCAAATGGTATAATTAACGTTAAAAAAAAAACAACAATTCAGAAAATTAAATGTCAATGTTAAAAGTTCGCTTGTAATTTGTGCAAAATAAAAAATTATATAATTTACGTTAATTATAACATTTTCCTAACTTACATAATATACATTTTTATTAAAACATCATAATTAAAAATACATTATGTACATTAAATACTTAATTTTAATCGACTTCATGAAACTTTCAGTTGTTTGTTACACTTCAGAGTTAAACAATGGGGTTGTTCTTCCGTTTAGCAATATTCGTCGGATTGTTGGGCTCCTCATTGACAGCGAAAAAGAAAGTAAAATTTTAAATATGGAAGTTACTGTTTTGTTGCAAAATCTACTTATACTTAGGGTCCTTCACACATATTACTATCAAATGTATCATATACTATTGTTGCTCCTGATATGCTGAACGTGAACGTATCACTTTACAAAAATTTCACTTTGGAAGTATGTATGAATGTGTTGAAGCCATTCAATATTAACCTTCACATGAAATTTATAACCATCAGAAGAAACCGAAGAATCGAAGTTTTAAATGAAAAGTTTAATTATTGTGATGCGGAGAAAAAACCCGATATATTGTCGCGCTTTGTAATTAGTATGGCAAAGGCAACTCTCCGTGAGAAGAAGATATGTCCTTTAAGAAAGGGGATTTACCATTACTCGGGTAATTACAAGGAAAAAAGTGTTATTCCTGGGATTTTCAAGGAATTTGCAGTGGACATATTATTCAATATGTCGGACAAAATCAGTGGTCGAACACTTATTACAAACGGCATTGCTCACGCTAAATTTACTAATGAATAAGCGTTGATATTAGTTTGTTGCTTGTCTATTTTAATAATGAATATTGTTACTTTAAATTGGTTCCTGGTACTGAAATAAATTTGATTAAAACAAAAACTGTTTTGCATGTTTGAATATTTAGCATTATTTTTTCCAAATTTATTCCAGATATGATTGTTTTGTGCTCTATACCCGAATACGGAATGTTTTTGTCAGCCCGGTTGGATTTTAAAATTGTTTATGGTTGTTAAAAATTGAAATGGAAAGGAAATCGAATTTCTACATATTACACAATGAAATGACAAGTGCATCAAATGGAAATACTAAGTTGAAGCACAGATAAACTGTGACATGACGTCATGACTTTGGCGCCTAATTTGCAGGACAATTTCTTGAATGCTGTCCTTAAATCTTGCTATCAATAGATAGACTGTTTTATGTCGCTGTAGTTATGCTACTAACGCTATATTGAATCGACATCTCGCTAGGACCAATGTCATCAATGTTTTTGAACAATAATATTCGTATTAGATTGGTAGATTGAATTATTATATATATTTACCAATTATTCAAATAAAAAGGATCTGAACAACATTCAGGATTTCTGAAATAGGACCGGAAATATATCAAATAATACTAAATTTCTGTTACACAAAATTTAAAGATCAAATAGTATAATTGGCTTCCAAAAAAACAATTCAAAAAATTAAATGTCAATGTCAAAAGTTCGCTTTTAATTTGTGTAAAATAAAAAAATTATATAATTTACGTTAATTATACCATTTTTCTAACTTACATATTATACATTTTTATTAAAACATCATAATTAAAAATACATTATGTACATTAAATACTTAATTTTAATCGACTTCATGAAACTTTCAGTTGTTTGTTACACTTCAGAGTTAAACAATGGGGTTGTTCTTCCGTTTAGCAATATTCGTCGGATTGTTGGGCTCCTCATTGGCAGCGAAAAAGAAAGTAAATTTTTAAATATGGAAGTTACTGTTTTGTTGCAAAATCTACTTATACTTAGGGTCCTTCACACATATTACTATCAAATGTATCATATGCTACTGTTGCTCCTGATATGCTGGACTCGAACGTATCACTTTACAAAAATTTCACTATGGAAATATTTATGAATGTGTTGAAACCATTCAATGCTAACCTTCACATGAAATTTATAACCATCAGAAGAAACCGAAGAATCGAAGTTTTAAATCAAAAGTTTAATTTTTGTGATGCGGAGAAAAAAAGCGATATATTGTCGCGCTTTGTAATGAATATTTTCAAGGTAACTCTCAAGGGGAGGAAGCTTTGTCCTATTACAAAGGGGATTTACCACTTTTCGGGTAATTACAAGGATAAAAGTGTTATTCCTGGGATTTTCAAGGAATTTGCAGTGGACATATTATTCAATGTGTCGGACAAAGTCAGTGGTCGAAAAATTATGACAAACGGCATTGCTCACGCTAAATTTACTAATGAATAAGCGTTGATATTAGTTTGTTGATTGTCTATTTTAATAATGAGTTTTGTCAGTTTAAATTGGTTCCTGGTACTGAAATAAATTTCATTAAACCAAAGACCCGTTTTTGTGTTCGAATATTTTATTTTTTTCAGATTTATTCCAGATGTGATTGTTTTGTTCTCTATTCTTGAATACGGAATGTTTTTCTAAGTCAGATTGAATTTTAAAATTAAAAATGGGTATTATACACACAAAAATAAGTTTAGGTCAAACATTGGTTTTTTTTTTCACTAAAATCCAATTTATGGCTTTATACTTACCTTCAGGAAACTTTTTGGGTAACATAGTCGAGCAAATGAGACTTCAGGAAACGCCACAGGAAAAAGTCGAGAGTGGTCACGTAATTGAAGTAATTCGTTGAAACAGAGGCGTACAAATAAAGGAGCAAGCAAAGTAGAAATATATATAAAGAAACGGTTTTTATACAATACTCTTAAATATTCATTTTCAATCATTATTTACATATTACTAAGTAATTTGGTTTATAAATTTGTTGTTAATAGTTTCTGGAGTAAATCATAATTTTTAAAATTTTCCTAATGAATTTCGCAATTACTAAACCCAAAATCATCTCAATTTAGAAATTAAGTAAGTGAAATTGTAATTCAGATTGTGAAATTGAAAAGTTCTACATTTCAACATTCGTCATACATTCGAAGTCATTAACCGAAAATTCATATAGGTATGTATGTTTCGATATTAATGTATCTAACTGTTAAAATTTCCCAATGGATGGCTTAACCTAGCTCAATACGGGGTCTGCAAAATTTCATTAATGACTCACCATATGAGGTTAATGTAACTTTATAAAAGCAATCTAGAAACAGCTGCGATGTCCGCAACTTACAACGGTTCACTTTGTACACACCGAAAAACTGCAGGTGTTCCACCTTCAGCGTTAGACAATAACAAAAGCGTAAAATGTTGCAACGACATTGGTGTTATTTTACATTTTAAAAAAACATAAAATGTAGAAGAAAAAATTTTATACATTGCATAGATCGCGTGTGCAAAAATTCATTACTGAATGGTGTTTGTACTCTAGTCGGATATTTTAGATAAAAAACGAAAAAAAGCAAATAGCAACTGCTGACAATGGACAAAAGGAGTCAAAAGTCAACTAACTCAGGCTCAAGTGCTGTCGTTTAGCAAATTACTTCGTCTCGTATGACTAAACAACTTTAGCTTTTATCTTCTCCGTTGACCGAACTGAGGGAACGGTGTTCCACCTTTCGAGACACATTTAAAGGAACTCTTCGGGATGCTGTGTAACGAAAAATGGTTTTGGTCATGCAACGGTATATGTCCAATTGTCCCAATGTTTCTGCGCATGATTAGTCACCAATGGTCAGAATCCATATTATCTTCCGGGTGTTGTCCATTTTCATAAACCTAACATTAAACTCGCATTACGCAGATATTCCTCCACGCTCTATGACGCGACGCCATTTATTGTTATTCAAAGCCCCCTGATCAACAGGTAAACTTCCCAATGTGTGTCATCTTCATCCATAAATATGTTTCGTTCATCAGGAATTTTTTGTAGTTTCTGATCATAAAAAAATATCTTCCGATCAATTGGAATTTTGGAATTCCCTCAATAACAAAAAAAAGTAACACAAAATCTCCAATCTCCTGGAATCTTAATCAAGCGACAATGTCCATATAATTGAGGTAATTAGTGACAAAAGTGAATGACAACTGTAGTGTCCCACTTTTTAAGTTGCAGTGCATTATCTTTGTTCATTTTGCTTCTTTTTTTTTTGGAGTCGCTCAAAATCGGTGTTATTGTTTTTTACCAGATAACGATGCAAAAAGGCACTTTTACAATTTGTAACATGACTCAATCATTGGTGTATCAGTTGAAGATATTCAGGTACTCAGGTAGTAACACGAGTTCTACAATAACATTATTCACTCTTTTCATGCACCATTTTTATGTAGTTTTTTATGAAGTAAAACCCGTCGGCCGGCAATTAAAGTTGATTCGTGATGGTAATATGGCAATTTTAACGTTAATTGGAATTATCTGCATTGTTTTCTTCCGAACGATTTAATTTCGTGACTAATTTCGAGGTGACACGAACGGACAAGATTCATGGAATTCGAGGAAAAAAGATCAACGGATTATCGAGGTCATTGGTCAAGAAGACGTTTGCATGAGAAATTTGGGACAAAATAATCACGAACTTTAATCGGGATTGTTCTCCTGTTGTTCCTCAAATCAAAATCCATTTTTGACCGGTTTATTCTTAAGACACAGTTCTTTATTTTAAACAATCAAAAAGGCATGCTTTTTTTAAAAAATTTTGAACCCTTTAAAGAGAAATTTGAATGATATTTAGAAACGATTTCCTTTTCGTCGGTTTCATAAAGGCGGCGCCGGCACGGCGACGGCGGCCCACAATTTTGTTTTTGATATTACTCCCAAGAATCGAACAAATTTCTAGATATTTTATTTGCTTTTTTCATAAAGTTTTTGTTATATCATTTTATGTGATTTTTAAGTAAGTTGAAGTTAATTTCAAAAATAAACAAATTTGCGTATTTGCCTTCACCGAAAGTTCAGTTTTCCTTCATCGATCTGTGAAGTATTTCCAATTGGCAGCTAGAAAACAAATTTGCAATCAGCCATGTTCGCACAATTTCGCGGGTAGCTAAAACGCGTTTTTTCACGAATCATGTAAATTCACGGAAGCGTGACTAGCTTTTGACGACGTCTATTTCTTTTTTATTACATGCACGCATGCAAAGCACGCTTTGGGGTCAACAAACATTGCGCAGATCAAAGCTACCTGTTCGGGTAGCTTACAACAGAAGACCAAGCCCAACAGACGTTTTTCAATGGAACCCCCGTGGAAGGAGGATGATCGAGCACTTTTTTCCAGAATCCACCATGAAGTTCTTTTTGCAAATGATAATTTTGCAAGTCTTAATTGTGGGGGTAAGTAGGGAAAGTTGGTTGTTTTGTAAGTTTCTTTGTTGTTTTCCTCCAACTGATCTCAATCGAATCTTGATTACCTAAGCGAAACGTTGTGACCTTCAGATCGATAATACCGATCGCGTCCCGCAACCAGATCGATTTAATCGACGTCGATTCGATCGCGAATGAATCATTCGACCATAGTCTCACATCGTCCATTGTAGAAACGAAGTCAATCACTTGTGACCGGGGGGTACCCAAGCAGCACAATTTGCCCGGAGGAGTGGGTGAAGTGTTTTTTAATGGTGTCATCGAGTAAGATGGATAATCCCGAAACATTTTGATCTCACCCAATCCAATTGCAGATCATTCGACAATTAGTTTCCGATCTTGCCAAGAGATCCCGCTAAAAATACATGTCTGCCATCATAGTAAAATAATCGCATCATTTATAAATGTAAGCATAACGGTCGAAAGGTGTACGAAGAGATTCTCTGGTCAATCAAAATAGAACTTAGCGCCGCCGGATCCATTGGTGAACCGTTGGCGGCAATTCTTGTTGAACTGGAGCATGGTCGCACTTCATGAAAATAGAAGAAATTGAGAAAAAAACAGACGACCATGCTTTTGTGCTATATGTTTAACACCAACGCTTTTCCCACAGACTTCCTTATATCACTGGTTTATTGGCCACAAGCCAAAGAAGCGCTTTCTTTGCAGGTTGCGTGGAGGAATTGCCAAGAAAATTAACATCCCACACGATTATTGCTTGATATTCTGATGTCATCCGACCCATGATAGATAGATATACTACAAATAAATATAAAACAAAAACGAAACAATATTTTCCCGAAGTAAAAATGTTTCCGCATTCAGCACGATGCCATTTCTTTATCACCTGGAAAAATGTCGAACATAAAATCGTCTGGTATTTATTTTTTTCTTAATTATATTCACCAAAGTTTAAATTTAAGAAAAGTGAAATTTAATTTTGTCGTCGTCATTCCCGACAGATTCTCGTAGAAACAGTGAATGGAAAATGAACGTCAAGATATTTGGACAATTGGCAAATTGAAACTGATTTATTTTAGTGTGATAAAGATGATGTTTGTGAGCTGAATTCGTCAATCCGTGACAGAATGTGATTGGAATTGAAGTGGAACGCGGCTCATATGCTCATTAAGTGAAGGTCAAGAAAACAAGAAGCAATATTGATTTCGTATAAAAATAAACGAAGTAGGCGCCAGCTGTCCACACGACACATTGAGAGCACAATTGAGAAAATTAAACAAATCCGTTTACAGTGGCGGCCATTTGTTTTTTTTATTTCTCACGACATTTTTAGTGCAGATAAATTAAGTTTTAAGTTAGGGTATTTAAATAAATACCTATTGCTTTAGAAAGTCAGAGTTTTATGGTTGATTGTTTATGTCTTAATTGTACCTATAGTTTATAACTTACAAATATTATAAAGAACCACGTGAGATCCGCAAACGGCAAAAACTTACTCTGCAAAGAAAAAGAAAATTTATTAGTAACATAAATATATTTCTGTGAATTAATAATAAACAAATTAATTCCTATAAAAGTGTGACACGAATGGAGAGTACAGTAATGATCATAATTATTCGAACGAAATTATATACCATAATATTATAATTATTGTAGTAGAACAATTTATACTTTTGCAATCCTTGAGAAAGGATCCGCGTTTCAATATAGGTTTTACCAAATATAATCATTAAACCATATTGTTTTCTTTAATTGCAAAAATTTAAATAAATTGTTTTTCGAATAATTAATTATGAGCGGAAGTGACTGTGTGAAAATTATATCAGAAAAGTATCATTTTTAATGTTAGACCAATAGAACCAAATTTCCGGTTAGAGATTTTTGAATTCCCATTATTATTATTAAAAACCCACTGAAGTCAATTCAACACAAAATTCAGACCACAAACAATTTTCACGCAATAAACAATTGATCTTTGCAGTGCTTCCTGCTGAAGATCCGTAATTATTTATAACAATTGAGAGTCTTATCTTCCGCGAGTAAAAATTAAAGATATTACATTACATTTGAAGACGCGGAAAACGGTTTTCTCTTTTGTTTCGAAACGCGTTGGATTCGGTTTCCATGCAATACAAACGCACCACGACTTATCGCAGTGGTTTGGAGTTATGTGTGCAACCACATGAAGACACACCGCGAAAACTGAATTCATGATTAAATTCCTGAAATACTAATCATAATACTCAGCTATAGCAAGTTATGGTACAGGGATGCAGCTCCAAGGGTTGCAATAAATCGCAGTAGACCGTGTCAGATTCCAAAGCGTAGTTACCCGGTCAGTTCAGTGATTACGAAACAAGTCCAGTGGTCGACTTAACTCGGCGCAAATTCCATTAGTTCTTGGCGGGGTATACTATAATCTGCAGGGATCCAATTGGCGTAATTGCCACGTGAAACGGATTGGCGCCGCCGCGCCGGTGGGACCATGCGCGATCGCGTATAATTGACTCTTGCGCAGGGCCAGAATCGATTGAATGGCGGAGATCGACTTCAGGAAATCGATCAATCGATCGAAAGTGAAAATTTTCATGAATATTGTATAATGAGCGGAAAATTGGAAATTTCCAATTAACGAAAGAGATTTTGTAATTGGATGAATTTGAGTTCAATTTTGTTTTTAGGTTCTGAGATAACTTCAATTTTACAAGTTTCTACCGGAAATTTCGCAATTGATCAGTTTCCGTAAGTTTTTAGGAAATCGTTGACCGTGTAAATTATTGTACGTAATTTGAATTACACAACATATCACCCCACTTTTTTTGTATTTCAATGATCCTTACAAATTTCAATACATTGCTAAAATGCAAGTTTTAATTTTGTTAGGTTTTTTAACATTTATTTGTTTATTTATTTGCAAATGTTGAAAATTTAAAAATTTCAACAAAAATATTTTCACCATAAAAAACATACTTTGTTGTTATGTTCTAATTTGGTACATTTTCTATACTTATAAAAATTTGTTTACTACCGCTTCCCATTGGTTCATCAGACAAACTATTTTCACTTGTAAAACGAAAAAAACACTGCACCCCCAATCCAAACACAATGAAGTCTTTCGATTGAAAAAATATTAATATTCTAATCGTGATCTATTTTCCGCAACAAGCACTTTTCTATTTCCAGATGTGGATCCATCTCGCGGCAAACGGGGGATGATGATGATGTCGCCGCCAAAATGCTGCGCCCTCATATAGTAAAACTCTCGCGAAGAGTGCGCCAAAAATAAACACATCGGAATTCGAATTTTATTTAATTCTTTGCCGTACGTTTTAATTATATTTTTGGAATACAAAGTTACAAAAATAATCAACTGAATTTACACAATTTGTTGAATAAAATTGTTGCAAAAGGTGGAAATCCTATTCAGGCGTGACCTGATATGCAATAGTTCAGGAGTGAGAAAAAAAGTAATAAAACTCTTTCTAATTTTAAGGGACAGACATTTTGAAACTGAGAAATTCTTTAGCCACCGGAAAACATTCTGAATGGTGGATGCAAACTTTCTTCATTGGTGTGGTTGATTAATGATATCCAAATTCACAATGTTTCAAAGTGAATTTTAATGATGTGTCATAAATCCGGCATTTCACTTACCCCCATCCGAAAATAAACTCGTAGTTGAGTCGTCATTGATAGAAATTCTGTTATTTACCTCGAAGAAAATGGCCAAAATTAGTTCGATGAAAACTGAAAAGGTGTTTTTGATTTACCAAAAAAACAAAAATTGTTAGCTCTGGGAAAATTGTTGAAAGATTCTTTCGTGAATGTGTTTGAAATCTTCAATAACATTTGGCGGAGGATTTTAAAATTGGTGATGATAACACATGAGTAATGGCCATTTCTGAATTTGCTAAATTATAGGCATGTGATCAGATGCGGTATTTGGTTCCAATATTCGCTGTGATTTCCACAATTGTTTTTCTTCATTCTCGAGCCTTAAGTTATGGAGAAAAAAATTCATTAAAAATTCTCGCAAGTTCATTAAATAACCGAATCGCGAAAACACACGATTTAAACGACTGCCAAATTAAAAAAATTGTACCAACATTAAAACTCGGAGTGTAAAAACAAAGAATTTGAATTTTAAACACGATAACTTTTCACTTGAAAAATGTTTCCGGAAACACTAAAATCAGTGCCTGAAAAGTGCTCATTAGTAAAGCGATCGGATTTAATTGTGGGGCTTCGTGACTGTGACAAAACTTTCTTAATGTTTTTCTCCCTCGCATCACAGATGGCGCATTTGTTTTGTGGCTGTATTGCATTCGGGTCAATTTTCCCCCTTGCATTGTCTTCTGGTTCTTGGTTGTCTGGTGTCCAGTGGGCATCGTGATCTTTCTTTTTGCGCATGACAGAAGTGCCACTTTGGACTGTGGACAGATTTGAATGTCACTCGCGACCACTTGTCCGATATGACGGTGGGACTTTCATGGAAGTCTATGTTTGATTAAGGCAAGAGCGTTTGTCTTTAGTTTAAGAAGAAAAAACCTGTGCAGCCGATCGTGTACCGTGCAACATCGGAGACATTGATTATCTCGACTGACATAGATTCACCATTTCTGGCCAATGAAATGCGCACTCTCTGGGTCCAGCAATGGACTTGGTCCGCATCAAGCACACTTTGTTGGTGGCAATTTCCCCATTGCTCTGCCAATTAGAGAGATTTTGTGCCTTTTTTCTTATTTGTTTAACCCAGGAAAAGTTAATTTTCTCATTTGCTGAAGAAGGTATTTTTTCTTTTTGGTTCATGCAAACCAACTAACTGCAAATTGCATGCCACATAAAGATTCGCCAGTTAACGATTTATGAGATAAAGGGTTAAACGTTTGGAAGCAATCATTTTTTGCACGTGAGAACAAATGGCCGATGAGTTTTAAAAGAAGTTTCAGTTCAATTCGGTTAAAGGTTTCTTTCAGTGCTCTTACATTTACAGTTAACATTACGCATTACCCACAATATAAAATAACGTCGTATAAACATGTTTCAAATAATTTCAAAGCAATATTTTTGATATTTCTATTCAACACTTTCCTTTCAAAACTCCCTTTATTTTAATAGGGATATAGCTCAATTAGCTTGACCTACTAAATCTTAGATGTCACCACAATGAAATATGTATTTATGTGAATTTAATAGGTACACATTTAATTTAATTGGTATTTGGTACAAATTTTGAAAAAAAATATTTAGGAACGAACACACAGCTTTTTCTAATTTGACTAAATCTTACATTTTATAAGTAAGAGCTTTATAAGTCAAAAAACTTAATTAAGTAGATTTTATGGTAATATTTTTCTAACAATTCTGGACATATTTTTTTTTATGAAAGAATATATTATGGATTTTTATATTTTATGGAAGAATCTTATTTTTAATCCCTCGACATTGGATGCTTTTCATTATAAAATGAATATTTTCATAATGATTATTGAGTTTCGTTTTTTGAAAAAAAAATTATGTACTTTCTCTCACTTGAGATGCAATTTCAAACTGTTTGTGTTTGAGAGGAGAATTTCAACTGCAAAAGGTTACAATACTTGCATTTGCATTAATAAATAAAAGACGATTTTATGTGAAAAACAAATTATATAAAACAGTTTTCGATTGCAATGAACTAAAAACACTTAACAATATTTTAATTGAAATAATTAGGTTCTCAATAATAACACGGATAAAATATTCTTTAATTAGCATTTGACAATTTGTAAGATTTCGCAATAAATAGATGTAGGTACCTACAATATAAAATAAATTATTGCGTATTATCAAACTTTCCCCAACTACATACTTCTTCTGCGCCTACTAAAAAGGTGTTGACGAAAATTAAGAACATCACAAATAAATATCTACGCTCTTAAAATATTCTTCATCCCCGCTCGTCAAGAAATAATTAAATTTAGTTTCGTTGAAATTCTTAACGAAGTATACGACATTTACGAGGCTATAAAAACAATTCAAATAACAAATAAAAAAAAACGTTTTGTTGAAGTTGAAGCAAGGAACAAATTGGAGCAAACGATAGGTTAATCTTTTTCAAACTCAATTTGCACTAATACAAAGCGCAATAGTTTTTGCAAGACAACAACATATCATCCGCGAGTTGAGTACTTCAGCGGAAAATGACGGGCAATGAAAGTTATACGCCACTTCGCCATTGATAATAATCACATGGGTTTGGTTTTTTGCCAATCAAGATAAGTGTTGGCCATCAGCAAAAACGGTATTCAAAGAAAGTTAGTTCAGGGCTACCGTAGACCGTTATAATTAATTGATGGATAATGTATTAATTTGGCATGTATCTTCATCTAAAAACTTTTCCCATTTGACTGTAATTAAATCATAAATGTACATTTCACTTTTTAGCTTCCACTTCAGCTACCGGAAGTGAAAAAGTCTTGATAACAGTAGTTGAAGTGGTTCAATTCGTTAACCTCTTTCAACCCTTCGATTAATGTAATGAAAAGTGACTTTAGTAATTTCACTTAATTTTTGGAGCGGAAATAAACATCTTCCACGCATCAGGCGGCCATTTAATAGCCAACAATCAAATCATCCATAGAATGAATGCGATCGTGCGACAAATATTGCCAGTTGGATACCGCAAACGATCACGAAGATCGGGAGCATTGAACTTAATGGACCAATTAGCCGATAATGGCAGCAACCGATAAACAATGAATACTTCTTCCCAACAGTGTTGAACTGGCGGTGATCTTCAGCCCCGGAGATACATCGCCATGTTTAAGTCTACTGACCAACGCCGACCGCCTCTGTGATCTTCACACCCCCGCTTATATCCACCAGGAGCACTGTGTAGGATTCCTGCACTCTGACATCGGTGGAAAAAAGTTTAATCTTTGAATAACAACAAATAAGAAACAACGTGGAGGGTATTATTTTATTATTATATGTCTGGAGTCTGGACACATCATTGTGGCTGATTGCCGACGATCTTCTTCTTACTTCTGAATGCCGTCCAAAACGCTTATTAAAAGGGTTCGGAGAAATTGTTTAAGAACGTGGGCAGCAAACAAAATACAACGAACAATTGGGAACGGTTGAAGCTCGCGGCATCGACACCGTTAACACTTCTTCATAATCGCGGGAAGTTATTTTTGATCCAATCAGCTTCAGCGGGGTCCTCATTAGCATAAGGCAAAGATTCCAATCAATCAGCATTTTCTCAACGTGCTCCAAATTTTTCTAAATTTTTGATGAATAATTCAAAGGCGGTCTTTGAACGCAGCTGGAAAAGGTCTGAGCCGCAAGGAATGCAACTGGAGTGATGGAATTGAGGTTTTCCAGTAAACGATTGATGATCGATGATTGCTGATTGTTGGTCTGGTTTTGTTGTACATTTTTACGAATGGAAAATGTTATACTTTTTTAATGAAGTGAAATCTATTTTTCTTAATTGCAGAGTTCAAAAACTCTGCGATTTTTTTAATGAGGAAGTTTTCCGTTTGAATCATAAAACTTATCGAATTCAGTGAACTTTGCTGGAAATCTCTTCACCTCTTTCAGTTGATAGAAAATCATAGTCGTCTGCTCATGACAAGTGAGTGGCTTGTTCCTGACCTACAAAGAGGATGACTCGGATTGAATGATATTAAAATTTCACTCACAATCGCGTTGATTGAACTCAAGCAATGTTTTGATGCAAATGCATTTTCAATTATGCAATCCAATCTGAACCAGAGTTCAACCGGATGAAGCGTTGTAAATGCAATTTATTCGTAAAACCTTTTCTTTAGAATGTAAAAACAAAGTCTGAGATATCAAAGAACGCAGTTGTTTATGTGTATAAAACAACTTCAAATTAAATTCCAACATAAGAACATTATTCGATTTACGCATTAAGTAAGACTCCTTGAAAGTATTTTGATGAATTCCACTTAAAAAAAACCTTGTCAATCACAAAAAAAACATGCAAAAAATAATGTGTTGCAAAATAAAATTCACATCGTAGTCCAAACAATAACTGACCTTGGTTTACGCACTTTTACGCCAATAATCGGCCAGTAATAACTTCCTTTACGTATTTAAAACCCATTTTAATCTGTGCCATTTCTGCCAGAAACTCGACTGGAACTCATGTCAATGTCTGTCAAAATGTCTTAAAAACATCTTGAAAATAAATGAAATTTCCTCTGTTATCAAACAAAATTGCTGGTGCTGCTCACTTCAGAGTGTAAAGATTGATATGTAAAAGAAATTAAATTAACATTTTATACCCTTTTTATAGTTTGAAGTTATTTTGATGATACATTACTGTTTTACATTTTCGCAAAACAATTTCACTTTTCGAAATTGTATACTTTTCTATACATTGTAAACTTTTGCATTGGCAGCTTTCTAAAATAGTAACTAAATCATTGTAGAAATAAAAAGTCATAGAACGAGAAAGTACAGTTGTAAAAGCAAAGTGTTATGTCTGCAATTTCACAAGTTCCGTTAATTGTGTTTCAGTTTCCTAGCAGTAAACACAAGGCATACATTTTTGACAACCCCAGCTAATTTTCATGTGTCATTAATATGCAAATTGCCCAATTTTGATCCCACATAATTTCCCCAACGGCAACGACAGATTCGTGCCTGCTTAAGTCAACCATTTTACCTCATTTACTAATCATCCATAAATTACAAGTTTTCTACATAAAAGTGCAGATTCCATAATCCCACATTTTGTACAGTAAAAGCAGATGGTATTTACTATTTAGTGTTGTTTGTTCTTTTCATGTAAATTTATTCTTGGAAGCCATTCAATGCGAGCTGAATGCATATCTCATGTTGGGATTGACAATGAACCCGTCTTGCACGGATCTCATACACGGCTGAGCGTCCATAATAGCAGGCGATGCAGATATGCAGCCGGAGCTGCATTGGATGAATGTTTGCGGTGAGGAGTACTCATACCAGTTGAATGTAAGACGATATCTGGACGAGTATCAGGTGTTGCATGGATCCAAGTTGGAGTCTGGTAGAGGCGTTCACATCTACACAGCAACGTACCAATTTTAATTGATTTTTTTCTAAGATTTTGTCTCCGTCCGAGTCAGCAGCAATGGCGTTCTGGGTTTCCTCTGCGATCGTAAGATATCACCGGAGCAAAGTAAACGTGACCTTCGGTAGAGTCTTTCGAATTTAGTAAATGCTGTCGTATTTTTTTAATGTTTTTTGTGTCTACGGTGTGAAGTACAATGCAAGAAAAAAAAACTCATTGCAAATTGGCAAATAGTTAATTAGTTTTTTTCCTCCTGAACTTGAAGGTAGTCTTTAAATTGATGCAATCTCTTGCGAATTTACTTCTCATTAACTCAAAGCTATTTTATTTAATGTATTTTGTAGAAAACAATATTGAAGACAAAAATTTGTTCAGCCCATCAGGAGCATCTAGGTAGGATGGATGCAATAGCTGAATATGCAGCTAAATTATATGCTTCCATTTGACTAAAAGGATCTATCATACTATTTATTGCAAAATGTTACCAATTATTATTTTTTTTTTTTTCAAAACATGAGACGCAAAAAGATATGTACGGATTGTAATATTTTTAAAAAACCATGAAATGACTTTTTAGTTGCAAAAGAAGACATTTCGAAAAATAAAAGTAATGAAACTCATTTATAAAACTTGTTTAAAATATTTTTTGTATTCTTGAAATGGCACCAAAGCGCTGAATAAAAATAAAAATAAAAATAATGACAGGTGAATAAAACACCGCCTAATGGCCTCAATGAAATTCGTGGAATAGCTCAATAAAATATTGAAAATTCATGACGGTGTTAAATTATTAAATCAATACCAATCTGTTGCACCCTGGAGCAAGTGTGCAAGTTCTCGAAGGATATTGCAACATAAATTTCACCATCGATTGCATTTTATTGCATCACTAAAAAGCGCACAACACAAGATTTTGTTGGAATGTAAAAGTTTTTAACATTGATCAATTTTTATAGAGTATCATTATCTCGTTACAGACAATAAATTTCCTCTTACATTAAAACTTTATTGTTGAATGCGAACAATAATATTGTTATTAAATAAGAATTTTCACCATTATTTCATGGATTTCCTGGAACTCTTGGAGCGCCTCATCACTAGTAATCTCTACGGAAATTTCATGTAAACGGGAGGAATTATTTTTATTTTTTATATTTTGTTGATTTTTTTGCATTTTAACGACATGTATAAAAACACTGCAAATTTTACACAACGGTTTATTATTTCCAAAAAATGTGACATTTTTCAAGTCACGGCTAGATGGCAGTAGTGATCATGTGAAATGATTTCACGTTTTTTAATCCACCAAGAAATGGAATAATTTATGGAGATTAAAAATTTCAAAATTCTATTACTCAAAAACCAATTGATGTAAATTCATACAATAAAATGTGTTCTATTGAGTAATATTAGAGCATTGTATATTCCGAGTTTTATGAAAAAATCTTGAACGGTTTCGGAAATATGATTTTTTCAATATTTGGTTCCTCAATTTCCCCCCCTCAAAATACGTCGATCGGACCCACGAGCTGTTAGGACCGTTGTCAGATGTCACTTGATTTTTGAACCAAATTTAATTAATTTATCTCCAGTAGTTTCCGAGAAAAAGCCTGGACGGCGGACGGCGGACGGACGGATTTTTTTTTATTCGTTTTTTGAAATCTACATATCTCAAAACGTAAACTGACAAAATTTCAGGGGGGGTTATAATTTTTTTTTTCGTGTTCGATTACATAGGTTTATTATTGAAAATAATAAACCAAAAGCAAAACTCTTCAAGAATGAACCATACTTAATTATTTTCGATTTGTAGCATTAAACACGAGATTAAACATTTATCACTGTTACAATTTCATGATTCTGAAAGTGGTCTGTAAACTTTGCCGATCTTTTTTTAAAAAAAAAACACATTAAAATTCATCTACAATAAGTAAATGTTGCTACACGTGGCAAAGCAAATGTAGTTATTGTTTATCAAGATTTAAATTAATCGTTGAACAACACTTAATAGCTGAATGAACGGCTGAATATATTTAACCCAAACTTCTATAAATAAATTTCTAAAAAACGTCACAAACTTAAAATAATTTTTGTTATTTTTACTTCCATCAAAAACATCTCGTCATTCGAAATTCAAGGTGCAATTAAAAACAAATCGCATTAAAGCAAAAATTTCACACGAGAATCTAAACAACAATAACTGACCTCAAGCCGATGTAAACCCCATCAGGGTGACGATAATCCCCCCGTAATTACTTCCTTTTTAAATTAAAAAATCTGATTTTAATTCTTGCCGTCTTGAACAAAGACGTCTTTGGTAGAATTTTCAGATTACTCACGTTTTTCGAAATTTGCCTTATCTTGGCAGCATGCAAATATGACGCACCGTCAGACCCCGAAACCCGGGGGAGGGAAATGTTAATACCAGGTTTTTAGACGATGAATTTATTACAGACAAAATAACAATAATAACGGACAACAAACATGGAAAATGACAAAATGGTCACGGTGATATGGTGGCTGACCTCAAAGTGGAATGAATATACTCCCAGGTTGGGAATTGTTCTGTCGAGGGAAACAAAACAAACTTATCCCCCATGAACGTGCGATTTTCGCGGAATATTTCAGGGCTATTTCCGGTAGCAAACACATCCGCAGCGGGGGGCGCGGTATGTCGATTATATTTTATGAAACTGGCGAATGCAGTCACCATCGGGAGGGAATATTCAGAGTTGCTCATTGCACATTCCGAATGCAATTTTATTCCCGGTAGCGAGACATTTTATGTTGCTGCTATTCATTTTTTCTCATGAAAATTCAAGGCAAATATGTGACGTTATCTGCTCACAGTTATAAGGAACTGATATGCTGTTACATATTCACTGAAACAATTTAGATACTGCAATGATTTAATTTTTAAAATTTTCGCAGATGACGAAATTTGCTGTGAGCGAACAATTGAAAACAATATGACTCTAGAGTGGTGTTTAACCCCTTAATACTAAGGTAGACTCATCTCAATGGATTGTGAAAGTCGAACAGCTTCTTGCAACAGCAGAACCAAATGCCCTTCGACAAAAGTCACGTTTTATCTTATTTATCAGCGCAAAATGGTGGTTTTATAGATCACGAAGCGATCATTTTTCCCCCATTACATTTTTTATTCGATTTTTTTTTTGCACTTGGGGCGGTTTCTGAAGTGATACAAGAATCGATAGTCTTACAAAAAAATTGAGTCATTTTAAATGACGGATTGAAAATTTTCTTCTCAAAAATGAATTGATTTTTTTTTATAATATGCTATTCCAGAACCAATTTATAAAAACTTAGTAGCTAGTATAGTATAACGAAATAGAGATATAAAATATTATTCTTGATTTCTGCTAGGCCCAATATATGGGATGCACTCCTGACCCCTTTACAAGGGTTTGCGCAAATTTCTGACTGTGTAAAAGCGAAGCCGTGTTGAAGCTGTCCATGTTATACGCGAGCTTCCTAAATTTTCTTCTGATGTAACAGCATAACAGTGTTAAAAGAGGGCCACCCGTAATTTAAAATGTATTCCAATTTCCTGAAAGTCCATAAAATTAAATTTTCTTTTTAGAAAATTATTTTTTTTATTACTGCTTATTAAAATAATTAAGTACCTACCTACTGCTTTTTACAAACCCCAGAGAATTTTCTGATTTTATTATAAATGAACTCCCACAAAGCGACAGTATTTCTAAAATTCTATAAATATTTAATCCGTTTTTAACCCTTTTTCCATTCAAAAAAGATGGAAATTTTCCAACCTAAAACCCTTTAATTGGGGTTGAACGCTTATTTTGAATAATAAATGAATATAAAATCGGTGAAGATAGATATTTAGCGACTCATCATCCACTTCTAATTTTCGTTTTATTAAATCCCGCTTTTAATTAGCGGAAGCTGACCTCGATGCCTAATTGGTGCTTAGCATCTGATGGTCTCAGAGTAAGTACCATGGAAAAGTGGATGCAATTTTTTTTCGGTTCCTGACCATTTCCCTCTTCTGGTTCATTTCATTACCATGGAAAACAAATTACACCGAAACTCCGCCCAAGATAAATGCAAATGCAACAAATTTACGTGTTGTTATTTTCTACAAAATGATTATTTTACTTCAGGCGGGTGAAATTCAAAATAAATGATTTTCTTTAGAGTTCAGTGCTTCGTGATAAGTTTGGAAAATTCACTGGAATGAATTCATCAGACAAATGGTCGAGGCAAATAAGTGGACGCGAAATGCAATTTTATGCGCGAATGCATTAAACCTTTCCTAAAGGTTGGATAAAGTATTCCATTAAAAAGTTCAATTAAGTCATAATTAGATTTTGTTACTCATTCACCGCTGGCTAAATCAGCAGCAATTTATTTTGCTAAACACAAAACATCAGTGACCTCGGGTCAACATCATTTCCACGGCTCAATCAATCTCATCGAAATGTTGATGTGTAATTAAGTGAGTGCGCTGATTTGGGTCAATCAATCAAATTATGCAGTGTTTTTGCGATCCCTTAAATCGGCCGAAGGAAGCTGCGTTCGGAGTGCATCGGCAACTGCATTCAAGAGGCAGAACATGAGAAATCGTCTGACACACATATTGCGGACTCCTTCGACGCAAGATGCAATTATGGGTTTTTTTTAAGTGCATTCAGGGTTCTCTGGATTCTGATGAATGCACCTGATTACTTCTGAGAGACATTCTTGTGAACGAGCCCATATGAGTGAAATTCTGCAGCCCAGGAAAAACGATGAAAGGAGACGGACTTTCTCTTGTTTTAAATTGCCATCGGATAGTGTTTTTTTTTTTTAATACAAGATAAAATGACCCAAGCGAGTATTAAAGACAAAAAGAGATACGTCAATTCAAAAAGGTTAATAACAAAGTAATAATTTTGCTAGTCTCATGCATTTCCATGCGAAGGGGATTGTTGCCATTGATGAGGCTGATTGTAATTACTGCGGCGCAAAGAGCAATGGATGCAGAAAATATTGCAGTTTTATTGAGGACATGTCAATGGAAGACTCCGAAGGCCGCAATGGTCAAATAGGTTCAAAAGTCAAGGGAATTTTATTTCTTTAATAATGTAAATTTATTTAGTACCTAAATGTACGTATACATACAAATAAATTTCTTCATTAAAAAAATAGTCTTGAAAATAATACTAGTACGAAATTATATAAATAGTTTAGGCCAATATTATGAAATACACTAGTTCTAGATATAAAACAGCTCAGTCTTAACACAGAAGAAACGTTTGTGAAGAAAACGTGTAAACGTAATGCAAAAACATCAGTGTAAAAACCGTTCCTTTCAAATAATTAGTAATTGCAATACATATATATTTACTATTTATAACAATAGTTAAGGAAGGAATGTTAAGATATGTAAATTTTCAGTAAAAACAAACTGCCTCTTGGTATAAAAATAATTCAGCCTCATATGACAACACTACGAAGAAGTTGCCCGATTTCACTCATCTTCGAACTTAACCTTACACTTTTAACGGAGTTTTGCTGTACCAAATTTCAATCCTCTAGCTGGAAACGTTCTCGGATTATCGACTGAACAGCCAGACAGACAGAGGGACATCCATAAAATGGTTTCTTTTCACTTCCCAATAACGAATTGAATTTAGTTCATTTTTTTCAACACCATTTTTTCTTGACGTTGGAAACGTATGCTTAAAACTAATATACCTTACGGCCTACATCTAGCAGCCTCTAGGATTCTAGCATATAACAACAGTGAAAAGAGAGGAAAAACATGACACATGCTCTTTCCAGCAATCGCTTTCAAAAATAAACACAAAACAGTGCTAAAAATAATATTTAAATTGGTTTCTAAGTTCCTGTCTGAAAATTTTCTCTACAAATTTTATTTATAAATATTTCATACATTTAAATAAAAATCCGTCTTTAATTAAGTACCTAGCTGTTAGAAAACAATGAAAGTTTCCTCCATTCAACCAATTGCACTTTCCTTCATTGCAAAGACCAATTGAAAGTATGTAGTTTAAAAACAAGAAGAAGGCGACATTTTGTTTTACGTAAACATTGCGAAAGATCTAGATATTGTAAAAATCTTTCAGGTCAATTGTACGCAATTTGTTTGGCTTTCAAAGCTGCAAATTGAAGTAGTCAACTTCTGCAATTGCAAAACATAATACAATGATTCAAGCTCTTTAACACCCAAAGCTAGTGAAATTCTAAGCAAAACACAAAAACACAAAAGCTTCTTGAAAGTGTTGCAAAAAAAAAAAAAAAAATACAAAAAGAAACGAAAACTTATGATTGCAATTCAATCGTGAAAATTATGTTCAGCCTTGGACGGGCGCTTGAGAAGTTTGTAAAACAATGGCACGAGATTAATAGCTTTCTAAAATCTCTCGTAACACTCGGCTTGAAACATAATCGCGGCACTCCATCCAGCATGGCGGCGTGAACCACGTTGTGACATAATTCCATTAATCCGTAGCAAACCGATTCGATTGCATAATTTCATCTAATTGACTCCAACAATTACGGTGAGCCAGAGCGGAGGCTGGGGATCACCATGAAAATGAATCCCATCTGTTGAGGAATCTCTGCGGAAGAACTTCGAGCCTGGAAGTGTTGAGATTTCGCGACTGTTGTACAACTGTACACCAGCAGTGCATAATGTGCATGATGTTGTGGGTGGATGGGTGTAACGAAAGTCAACTGTGACAAGGGGGATTGTGTCAGACCCATGAGGGGACAATTATCTCGTCATTTTGGTATCACTGCAAACATATCGCGAACATCTGTTTGCAGCAAACTTCGGCATCCTCCGAGTGGCTTTTGACGAGGATCGGTAGTGATGTCTATTGATTTTGAATGCAACACGGTTCAATAAATCTGCATCGATGTGCAGTGAAGAACTGGTTGAACGGTTGCGCTGCCGTTTGGGCACGTCACTCGTGTCTTGTGCTGTGTGCAACGCGATATTGTGCTGTTCAATCATGACTTGCGTAACTTGAGCGCTTAATGGCCGTGATTGGTGCATAAATCTTTTGGGGTAAATTGTTGGTGACACTCCTCACCTCTCTGGACACGACTCCAATACAAATTCAGTATTTGTTGTGACCAGGAAAATAGTTGCCAAGCGATTTCTGTTACTACACACGATACGCACATAAATAGAAACCGGTCATTGACCATTGATTGATTATAACCAAATGAAATTATCGATATGAGCATTTCCTTAATTATGATCATATAATTAGAAAAAAAATTAATGGACTCTTTTTATCTTGCAATTGCATCATAATAAATAAATATAATCCTTTCATGAATCCCGCCTCGAAACACTAAATTTTATAGATTTATGTACATCAAAAATTGAATATAATTTCATTTGCATCGAAATTAATTATTAATTAAGGTCAGATGTCAGATCACAATCAGATCCTTCTACTACTGGTGATTCTGGAACCTGTTTTCAGTTAAACTGGCAATCGCAAATCGAAACGCATTACATCTCAATAATTTTTCGAAAAATAACCAAAAACCAAACATCGACGCGAGGTCATTAATTTTTCATTTTTTCAATTTATAATTTGGTTCTTTTTTTTCAAATTATGCAAATTTAGGGCTGTCACAAAATCTGAATTATAATAATTGTCCAATTTCTTTTGCAGCATCATTAAAACTTTCGCAAAAATTAAAAGTACTAATTTTGATTGATCTTTTGTTTAAGAAAACATTTCTTTCGTTTTTTGTTTTTGTTTTATCGGCCTCAATAATCCCTGAACTGTTTCATGACAGACGAAAATAAAATTTCAAATTAAATTTGCCGTGAAGGTGAAAACAAGCTTTCGATATTTCGTTCTGTTTTTAATTACGTTGACGTATTGATTTGTTTTTATTTCTGTATTTTTACTTTGGTTTAATTTTGCATTTTCGGTTAATTTAATTTTCCGATTGATTTCAAAATTCTGCAAATGTTTCGATACGCTTTCCATCGAGCAAGTAAAATAATTTCGAGGTTGTTCTTTTACGGTCAGAAAAATACAACAAAATGAAAAATGTTTACGAAATTATGTATTTTAAATTGCTTAATCGAATTTAAATTAAATGGATTTCGAGTAAAGTTCACTTTAACAACTAATAAATAAATAATAATAGCTTCTATCACGAATACTTACTGTTAGAGGAATTTTTGAAAAGATATTTTAATCGAATTGTTTGCGAATTCATTGAACTTTGTAGCCGTAAAAATGATCTTATCACAAAAGTATTTTTAAACAATTGACACTATTTAAAAAAAAAGAATTGATGAAAAATTTGATAAGATTATTAACCCTTTGAGCGTGATAGATATTTTCTATGCATGCGCAAAACATTTCGAAGGTTTTTCCAGTGATTTTATTCAAACCAAAATAGAAAACGGCCACTTTGAAACCAAAAGATAAATTTTAAGGCAACAATTTATACAAATTAGTAGTTGCTGAACTATAGCTATTAATATCGTAATATAAATTAGCAAATACGAATATTATTTAATAAGGACTCCTCTTATACCCTTTATTTCTTTATTACGATCAAATGTATCTTATTTTTCTTTTATCCATATATACAATAATTAAAATGCTAATTGTAAATTGATTCTAATAACGTAAACGTAAATAATTAAGCAGAATAATTTTTGTTATAATTTTCGCCAACAAAAGAAAAAACGCTGCAATGTCTTTACACATGGGTTTATTATTTCTGACTGAATACAATAACATTGGTAATCTTCCCCAGCAGCATTTATTTTATTTTATAAAAAAAAATTACAAATCTTTTTCATTTTTTTTTTTAATTCTTAACTCTTTCGTCAAAATTGACTTCATATTCGATATCCTCACTCTAAAAAACATAAAAAAAAGATACCCCACATGCCCAAGTTCACAAAAACTTTAAAAATGCGTAATTTTACCCCCCTTTTCCACCCCTAAAACCCCAGGGTGTATTCCGATCAAGCTGCCGAGCTTCGGGACACAACTAGCGTCCAAATGTAGGCTATATGCGAAAGAAAGATTTCTTTCCACCGGTAATTAAGGTAGATATCGCTGACACGGCAAACGGCGGACAGACGTTGCAGTTTTGGACTCTACGCATCTTGAAACGTAAAAGAAAAAAATTTGAGGGGGTGTTAAACAAAATTTTTCCGAACCGATTACAAAGGTGTATTATTCAGAGAATAATAAACCAAAACCACACATCGCAATGCGAATGTTACATCAATTATTGAAATCAACAATAAAAAACTGTCGGCAGCATAAAAACGAAAACATTAACAATAATTGAAAATATGTTCAAATTTAATTTGCGATTGCCAAAATAATTTTGACAAACTAACGTGTAATTATTACCTTGAAAGAGGAGAATATCAAAACCAAAGCTGAAAGCAAAAATGCAGAGCACAAAAAACTATTTTTTTAATATGTTTGGAATCTCAAAATCGCGTCATGCATTTAATTTGTTTACGGAAGACACCAAACATGAATTTTGAATAGTACATTGTCTGGAAATTAGAATCTTCCCGAGGTTGAGTGGTTCCAAAATTAAACAAAGAATAATTTTTGTGACGTTTAAAAATAGAATGACATTGCATCACAATGAGCATCACTGAAATTTATTTACCAAAATCATACACGAGAAAATATTTCTACAATAACAATTAGTCTAGGGTAATAAATCTTCATAGAGCCAATTTGCATGAGGAGCATCTTGGAGTGAAATTTACTCCAAATTGAATTGAATTAACTCGAATTAGTTGACTCCATTTGCATGGACTCCTGTCCTCTCTTCGGTAAAAACAAAATAAATATTATACAAGAAAATGGCCAACGTGTAATTATTTTTCAAGGCAAACATGAACCAACAAAATTAGCTTGTTATACCAGCGACAAGTGCTACTTATGGACATGAAATAGCGCAAGAGGCACGGTGCAGGGTGAAGCTCCAGCGACACACTGGAGTACAGAGGAGTTAAACAAACCTGGTAAATAAATAAATAAATGAAAAACGAAAGAAAGACAACAACATAAAAACTGAAAATACACCAACTGAATCGGTTGAATTAAAGAAATAGACAAGAATCAGATCCAACAGCTGGCCAGACATCATCATGACCAGGGTGGATAGAAGTGAGGCAAGAATGCACTGCGGACGTATTCTCAGTTGTTCGTCCACAAACCGCGTTCATCTCTAGAAATATACTTACAGTTCAGATAGACGCTGAAATGAATCTACGTACAAATCACTGTCTCGTTGCTGATAAATCCAAGTAGACTTGATTACGTAACGAATAATAAACACTTGACACAAACAGACACTTAAGGATTCTTGTTATTCAGCAGGACACACTAATCAACGCGGAGTGTGGAAGCAATTTTTGGCATCTAGTGAAAACACAAGATTCTGAACTGAATTGTGGCAGCTGCAAACCGAAACCTGAATCGCTTGAAAGGGCAAGTATCTTTCAGCTAGAATCCAGACGTAAATATTGAATGTATTTAATAAGATAAATTTTCCGTGATCGATTGAATTGATTCTATAAATTGCATTGGTGCAGCAGGATAAACACGGAACTGGGTACGTTGTCCACACACGAGCGTTGAGGCAGTAGGAAATAATTAATTATAATCGCGACTCTACTCAAAGCAAAGTTAATCAACGGGTTAAGAACGGACGAAAACGCACTCCACCAGCAGAGCAAAGGTGTGCTCGAACGCGAACGAACGGCTCGAAGAACTCTAGCTGACTGTGGGGCTCTTGTTGCAGCTCGTCGCAGCTCCCTGGCAAAGGCGGCATCGACCCGACTTGGCTGATTCAGCGGCAGCTGACGGGCGACAAACCAGCTCCGCAGCTAGCAAGGTGCCCCCTCCCTTCCCCAAGCCCCACACCCTATTGTGCAGCCGCCGCCGTTCTTAATGAACGCATAAATGAGTCCAGTGGTGGCCGTGGAGTTAGCAATGTCCGATTAGGGGCAGTGTTCTATACTGATGTCGATCCGATACATTCTTTCAGGCCACTTCGAATGAGATCCGGGAGACTGCCACTCGAGGAAGTCCATAAAACCCTTCAAGGCACATGAACTCCTCATCACACAGAAAATCCCCCCTTACAAAAAAAAATCGATAATAATAAACAAAAACTGGAGAGACGAACTGGGAGTATGTACAATGTACATATGGCTTTCGGATGATCGATGGGTCCACTGTGATCATGAAGCTGCGTCACGACGCGTAATTTTCGTCTCCCACAAAGTCTAGTGAATCGCTACAAAACGAAGATCACTTCAAGGAGGAAGATAAACCACTCAAAAAGTCACGGACATCTTGAATAGTGGCTTTAGTTTTGGTTTTCAGAAGGCGATTAATTTGTTCGACTGTCAAAACATTATGAACTTGTTCAGAAGGTTCAACATTTGTTCAACATCAGTTCGATCAAAGAAAACAGTGAAATCACTCAAATTCAAAATAGAGGCAATCAATTCAACAAGGAGTGATCTATCAAGAGAATAATTTCTAACCCTTTCCTCACATTGATATATCGGAATGAAATAAAAAAAAAAACAACGCAAAATACCAATGTCTAAAAATTTCAAAGTTCTGCACGATCGCGATCTTAAGCACTTATTCCTTTTTCTCTATGCGTTGTTTTTTTATAATTCACTCGATCTTATTTTCAAATAGGAGTGGTTTTAGTGAATTCGCAATTCAGGTTAATGAGGAACAAAAAATAGAGTAATACATCAACCCTGTGTGCTTCTTTTTGGCGTAGGTGAGATTTTTATCATGGGTTCATTAGTCATTTTTTCGCATCAGGTGTGTGGGAATTGTTTTTTCAAAAACAAAAAAAAAAAACAAAAAAAAAAAAAATATATAAAATCTACAGATGTACAATAATTCAGGTTAATTTCTTTACAGTTGAGACCCACTTTTTAAAATATATTGCTTTTTTGGAGAACAGTCCAAATCACAACAATATTTTGCTTCAGGGTGTTTTGAACAATTTTTGAGAGTACTGATTCATCATTATTTAGGTCATTGAATTATAATGAAATTTGCAAAATCTCAACAGTAATAAAGAAGACTGTTAGCTGTAAAATTATTAAAAAGAATGAATATTTATTATTGAAATTATCAAAAAAGTTTGTTCCTTATAAGATAATTAAAATTAAAAATTTTTGAACTTCATCAACAGCTAGAAAATTAAATTTTATTAAACAACTGCAACAATGACGACGACTTTGTAAAAATGACCGAGTTTGGAATTATAAAGAAAACGAATTTTAGAAATTTTGATTTTATTTAGTTGAATATCTCTTTAAATTCAAAAAATTCAACCCACACGACATCGAAAAATAACGGTTAGAATTTCGATTCCCACTGAATCCCGCGGAATCAATAATTCCCCAATTGCAACGCGAACTTAATTGATTTAATGTCGAAAATGTGATATTTTGATTTGAAGCATTCGACAAAGAGTATCAACGATTGAATTCATCTCAATCAGGGAAATGAAGTCACGATCGATCACAACCAATCAAAGAACTCTCATTTCAATGTCGATTTGCGGCTCGTCAGCAGATAATATCCTTTTGTGGCTTCCCCCTCATCCCTATTCTATTCCTGCTGTCCAATCAACTCTGGCCGCATCAGTAATATTCAATTTCTGTTGTTCGCTGCCTCACAACAGTGGAAAGGGTTTAATGAATTTATTTCGTGTAGATCAATTCAGCCAATGAAGGGAGAAAGAGAGAAAATCAATTTTCAATTAATGTAAATACAATGCAACTAGAAAAATCGTTTGCATATTTCCGATTGTTTGTCCAGGAGTAAATTAATCCAGCTAGAAAAAATAAATAAAACAAAACAGAAAAGATCAACAAAAGCTTTTGTTCAGTGTTGATTCCTTTGCATAGAACAAATGAAATTGTACTGACAATGAGTGAAGCGGCGGAGGGGGTGGAATTGATTATTCCGCTGAACGGTAATTAAAGTAGGTGGACAGGTTTAAATATAAGGATAGCTTATTGAATTTGGGAATTTATCCGGTTGCTTATGGAAAATAATTATCGATTTATCGTCAATGCGCTCGAAAACTTGGGAAGGTATTTTGTCATTCTGAGTGAAAATAGAAAGAAGGTCAGATTGTCGCAGTATGTCCTTGAAGATGAAGTAAGAATTTTATTTTGAAGCAAGCAAACAAAGTAAATCGATATCCTAAAAAATACCACATGTTATTTTGGAATTCAGAAATTGTTTTTTGATTAAAGCTGTAATTCAATAGTACTAAATGGTGTCCTCGAAACTTAATTCTTTCGCAGTTCATGTCTTCTTTATGAGACACTAACTTATATAACTCGTTTACAGTCGCAGGTATATAGTCATGAATGATGAAAGGGTTCATTTACAAGGTGCATAGCAACAAACTGAGTTAGGAAGTCGAGAGGAGAACAGTCGTCCGAAGTTCCTCCACCACGAATGTTAAGGAACATGCTTTTCTGGATAAAGAAAAAGTCCTATAAAAAGAAAGTTGAAGACATCATTACAACAAATACTAACTAGTTTCAATAAAAAACTATTTTACGAGGGAAGGTCAAAATGTTCGCGGAATGAAGGGGAAGAGGCGGGGTAGGAATGCTCATTAAAACATCATTAATTTGGGACTCATCATTAGTATATGTGTCAAATTTAAAGCTTAGTCGCTAACGAGTAATCGCCATTCAAACAAGTCAAAGTCGGAAGAAAACTGCAACAGTGGACAAAATTGAACTTCGCGCCGAGATCTAAGCACTTTTTAGAACTGTGTGGCGATGAACCTATCCCGATTTT
Source organism: Leptogaster cylindrica (assembly GCA_963082835.1). Classification (NCBI taxonomy): domain Eukaryota; kingdom Metazoa; phylum Arthropoda; class Insecta; order Diptera; family Asilidae; genus Leptogaster; species Leptogaster cylindrica. The sequence continues at coordinate 39,413,917 of OY720105.1, forward strand.
GGAGAAGATTGTTACTGGAGATGAAACCTGGATTCACCGCTTCTATCCCAAATCCAAACAAGAGTCAATGCAATGGCAAGAAAAGGGTACACCACCTCCTATTAAGTTTTAGGTGTCGGAATCGCCTGGAAAGTTGATGTCTGAAGTTTTTTAAGATTGCGAAGGAATTTTAGTAGTATGGACCACAAAGAAAAGGCAATTACTGGAGAATACTATGCTTCAATATTAGAAAAGTTGAAGGAAGTCATCAAGGAGAAAAGAAGAGGAAAATTGACCAGGCATTTTTTTAAGGTCTAGAGCAATTAATTTTAAGATAATAATAAATGTAAAAGGAAAAATATTTTTGAATTTTTATTTTATTTGCAACCCTTCCCTTTCGCGAACTTTTTGACAACTTTTCGTACAATTTCAAAACAACGAGAACTAGTAACGAATGTGTTTATACCATCTCTTCAAGTCTGCATCCTTCATATCCACTTCCGATATTTTATCAAAACAACAGTGCATAATCCTTCACAATAGAAATTCTAAAATAAGACCCAAAATTCCAAGGACTGCAAGCCTCCAAAATGGCTCAGTTTAGAAGTGAATCCTTCAGTGATTGTCGCAATCCGGAGGTAACTCCTGTAGGTGGATATAAATTATCCAAGTAATCACAAATTATTTTATCAACGTGAAAAATCATGTCTCCACATTTCCTTATTGGTTTATTTTATTTACGATGTACATTTGCTCGCTCAAATGACGTGGGAAAATGCATTTTTAATGAGATTCACTGACTCAGCAGCGGGTAAAGGTGATCGGGTGACGTGGTCCGATGGATTTGGAAGTTTAAACACTAAGTTTTATTAAAAAATAAAATAAATAAAGAGAAGTTTTTTTTATTAAGTTGTTAATAGTTCCACAACCTGATTTCTATTTCAGATTGTTTGCAGTTGAGGATTAAATTGCAATTAGAATAACAACAGAATTCTTATAGCGCTTGGATTTTTGTACAAATTGTACACGTTTTTGCTGAGAAAATTCATAAGAATGTAATTTTTCCATTGATTGTTTATAAAACACGTCAACAAGTATTTCGTGCCAGTTTCACTTTCATTAAAACTTTCGACAAAGCAAGGACTTCGTTTGAAAAAATCTGGAAATCATATTAAATAAGACATTTTCAAAGTTTTGCCTCCGCAACCTACAATTAGCTTACTTTCGTGCAACAACAAATACTTGGCACTTCTTGACCCATTTTCCTCATCACGAAAGGTAATAAAAGTACATGCAAATAGCGTTGCTCTACTTTTGCTGAAGCAAAATTCAGGATTTCTTTCTTACAATGTTCCCTGACCATTGCCAATTACTTCCTGTCCTGTTTGTTTCAGACAAACCTTAAGCCTGGGCTAATAATGCGCACAGAGAATAAATTTGCACAGCCCTCAACTATTTAGCAAATCATTTTCTGGAAATCCTTCCACCTGAAATAATTCAAAAGCGTAAGTGTTTGAATATAAGCCACACAAAAAAGGAATTGCGTCGAACCTGAACGTTCCACCTTTGCAAGACACCCTCGGCCTCCTTCCCTCAAAATTGTGTCAAGATTTACAGCCAATTTGTAAATTGTTCTCCCAAGAATTTAAGCCCATTGTGCCGTCGCGTAGGTGAAGCATATTTTCCCAGTTGTTAGTTTGCTTATTTGATAAGCTGGAAGTTGTAATCGATGGCGGGGAAGTCACGCTCCAAAGATAGGTCATTACACGCGAATATTCAGAGCATTAAAGAAGTTTCGTGTTGATGACTCTATGATTGATGCCGAAGAGAAGTCTTTCCCGTTCTGAAGGGCAGAGCACTTGTCTTCTGGGTTTTGGGTAACAAATATCAGTTCTTGGGAACATCGGAAATGGAATTCCGAATGCAAATAAGGTCGGAACTGAGGGGGAAGGGCATTTGTTCGATCAAACACATGTTGTCGTGCTGCGAAGAAATTCTTGGTTTTGCCTTGAGAGTGCACAAAAGGGAGGCAGTTATTTTGTACTGTACAATGTCGTTGGGGGTTGGGAATATTTTGTACTCATGACTGTTTTTATCATTCAAAAGCAATGTGCAAAAGCAAACCCCTGAACAAATTTTATTATTGATTTTATATGAGGGCTTTTTACGCCGTGGAAAATGCAAAGTACTCATGGTATGGAGATTGCCAACCTTTTTAAAAAATAGGCAATTCGATACAAGTTTTCATATGAAAATCAACTGCAATATAAGCAAGAATCCACTAAACAGATTTTTTCTATTGATAACATAATAAAATAACGAATTTTTTCGATAAACAATGTTCTGCCTCCTACAAAACTAGAAACAATTAACTTTCATTTGTTATTTGACTTTATAAAAAATGTTACACCAAAAAAAATATCAGCCTCTATACAAAAATTTAATTCACAAAAATTGTAATTTTTTCTCAATTTCGGTTGACACAAGTTGAAAAATCGATTTGCATCGAGACAATCCCTCGAAGTGCATATGAAGACCTGTTTCCGAATCAATAAAAGCGCAACAAACGCAGGAGTATGCAACGGAAGGATATGAATAAAAAAAATGCAATTACAAACGATTGATTGGCAAATAAAGTCCAGCAATCACAATGGCAGAAACTGTTCAAAAAATAGGAGAGGGGGTCGAAGTACTCAACGTTTGCCTGTATGCATAATATGCAATGTATGTATGATTGTGCAGAATTACATCAATCGCAGCCAGGTGCAAATTTAAAGAATAAAAATTAATTTTGATAACAGAAATAATATAGCAGGACTTACGGTTTTTACAGCTGTTGTCAGGGGATCAGCAATTTCCTTTGCTAGTTAACTGAGTAACAGTAAATTCTCACAAAACACAACAAAAATTGTCGGTCTACTGGAAATCTAGAAAACACCACAACTGATTACCGCTGTTATATTTTTCTTTATAATTCAAATTTTATGTTTTTATTTCATTATTTGTACACTAAAACCGCATTTGCGACAATCTACAAAACGGCTAGACGAAAAATAATTTTCAATAACTTCCACGACAGTTTTGTCCTTCACCGTAAATGACGTTTGGTCCTCCGTGTCAAACCAGTAGGAGGAAATTGAAAAAGGAGCGAATTGCCCGATGAAAGGGAAATTAAGCTCCTTACAATCAAATTTTAGGATATAAAAATTGTTAATACTAAAATGATTTCTAACGATCGAAATTTTCTATAGCTGAAAGTGATTAATTAAGTAAAATCAAAAATTCCGTTTAAATATTAAATTCGAAACGAACATATTTCATCGGTCGTTGGGAAATATTTCAGTACTTGCCGAACGGCAGTACTAATTGAAAATGTCCCAAACAAAAGAAAATTCATCTGTTGTCAAAAATCAGCGTTGCCAATCGTCGAAATACACCGGGAATGAATTATTTTTACATAATACATTTTTTTTTGACAATTTGTCGGCGAAGTACAATAGTTAAGTTGTGAAATTTGAGTAAATTAATATTGGTTATCTTTTCGTAAAATTAACGTATTTGCGGTTTTCTTACAAAATTTCAATAAAAATGTCGAACAAACCAGAAGAAAAGCCATGTACTTTGTGTACAAAGATGGGTTTGAAGCCGTTCACACGGGACAATGTCCTCAACCATTATGTCCCCCTGACGAGCATGATTTCGTATGCCGGTCTCGCCGTGAATGTCATGAATCCCCCACTGGCAGCGAGGTAATTCAGATTGGAGTCCCATTGAAAAATCGCTGTTTTACGCATTTAATTAACAGACTTTTGCCGAAGAGAGACATCACAAATGTTTTGTTAACTTGCACATTGATCGGGACAACTTTTTACATCTATAATCGGCCCCACCTCTACGAAATCGCCCCTTGCCCCAGCAAACGTACGGCTTACAGGTAACATGAAACTTGAGTTATCAGTGATGAGGAAAATTGATTTCGTTTGGTTTTCGGTATTTTCAGTGTTCTTGGCAGTGCACTCTTTGGATTGGGTTCCATTCTTCTCTGGGCAATCATTCGCAGTGAATTACCACAAAACAGTCCACTTGCAACTACGTTGGGTGTTGTTTCTGGTGCCGCAATCGTCAAATTAGGACACGATTACTTCGAAGAGTGTGATAAGAAGGCAGCTTTTATTCAACCATAGTCAAAAAATTACATGTTTAAGCATTTGTACCCTTAGGGAAACGTTTTCTGCATGGTTATGTAAGCATTGATATATTTATTATCGTAAATACAATCCTGTCGGGAACTGCAACTATGTACATTGTTTTATTTATTCTCTATTTTTGCAGCAATTCTGAATTGCTGTTTTCACGTAGTATGAACGAATTTCGATTTAAAATGTTCCAATTACAATAAATTAATTTTACTTTCAATAAAGGGAAAAGTTGTCGTCGTTGAAAAACAAAAGTTAATGTGGGTTGTGGAGATCATAAAAATTACGCTAATAAACTTTATCATAAATAAACTGAAAATTTGAAGTTTTACCATATAAAAAGTCAACTCATCGCTTAAATCCTTCCACAGTGAAACTTTACATGAAATCCTCATAAGCTTATCGTTAATTATAATTGATCGTTCGAAGACTGGGAAGTTAAAATCGCAGTCATTCAATTAGTGGTTAATAACTGGAGTCTGCTTCTGTGCACGCATCTTCTGACCACCTGCGCAGTGCGTTGTGTGGCTTAAGAGAAAAGTGATCACCTAATTAAGATGCCATCGATGCTGTTAGTAAAACATTCATTTAATCCAAATGTGTCTCGATTAATTCAAATATCGAGGAAGAAAAGCCACCGACTCCGGCTGCTGATCACCTTCATCTCGCTGCACAGCCGCATTTCGATAGATCACGCAGCAGTGACCATGAATGTCGCTGTTACAATTGGAGAAGAAAGGTGACCAGTAACGAAGTTAAGTGAAAATCGGTTTTCAATAATAAAATAAAGTTCCAGACTTCATTTCTCCTAAAAAGCAGAACCGAAAATGGCACTGAAACGGGGTCAGACTAGAAAATCTGATTAACTGCCCCAGCAAAGTGTGTGTACAAATGTTGAGGAGATTTTCATGTGCAACCTCTTCGCACTGGACATAAACTCGTTATTAAAATTCTCTTATCGGTGATCATCGCGTTCCTTTCACTTTCTCTCGGAAATTGCCCGTAATCGATGCTTCAGTTAATTTCAAATGTGTTCGGACAGTTTGGTGATTTTATTTTATTTTTTTAAATTAGCGAAATTATGCACATTGCAAATTGTACCCAAGAGAAACTCACTTGCACAGGTAAATATGTGCAGTTATCACTGATTACCAGCGAATGCAAAAGGGCAAGGAACTGATCTCAAATTATGATGACCACAAGAAGAGGTGTTTCGATCTCATATCCCAACAGCAGTCACCGACTGTCGACCCGAAAGTCTTACCCATTTTGAACCCCTTCGACTTTCTGCCACACTTTCCCAGCAATCAGGTGAAATGCAGAAGGGTCACACGTGCCATAATTCCAGTTCAATCGAATGCAACAATCTGCAACCGTTATTCGGAATATCTGGAATTTTGAAATATGGAGGACATTTTTGGTATCTGGGCACCTGGATCAGTGGCCATATGTGGGAAAATCATCTATTACATCTACAAGTTGGTTTCTCTCAAGTCTCAAGAAAGCCAACTAGACAAACTTCCATGGACCATAAACTTCCTGACTTCAGGGCTGACTACGAAACTCTGGCGGTAATTTCACATGGTGTCTAGTAGATAGCATCAATAAACGCCCTGCATTTCGAACAATGGTGCTGCGACCAGCTGCAGCAGTTGTTGGTTTCTGTGATTTCTCTGTTCGACTCCCTTGGGCGTTTCGTGATCGAGACCACAGCAGAGTAATAACGCCTGTAAATTATCATCTTGTTAGAATGGCTGGCCCCATAACTTCTCCTCTTGTTGAAAACGCCATTGAATCGATCTGGCCCGCGTAATTTGCCCTGCCAGCCAAACCCGACCAGGCGACCAATCCATACCAAACCTATTTCCAGGACAGGAGAACTTCCCAGCGCTTCTACAGTTATATTGTAGTTACCGAAATGGAATTGCTGTATCGACTTAAGGTCTTGTCTCTGATGGGTACACGTTGAGCTCATTAAAACATGAAACAAGTCACAATGTCACCCAATGATTAGTGGTACTAGATGAACACCTTTTGAATGGTACATCATGTTCCTGCGCCAAACCAAATAAGGATCAGTTTTTCTACATAAAATCCCCGCCGATGAGGACGCGCCAAGAAGGTGGAAACCGCGTTAATGAACTTTCTCCTTGCAAGTGATGCCACTTTAAAATCCAATTTGATGGGCTTGCCAATTAAAGGCTTGGAAACTAGCCTGGGTATCACTCGACATGGACCAGACATGCGCTGTTATCTGTTCGCCAAGTGTGTATTGCGTGAGAAGATATTCGAGGCATGGCATGGGGACTACGTGCGTTCGTGTACCAGCAATAAATTGCTCGACCTGCAGTCTTCTGTCAATTTTTCTCATCCGCCAGAGTATCCTCAGCTGTTCCTCGATGTACCATTAACATAGATCGAAGTTTCAACGTTTTCCTTCTAAAAAACAACAATTTCTAGTCGCTCAGACCACGCAATCCAGCTGCAATATCGATAGAAGACGCCGCCGTTTTGTCTCTAACGATGCTCCAAACTGTGGGAAACGATTCGACGACGACGAATGCTCATCGATGGCATATGGGCGGACCATGATCGACGGCTCCAACGAAAGGTTTTGTCGCTGTTTCTTGGATCGTAGGTGGGCAATTGATAATTGCATATTCGAAAACATTCCGCCAATTTTCCCCTGACGGCTGATGACTGTTAGTCTGTGAAACCCACAATTCAAAAGATGCGCGCACAACTAACTGTCGTCCATTTTAATGGTTATCTTCCCAGAGCAAACCTTTTCTGAGACGGCAATTGCGGCCGCTTGAGGACTACAGTTGTGACCAAGTGGCTCAATCTACTTGATCTGGCGGAAAAGCAGTGATTAAGCGTGATTTTTGAACGTGTATACAGTTATTTTATTGACAGCTAAGGGGAATTTATAAGCGTGTTGGGTCAATGTTGATGGACTCTCAATTGAGGGTCAGCAATTGTTGTTGAAATATTGAAATTATTTCGCGAGCTGAATAGAATATTGGAAACACTTAATGCATCGTTTTTAATCGTTTTACATTGTTGTGGATCACGCGACATTAAATGGGTAAATATTGGGCGGGAATTGGTATCATGTCTGGACCGTTTTGCATGCTACCATTGAAGCAGCCGCGGCATAAATAAAGGGAGCACGGTGGTCCCAAGTGCTTGCGGGGTAATTGCTTTATGCCGACGAGAACTCCGACCAGTTTCGCCCACGGAAGTTGTAATTGAGAGGCAAATTTTCAACGGTCTCTCATAAAAATTCTGAAATAGATTAGTAAATCGTAAATCCTAGTTTAAATTGATACATAAACCATGAATGATGACCACGTTCATGTTCACTATTATTGTTAGTTTTATTGTAAGCCTTACTTTGTAGATCTGTTGTTTTTCCCTTGACGTTGAACATGTGGTTCTTCATAATGGCCATTCTTCTCGGTAAACGAAACCAGGTTGTTGGAGATAATTGATGCAAAAGCGACACGAAGACAAAATGTCCGTCAACATAGTCCAGGCATATTGCTTGATCAAGATCTCTCAACAGCCATAAAAACATAACCAAGACGATGCTTATTCCTGGGATGCAAATTAATTGCATCTAGCGCTGATTGCATCTGTGAAAATTAATGATGTGCTACTACTCTGCGAGTTTTTGTCGCTTCTTCTTCCTTTTTTCCTGATCTTCAGTAGAAGTCGCGACTATCCATCCACCAACCTTAGTTGGTTTACGGTAGATATATGACTATAAAGCAGTTAGCCACTAACTGGCAAGTGCAAGAGGTGTGGATTCTCTATGCAATTTGCATCAAATATTTCTGCAACGTCCAAGATTTAATGTCGTCTTGCCATTTCCTTCGCACAAGCAAGTGCGAACTACGGGAAAGGCGATAAGTTCCATAAATTCTAATTTTACTTTTGCACCACTTTCTTTTCATTTTGAAACGTTTTGCATTCAACTGAATAATTTTTCAAAGACCTTCATTGCACAAAATTAAGTGCTAGTGCAGCCAAATTAGCCACTAGAGATCGATCGTGCACATAAATCACAATTTGTTCAGTTACCATTCGAGAAAATGATTAAAATTGTCATGAATAACATTTCATTAAATAAATACACATAAAACGTTTGCAGGTGTTCCGTGAAGGATTTGAAATGCATTGGACGTTAATTTGTATAGAAGGAATGATCACTGTGGTTTGGAAGTCGATTGCTTTCATTGGTTGGTTCCGCTGCGTTTATGTCTTATCATTTCAGCTTGCATAAATTTTACCGTGAAAAATTGCAATGAATTAAGGCAAGGAAACCTCAGGCTGATGTGGGAGAAATTTCACAGATCGATGGGGAAGCCCCTTTCACTGCACTTGGCTTTTGATATTGAATAGACATTTTGAAATATTTAACACATATTAAATACAGTGATTGAAATAAAACCGCAATTTGTATTTGAATGCTATAGGGTTTATTATTTCCAATAGAAATGGAATATTTTATGGAGATTTAAAATTTCAAAATTCCATTACTCAAAAACTAATTGAGATAAATTCATGCAATAAAATGTATTCTATTATTCTATTGAGTAATATTAGAGCATTGTATATTCTGAGTTTTATGAAAAAAGCTTGAACGGTTTCGGAAATATGATTTTTTCAATATTTGGTTCCTCAATTTTCCCCCCTCAAAATACGTCGATCGGACCCACGAGCTGTTAGGACCGTTGTCAGTTGTCACTTGATTTTTGAACCAAATTTAATTAATTTATCTCCAGTAGTTTCGGAGAAAAAGCCTGGACGGCGGCGGACAGACGGATTTTTTTTATTCGTTTTTTGAAATGTACATATCTCAAAAGGTAAACTGACAACATTTCAGGGGAGGTTTTTTTCGTGCTCGATTCCAAAGGTTTATTATTGAAAATAATAAAGCTAAAAGGGATCAAATATTGCCCAATACCTTGAGCACACGGGAGCACTTAACCGAGTTATTGACGTCACGTAACCCAGTTCAATATGGTGTGTGTCCAAGTACTTAAAACCGAGTTAGTTTGCATCCAGGAGAAGGTTTAGCAAAATCTCTGTCCATGCAAAACGGGTTTGCTTCCTGAAAATTGAATCGTTTATTACAAATACAATTAAAATATATTTCTAATTACTTTTCACGTAATATTCAATAATTTTTTAAAAATCCCGAATGTTTTTCGTTGATTTATTCTTTGTTTACACAATGAAAATTATTAATTAGTACAGCTATTTAGTATAACTATTTAGTGCTGGAGCTGGCAGCAGTAAACTCTCTTCGACTCCGTTCGAGCATGTGTTAACTACTCCCTTGTGTCCAATTTATAAGACTGAATCGAACTAACTCATCCCCAGAATTAGTTGTTGACATATGATATCCGCTGACATTTAACGTAAGGTAAGTAAACATAAAATGGATCCGGGACAACAATAGTTTGAGTTTATATTTACGTTATTTTGCCATTTTGTAAAGAAGTATTTCGTTGAAAAACTTGAAAAACAAAAAAATGAAATGACATAACACAGCTGATCACTTTTTAGTACAACCGTTCACTACTACGTAGCCAGTACGGCGCTGACAGCGGTATATCGAGTTTAATCGAGTTACAGCAGATAGATTTGTAAGTCGATTTCGTTAAAGGAAATATACATGGGACATGTCATTTTGACGTCATTAACTCAATTAAGAGCTCTCGTCTGTTCAGCGTATAACCCTTTAATTGCAACGGTTGCTACAAACACCCTAACCGGCGCGGCGCGGCGGATGGTCTTTGTGTATTACCTCGATCAGGGAGAAGTTACTCGTGACCAATTCTCTCATTTAGAATTTAGATTTTAGAAAGAGTTAAAGAAGTTCATTTTACTTCCATGTTCATTGTTCCTATTATATAGAAATGGAAGTATGGTCATGCTGCGAAAAATGAGTGTCCAAAAAAATCAAGGAATCATTGTCGGAAGTGCCTAAAAACACTTTTTGGAAGTTTTTAGCTTCACGTGCGTCGCTCCGTTGCTGTTTCAAATGCTCATAACATAATTTCTTTAAAAATCGGTCTTTTTCAAAATTTCTTTTTGTGTTTTGTTCAGCTCGTTGGCTGTTCACTTTTAGATTACAAGAAGTTCACTGAGTAGTAAAATAACAGGTTTTATAATTTTTCGATTTTCAACGATTACTGCCACCGAAATAAATTAAATTTGGTGCGATCGGTACCAAAATGTCTGGTAGGAGGTTCGAGTATTAAAATAGGTCAAGGGATCCAACATGTTCGAGGTTTATTTACTATAGACGCAATATGATGAACATGGAAGTAATCTCCACTCCACATCGGAACTTTAGTTTTGGTTATGCTAAAATCAATGTGAATTAATAATGTACATTTAACCATGCTCAAAAAATCAAAAACAAATTAAATTGCATAAAATACAAATAAAATCAATCAAGACGTGAAATTGTTACTAAATCATGAAAGTTGTCCATTCCAAATTTCAAATAAAATGAAATCCACATTAAATGTTTTTCCGTTTCCTTCGTTTTTTTTTTTTTGATTTCCTGTATTAAAAAATTTACTTTAACTTGCAAATGTAGCAACAATCGTTTACAACCAGAAAATGGGTCTAGATCCGCTAAAAGCGGCAAAGAGCACAGTTTTAATGAAATCATGTTCCATTACGGAATACGTTCAGTGGAAATTCCATTCTCCGGTCAATCATTGAAACGAGATCGAATGAAAACGCTGGAAATTCTTTACTGTTGTTTGTTTCTGCAACAACAACAACAGCTGGGGCTACTCGTGTTTATTTTTGCATCGCTCCCGCAGTTGATGAAGGCAGAGAAAAGGTGTGTCTACTGCTGGTCTGACATCTCGATAAAATTTCTCTGGAGTTATTAACGGGGCCCCATTGAAAGCGGGCAGCGGAGGCTCTTTTCTACTGTATTCGCGGACAGCCGCACACGGCTGCGCGAGTTCCGATTTGATTAATGCCCGCTAAGGTATTTAATTGAGGTCTGACTGCCATTTGTATTCAATCGGGGCAGTCGTCAGGGCATCAATACGCCGCCAAATCGTGCGCACTTTGCTCGCCAATAGATAACGTCCACCGGACCGATAATGACCGTCGTAATTGTGAGGAGCATGTCGGTTCGGATGTTGCTAGATGGATGCTGAGGCCGTTTAATCGATGCTCGATGAGAGATCATTGGAAATAATGTGCCGATGAACTCGTCCGAGGAAACTGCATAATGTAGCTGTTACACCCACAATTTAGGAGGAATAACGATGATTAAAAGCTGCGTCGAGGATGGAGGAAGAGAGGGGGAATGTTGTTTGGTGAACAATTGAACATATTCAAGTTTCTGGTGGAAGAACAGAAATTGAAAGGGCGTGTTATCGGGATGAAAAGTCTCACTTTCTTGTGTCCCACTTTGTCAATTGGAAACTCCTACGTGGTCTGCAAAGAGTCTCCCCTGCCCCTCAAGAATACGGCATTACGTGATGAGTAAATTTCGTACTTAACCCTCATCAGTTGATATTCATTACCAAAAACATTACAAAATCCAGGAAATTGCTTCACAAATAGGCCCATCTGAATCGTGCGGATGAGGAGCACTGTTACTGTATAGGCCTCTGCTGGAGGCTTTATTGGATCCTATCACAGACGATGCCAATGTCAATTGCCCTTTTTACAGTTGTACACGCTTTTTACAGTAATACTTGTTCCATGATTGATTCTCTGTCGTGACAAATAAACGTGAATACGCAGCACCTTGAAGAGGAATTAATTACGGACAGAATTCCCTCAATTTATTGCCGAAGTGAATTTCTAGCCTCGAGGCCGGAATCTTCCGCAATGATCTTCATAGGCATTCCCAAAGTACCACAAAACGCACACAACATATTCGGCAGTGAAGAAAGTATTTTCAAGATATGAAAAATGTTTTCCTGATGTTCGATTACTTGAGCGCAAAAAAAAAGGAACAGATTTTTCGCACACTTCGAGTACACGAACTGCGATCGTCCGTGGCGTGATCGTGGCCTCGTCAACTACTGCCGGGACGATGAATGGGAGAAATTTCTCGTTTTCAGATTATCTGCCTGTTGCAGTGGACCAAAAAACATATTCTGTCCACTTCGAGGTCTCGATAATCTTTTACTGCACGGAAATCCACGGCAATTTGTTCGCATGCAAAGTTACGGACGGTCGAATACGATCCTCGCGGGCAACTGCTGTCCATTTTATCAGGGATGATGTCGCGTAAATCGATCATCTAATATCTTACCGCTTTGATCTGCAATTGCTCATTAAAATTATATTAATAGCATGTAATCCATATCATAAAATTGGAAACATCATCCAACTCGAACGCGAATATGACAGACAACTTAAAGTACATGTGATCGTGCCAGGATCACTTGTTCTTCATGTCCGGAATCAACAATAAACCAAACATTTATCGCAAATCAATTAAGATCAAATTCGATTACATCTTAGTTACAGCAGTAGTAAAAATATTAACAGCATTCTATCTTTATTAGCTTCCCCGAATTTCCATTTGGTTCGATCGTCCCAAGTGAACCCAATGAATCTTCAAACGGCTATCTAAACACCATTGATTCATCATTTTTTCAGCCAAGAAGGGTATCAAAATCTCTCTTCAACTTCGGTGAATACATCTCAATATCGATTGTAGTGATCGTGGCGCGTTAGTATGATGATCATCTGGGAAGTAACAAAACTGTTCCCGTCGTCGTGACTGGAGTGTTTGGCCTCCAGTCGCAAAAGTGTAATGCGAATACTTCTTTTGCGGTTCATTCCAGTTGAGTAATCACCACCCTGTGCTTCTCGTAAATTATTTTGATCGCTTTACTTATTTCTTAATGTTGTTGTTGTTTTTTCCTCGCCGAAGCCATTTCAAGTACTTTGATCCCCTTATTTGATGCATAGATCAATCAGCGAAGAGTTAGATCTATTTTTATCGATTGAAGCCGTTCGTATTTTTCGGAATCAATAAAGCAAAAAGCATTTCTCGATTGCGATCTAATGAAAGAACTCTTATCACTGTCCTTTTGATTTTAGGATCTCAGATAGAAAGTGCGCTTCATGACGCCTTTTGATTTTGAGTTTTCATTGCGAATGATTGCTAAGTTAATATTGTTGCAATTATTTTAATAAATTAGATTTTTCCTATAATACAATGGAAGAATGTATTAGTAGGAATTCATAAAAAATATATTTACTTTCGATACAATCGAACAATTCACAGTCTCAAGAAAAAAACATTAAATTGGAATATTTTACGGTTACTTTACAGCTTCTCTTGCACAAGCAAGAAAGAAACTGCTTCAAAAATAAATAATTTCCGTCTTTACTCTGTAAACAAAGTAATTTAAAAGTTTTAGTACTATAGTGATAAGCTTTTCTGAAGTCATTCGTACAATTCTTATCTAGAAATTTCCAGACATGAAATTTCGTGACGAAGTTCAGAACTTTCCAGAAAATTCAGAGCCCTTCAAGTTCGGATACGTAGGTACGCTGCAGTACACACTTATGACTTATGTAATCAAGGTCAAAGAAGTATGTAATTTAAAGAAAATTGCTTGCTTTCTGGTAGAAAATTTCTACCCCTGTTGCTCTGAATACTTCTGCAGACAAAAAAAATGGGGTGAAATGCTCCGAGCGTCCTTTTTTGTTTCTGTGCAAAGGAGGCACGTATAATAATTGTATAATCCCTTTTTGATTTTATTACGCTACGCAAAATAGTTCTAAAAAAAATAATTTACCAACAAAACTTTAAAAACTCTTATTTTGTCACAATATTAGCAACAAACAAAATTGGCGCCATAAAATATAGTAATTATTCCTCACCTTTCCAAAAAGATGCAATTGTACTAAAAGAACAACTGCACAAAAACTCCACACTTTTTGAATGTTTTACAATAAATATTATAAAAAACACCGGCTATTTGTAAAGTAAATCCACAAGAAAGTATTCACATTTCACAAGACTCAAATCGCAGCACCCAACTACCAAAACAAAGCTATCTCGATTTTCCAAACAGCTGACGATTAGTAGTACCAGATGAGAAAGTCTAGAGGGAAATTATTTTTTGTGAATATTGTTTATTCTTATTTCTTTGATTTATTTATACATTTAACAACAAAATGGAATGGATGCTTTTAAGGTATTTGAAAATATTCACAATTATTGTTTTGTGTAATTATACTTTTTATTAAAATTTTAAAATAGTTCTGCCAACCTTCAAGCCTAAAAATAAATTTCCCAAAATATTTGTCTTGAAAAATGTGGAAAAGAACCAATAAGTCAAAATAACAAAACAATATATCTTTAAAATTAATTATGCCATCTCCCACAAGACAACAAATACTGCGATTATATAAGCATCTAATTCGTTATGGGAACCAACTAAAGTTCACGAACAAAGATTATTTCTTGGACAGAATAAGAGAAGAATTTCGAAGTAGAAAGGAACTCACAGAACCGGAAGTTATTGTTTTTAATTTTAAGGTATACTTTTTGTAATCAAATACATGGGAAACTTATAAATACTGTTTTAGAAAGGAGAAACCCTTCTCCGCAACGGACGAATTTTGTGAGGTTAGAAAATGAATTTCCTCCGAATAACTCGAGCTCATCTTCTTCCTCATTACTATGCATATTTTAATGTACAAGCTCGATCTAAGAAGCTTATGCTAGATTACTCAAAATATCCAAAATTGGAGGAATCTGACTTAGACGAACAATTTGTTCGGGGTTCGGGTCCGGGAGGCCAAGTGGTAAACAAGACTTCCAATTGTGTTGTGCTGCGTCATATACCAACGAATATTGTAGTTAAGTGTCACATTCATCGCTCGCTTCCTCAAAACCAAAAGGAAGCCCGGAAAATATTGTTGAATAAACTTGATGTCATCCTCAATGGAGACATGTCCATCGATGCACAGACAGCAGCGATAGAGGCCAAGAAATCCGCCGTAAAAACTCGCAAGCAGAGGAAACTCAATGAGCTCAAGAAACAATGGATGGAAAGAGAACAGGATGTAAATAAAGAATAGTTGTTAAAATTGCATAATTGTTTAAATTTACCAAGAACTAAAATCACTAAAACTTTCTCCGTCTTTTCGTTTCTTGGCGGTTGAAGTGCTGGGTTGGTCTTTTTCGTTCATCCGTTTCGACTTGAGACTGCTTATGTCCAGGTATTTTCCCACCCCAGATCGGAAAACTTTTAATGGTTGACTCTGGCGTTTTTTCTTCTCAAGCTCCTCAACTTCTTTTCTCTTTTTTTCTATTTCATCCGCTCTTTCCTGGGCAAGTTGCTCTTCAGCCTCCTGGAATGGATCTACAAACACCTGCGCTTTCTGGATTACTATTTCAATAATCGGGTGATCTTTATTGTCCACTTCAACTTTTTCCATCTCATTTAGGGTGTCCATTCCGCCGACCAGTTTCCCGAACACTGTATGCTTCCCGTCTAAATGTCGGCACGATCGATAGGTAATGAAGCTGAAATTGACGGGTTAATTATCCTTCCATCTGCAAATTAGTAACTGTAAAACTTACAACTGTGATGCATTGGTATTCGGGCCGGAATTCGCCATGGATAAAATGCCACGTCCTGTGTGAGACAAGTTCGGTCTGAACTCATCCTCGAATTTCTTTCCCCAGATCGATTTTCCTCCCGTCCCTGTGCCAGTGGGATCTCCGCCCTGAATCTATCGTAAGACAATTTAATTACTTTAATTCGTCAAGACAAGTTCAATATTTACCATAAAATTTCTGATGGACCGATGAAACTTTGTCCGATCGTAATATCCTTGGGCGCAATGCTTGATGAAATTTTCGGATGCTTTGGGAACTGTGTCACAGAAGACTTCGAGGTTGAGCGGCCCAAAGTTAGTTGCCAGTCGCACGTATCCTTTCTTTTTGACGCGTTCGTACTTGACGATGTCTTCCTCGATGATCGCGGCCTCGTGATTGAAGACGGGGATCATTGCAGTAGACGTGAAACTGGCAGCCACTGCCCCAGTGGAATAGTGGGCCGCGTTGAACTTATCAGCGACTTTTTTCAACTCAGGTGCTTTCTCTTCGGGTGGCTGATAATCCTTCTCCAACTGATCAAGTGTTTCTTTAGTCTCTAAGTTCATTTGCTTAATTCTTCCCTTGGGATCCTTTTTTTCGGCGATCTCATCCTCTGTCAACACTCTTAAATTCTTCTTGATGTGATAAAACTTTGATATATCGAACTTTTCTAAATTGTTTGGATCTTGGATGACAATCAAGTCTTTTCTTTGAAAGGGTGTATCATTGACGAGGTCCTTCCAGTTCTTCGTTTTTATGTTCAATTGTTCCACGGCTTCGTGACTGAAAACATTCCCTGTACAAGCCACAGCAACAATATGTGAATTTTTTGTGAAAGGCTTGAATAGAGTTGGACAATGATACTCCCCATCGCTATTTTTGTAAAAATTCAATTTGACCAAGGACTTTGCATCGAGAGGTTTTCCAGTGATAGGATTCACTTTGAAAGCTTTCAGGAAATCAATAATTGCCTTCAGTTCAAATATGTTGCCATCGCGATCACAAAACGGTATTTCAAATGGTGCCATCGTTATTGAACAGTGTTCGAAGGGAAGTCGTTTGAATTTAATGTATTCGTTTTCTGCTGATTCCGCCTTCTTTCCTCCATACAACTCTGTCCACTCCGTGTACGTTAAGTACCTAAATAAAAGCATCAGCAAAAAGGAAAGTAATTTTGAATTTTGCTACTTACATTTTATCCTTTTGATGCTGCCGCTTTCCCATTTTGATATCTTAATTAATACAGAGAAAATATATCCAAATCCAACAAAAATATTTTCTGTTTACAATTCCACACAACTGTCAAAACGAAATGTCAATTTCAGCTGTTGGGATAACTGCCGGAAATGGGAAATTTTACACAACTTTTTCAATTTTTTTTTATTATAGGTTTGCGGAACCACAATTTGAATTTGGTTTCCCTGTGGCCTGTAGTTTAGTCTCCATCATTTTAAGTGTTAATTCATTCAAAGCCTTAAAAAATTCACTTTTTTTATAAGTATAAGGGACAATAACCACAATCATTCAAATTACACAATAATTTTTTTGAGAAGTAATTTCCACATCTCCATTGTTATACCTTAAAGGCTTGAACTCATCGAAATTATGAACCACCCCGTAACTCCGAATCGTTTGAGATTGCACCCCACTTATACAATTTTTTGACTTTTTAATAGTCCAAATTTGTGCCAATAATCTTTTGAATGCATGTTATAACGACATTTAATCCTTTTTTTCTTACTTGAGTATTTAGTCCTTTTGAACAGTTTCAAAACAGCATGAAAAATAAACAGCATAAAGTTTCAAACATTCAGAATTTATTTGCATTGGCTTTGACCGACATGAAAAGGTTTGTTTTACATTCCCCATTAGGTGTACAAAAGGATGCCTGAAAAATGAAAAATAAACTACTGCGATAAATAATTTAACAAAAAATCATTAGTTCATTTTACCTTCGTTAATCAGCTAAATCTTCCTTGTCGCTATCACTATCAATAAAAGAGAAGGTTCCAATGGTGCAATGATCGGATTCGTCTGAATATAATTCTGAACCATCGGACTCGTCATCCGAAAAATCCAAATCGTCTATAAACCCTTCAGTATCAGCCCTCTTAAAAAAATCTTCGAAAGATATCTTCACAAATGGTGCGTAGTCCATGTACCTTTTGTCCTGCACTCAAGAAAAGTTAAAACTAAACTTTCATATTACTTTGTTTTTAACCTTTAAGATCTTCTTTGATATCGTCCTGTTTCCTATGTAGATGGTGCAGGGTGATTCAGTTCTCCTTGACTTCATTCTCTCAGCTATTTCGAAAATGACTTCATCTGTGATTCCCGCATAACCTGTAAGATCCAGCTCCTTAATTCCGGTTGGTTGCTCGAACAATTGTATTATGGCTTCTGGGTTAATACCCCTGCAAAAAACGAAACCCAAGTGCTCCAACTGTTTCAATTCACTAAGGCTTACAACGTGAGAATCAGATAAGTAGATACCATACGAGAGGCACAGTTTTTTTAAGTTTTTGAATTTGTAAATGAATTCAATTATTTCATCATTCAAAGGATTGTTTACAAGCGTAAGACTCTCCAACTGCTCTGATTTGTTTTCAGCCAACTTTTGGAAAAAGTCAACGCTCAAGAAATAAATGTGGTCTAGAGTTAGCGCTTTGAGACGCTGCATGTGAGGAAGAGTTCTTTGACTTATTGAACTGTAGTTGATTAACAGATCTTCCAAGTTCTTCAATTTTAAGATCGCCTTCGTGGTGTAGTTATCAAAATTGTATAAATTATAGCAGTTAATTATGTTTAACATTTTCAATTTTCCTCTTTTGCAAATTCTGTACAAATAATATGGGTGAAGATTTGAACAGTTTTTCACGTTTAAATACAACAATTTTGGGAATTTGTCTAAATGCACTCCAGTTATTGTTCTGTTGTATGAGAGGTCCATATATTCCACGTTCTGCAGGAATGTTAAGTCGTTGCACATGTCCTTAGTAATGCCGCAGTTTTGTAGTTGAATTGTGGTCAAGTGATGCAATTTGAAGCCTATTTCCATGAATATAGACGGTTCCTTTATCAAAAGGCGTCGCATTCGAAGTTCTTGTAAATTCGGACACATTTGCGGTATGAGCTCTACACTTGGTATCGGCTGCTCTAAACATCTAAAATTTTCAATTTTGATTTGGTGAAGTTGGTGTCCGACTTTCACTAAGAGTTGCTTGAGTTGCATTAATGCTAGTGGCTCCTGTTCACAAATTGATAGAACCCTTTTCTCCTCAAAGATTGATTTTAAAAATCCACTAAGTCGGACGCAAGTTTCCGATAAGTTAATTTTTTCTCTAAGCGATAGAAATGAGGACAAATGTAAAAAACAATCGTAATTCAGACGCAGAATCGGACATTTTTTAGGAACATTCTCTTCCGAGCGTTTGGCAACTCTACGATCCTTCGGTCTTGGAGCTTGCTGCTTCAAGTTATCCGAAAGTCTTACTACAATTCCGCGCTTGCAGATGAAGTGTTCTTTTTTCCGCGAGGCTCTGAAACGTGAGAAATACACTAACAATTTGCAATAAAACTCAACTAAATAAATCCAAAATGCACGCGAGCATCATATTCATCGACCTGCTATTTATGCTATTTATCTTAATCATGTAAGCGATACTTACGCCGCAGCTGAGGCTGCATCCTTGTAGCTCACTAGGCCATATTTATATACATGATTCTTCGATCCTTTCTTGTGGATTTCTACAGATTTAAGATCGCCGAAACGGCTGAAATAATCCCGAAGATCATCTTCAGTAATCTGAAATTGATTCCAAGTTACTACACACTAACTTTCTGGATTCAGCATAATTCATACCAAATGAGGTAGATTTCTCAGGTACAAGTCAAACGTTTCTTTTCCATCTCCTGTGTTTCTACCACCTAAAACAAATGGTAATGTAAATGTTTACTATTGCAACAACGAAATAAATATTGAAAGATTATTTACCGCTTGAAATCTGTGGTTTAGATTTGGTTCTCGCCTTTGTGTTCTTCTTGGATTTTCCGGTCTTCTTTGCTCGTTTTGCAGAACCCATTAAAATTACGATTCTTGATTGAATAAACTGAGAACTGTGCAAACACTAAAAAAGATGCGTCCAAATTTTAATTCGAACAATTAAGAAGTAATGTGTCAATTCCGTCAATTCCGAGCGCTCACCTACTATTATTATGGTTTGGATTCAAATTATACATACAATTCAAATGATTATAAAATAAAACTCCGTTTATCTACAAAAAATATGAAAAATATTTTCATATTTTGGTCGGGCATTTTCCCTAGTATCGTTTTTTCTCATGGCCACCTTAAAAGATTCTCGAAACACGAAATTTTATTTTTTGGGCCTCGGGTTGGAAAATCGAAGATTCAATCCGGTTGGAATGCTGGACGATAATTTGGAACACAAATTAGTTCAGACCAACACCATTCGTTGAGTGCGTACTGGTGAAGTGAACTTACAAGTTACAAGTTTACAACCGCTTTCAAAATCCATATATATTATTATTTGCTGTCAAGTCCAAATATTATAAAATACCTTCAAAGTTTCTTTAAATTCCGCAGTTCGCATTCCGCAGATTTCGCGGATTCCGCAGATTTTCCAATTAATCAAAGCGCAGTACGCAGATCGGGTCAAATTTATCCTCCCATTTAAAATCTAGGTAAAAAACAACGAAGTACCTTGTGTTACATTGTTTATAAATCATTTTAATATAAAGAAAACATTTCAAGGTTTTTGGAGTTTACAGTCATCTTTAAAACGTGACTTAAGTCAGATAACAGTAAAGCAACAGAACACCTAAGGTAAGGTAAGTAACATAAGGTACAGGTCGACGTAATTCCATGGAATTGTCAAACGCAGTCTAGTACTGTTGTCAGTTCTCTATTACTTGTCCGTACACTCATTCAGTACTAGAATCGGATGGATCCAGAATTGCAGAAAAAGACCCCCTCTACTACAGACTTAAATGGCGCGGAGATTTGCGAAGTTGGTTATTTGGTTATTTGAGCTAATTTTGAGGAAGGACAAATCAACTTTGATTCTGATGAAATATTTGTATTTGTCCATAGACTTCTACAGGTAAGATTAACGTTAATAGGGTACGGTTAAAGTTAGTTTTAGTTATATTCAGTTACGAAATTTAATTAACGAAAATACATTAACAGTCGTGCAATTTTTTGTCCACAAGGATATCAAATATACTATATAGCAATTCTAATAGGCAATATTGAATGAATTTAAAATACCCAATAAAGAGCAGGATTCATATTTCCACAGGAAAATAAAAATATTTATATCAACAGATATTTTATTAAAAGTTTTATTGCTATCAAATCACATATTAAAAATTCTCTTCACTGTCCTGTCCTTGCGAAGAGATCTTAAGTTGTATTTTTATCTTAGTTCGTATTTTAGGAAAAACCAATTTAAGATGATAAATACCTCCCAGCCATAAACAGTTACTTAAATAATTAAATAGATTCATTTTTGTAAAGACGAAATTCCAAGAAATATTACAACATTTGCAGTTGTAAAGTATAG
The DNA here is from genome assembly GCA_963082835.1 of Leptogaster cylindrica. Taxonomy (NCBI): domain Eukaryota; kingdom Metazoa; phylum Arthropoda; class Insecta; order Diptera; family Asilidae; genus Leptogaster; species Leptogaster cylindrica. The sequence goes on from OY720105.1 coordinate 39,435,303, forward strand.
TAGGTAGACTAACAATAAGATAAATAATTAATATAAGATTTTAATATCGAAATATGCCTGATGTAATTATATGGAATATTCCTAATTATCAACATGTAAACGTGAAATTAAATTGCTTAATTTCTAATTATTCTGGTTTGTAATTAAGTAAATTTCAATTGCATATTCGCAATGTCAATATATTTTTGCAATATTGTCAATTGTTGGAAGTATTTTTATAACTGTTTTCCTATTATATTACAACCAAATTACGATGGTGATGAACTACCAAAAAATGCTTCACGTCTCTTCAGTCGTTCCAGCTCACGTTTTTCACGTTCTAATTGTCGTTTCTTTGATAAACGATCATGCACACGCTTCATCTCCAAAATTTCCTTCATCTCCTCTTTGTCACTATCCTGGAAATTTTCCACATTATTTATGTTAAAACAAAGACTGAATAACAGAGCAACAAACCGTCATATTTAATCGGAGGACCAGAGCACGTCTTCCGTCCGACATTGGTTGGCTGTACGACATCAAATTCTTCAATCGTTCCGATGGTGAGACACCACGTTCAACAACAAGAACAATTCTTGCCCATTGCCTCTGCCATTCATTTCTCGTCTCTGCTATTTTTTGGTAAGTGTTACCCATCATGGCGATTAACATGTTCACCAATAGAACACCAACAATAACCATAAATAATACAAATAGAATTTTCGCTTCAGTCTCGTGATTTGTTGAACCCATTGCCCCATAATAATCACCAAAATTCGTCAATGACATTAAAAACATTGCAACAATTGATTCCATTGGTGATGGCACTGGATTCGATTGAGAATCATCAATGTTATCCGGGGTTTGGGGATTGTCAAAGGAGAGAAAAACAATGTAGTATGCCTGGGAGAATCCCATTACGAAAACCAAGTAAATGGAGACGAATCTTAGGAGATCACCCATTACCATTCTGTAGATCATTACAACGAATGGACCGACCGTTTTGAAGCCTCTGCAATGGAATCAGTGTTGGTGATTCGTTGTTAATAGTTTTTTGATTTTGATACCTGCAAAAAAATAAAAAATATGGCGCCGTTGTTAACATTATAACTACAGTGACGTGATCCTCAATCTCTGTGGAGCAAGAAAATCTCAACCACGGAAAAGTCATCATTAGACAACATGAGAACAGGAACATCACTCGGGATGGCGCAGTCATCTGGAAATCACTTTTAATTATTACAAAATACTGACACTCATCGACTTAACGTGGAGCTCCAGCTCGGCAAAAATAAAAACAAAGTCTATTTTAGATGCTCATAACCGAAAATCCCGATACCAACTCTAATATGGTATCTGTGAGTACAAGGACACCACTCTCTACTTGTAGAGTCCTTTGGCAATGAAGGCCCATCGGTGGCCCCTAATCCTTACGTAAGTCGAGGAAAATCAGTATTTTTTTCTTACCAAATTTTCCACAAACATTTTGTATCCGAGAAATCGAGATTCGCGAAGTGCAGACAAAATGTACAGAAGCGCTCCAATTAGAAGAATCAATTCCGCTGTTAACCGAATCTAAAAATAGAATTCATACTTTCTAATCGCATTTGATTAATAAATTATTTTCAATTTAATTTTCACTTGACAATGAACTTTTTCCTCTGCCCGTATTTCGATAAATTTATTCAAAAAGAATTACCCGCATTTCCTTAACTTTGAAAGAAAACTAATTGAATATTATTACTTTTGATATTGTCTTATTGTTTAATATAAAAGCAACTCGTTTAGATAGTTAGAATTAGTGTATTTTGCGAAGTACCGAATTTCAGGATACTGAACTGAAAATGAAGACCGCTTTCGTTGTTGCTATTTTCTCTTTAAGTGAGTGATTTTTTTGAGATAATTTTTAGCAACAATTTTATAAAATAGTCTTTGATAAAAATAGCAATTACTTTTGTCCGTCCAGAGGATTGTGATTATCCTTGCACACGGGAAATCAAACCTGTCTGTGGATCAAATGGAAATTGTTATAAACATTTTCCCAATCAATGTTTTATGGATAAATATAACTGCGAAACACAAGGAGGTGAGAAATTAATGTAGTGGTGAGATTTTTGTTATTAACAAAATTCTTTTCAATTGAAGAAATGGTGTTGACTGATATCGGAAAATGTTCATCGTGCTGCTTTTCGTAAATTGGGAAATGGTTTAACTAAAAATAAAACCTGAGACTTTGTGGATTCCATGTTCATCAAAGGACATTCGGCATAAGAACTCCACCAAGTTGGACCTGAATCTGCGTTTATAAATTCGGTTGCATTATACCAAATATTATCTACAATAAAATGCGAAAATTAATTGAATTTTTGGAATTAATTATGAAAATTTTCCCAACCATCTTCTCCTTCAACAAAGGATGTTAATCCTTTTATATTTTCACGAATAAATTGCTTATTTGCAACTTTGCAATTTTCACACAACCCTTTAATTGAATGTTGTATATTCTCTTTTTCACTGCTTGTACTGTTTCCATTTTCATCGATTGGCGGACCAGGACGAAGAGTGAAACATAAAAGGGACACCATAAAATATGCAGTAAATAAATAAAATTGACGATAGAATCGGGATTTGACAAATGTATTCCATTTCGTTTTTAGAAGATCAATTAAAACACCGTCGAGAAGTTCCAAATGTTCGTCTTTGTCCTGGAAAAATGATTTAAGTTGAATTAAATTCACTAATTCGATTTTATTGTTGCACTAACACCAAAAACAACCAAATTCAGAGCAGAATCCTTGCTGATGTTTCCTGTTTCCACATCAATTGTATCCACTTTTGTTAAAGGATAAGCAGCACAGGTGATGCTACCTGGAGTTATATTAACAAAAGTAACCATTATAAAAATTTTTTATGTGGGGTTCCGTTACCCAACTGCCAATATATTTCCCTCTCAATGTTCATAATATGAAAAAATATTTCAACACGACCCAATTTCGCGGCCAGAGTCAAAGGGGTGAGATTTTGAACGTTGCGAATGTGAAGTGAGGACCCAACTTCGTAGGCCATGTCGAACAGGCTGACCTTCTCGTAAATCACAAGCATATGAAGAACGGTGTTTCCATTCGTGTCGGGATAATCTGGATCAGCACCCTTCGCCAACACAAGACGATAGCACTAAACAAATGAACTGATCAGTGATATCTAAGATGGTGTTAGTTCAAAAACTTTTTCTGACCTCTTCCTGACCCAAGCAAGCTGCAAAACTTAAGGGATACTCGCCCCAATAAACGTAGCCCTCGTAGTTGCTTATTGGTATAACACCAACGTACTCATGCTCCGGAGAATCGTAGCGCGAAGCCTTCTGATCCTCGGGACTCATGAATGTTCCGCAACACCTGATCGAAGAATGTCTTATTAAAAGTATCCCAATTTATTGGTCGAACCTTTTGAACCTTTCCATTACGTAAGCACCAGCGTCCAGGAGGTATTTCACCATCGCTGGATCTTCGTTAACGATTGCAATGTGCAAAACACTCTCGCCGTAATACTCATCAGACATGTAGACATCCAGGATCAATTTCGGATAAAAACGAAGTAAACGTTTAGCGAGATCCGCGTGCAAAGATGTCGCATTTAGAAGACACAAATGAAGGATGGACTCTCCAACGGCACCTCGTTCCTGCAACAATTCACTTTAGTTACTTTCGGATATTGACCTGTTTCCCAACGTACATTCAAATTCCAGCAAACCTCCCTGTAAGCATCCGGATTAGCCATATACTCAGCCTCACTAACCTCTGGACAATGGTCATCAATATTAAAATCTTCATCGGGATTGTCCATTGCTCGAATCTCTGGTAATTGCTTCTGTCTGGGACGCTCCTTATTTCTCAATAACACTATTTTTGATATCGGTATATATTTTCCAGCACCCTTGTTATATAAATATGGTTCAACTTTTGTTTTTATCGCATGATCTATCTCCGCGAACTGTTTACTTTGGCAGGCTCTCTTCATCATGTCCACCAACAATCCACCACCTTTTAAATTTACCAATTTATACAGTGATTGGGTTGATGTTCCTGCTTGTTTTTTAACACCACTTGTCACATTACTTTCGGTGTTTCCCATTTTCACGACTGTAAGAAAAGCAATACTCCTATTTGTTTTCGTATGGATATCGTAAATCGACTAAACGTGATTTCGTTACTATGCAGCGGATGAAGGTTTTTCCCCAATCTTTTTTTATACGGCGACTTTGACCTATTAATTTGTTTACTTTTGTTGTTAATGCTTTTGGAAGGCATTTGAAATTGGTTTATGAATGAATTCAGAATCCGATAAGTGAAATGAGAAGACAAACAGCGTTTTTGAATACTATTTCTATAATATAATTTAAGTTATCTCATTGGACATTGCATCCCTTATCACATTGCGCCAACAAAACAGCCAGAATTCATGAATAACCATTAATGCATAATTTTTGTTATAAAACTAGTAATATTATAAAAATAATAAAAGTTACGGTCCCTGTATACAAATATAGTATAGTATAGCATTTGTTCCAAAGCTCTTTCCTTAATTTTCATTAAGCTCATCACTCATCAGTCAAGTCCCAACAAAAAAATTTAATTTCAGTTAAAACCAGCTTGAATGAATTGCGCGAATAATCTGGTACTTGTTCTTTCTTTTTCTTAGCCTACAAATAGGCGTCACCGTATATCTACAATCGTTCGTTTTGAGTCTACGGTAGTACGGTTCCCCTAAAATATTTTGAATTTCTATAGCATTATATTAAAATACAATTACTCAAATACAATTCTACATATTCTCTCATATTCAATTATTTTATTCATTCTAAAATAATTGGATTATTTGACGAACTAAAATTCAACAAATTTTTCTGCAAACTGCAAATTAAAAAATAGCGAATAAGTGGAGACAAGAACCATGGAGAGTTTTGCTTTCCTTTCTTATACCCACGCTTGGTTAAGCGCTGCGTAGTCCATACCAAGTCTCCACTTGGTTAACCGGGGCAGTGCGTCGATTGTATTAATAATGTTATTTAAAAACGAACCTAATTTATTTGTACAATATGTTTTTTATATTGGTACGTAATCAATATAATTGATACATTGATGTATTTGAAAGATGTTCGAATTAATCGCGTTTGTGATTCTTTTATAAATACAATCATCGACAGAGAATATCAGGAGATTGTGAAATGGCAGTTATTTTGGAATATTACAATGGTGGCCTCATTAACCGAGAACAAAGAACGCAATCTAGAAGAAGAGCGCTCCATTTATGACAACTACAAAATTCATACAAGCCTAAAACATATTCGTTCTCATTTAGATTGCCATTCACGAACCGCAATGTCCAGTTCCACAACTATCAACAATCATCATTGCTCTCACATATTACACAATAATTACACATATTCCACAAAGTTTGTTCGTTGTTCGCTACAATTCATCTTCTACACTGCATTGCGCTCCTATTTTCCGTTTTATCGGCGGCGATCTGACCTCGACTGCGTCATCTCAGGGCTAATATTCACTAGCAGCTAGCACACAAAATCAGAAAAACTGCAGAGCTTCCAGATGGCGGCGGTCACTGAAAAATTTACGATGTCTTCTACATTGTAATCGCATCGGTCGCCGGTTCGACGGTCGCGTTTTATTGAAACCGGTGAACCGCCAATAGACCGATGCCTACCGTCGTTAAATTTTTAAATTGATTACATACATAAAGATGGAGGAATTGATACTAAACGCCATTTATGGGGCTTAAACGATGTCATTTTATGCGTGGTTATCCGGAATAACGTGCACCGACGATGGCTGCTTGAATTTGAAGTAAATGAGCTCAGGAGCAACGTTGTGCCAGTTTTATCACTCATGCAACAAGAATTATTCGCAAAATTCAGCAAAATAATTGTAAATGTCGATTCTCTATTCGTTTTACATAAAATGAGGAGAACATGTGGATGTGGATTTAACATTTTAATCCTGTGAAATCTTCATGATATGAGTTATTTCTTCTTGCTTCTACCTGTAATATTCGAACAGTTTATTATTATTCCGTTGTAACTATTGGAAGATGATTGTTTTTTTTTAATCATATTTAGACATATAACTCAGTTTCTATATACGCAAAAATAATCGTAGCCATTTGTCGTGACCTTATTTCTTCCACATTCTTATTCCAATTTGCAGACCTCGGCACAATCTTAATTACAAACATGAAAAAGTGAAAATTCAAAAAAGAAAAAAAAAACATACCTACAACGAAAGTGTTACTGACGTCAGCATTTTTCAGATAACTTTGGATAATTGTTGTTTCTATGTTGATGCGTCTGGAAACCTTGTTGCCATCCCACTAAGAAGAATTTCACCTCCAATCCACAACTCTCTTATTTTCCACTGTACATTAATTATGCTTAAATGACACCGTGTAATCATGCAGAAGTGCAATCTGGAGCGTGAGACTTTAACCAACTGCAGAAGATTGAGTCAAATGCAGTAACCGTATTTTATTTGTTGTATATTTTTGTTTTCTTGTTGCAAGATGCGCGTGTGGAACAAAACTTGTCCCGGCTACCATCAGTGATCTTCATCAGTTTGACTATTTTGCAATAGTCTCAACATTTTCTACAGTCTCCGTTAACCTTCTCGGTTTGATTAATAAAAAATTCCAATTTTTCTTGTCTAATTTGTTGTTGTTGTTGTAATGTCAATAAAAAATGCAACAAAAGCAAAACAAACTGGCAATATTGTATTCAAGCAGAATCGTTCTTCGGTTTATTTTTCAATGTGATCTGTGTTTGGTCGTTGCAATTTTACCAACATTTATGGTGAATTTTCCAACAGCTAATGTTCATTTAGTGTCTTAATCTCGCGGAGCTGACAATTTTTTAACTGTGAACCAGCGATAGTGTCCGAGATCACGATCAATTTTCCTCAGCCGTGGTCTGTGGAAATCGTTCAAACGGAACCGAAGCCATTCGTTGTGTGTTGAGATTTGAATGTTCGTCGTGCCGCGAGTGTTCGAGGAAAGGGTTAATTGCATTGAAATCCAACATTTATTGATACGAAATTCCAGTATCCAGCATCCACAAGGTCAGTATAATCCTCTGCAGTTAATTATTCTTTCTCTACGTGAATACGTACGTTGCATAATGGCCACGAAATGGTCTAATTAGACTTAGATTTGGATTTTGTCTTTAGCAGCGCGGATAATCGCATTTGATTGCAAATACACGAGTTTGTTTGTAATGTCGTGCCAATTGCACTCCCACAGATTCTAAATGTATAAACGAATAAACCCTATTTTACTTACTTTTGTTACAGTCTTTCCCTGGTCAAGGTCGATAATCTCGTCAGTTATATTTTAACACAGTCAATTTTATTAATGTTATTTTCGCAATAATTACGAGATTGAGATAATATGCAGAACCACTTTAATTCACCATGACCAATATATTGTGAAAAAAATTAATAAATTGATTGCAATATAAAAACCTCACTCAACCCTTTCGATTTGTAGCATGACTTCTATGGAATTTCAGTCTTGACCCTTTCTCGGTGAAATACGTAGCCCTTCACCCCTGATCTTCATTTCACATGAAATTCCGCTAAATTCGCGGTTATTAACGATGTTTATAGTTGCTGCCGTCGACGACATTGCCCTTTGCACAGATTTCTGCCGCAATGATGGCGAAGTCAGAGCTCCAATCAGCATATTGTGGTATCGGGCGTCGCCTTTCGGGTTCGTTCAAGTGTTTATTAACACTGCTCATGCCCAGGCTAGTGGCTACTTGCAGCTCAGTTGCGCCGCACAGCAATAAATCACACAATATGCACATTTGTTTGCGAATAATTCAACTTCACGATCCTTCAGAATCCAAGCAAATTTGTGTCGCCAATGAACATTATGGACAATGATCATATACGTATTCCGTGCGGCCGGGAATTCTCGACGCATGCGTAACTCGCTCACTTGACTTGACCGTCCTTCGGTGCAAAGAACAATGGCGAGTTTGGTATGACATAACCCGAAAATCGTGTGGTTAAGCATTTTTATGATTTATTTACATTTCAAGTGATTTATGCGACGTCAGCGTAAACTTGAAGTGCACCATTCAACGGGGGGATTTGGGGACGCTTCCAATGCACACTTAACCTTGACAACTGGAAACCAAACCCGTCGACATCTAACTTCCTTCGACTGTTTTTTTTTTTGAATTCCGCCTTCTGGACTGTCCCGAATAAGATCCCGGTCAGTTTAAAGTGTCAAAATTTTGACTGATTACCAAGGATACTTCTGTCCTAAATTTCTTCAACGGATTTCGATTATGCAAAATGAAATATCACGAGTTCACAACATCAAGGCATATCCAATCGGTCATTAAGTAGGTTTTAATTAACTCACGCGGCAATTTGATTAATCAGGTAGCAAAAAAAAATTATTGTGGAAACGTGATTTGTAGCAGTTGCAAATGATTAACGAAACTTTGACCTCCCATGCAAACATGACTCGGGAGTCGGGATCACTTTTGCTATATGAAAATAACAATAAAATTGAGCCGCAATCAATGTGTCCAATTAAAGTTTTGCTGCCAATGGATATTATAGGTATATGAGATGAGGGCATTTTTCACATTTTAACAAATGTTTTCAAGTTCTTAGCCAACAATTTTGCAAGTTCGCACAATTACAGTGTAAATTGCCAACGTGAACTCCGAATTATGTTGAATTAAGATCATTAACGTTCTTGTTGCGAAAAGTTCACGACGTCGTTTCATACATTAAAAAGTACTTACTTAAGTGTGTAATTACTTGTAATTTTAATTTTACAAAATACATTCAAAATCTGTATTTCATTTGCATATAGACTTCATTTGCATGGTGGAGTTTGAAGATGGAATTTTTTTTAATAACCAGTTTTTAATATAATTAACGCTGAATGGTTTGTAAAAGACTATAAACGAAATAACAACTTGAAAGAAATTGATAATATTCATTTAAAAATAGCTCTTCAAAACCTCCACAGCAGCGGCATTTGTTGAATACGTGTTTTCGAAGTCAATTCTGGCAAACATATCAGGTGGTTTCAACTTTAAAGTGATTGAACGAAAACAATTAAAAGAACACAATTGTTTTCAAAAAAGTGGGTGGCTCTATTTTCTCCTAGCAATAAAAAGACGTTAAGAAATTTCTTGAATATCCAATTAAACGGTCATGACACAATTAAATACACAAATGTTAATAAAATAATTATCGTTGTGGAAAATAATACATGATCTGCGAATCAAGAGAACTGGAAAACCAAAGATTTCCTGCACAGACATTTTCAGGAAGATACAGAATATAATTACTTTTACGACTTTCAATTTTGAAAACAATTCCAAACTGTGAAATTATCATTTTCCTCCCAACGATGTTTTTCATGTTGTTCAGTCGAGGCTGTGTTGTGGTGTTAAGTGTTGAATGTCTCATCATGATTCCACCCGCAAGGAATTGAGCGGGTGGCGCATGCGTCGTTGAACAGGCCCCACATGGATTTATATACAATCCGCGGATTCAGACTTCGCGTCAGCAAGAAATCGCTTCTCGGCCAAGCACAACTCGACTCAAGGAAAAGCCGCGAATTCGGAGGAAGCCACGAAAGAGCTGGGGAATTCCCACATTAGAATTAGTTATGGAGCTCAGTACGCGGTGAGAGAATTACGTCTAATTACACGATAGACTGCACCACTTTCCACGGAAAATAACCCAACACCAGTCGTTGGAAAACTCTGCAGAATGCCGTTAGTCATGTTGGGAAGTTGTACTATCGCCCTGAAGACGGCATCATTGTCGTATCTGTTTTGATCTGCGTCCGGACACCGAAAAACTTACTCGATACCACAAGAGTTATTGGTTATTAATGTAGATTATTGTGACCCAATTTCCCCACAAAACTTTAGTCTATTGCCTGGAACAGTGCTGCAATAGGACACTGTAAAAACGAGGCATCACCCATCACGTGCCATGATGTCGAAGAAACCATCATGCGGGGGAGGGGGCGGATCTCCGATCTGCGGCTGCAATCTGTCTGAACACACCAATGAATATTTTTCGGTTGAATCATGGTAAATTTATGTGATGATCGCCTCCATTCAAGGGGATCTCCTCCTTTCGGCTAATTTGGCTCGATGTATGTTCGATTGCGATGTGGGAGAACTGAATTTAAAATTCAGCTGCAAGCCAAGGTCAGGTCGTTAATATGACAGGCTGTAAATATTCGTGGAATGCATTGGCAATAGGTTAAAGAAAAGGTGTCGTGAATTTTTCGAAATCCACGAAAATAGGTCTAGGGTTTGAAAGCAAAAGAAAAAAATAACAGATGTTATTAAAAGGGAATAAATAACTGTACAATGTACATATCCAGCTGACGAGTAAATCCAATGAAATATTCATTAGATGATTTCTCATGCCAAGCCTAACCCTGTAAATTCTCAATTACAAATGTCTATAAAATATCGTTTAAATCATTTGCAAAAATTTCCATCTTGTTTTCATCAATTTACGTCATCGTATCAAACAACAATAAAAACCAAAAAAAAAAGAAGGAGAAGAGGAGTGAAAATAAGCAGTTCACTTCCTGCTGTCCGTCGACCATAAAAGAAGCCAGACAAATATTCTCACGGTTTACCTGTCCTGGATACTCACGCGCCCATCAGTTGTCCAACAAATCCCTCCATACCCTCTCCTCTCCTCACTCTACCTTTAAGTAAAACAAATTTACCTAATTATCGTGTAATTTCCCTTTCAGGCATCATCAATAATGAGTTGGTTCTGGGAAAGGCAAAAGACTCCAATGGATGATCTTGAGTGTCCCCACATTCATTTTAAGGTAAGTCTATCAACCTAAGATTCCCCGATATTCGCGATCGTCTCGCAATTTCCACGATCTTGTTCTTCCCTAGCCATGCAACATTTATTTTGTATGTATATGTATTATGTTCTATGTACAAAGTACGTGTTTTTCCATGGAATTGCTATGCAAAAATTATTATTTGAGCAAATGAGTTTCACGTTTGTGATCAGTGGTCCATGTTTTAGTGGGGTAAAACAGAGAATAGCACTTTGCAGTTTGCTGGTGGGCACTGAACAAAATCTAAACGAATAGAAGACGAAGACGAGCATAGCTTGGCCTCCGCCATTCGTTGGTGGAAGACAAGAAATCTTGTTACACGTTTTGCTGGAGAAACAATGGAAATTATCGATTAAGCCTTCCACGAAATTAGATACGAAAAATTAAAGAAAAATTTAAATAACACTGATTGCACAGTCAACAGAGTCTAGAGTGGCGGAGGAGTTTGGACGCATGCGCAGAAGTCTCATCTTGTCACGAAATTGGTATTTACAGACTTACAGAGTCTGATCCAGCTGTAGTAACTCCGGTACAGATTGACCTATCAGTCGACAGTTGTTTTCTCTTCAAGTTGCTTTGATGCCTTGATGGAGATAGATCATGTGATGAAATTTAAACGAGGTAATGGACGTAATATGGAATCACGTTTAGTCTTGGTTTGGTTATGTTTGTTATAAAAAAAAACTAGGTAAGTACCTACTATAAAAATTAAAAGCGTTCAAATGATATTTATGAAAACGGATGTAATCTTCGATGTTGAAGAATAATGTCATAGTTTTTACATACCTAAAACAACCAATCAATTCTCCCACATAACCTTTCACTTATAAGGTGTTGTTAAATCCTCAGAAAGAATGTCAGCTGTGGGCGGCAATTGTGGCCAGTTCTTCTGCACACCCAGAAATTAACATGGAAAATGTCGTAATTTTTATTGCATTCTGAAGAAAGAAACGCTTTTCCACATACAGCAGACACAGCGGGACACAAAAACTGCAAGGCCACCCGTGTCTCCCAAACTAATAAATGTGCCCATAAACACATCATAAAAGTTCTTTTGGACCTTCTCAAAATTATCACTTGCCCAGGGCGAGTGCATTTTTTAAGGAAGATTGATGAAGTCGTGAGAATGAGGTACTTTCATGCGGGATGGGTTGACCAGACTGCGATCCTCATGTCTCTCCAATAGCCCCATACTTCATCGGAGTCATATCTGCCTCTTTTATTGATTTCGATCGAGGTATTTATCCTGATTCCAATAAATTTCATTTTAAATACTACCATTTCTAATTACGTGGTTGGCTTAGGGTTGGTTCAGTGCATTTACTGCCAACAAGGATAGTCGTTAAATTGCATTGAACATAAATCAGGGACCGTAATTGTTATGAGTTTTACCATTTTTTGGTTATGTCATAAAAGTTTTTGATCAACTTGTAAAATATTAATCCTATTAATACGTAATTTTTATTTTATTGGTTGCACTTCTTATTACATTTATCTTAAAACAAAGTAAAAAACATAATATATCGGTGAAGTGCCTGCACTCAAAATGCCAACGATGAACACTGTAAGGTTGGCACCACTGACATTGACCTGACAGTTTGTGCAATTTCCATCGACACATTTAATTTTCAACCGTAATTCAATACTACCATTAATAACAGACATTTACTCGCCATTAACAGGTCGTTTAAATTTTTTGAAAATTCACACCCTTTTGGACGGGCCCTAGCCGGTAAAAGATCAACCGAAAACTGTGGCGAAAAATTGGACTATAATCGTAAATTATTTTATACAAAACACATTTACACTATACTGCGAAAACTATTAAAATGCTTTTTCCCATTTCCATTCCAGTTAATTTGTTTATAACGCAAAGTTAAACTATAATTTGCCATTAGAAAATGTTTGAGTTGAATTTTGTTAACATCGAAATCTTTTTGGCGGAATTTTAATGTGCAGGAAAGTACTACAAAAATATTGGATTAATATCACTAATTTAAGACGATTTTCCGTTATTTTTATTTACGTAATATGATTAATTTAATTTGCATATTAGCGTTCAAATATTTTAATATTGTAAAATGTTATCTTTAAATCTTAATTTATTAATTTTTTTTAAAAAAAGCGGCCATAAATGTTAAGTATTTGGTTTCAATACTGAATACTGGAATTATTGTAGTTATTAAACTTCTAAACAAGTTCTCTGACTCGAGAATTGGAAGAAGGAAGTGCAAAATCACGTGTATAAATTAATTAGCCAGCAGAAAACGTGATGTACTTGTGCATGCATAAAAACCATCCGCATGTGCTTCCGTTTAAATAATTAATAGTTATTTATTGAAGATGCTGCTCCGAACTGAGTAACGATCTTTGCGGTTGCGGATTTTCACGTTCTCCATTTCACATTTTGCTTTGATTTACAGAAGTGCGCGAACGAGCGAGTCAATGTTGCGCAGCGGCGGTTGCTTGAATTATTGTACCTACTTGTGCAATATGTTTTCCTTGAAAAGGGCCGCTGCAGGTGTTATGTTGTTGCAGTGGCAGATTCATTTCCAGTTAAACCATTTTCCAATGTTTAAAACATGGAAATCGTGAAAAATACTGAGCTACATTTGCCACGCTTAAACAAATTCAGTGTTGATGTTGTAATCGAATCGGAATTGAGCCCAGATCTTCGGATTACTATTTTATGTTTTTCGGCAACATAACTCAGAATTTTCATAAAATAATTTAAAAGTGAATTCAACTCTTTGTTATTATCATGTTTAGTAAACATTTGCATGAGAATTAATGTACAACAAAAAATGTTTGATAGTTTACATTAAGATTAGAAGACCTATTCAAAAGTTTAGGCACATGTGTTTGTAATGACTGAGAAAATTCCGTTGTTTTTTGTTTGAAAGCAAGTTTTGTTGTTGTTGTCAAGTTGTTGCAAAGTTTTTAAAAATGGAATCTACTCATGGGATTATTCATGTCTTTTATTCGCGGCGACTCGACTGTTCAAGGTCGAGCTCGGCAATTATTAAAATCATTTCTAATTTTTTAGCAGGGCTCATTATATGTGGAAAATTCTGAATTAGCACACAATACTAATTTGAGTAGTCGCTGTTGAGATCGTGGCGATCACCCAGGCAGTCGCGATTCCGTCTTTCGACACTACTTGAGATTTACCAACAAAAACTGTTAGCGTTGATCTGATTCTGCGCGGCTGGCTGAAGTTGAATCGAATCCGGCTGACGAAAACTAAAAGTCCCAAATCCAAACGTTTGCTTGGGAAACCATACACATGGAATGGGGAGCGCGGGTAGCCGGAGATGTGGATCAATGCTGAAATCCTGTCTCAGGAAGTGCGGGTGGCGGCCGCGACGAGTGATTTTGTAAGACAGAGAGGTGAGCGTAAATGGCCCAGGTGAAAGCAACCGAGCGAATTGGATGCAACTGAAGTGGCTGCACCTCGAATTGCACTTGCTGCCGGTCGGTACGATTACAACCACATCGCTCGGGTTGTTGCAAGTTCGTCAATGCCGCGGGGCCCTTCACTATGCAAACAATATGCTAATGAGACGACGCATAGTGTGAAATGTGTCCCGGGTTCCCAGGTTGCCTCATGTCACTCAGTGTCGTCCGGCTGAAGACCCCGCGACAACGACGCTGACACGGATGTGTCGTCGATCCAATTCCGTGGATTTGCATTTGCTGCCGATCGGTGATCGCTCTCAGCTGTCCTACGCCATCACAAGGATCGTGTAAAAACACATTTAACCGTGTTATCTGATACTGCCTCAGCGTAATGATAATACATAATTGAATAAGTGCAGGGTAAACGTGCGAGTTCCATTTATTAGTGCAAATTTGATGCGATAATTTGATTGGTTTCCCTCTGGGGAAATTTTCAATATTTCCAGAGACAGCAATTTTTCACACAGTCGAAAACTTGTCGAACCAGGAAACACGACAACTTGTTTACGATTTAACAATTTTTTTTGTTGTACTTTATCGTTATTATTATTACTATTTTTTGTTTGTATGCAAACTGATGGGATTTTGGCGCTAAGCTACTTAAAATGTAATCGTAATTAATTAATTGCGGCCATATTGCATAACTCCGCTTTCTAAGGTCGTAAATAACATAATTTTTGTGTATGTTGAGTAAATGTGCGATTACATTTGTTGGTATCATTCAAATTAACAGCAATTTACTTAGTTTCATTTGTATACAGCTAGAATCAGGACGTAAATTAATATAAAAGGATAATAAATACAATAAAGTTAGAGAAAATATTGCGGAAACAGAAATTGTTGCTAAATGTTGCAATTTAACTAAAGAAAATACTTGTTTGATTTCATAACGTCTTATGGAGAATACAAAGTATGGAAAAGTAAATAATTAATATTGTTTTTTGCTGTACATATTTGATCTGGAGTTAAACGAAAACAATATCGCGAATAAAATTTTATTTATAAAATAAATATATTGGCATATTTTATTCATTTTGTAACTCTGAAAGATCTGGAAAAAAGAATAGAAAAATTAATAACAATTTGATTGTTTTACAAACTGCTGAATGCTGATGTTTGCTTAAGATTTTGTTTTTCTATTTTACTAGTTAATGACGAAATTACTTGGGATTGTCTTTCAAAACAATTGTTGTATAACAATTCAAATTACAAACATATATCTTAAAAAACCATTTAACTTTTGCCAATTAAATACGTGAGCACGTAATAAATATGGCCGAAAAAAGTTCCTAACTAGCGAAACAAATTAAAGTAGATTGCTAAAAACAAATTAATGTAATGGGTGTAGTTGATAACAAAAAAAATAAAAATAATTTGTAGCGTTAAAGAAGCAGTTAAACAAATCCAAAACGGCAATATTTAAAGTGTTAAGGATGGATTCACGTAATGCGTAGTGGACACGCAACATTTCCAGCACACTTTCGCAGTTTAAAAACAAACATAGTTTTTTGTTGCACAACAATGTCATACCTGATCAGAGAGTCAAAGAGCAAGTAATTGATCGATTAATTACAAATTCACGGCAGGTAATCCCCTCTGGAGCAAACGTAAAGTACCACTCGGCGGGTGTGTACAGTTGTACACGATTCCTTACTCCTTGTTCGCGTATACTGCACGCACATTCAGCTATGATCCTTCTGTGCAGTGCAGTTTTGCACGTAACGATCACTGACTTGCAAATTTTACTTTTTTTTTTAATGTTGTGAACAACAAAAATCGAAACAAGGAAGAATATTTGTGGAACGTGAAAAATTTAATTGGCGCGCACTTCGTATCAGTTTGACCGCGGCACGCACGCGCAGCAGCGTCTCCTGGTGCCGAAAGATCGCGTTAATCAAAAAAATACGACAGTCTCCGATGGCAGAAAGCTGCTATTAAAGAGCGGTAATATCCGGAACAAGGAGAGATCCATCGCGATCATTTATTTTTTTTATACATTTTGTTTCTCCTTTTCTGTTGATTTTGTTTTAATGGATTTTTTTTGTTTTTGTGCGGTGAACACAAACGATCATGCGCGGACGCGGACGTTTATTCGTTGGCACTTGGCAGTCTGCCCGTCTCGGTAATTCATAAGGGGAAGTCTTGTGACCAGACAGAAACTTCATTTTACAGAGTTATGGACTATCAGTTGAAAGTATTACGTAAAATAAACACGCGCGTTCCATTTTTCATTAAACGCCAAACCCCGATCATCTGCACTACCTGTTTGCAGCCGAACAGATATTTCCAGCTGGGAGGAGCTTTGCAAGCAAAATTTTCACGCTTTCCTCCATGAATGCGTTTTTGTCTTTTGGACTGCATTTTATATGATTTATTTGCGTGTGCAGAATGCCATGTTGAAGAACCTTTGCACCGAAAGTCCTCCGGGGTTGACGCCTTGACGGAATTCGGTTTAAGATCCACAACAATAACAAACCTTTCTAAGTTGGTGAAGTACAAATAATGGAGGATATTCAACTTTTGTGTCTTTCAATGTTGAGTATTTAAAAGTTATGAGAAACTGCAATAAAATACCAGACAAGAGATTTTCCGCACGTTGAAAGAAAGAACAGTTTGGAAAATTTATGGATATGTCTTTTGTTGTACTTCAAATTCAAAATGAAGAGCTGAAAACGACTGCAGAATTGCAAAACATTACGAGTCAACACATTTACGCATTAACCTTTTAGGATCTGATTGAATTAACAGAAAGTCTGAACCTAATTCATATGTTTGAAGTTAGCTGCAGTTAGTGGCAGAAAGTCAACTATTCGGAAAAAGTAAATTGAACTATTTAAATATAATTAGAAAGAGATGGTAAGGAAAAGAATATACTTATGGACATAGGAAAAAGGACATGGAGATGGAAAAGGAGTATACTTATGCACATAGTAAATGACGCCAAAATGGCGAACCCGAAATTAAATTTCAAATGTCCCCGATATGCCGGCAGAGATCGCAAATAGCAAACTTCCGAATTTATAGTCAATTATTCATATCGGAAACCGGAAAATAAAAAAAATTGTTACTAATGTTTTTCACGATCAGATCTTTTAGGAAATTTCGTACAACTGCATACTTACAAAAACCACCTCCCCCTATTTTCGGTCCCATTTTGCTTATTTGTTAATTTCAAAACATCATTGACCTCTGCTCCCTTCGTGTCTCAAGGTTGTATTACAACATCATAAACTTTGTTTTATTATTCGCAAAAATTATTTAACATAAACCAAACAAACGATACGATCGAAAATCAAAGTGCGTAATCGCAGAAAATCGTAAAATCATCGATACTTCATTAATCAATTGACAAGATAAAATTCCCACCGACTACGAATGATATTTGCAAAATAATTTGCGAGTTGTCTAATATGATTAGCGATTTCTGTCGCCTGACAGCCAGCGGGGGTATGAATTATCAACAGGTGAAATCTTAATCTGTTTTTAAAGGGAACAAGCCCCTAGAGACATGGGTATATAATCACGAATGCGTCAACTGACACTAATCAAGCGATTTAACCTGTGTACTCCCAAAGAAGCCCTATCTTGCCAATTACAGTGACATCTATCGGTGTACATAAATTGCCTCGTTCTAGAGCAATTACTTTGCGCCTGCATTTTGTGCTTCTAGCTAGAAACTAATCGTGGAGAAGTCCTGCGGACGTTTCCCGATACAGCATACCAATTAATCATGGTATTTTTATCCAGTCGTCAAGAAAGGGTTGATAACCAGTTCAATAGCGCAATGACAGCCATTGCGGGCCTTAGATGACGCCTGAAACAACATAAGAAGCGGGCAACAACGTCACGACTCTTAGACCGGTGTTGGTACTACAGTCTGCAGGGCTTGTCAGGCATTTCAGCAAAGGAAGTAGAAAAGAAACATAACAACAAAGCTAACAAGTGTCACAGAGCTTGATTAAACCTCTTAGCGATAATTAGGTTGCGCTTGCGCAATTCTGTAGAATGGGTTTGTTCGAGCCTCTTATCTATTCCGATCTTGTGCAGAACTGGAGAGAAAGTGCCGATCAGCGCTACGGGGGGACTGTGTGTTTTGCAATAGGCGGTGATGACGATACTCCGTAAGACGAAGGAATGATTGATGACAATGCGACAGACACTGATGACAACGGCAATTTTATCAAGACATATTTCAGCGATGAGTGGCGAAGATTTTGATATATGAGATCTCGTTCAGAAATCAGAGAATAGGTTTTCTGATGAGACAATTTAATCTATCAAGGCAGTATCTCAAGTGCTGAGAAAATAATAGATCACTGTTTATTTAGTCAGGATTCAAGTCAAGAAAATTGATCTGATATATCAAGCAATTTTCGAAAGATCGTTAATTGTCGATTAATATTTTTGTTGTTTATAAAAGAATAGAATTCTTTTAAAATTTCTAGTTTGGAAGACTAAAATAAAATCTGCCAAACGATAATGCTTCCGAGTCCTAATAAAAATTGAAATACAGCTTTCGCACCTGTCGGTTGATGTTTAACGTCAATGATCGCAATATCGTTATTGTGCAATCATAACTCATTTCCTTTGGCACTCACCTCAAATGGCTTGTTTTATGTGTTTTTGCGGTTTATTTGTAAAACACAATTAAAGTTTAGATCCGAATGTAATTGTTGCTACTGTTGTTTTGAAATTCATTACCAATTCAGCGAACTTCCCATGTTGAACTTAATCCACAAACCGTTGTGGTTTTCCTCAAAGTGAGTTACAATTTATTTGCTCCGATCAATAAGCTGTGCAGCAACCAAAAAAATTAATTCAAAATTGGCGCATAAATTATTTCCACAACAAGGCGGACCACAACTTCCAGATAATCGCAGATTAAACATGGCAAGTGCCCAACACAACTTCTATTTCACAAAATCTACTTTAATGACAGCGAAATTGTTGCTCGATCCTTGTTACCCCAATTTCCCACCCAACTTAACAGCATCGAGGGAGCATTTTCATCTGGCGCGTGTAATTGTTTCCCAATATGAATTTCATATCAGCACCTTCGCGTTTCGCGGTTACAAGACGCCACAAATAACTTGGGCTTGGTTTCCACCGCGGTATGAGCTGCAGCAATAGCTACAAGCACTTTTGGAACCCCCATCGATCGGTGTAGTGCCCTCGCGGATGCAAGGGCCCATTTGTCAAGAGAATTCTTCAGTTCATGAATTGTGTCGAAATTTTTCTATGATATTTTGTTGTTGTTTCATAGTTGCTCCTTACCGCCGAACCCTATTTATCCGTAAAAAGCGATTCACTGTGGTCGACCGATCATGCGATCATGCCAAATGCACATCAGGGATGGGATTACACCTTCATTCCGTTGCCTCTTGACTTTAATGAAATAATTTCGCGATCAATTGAAGCATTTCCCATCCCAGTGTGTTTCGCGATCGCAAAGATAAAAGACGCTGAAAATCATCGAAATGTTAAGGACAACGGTGAACCATTTCGACATCAATTCACAATATCAAGTGTGACGATGATAGTATCGTAATTCAACACGGGACAAGAATTTACACGGGGCTGGGGCATTTTGAAGAATTCCATGGAATGAGAATCGGGGCAGCGGGATGCAAACGTTTGAATATTAATTCAATTGAGATTTTATTGGAGAAGACACCGCCAATTTTGCAGTCTTGCAGATTGAAAGTGAACTTTACCGAAGAAGTTAGGTAGGATCAAGTTACGCGGTGCACGATGATGATCATCATCATGATGACTTGCACGATTTGAATTTGTCGATCAATTGTTGTTAACAGCGATCGGGTTTGATGATGAATGACTGTAGCACACATGCTGGTTTTTCAACATTTTATAGCAATGGAGAAAGATACATTTCACGGCCAAGGTTGAAGAGTTACGAAATGATTGCTGTAAATTAAAAAGATCGTTGGAAAGTTTTTAAAAGTAGAAACTGGAAAAAAGTTGTCTCAATTAAAAAATAAGATTTCTTAAAAAAAATTTAAAACCTCTAGATTTTTGTAATTAAAGCACTACATTTATGGTCATACTATAATTAATAAAATAGTTGAAGAATAAACTCCGTCATTCCAATGTGCTGAAAAGCAATGTCGAAAGAAAGTGCAATTGCAAGTACATAAATAGTGGACTTCAAAGTCGAAATGGTCACGACTAGCTGCATCTGAAGAGCCACGCGGACCATGAAGATCCGCCACTTACCAACCTTGAAATAAACGCCGTCTTGACATCCAGCCATAAAACGCCTTCAGACGTGTTGGACGTCTTCAGTTTTCGCACATCACGCAGGTCAACAAATTTATTAATGTAATAAATGGACGTTACATTTTGCGATATGATCTCTAACACTGATCGTCGATGGTGATCCTCGCCGTGTTGTTTGCAGTCACTGAAACTGATCCGGCTGGTCTAATCCCATCGTCCATCGTCATTGATAAATGTTTGGCCATCAGTCAAGGTTAACATAGGTCTTCCAATTGATACCGATTCGATTACGGCTCAGCAGTGATCGTGTGATTCCATGGGACGCGAATTTTATAAATTACGTGGTGATTGTGGTTTGCGATTAACCCGGGAAGAAGTAGAATAGCGTTGCGGGATGGCGATCGGTCGGGTGTCCACCCACTTGTTGCCTGGGTGTGATTATTGTAAAATGCCTGCATTCCTGGCGGCGACATGCAGCGTTTTAAGCAAGGAAGCAATGATCCACGGACGTAAATGTCCGTTGGAAAGTATCAACTCTTCAATGGGTTACCTAATTACATATGCAACATTTTTGGTCTGCCCACAGTTTTGCGCAATTTCTGACATTTCTTTTGCGTGAAAAATAAATAAATATCCGATAAAATTCCTGGGGTTTGGTTGTCCATTGGCATACAAGTGTGACATCTAACCATGTCATGATGGGTATCAATGCAGTCGTCGTCCCATTTCCCATCTCGGCCGTATCAAAAGTATCCAAAGATGCCAATCATTTTGCTGCTGCAGCTTAATGCCGTAATATCGATGGAACCGCTGCATTACGCTGGGGAGATTATGCGCTCCCGTTGGCGACTGATAGACGAAACGCTTTAGTGCAGGATATTAAAGCTGATTATTAATAATTTCAGGATATAGATGCCGCAAAGAGATAAGATGAAATTGATACTAAATAGCAATTTTCTCTTATTTGTGTGATTTCCATTCGAAATACTTTCATGACTTTATTTCGGATGATTTCATTTGAAGAAGATGTGAAGACGCCTGGTGTCCCCGGTGTTATTGCTACCAATTAGTCGAAAGGGTATTACGAAGGTAGAATAATCCTGAATGGAAGTGTGCTTTGGCTTCTCGGCAACGTAATCATTAAGATGGCTTTTTCAATCCTATTGCTGATGTCATTGTAATGCCTCTGAAAATTAAAGTGCAATATCTTACTGAAAATATTACTTTTGTTATCTTTTCTAAGAACTAATACAGATAAACTATTTATAAATTATACAAATTTCAATTCAAAAATGAGCCGAAACAGAATTTAGTGCCAAATTTAATCATTTTTTCATAAATTACTTTATTTTATCGTAGAAGAAAATTATAATTTAAATCCTAAACTCAAAAATTTTTCAAGTAAAAAGAAACATTTATTTGATAAACAATAAACATTTTGTCTTGCACAGACATTTTGGTTTTGGATTTGTAAATTGTTGATTGAATAAAAACTGGTTTTGAAATCAAAAATTTCCACTGAATTTCAAATTTTTCTTATTGAAGAATTTCTTTTGAGTGGAAAGATTCACAAGTTTTTGAAATGGAAAATTTTCGTTATGATTCATTTACATTTTTTTGTCTCATAAGTACAGTGAATTTCAAATACGTTATGAAAAATTATATTCTAAAAAAAGAAATGGTAAATAAATTTATTTCGTGGTAACTCTAAAGAAGAACCAACATTTTGGAATAATGGTTTGAGTGTAAAACCACAAATGTTAATTAAATTGTACGAATTAATTAAAAAAAAAGAAAGTTATCTATACTGACTGGTAGAAAACAAAACATTGAAAGGAAAATTCAAGCTACTTACATAGCTAAAAATTATTGCAATGTTCAAGCCTAAATCACAAAATTGTGCGAACTGCGATGTGATTGTACTTTAAAAAAAAAGTGGAAAGTCATTTTATGGTCAATTATGAGACTTTTTAAGTACATGCTTAAAAATGATTAAATCTCTCTTACTAAATGTGGAAACTCACGAAATTTGTGCTCAATTTAACTACGAAAAAAGACGTAACAACACTCCATAAAAATTTCAAGGAATCACTCAAATTTGGTTGAAGATTTTGATTGATGGAAATGATTCATTTTGATGAGGAACGCAAAACTGCAACATGTGACAATATAAAATGATTATGCAAAATACCAATGCTAATTTTTATGTAATCATCTCGTGTAATGTTTGCATAAATCTTCTGCGAAACTGGAAACACTCTTCATCGCCTTTTCAGCGAAGGTAATTAGAGATGATTTTGATTTTCTAGGATAACATTGCATAAAAAACATCCAAAAACAGATTTCGAGTTAGTTTATGTAACGAGGTAATGGATTTATAGGATGCAACATCTGATAAATTCTAGTACTTCAGCCACACTCGATGGAGTTGCAGTGCAATCGGGAAACGATCGTGACTTTCTTTATTTTATCACGATAATCGATTGAAGGAAAAAGGAAGTATCTAAGTTTTTTCCACTTAATGCTAGTGAAACCCTACACCTCCGATTTCTTCTCATGTAGGCCGTAATCCCCAAGATCCCCTGATAATCCACCTGAAATGTCGTCCATATCAAAATTACACAACATAAATCCAGTCCGAATTATAGGTTGGCATCTGAATCCAATCCGTGAATTAAATCACACCATCAGTCTGGCTCTTCCGTATCAAGATTCAAAATGCATTTCACAGCCAGAGTGTGGCTACCTAAACATTTTGGGGCGTTAGAGACTTGTACCGCAACTCATGGCAGGCGCAGGATTATGAAAAATGGCCGACTAATCAGCATGTTGCCGACGCCATGTTGACCACACCAAATCCCCCTGCAGTTAGCAAATTGTTTTTCGATGTTCAATTGCTGTGAAAACTAATTTATTTTCAATTTGTGGTGTCGGCATCGAGAATTTTACTTTTGAAATTGGACATTGAGGCTGCTGTGTGATCGGTGCACGGCGACAGCCTTTTAAAAGCATCCTCCTCGGGCGGACCCCATGTCCCCAACGCGACTTACCAAGGCACCAAAGTGACGTGACTTTTTCAATTTATTTCCTTGTCACGTTTCGCTTAACGGCCATTGGGACAAAAGTGACAACAACAACAACAACAGCCACGTTTGCACTCCCAGTGACAAATTTATTGAGTTCGATATCTATATTAGCCCGTGCCCGAAGCCGGCTCCAAATAGGAAATAGCGCGACACTCCATAAATTGGTGCAATTACTTATGCGTTGAGCAAATACAGGCTCTTTATGCGTGTAAAATAGGAACGCGACAGGTGCACTAAGCACGCACTGGCAACCGATAGCATCTGGTTTTTTAAATTTTATTATTGCATTTATTTTGTTGTTTTTTTTCAGGGAGATTCGCTCAATATTTTCATGTCTTGTACTTAAAGAGGAATTCGCAATGCCCGCGGTTAATTGAATTACAGCCTCAAAATTATGTTGCTCAACATTGGATTCCTCACCTTTGTGCGGGAAAAACATCCACAAAAGATTTGATTGATTTATTAATGCAATAAAAATCTGTAAAATACTCAATGTAATCTGAAAAAATTATATCTTAAATTGCGTAACTTACAGTAAAATAAAAATAAAGAAACAAACACGATGGAGCTTTGTTTCCTCGACGATATAATATTCGTTTTTTTATTGCTTTTGTTCATCAATTTTGGGAGAAATTCGGCCACCAATGTTGTTTGTACGACAGGCATCTTCTGGATTTATGTCTTAATAGCAGTTATTACGAAACTACGCCCTCAGCAAAACAAGATGCGGCACAGGATCGTAAATGAAAACAATTGCTGGAGTGATGGACGGAAAATGAATTATTATGTGAATAATGAAAAGTAAAAATAATAAGTTTAATTTGAAGTGAATTCAGGACTGAAGGGAGTTCAAGTAAATATCGTTTTCGTTTTACATTACTTATACGCAAGGGGAAGGGAAAGAAAAAATATGAAAGAACAGGGGGAAAATATTAAGAAAAAATGTGAATATACTTTGAAAAAAAAATATCGGTTTTAGAAAACGTTCAATGTTTTATGGTTAACAAAACAAGAGGATGAAAAATTATTCTGAAATTTTAGTTGCGTAATTTTAAATGACTTTCTTCATAACATATTATAATAAAATTGATTTTATTTTGTACAAAAAACATCAAAAGTAAATTAATAAAAGTCTTATGAAATTTTCTGTTCAATCAAGGAAAATGTCTGCTGCGAATCTTTTTCTTTACATTGCGGAAATACGCAAGGCTCGCAGTTCGCACAGGATCCTACATCACGGTCCATTAACTGCTGGAGTTGCGTCATGCAATCAAAATATCTTACTTTAAAATAGATACACTTTACGCTGTCCAACCTTAATAATTAAGCGATGCTTAGATAAATCCACCGAAGTCATCGAGTCCATTTCTATCTTTTCTCACTGGTTGTGAACTTTGACTTTTGAGGCGTAGTCAATTGAAGTCCAACGCTTGTCGTCCACACTCTTCCGGGTTTAAACAACTTGCAACGAATATATTGATAGGCCGCAGATCAGCGCAGTGAATAACTTCGCAGACATCACATATTTCACATTCAATGCCCATTCAATTACCGATGCATTCGGGTGCATTAGTTCCGTGTTCATCTTTAGCAGTCTTACTAGTATGTCCCCCTCCCCACCCCTTCTGATATTACAAGCCGTTGAAGTTGCAATTGTTCGAGATACACGAATTGCGATAGAGTTCCCCGTATTCGTCAATCCACCATTGTTCTGAGAAAGAACTGACAAACACTGTTGAGCCACAAATGTTGAGCAATATCCCTCATCATCAGTCACTCGGCTGTCTTCCGAGGATCACAACTTATTATGAAAACTCCTCGACATCCAGATCGTAATTGAGTTATTACTGGATCAATTGCGTCTATTTACCGGCGATGTCTGACAACTTGCAGTCGATGTAGTGTACCTTAGCAATTTCGCACTTGTGTTTGAATTGGGGAATTTATCTTCTCGTATTCGATGTGCAAGTTGGAACAACAACATGCAAGCAGACTTGCAGCCTTTTGCCAGAGCCGCGAAAGAGTTGACACTTTCCACGTTACTCAGCAGAATCCCAGGCATTTCCAGTGCGACTTTTTGCATTGTCTCTAAATGGCATGAAGTGCAGCAATATCGTGACTTCTAGTGAAGATCACAAAAAAATCTCTATGAAAGAATCTGGTAAATGTCATTTACCTGGAAATTTGAGTCTGCAGACCACGCGAAACAATGTTGCTGGCAGATTTGTGGATTGTGCGATCGTATGCAAAACATCTGGAATGGTTCCATGATTCATGAATTACCAAAGGATGATATTTTTATGGCAATGGTGATCCGCTAACCATCATTTGGAAACCCGGGTTAATTGGGATCTGTTCATCACGTATTTCTAATTACAGTCATAATTGCAATCAGGCACAGGGATCCTCTTCAATCTGGGAGTGCTCAGCCTTGATCTTTCATCATCCGTACACCGTCTATAGTTTCCTCCCGATGTTGTAGTTGGACTACAAATCCATCATCCATTGCGCCGATTGGCAATCATCGGACCCTGGACAGTCCAGCATCCGCGCATAGCTCCGGTATCGACTTCTAGCCGATCGACAGGTAAAGTGCTGCTCATAAATTATTTCCTTGTTTTCATGAATGGCATGCCAACGTGGCTCCCGGAGCTGTCTTTTAATTTAACTCATAACCAGTGAAATTTCTTGGTGGTTTTTCGCTCTCCTGAGTAATTGTCGTGTGCAATTTCCTCTACTGGTCTACTTACTGGCATTTTTCTCATCTCCGCCATTGGATTTAATTGATCTGCGGCAGGGGAGTGGCGAGTGGAAGCAATTCGCTTGTCCGATCTGGGCACGACCTGATTTTGATTGAACACTGCCGGGGTTTTGATTTTATTGCAATGCGCCACAATCTGGACATACATGAGCTTTTATTTTGTTAAATATAGTTTTATTGAAGGTTATCGTGTTCAGTTGGCGGGATTTTTATGGTATTTTATGGTTGCACACATGAAAATTATTGCTGCAGTATATTTGTCAGCAATTAATAGTCAAATTCTTGGTTGCGGTTCATAAACAATTGTAGTTTATATTCACAATTTAAATATTCAACTTAGTAAATTTGTTCAGGACGTTTGATTTTATTTAAACTGCTTCATGTAGTTCGACAAAGAAACAAAAAATAACATCAATTTATTCATGTGATTTGTACAAAAAGCTTGGAGAACGAATAACAAACAAAAATTATTTCGAGCTTGACGTTGAAAAAAATGTTGAAAATTGTCTGCCAAAGTTTATGCAAATATAATTTATAAGAAAATTAGATGTTTAGCAATGCTTCGATCTTCTGTAGTCAAAAATTTTGAAACAAAGTGTGCCAAAACATCAGCGACACTAGCGATTGATGGCAAAAACAGGGTTAGTTAGAAAATGTAACGCGAGAGGGCGATTGCAATGCAGGAGTAGTTAAAGTGATCCGATCCGACTGTCAACGGAAGCAGGCAAGAAAAGAGAGAAAGTCCACAAAAGTCATTTGAAAAATAATTTAAATTGGAAGAGTAGTGAAAAACAAGAGTTAGTATAAGTAAAGCAACCAGGCATTCAGGCGAAAAACTACGCTGAAGTAGGAGGAGTCACGGAGAAACAAATATTTTTGGTAAAATTTTTATATATTATAGTACTTTTTGAATTTACAACTGCCCCCAAACGCGACATATATTACATAGAGCCGTTTCCCGTAGGACGGTCAAAATAATAGTTGTTTAGTTTTTTTCAGTCAAGGGTGGTTTCGGGGAGTTGAATTAGGATAGAAGTCGGTAGTTCTTATTTAACTTTCTTTCTAACCAAAAAGGCATACCAATTTTTATGATTTTCTTACTTCAAAAATGTGGAATATTCATAGAAACTTTCAACCCTCAATTTACCCCCATAAGGGTTGAATTTCAAAAAATTCTGATACATGTATTTCTTTATTTCTAACAAAAGGACGAATACCAATTTTTTTGAATTTTTCACTTAAAATATGGCGGATTTCTAACCAAACTATCATCTCCTATTTTACCCCTTTAGGTGTGGAATTTCAAAAAATTCGGCCTTAGTGCTTGTTAGGCCGTAGTGTTGCAAAAATTTCAGCTTTTTAGGTTCAGCGATTTAGTCCGTGGTCCGTGGTCTGTCAGTCAATTATGGAAATTGTTAGTATAGGTATAGTTGATCTACCCGGCTTTACGCGGGAATGCTTTATCATCAAAATTCAATATCCGTGGTTTGCTACGGTGTTCCACAAAGTAAAAATATTGGGTATATTTAATAAGCTGGATTAAAAATTTGCAAAAGGTAAAATAATATTTTGCACATTTATTGTCAAACAAACCGTCATTTACAATATTCATATATGGCCAAAAGCAATTTGTTCCCACCTCCTCCTTCGGGTAATGGCAATGGCATATAGGCGTATGAGGTAGACGTAGCCAGTGATTTGATCTTATTTATCGTTGTCTCTTGAATGTTTTCATTTTTTTTTGTGCAGAATGCTTCCATATAAACCATCATTTCGGGTTATTGTCCATCTCTATTTTGCAGTTCTCGCCCGTTTTCACCCCTTAAAAGTTGAATTTCTCTGATTCTCAGCGATCACCTATTAGGAAAGTTGTAGAAGTATTCCAAATTTCAGTGAACTGGTGCCGTGGTTTGATTTTGTGGTCATGTCTAAAACTGCAAAGTCACTTTACCTTAATGGAATGGGTGATCAAAATGATTGTTCGTAAAATGCAAATAAATTCGCTTTAAAAAAATCTATTCTCAAAATGCACTACCGTTTTTAAGAAAAAAAAATTTTAAATGTATTAGATTTCACTGTTTGGGCACAACCGCACGGTGTACATAATCGAATTGAGTGTGAATAATCGAATCATCGAATCGAATCTAGCTGTCAAACGACAGGCCCGCCACCAGCACCATCTGGTTGTGAAAAGTGCATTCTCATACAAAATGCAAACCACGATTTTTTCGATTTTCCGGCTTTCCCTTTGAGTTTTTCCGAATTTTCTTTTTCCTAAACCACCCCTATATTGAGACAAAGCATACAAAAAAAGAATCATTCAAATCGGTCGAGCCGTTCTCGAGTTTTTGCGAGACTAACGTAATGCAATTGATTTTTATATATATAGATCAAGAATACACAACTACACTTCCAATAATCTCTTAACCATTCCGCTATCACCTAGGATAGATACCTACACTTCGTGAAAGAATTACGCATGCGTGCCATTGAGAATCGGTTTACCGACTTTCTGTTTCTGTAGTTAAATTTCAAAACAGAAAATAGCACAAAACTTGTGTTGTAAATCAAGTAAGTGTTAACATCAATTATTGCAATCCACTCTCAATTTGTCTTTTTTCTATCGGCGATTACATTAAAAACATTTATTACCAACATTAACTATTCGAATTAGATACTTCTTTAATAGCTTCAATAATTCGTGTAATTCTATCGAAATATTTATTGATTGCCCTACAATCACTCATCAAGTTTTTCTCTACCCAAATAAAGGTAATAAGTTGCCTCGTTAAAATTACATCAGGTAATTTAACAATTACCGAAAGGAAAATGCCACCACTAAATCATTAAATTAATCAATAAAATGCAACAGATTTTTACAAACGAGACGCTTACAAAATAAAACTGTTGATTGAGGAAGCATTTCTCCGGTGGTGCCCCGCCAAAATTCCCCGTTCCCTGGATCAATCAATTTCATTCGAATTGGGCAATTTGGCCTGTTTATTTCAAGTGGCCCAGCATCAGAAACAAATTAAGGCTCAAATTTGGTTAAATCTTATTCATGTAATGAATTGAGGATAAATCGAGTGTACACCCATCGGTCATTTATTATCAGGACCGCGGTTTATTTTGTAATATCGACCGACAGACGAATTTCATGTACATAACACAGCGTGGAAGTGTGTTCGGTTCTGTGCACTGCTTTTATTAACCAATTGTTTCTTTTTTTTGAAAAAAAAAAACAATTTCCCTCACTGATTCACTTATCTTACATAAGAAGAGCATAACTATCTCTTCCTCCAGACGGACAATGATCGAAAGCTATCCAGTTGGGATTACGAGCGAAATTGCCGCGGCAACGCAACAATAAAACTCGCCGCGGTTTAATTGAAAAAACTCATCCATTAAGTTAACATCAAAATTCAATTGGGATTCAAATCCTCCCATGACAAACACGATTGCAGTCTTCCTTCGTCATCCTCCGTTCTGAGCAGTGAGGGATTTTTCAGATTTGTATGGTCTGCTTCCGAGATTCAGACAAAAGTGATTAAATGAAACATGAAAAAAAACATAACAACAAATTACAAAATAAGAAAGGAAACCTCGTCCGATCGGATCGATCGATACCACAAAAGAAAACATGAAAATGATAAACAGTGGCATGCAACAAATGGAGGGCAGGAGAAAAATATCTGTTGGCCCTCTTAAAAATTATAATTTATTACTGTTGAGCACCAATTAATTACTTAACTCCGAGGGATATTAATTTATTGCAAGGTGACACATTCATCAGATGAAAATTGGAAAATTGAAATAACGAAAATAACTCTAAAAAAATTGAAGTGATTTATCGATGATTAATACAGTTCTTAGTTGGTGACGAGAGGTGATTTATTTTTAAGCGGAGATATTGACAGATCCTTGCTTAGCTTTCTGCTTTTTCAACAAATGCAGGAGAACCAGAAGGCAAGGGTTCAAACATGAAATCAGCTAAGAACCTTATCCAGTCGATTAATTATTATTAATCAAAATTAATCAGTTTTATATTCCAAATTGGACCACAAACAGTTCAACGTATTGAAACATGCCATTGTAAACATGGTTAATATTCACTATTTTGTAATGAAAAGCATGTCGTAGTAAAAAACGATGTGATCGTTAAACAATATTCAAATAGATAAAACGATCGTTGATCTTTAACCTGCTAATTATATTTCGAATGAATAGAAAGTATTTTAGTACGATTTTTTGCTGTATTAAACATCTGGTTTTCAAGTCGTTGAAAATGCAAAAAAAAGAGGAAATCAACAAAAATTTTTTTTAAATAAACAGAAGATCAGTTTGAATCATACTGTATTTCTTCCTGATCGGTGTAAATAAGCATGTAATTACAAACGACAGCCGTCCATTACGTTAATCGGCCACCAACGAAGTTTTAAACTATTTAAATACAAATAAAAAAACATAGAATTTTTTTGCAATCGATTCGGCACGATCGCTCCTTCAAAGAGATAAGCTTATAAAACCGCGAAAAGATGCAGTCAAGCAGTTCTTATAAAATCCATTTTGAAATGATGTGATACGCAAGAAATGAATCTTGCTCAGTGACGGCTTTAATCCTAGATATGTTCGTCCTAATTTATGGATCGCGTCATTCCATTGCGTGATCACCACTCAATAGAGTCTATCCGGAATTATCAAGCGAAAATAGGCGCAATTTCATAACGAATCTGCGCATGCTGCCGTCAAGTCATTAATTATGCTTTTTTTATATATAATTTTTTCAACATCGACTTCAAAAACCCCATCAAGATCGGCAACTTACGAAGAACCATCCGGTCAACGATGTTGACTCCTTGACATGAAGTACATGAAAATCACAAGATATGCACCAAACGGCTGCATGCGCAGCGGCAAGCGGTCAGTGGCGAATAGATTTCATTTTGCTGGGACTGCAATAATTTACGCCTCGGAGTCAAAACGTCATCGCCTACCACCACTTAGTCTGAGCCACCTATGGACGCCTCGGTTGTACCCCGACGAGGTCCCCCGGACCCAACTGGACCCATCCACTGGTCATCGCTTGTGTTGTGTGACATAATATTTTGACAAGTTCCTGGGGTGGACGCGAAAATGTAAATTTTGCAGACTTTAGCGCGAGACCGTGCTCCAGAAGATGAAGGAAACCTTACTAGAGAAATAGACCATGATCGGTGGCCGGGTGAAATCGCATGATAAGGAACATTGGCTGCCGGTGAAACTTCATCAGCGGATAGTTGCAGTACAGAAGATTTATGGTCCAGCCGCTTGTAATCCGTCTTAAACAGTGTGCACTCCACAATGCGATAAGTGCATACTGCATAGGTATAATCGGAAGCCTCTGTGATTAATGGCTCCGAAGGAAACATGAACTATTGGGCGCCGTACACTTCCGCTGACCCTCCCCGATGAGCACGCAATGAGACGCGATTATGAGTGACTTCTCCCAAGATGTGAGGATCCCCAATGATTTACCGACAGACATCTTCTAACTTTGTTACCGCATCGAATTTCCTGCAATGCAGGGCACCAGAATGAATTAATTTCCAAGTTACATTCCCTTAGTTTGGATGATCCAGTGATTGCAAGCAGGTACAAGTTACCTTTATTACGTAACTTCCAGGCAGAGGAAGGAATTTTTTTTTTTCAATTATTAGACATGAAGGAAACCGCGAGATCATTGCATTTTCCGGTGCGCTTCACATGCGAAATCACGAAAACAATAGATGCCCTGCTTTAATCGTGGGAAATCGCGCTCAAGTTTCGGTTACTCCGACCAAAACAGTGACAACCGCATTTTTCTGGCCACAAAATCGGGGGCTGCCCCGTTTTTTCCAACCCGACACCTCCGTGGAAGTGTTTGCACGGAAAAGGTGCATAAACAAAAGCACGGAATTTTTTCGTAGATTTTTAATGAAACTTTTATAAAGTAGAACTTGCCGAGATAATTCGCTTGTGGTTGCGCAACACTTTTACTTCAGTCACATCATGAAAATTTCTCATGCACTTGCGCGAAAATTATTTAGATTGCGTATGGCTTGAGGTGTCAGAGAAAAAAATGGGTAGAAAAAAATTGTGACTGCAAAATTAATGATAATGTTGAGATTTCTTCAAAATTGTACTGTAGTTTCCATAAGTAATTGGAGCAAGTGTGGCGTCAGGGCAAAATTAGTCGCACTAATTCTTTTCATTGAGTAAATCTGCAACTCAATGCTGTGGGCAAAGTATTTCTTATTTTTAATTGACTGTGAAAATATTGTGTAGATTATCCATTATTACTTAATTGCCAATGAGGGCAAACCTAATTGTTGACAATATCTAATAATGATCCTTACGAAGATCACCTTCCGATACAATTTCGAAACCCGAAGTTCCCTTCGAAAACTGAACAAAAAAAGAGAGAAGTTTTCAGGTGGCAGCTCCAAATTAAATACCACGAGGGCCGAAGTACGATCGTAAATCACGACCGAAAGTCAAAAGAAAGTCTTCCTTTTGCAGAAAGAGCGGGTGCTCCTCGTCGGCCTACGCTCCCGTGTATTATTGGCATTTCGTAATCAGAAAGCCTCGATCGCAATTACAAATTAAATGCACTTACCAGGAGGCTGGCATCGCGCTGTACTTGGGGATACTAAATTGCATCGATGCAGCATCCGCTCGGATTGCACAAGAAGGAAAGCCGCTTCTGGAAGACTTTTGCTGCTGGCTTTTCTTCAGATGGTCTGCACTTGATATCGAAGAAATGCAGATGGTTGAAAATCCACTGCAAACACACTGACGCCAATCTCCCGGTTTTGGTATAACAATACCGAACCGAAAACGTTAATGTCAGTAATCACGGTTGGATTGGAGTTATTGAAAGGGTTATCTTCTTGTTCAAATTCGATCCATTTCCGATTGGAAATTGCTAAAAAACATTTTACAATTAAAGTTGAAATTATACAGAGGAGTTCCCGAAAGACTATAAACAATAAATTCTAGTAAGTTGTACATTTGCTTTTGTTATACCCTTTTATACCCTGGACAGATGAGAGCACTTAATTGAGTTAATGACGTAACCCATGTAAATGTCCTATAAGAACTCGACTTATAAATGTACCTGCGACAACTCGATTAGACTCGATATATACTGTTGTCAGCGCCGTATGTGCTACATACCTAGTAGTCAATAGCTGTACTACAAAGTATCAGCTGTGAAAAGTCATTTTTTTTTGTTTTTCGTGTTTTTCGTGGAAATACTTTTTTACAGCAAATTTAATACAAAATGACGTAATTAGGTATAAACACATTTTATTTTTTCTTTGCTTTTTTGCTAGAAAATAAACTGACGGCTCTGTCGCGATCCATTTTATGTTTACTTTACGCAAAATGTCAACAGCTTACAGAATGTCAACAACTAATTCCGTTGGGTGGCAGACGACAAGCCCGACTTAATTATATGACGTCATTAACTCGATTAAGTGCTGTTGTCTTTCCAGAGTCAGCTTCTTATAGCTTAGCTTATGTGCAGTAATTATACCAGGTCGAGATCATAAAAACAAAAATAGCCTTTGTTAGTTTGTTGTGACCCCTTATACAATATTTTAAGTATAATCATTCTGAAATCCTTTACCATTAAAACTTTGCGATTTTTAAACGTAAATCATAAAAATATATTCTATAATCAATTGCTGCAAATTGGTTTTTAATATATCTTAATCACATCCTGCAGCAATTCGATTATTTTAAAATTCCTCGATAAAATTCCCAGAGTATCACAATTACCACATGATTTATCTTTTCGTTTATTAAATTTTGAATTGTGTTTTGCATTAAAATTATAGCCTTCCAATGCGTTTATTGATATTTTTTTCTGACTGTAAAGCCTTCAGTCTTCCTTATAGTGGAATATTAAATGTTTATTGCAAACTATAATCAATAATTACTTTCCCTGAACTTTTATTTTGTTCCCTTAAGCTTTGGATTGAACGCGATGATTATTTGTGACCTTTCATCAATTGTTCGATAATTCCAACGCAGTGACTTTGAAATGAAATAATCTCGTAATCACGATCGAAGATCGGAAGTACTCAAAAGTCTTCAATTCAAAGATTCATAATTAATCGAACTTGATCTTCAAATAACCAAAAGAAGCGACTTATTTTCGTAACACATTTAAACCTGTCGATCTAAAATAAAATTTCTCACCGTTTTGGTAAACATTTTGCAATTTTCTTTTGTTTACTTTTTATGTTTTTGGCAAAACAAAATGCTGATTTCGTGCTTTATTTAACATCAAATCAAATCATCAAGAGACTGTGATTTTTTGCTCATAATCATTAATTGAAAACCCTAAAACGTTTGAAAAGTGCTTCAAGCGAAAATAAGCAATCGACATAATTTTCTATCGATCTTATAGTTGTATAAATATTCTCTGTAAGATTCGAGAGTTGACTGAAGTGATCACGAATTATTCAGTGTACCTATAAACTGCATCCGATTCTATCTCAATGAAAGAAGCCCCACATATTTTCCCATGGTATTAATTATTGTCGAAAAAAGCATGCTGGATGCACGCGTTGGGACTTTGGAGCTACCAACCACAATCTAATTTACAACCTTCCGCGATCTTCGTTCACTAATTTGATCCGATGGCGACGTTGTGATCATCGCTGCTAGTCGCACTGGAACGATTCCTGAAACAATGAGCAGCTCGGAATTAATTACGAAAACACTCCTCACCTGAGACCAAAGAAGATGATCGGCGCGTCTTGGATGCTGATCGCACCATGGAGGGAGTCTCGCTGTGGCTTTGAGGAATTGATAGACTCTGATTACGCGGCCACTCTCGCTCTCTGTCGAGTTGTACGGTTGCTGAGGGGCTCCGACCGCTGAGACCTATTACCTCATACCCGACATTCAGTTTGGGGGCAATCACATGCCCCTTGCTGGCTCCACGGAGTAGACTTGGCCTGCCTTAACTTTTGCCGGCCCAGAGTGTAGCGAACCAGCGCCGCTGAAGAACAGTCTGAATTTTCGCGTATCGATCCTCACCTGTGTTTGCGTCTGGTCCATAGATTCGGTCTGCGTAAGTTTTATGCAAGTCTAGCACCCTTTACAATTTTAATCAATTACGGGAAGAATGTGTTGGTTCGGTTCCTGTGCGACACCGTGAGACTCTTGGTGGTTTTTGGATGGACTTAAACGTGATCTCGATCCACTGGTGTTTTTTTTTTGTGTGTTCCGTGTTTTGGACCATTCTTGTTGCTTAGCACGATAAATTTGGATCGATCTAATCGTTCGATATCCATTGTGAAGTAAATTGAGATAGATGAATACAGTGACCTGATCGTGAAATCGATAGTGACACGATCTTGCATGCCAAACAGCAATTACGCCGTCCTGGCCAAGTCGCCACTGCCGTTGAGGAGGAGGAGGAAAATTCCGAGCAAAGTATAGGTTTCGTGGCTAATTACTGATACCATCGGAATTTAAATTACTTCGCGCTCCAAGGATACTTTCGTATCGGAGCCTTTTCACTTTGATCATCGGATTCATTTGGGCAAGCAAACGATCACCTGTATAAATAGTTTTAGATTGTACAATATCCGAAGTAGTGAAATGAAAAAGGGTTTCGAACGAAAGACAAATATTTGTTTAAACAAATGCGAGAATTAGAATGTTCTGATGTTAATCTGTCTTTATTGAACGATTTATTTTTGCACTTATTGCAGTAGATAAGTTCGTTAGTTTTTCATTTGTCAAAATTTAATGAAACTTTATAAAATAAAAGAAAAATTACAAAATTCCATTTAGGTATATTAAAAAAAATTGGTTTTTGTTTATATTCTCTGTTTGCAGATTTTCAAAGTAATTTTCAAGCACTTCTATGAACAATTTTTTAAATAAATGATTACTTTTGTGATAAAACAGAGAATTGTAAGATCGAACAAAAATCAATTTTATTGATGTATATAACGTGAAAAGTGAAAGTGCCTTGTTAAAGTTCTTTTAATAACTCGATCTGCATTTAAATAAAAGCCAATTGCAAGTCTTTTATTGCACATAAATTGTCCAGTAGATCGTTTTGTTTGCCCTGAAAATTTTTGGTTCTCAAACTGATCACTTCTGTACTATAGGTGCACGATACTGAAAGCTTGATAGTAATTGTTAATTTTTTCATATTTTTTATTGTTATTTAAATCGCTATTAATAACGAATGATGTTAACAATTTGAAAGCATTTGCCTTCATAAATACTCGTACTTCGTGGAGACGAGATTCAAGATTTGAAATACGACGCCGTTTGGGGCCCATTTGCATTGGCAGGGCTCCGCTGCGATCGTCCAGCACAGAATTTATAGAATGTTGTTGGATTCTTTGAAAGATGCTTATTTATTGCTGAATATTGAACAGCATCCCAATAAACGAAAATCGCAGCTAGTTCTTGGATATTCACTTCCCAGCTTCATTCATCACGGAGTGTGGCTTTGTCGTTCCAGGCAGCCCAATGCTCAAATGCCACCACCATCGACTAGAAATTGCGATAAGATCTTGAAAATGTTGAGCCAGTCTTGTTGAGCATCGGACGACCTCCACCTCAAGCTCAAATACGAACCATAAATTGCAATCAGATGCAATAAAGCGCACCAGAATGGGCCATTGCTGGCTTCAATTGCGATTTTCAGAGCTCATAATTTTTCAGTAATGCAAATTTTTCAAGTGTCAACTAAATTCGCGTCTGCAGTAACCCGATGGCCATCCTGGATCGAAATCACCGACCCGAACTGATCGCCAACAGACTCCCCCTCACCCCTGCCTTCGGATGATGCTGATGCACAGATTGGTGTGGGTGCTAGATTATCAGCTACTCGTATTTAATTAGAAATTCACATTGAGTATAATTAATTCGTGGATTTAGACAAAATCGATAAATTAACCATCGAAGCTGAATTGCTTCATTAGAATTTATATTAGTGTTGATCAGTGGCAAGCCGATGAGTGTCAGGGTTTCGGAGGCTCTCAAGAGTCATGGAATGACACCCGGACCCACTGGAGTATTTCAAGGAAGTGCTCGATGTATTTTTGTTGCATTCCATTTTCCATCATCCAACGGCCGCCTTTGCAAAACGGAGCAATTCTTCATCACGTGTAGGCGCATGTGCAACGAAGTCAAGAACAGCGAAAGAGAGAATTGCATTTAATTACGGAACTTTTGATGGACGCCATTTCAAATGTTTACGACTAATCTAAAATTAGCCATAAACGATATCTTTAAGTGCGTTATTGATCATAAAAACGATACTTAAATATGAAAGAAGAATAACCAAACAAAAAACGGGTTGCAAGTGCTAAATTCAGTATATAATAACTTCAGTGGCAATTTACAACCATTTAATCGTTGATTGATTATAATTTTTGGATATGTTTTCATATTTTCGTTTATTTGTAATGCTTGCATATTAATTAAAAATTATGTTAATTCAAAAACCAAAACTCTATTAGTGTTGATATTAATTGGAGATGAATGCAAATGTTCCACCCTAATGTTCGAATATTAAAAAACCATATAATAAAATAATTGTTGCTTGTATAGCATTCAGTTGGCAAAAATATAACAGTTGCCCTCAAAAGTTTCACAAAATGTTTCTAAATATTGACACCATCTGTTTTCTGAATCTAAATTTGAAATTAATGAAAAAGATTACCTTGATCGTAAAACCTGGCAAGGAGGCAAGGTCAGCTGAAAATCCGATTCGCCACTTACGAATCGCTGTGACCTTCTTTCTCACGTGAATTCTAGCCTTTGGCCTTAACTGCTTAAAAATCCACGTATAGCGAAATTCCAATCCATAAAATCCAATGAGCGAATCTCTCGAGTACTTCAATTCTCATTAACTATATTCCAAGATGGTTTCTTCACTGGCCATGTTGTTGCATCTTGGTCAACGCGAATGGCATCTTTGTCGGGGGACCAATTCCCTCCGTTAAGTTTCAAATTGTCTCATAACATAATTTTTAAAAAACGGTAGCCACCTGCGGTCAAAGGGAATTTTACCTGCACACACTCCCCTGACCTTAATTGCTTAGGAAACCTAAACGAAGGCCCTTCAACATGGAACATCGAATGCAACGGATTGGCCTCATCTCGGAATTTTCTTGCTCCTCCTCGACAACCCAGCGACAAGAAGGTCAAGTGGCATCTTTCCAAAAACCATCTCTTTCGTTTACGGACTTCAACATTCAAGTCAATGTCAATGGTTTGGATCGACGATCCAACAAGATCAATACCAATTTCACTGTCGTTTTTTCATGTTTGTTATTTCGTTTTTTGCAAACCATTTGTAGAATTACAGCGTTAATTACTGGGCATTTGTAGAAATCCGTTTGACACAAATTCGAGACTGTTGTCGATCGTTTACGTAGATACTGATTGCGAATCACTTTTGGCAATGTTCAGCAATTGTTAACAATTGTTGAAAAGTGTAGTGAACAAGATCTCAACATCACCAGAAAGTTGTTGTACTTTTTGGGCAACATTGATTGATGCAAACATTTTGGGATTGTCAAAGCGAGTGATCATCACCTCGTTTCGAAGATCGACACCACAGAATGGTGAACAAACAGTACACAATTCAGCATCAGCCATCTTCTGGAAAACAATCTATTGGCGGGGTTAAACGTTTCTCACCCCCGCCCATCCGTAATTCGTCAATCATTTCTGACACTCCAAATCCAAGCAATTCACATACATTCCTGGCTGAAGGAGCAGCAGAGAGATTCAGTGATTCGGACAACATTAGCAACAGAACCAACGAAAATCTGGACATACAAAGTCCCAAAGAACACATCCAGACCAGTTACGGACGGAACATTACATTGTACAACGGCGCAGAGATTAATGACAATCCAACACGAGACAGTGTACATGACACTGACAAGCGTTTTTCTGTAAAAGAACTTTCAATAAATGACATCGGACGATTCCAGTATATTTTGCAAATGGACAGGGAAATGGTAAGTGGCATTTTCTGTATCTCATTTTTCACTTTTTAGTTACAATGTTAAAGTGTTAAAAAGTTTTTTTTCGGGTCACTTTTTTCCCTGTCACTTTCTCTAAAAAAAAAATTCCGGTCAACAAGATAAGTTTTCAAGAATTTAAAAACGACTAACGAAGATTTGAATCGACGAATACATATTTAGCGAAATTATAAATTCAACATTTCCATTTCCTTTCTAATTTGTGAAATTATTGTGGAACTGTTGATGCACATTAATATTGATCCCGATATTGCCACTGGAAAATATCCGCTAGCTTTTATGAAGCATATATAAGAGCGCCATTTTGCAAAATGATCCAATCCTTGTGTTACC
This sequence comes from Leptogaster cylindrica, assembly GCA_963082835.1. Classification (NCBI taxonomy): domain Eukaryota; kingdom Metazoa; phylum Arthropoda; class Insecta; order Diptera; family Asilidae; genus Leptogaster; species Leptogaster cylindrica. The sequence goes on from OY720105.1 coordinate 39,475,136, forward strand.
AATATCGAAAGGTTTATTGCTTTGTCCTACGCTGCTTTTCTGACTTTTAAAAATTGTCTATAGGTATAGGTACTGGTACCTACTTGGCAGTGTCTTCCCCATTTGAACAGTACACTGTCAAATTGACTGCAGAATAATGTTTGCAAAGCAAATCATAATTATTATAGACTTATAAACGATCTTCATGCACAAAATAGCAAATAATTTTTTAATTATGTTCTGAAGGTCAGGTTTGCAACCTCATTTCGGGGGAGTTATTCAAACCTGCAGTCACGGCCGTACGAATGTCGGTGAACGCCTTGAGGTATCGAACACTTTCCAAACAATTCCAACTGACTTAACAACACTCAACAAGGAAGTTATTTAAGTGAAGTGTTCAATGAAAGTAAATTTCATTGGAACCATACAAACAATTGTTATGTTGACGTAAAAATTATTATTTTCTATATTTTATCAACATGATTAATTACTTTTAGGAATGTTAAGAATTTTTCTGATTTATTTTATATATCCTTGGAATTCCAATTTTGATGAGTTTTTTCACATGTTTTTAAATTACAAACTACCTTTGAATCAAGCGTTGTTCTTACATTACAAATTACAATAATGAAGTTAAGTAACAAAAGTTTGAAAAATACTTTAAAGATAATCAGTTGTTAATGAATCAACATTAGATTGAATCAACATGGGTTGAATTGATAGTTTATTTATTTACAGTTGGTGTTAAAAGTTAATTTTCTCTTCTCATTCTCCTCAAATTATTTTTTTTTTCCAAATTCCAAAAGATAAACACAAAATGAATTGATTGTTGATTCAATCAACATTTTGACCTTATACTTTCTAAGAATTTCTCTTTTTCAACTTAGAGTATCATCATTTAAAACCGATTAACATTGAAACAAGAAAATTACATATTTTAATTAAACATTTGAATAAAATTCAAGATTGGGGCAAAAAAATCATTAACAAAACATACAATAAAATTTAGGGCCGTCAAATGCAGACAAAATGATTTGTAAAAACTCGTATTAAATCAAATCTGTTTTCAGTGTAAAAAACGAAAACAATAAATATAAATCTACAATACTAAACATTCAAAACATATTTCAAAGTTATAAATACCACAAAAACTTTAAATTAAATTCAAATAATTTATTTTTGATTAAATTTGTAAATTAGATCCAATAAATTAATCCCATCACGCAGTCGCAAGGTCTTCGTAAATTTACCGTGGAAATGGAGATTTATAAAAAAAAAAAACTGTCAATTCAAAAACTTGTCAACGTGCATGAAATAAATTAAGAAAGACATCTTTGTCTTTGACGGGATTTGATGGCGGCGGATTTTTTCCCTCCTCGGATTGTGGCTGCGCAAAACAATTATCATAATCAGACATCATTGTTGCAGACGCGAAATTTTGCAATGCATCCGATTTAATGTAATTTATGCGAAAGGATTCTTTTCAACAAATTGATTTGGCACTTTATCAAGATTTAACACAATTAGTGCGACCATCAAAAGAATTTGGATGCCATTTTCCGGTAATTTGCATCATTATGATCGCAGTGGACCCAAATTACGAATAATACTGAATGACAACCAATTTCACTGGTCTTAATTGCAAACTATTTTATTTATTACACTCATTAATTTGCGGAGGTAATTTGCTTGGGAAATTGTTTACTAACCAATGAAAATGATTTGTTTTTGGTTTTGTTAAAACGATTTACATAGATTCCAAGAATTCCTGCGTTCGTACAGGAAACCTCGCAATCGTAATTTAGTTAAATTCTCGGGGAAATCATATTTGATTTTCAAAAGTAAAACCGCTAGCTGGTTACAAGAAAAACAACTGCACCGCAGGGAAGGAGACGCAAGCCTCGCTGGTGTCTCCTTATGATTAGAAGTGCAAGTGCAACGACGACTCTCGAATGATATATGCGAAAGTTGCCAATCATCTTTTCCCCCGTTAAGATTCTGCGATTAAGTTATGACAGAAATTAATCAGCGTGAAAAATAATTCTTCGTTTATCTAGTGACATAATTTATTAGACGGAGGAGCGAAATGGCGTTCAGTGGATTCCCAAAGTGGATTGGCGGTTTGCTGCGTTCGTTCACCACAATTAAGAGACTGCAATGCTTTTTACGCACAAGGTCTCTCTGGCATAGTTGTCGGCAGGAGGGGAACGGGGGTGTTTCAATATTTAAAACTGAAGTCACAACAATTTTGCAAGAGACTTGAACTTTGAAAAGGGTGTGAAAAGGTCAGGATAGCATCATCAAGTGCAACCCATGACTCTACAAACATACAACAATGGAAGCTTATTAGAAGTGGATTGGTGATGAGTGCAAATACAGTAATTGACCTGCCATCTTGAATGTGGACAGTAGACCATCCTGAACTTTGGCATTTAACAGAAAATGAGTTAATCTGGGAATTTGTGTAAGTTACCTGCGATCTTCGCAGCGGGTGCGGTGATGTAAGTTGCATAGTTTTCTCAAGAATGGCAAACATTTGGATTCCTTCACAGAAAAGCACAGAAAGTGATAGATGATTTTTTTTTGTGTAGATAATACATTATGTTGCAACATATAAACTTGTTTGTAGAACAACAAAATTGTGAATGGATAATTTACGCAATCGGATATTTTATTAACAAGTCGCTTTGCACTTTCTCCGTTGGATTTAATTCGCCAACGCAATTACATTACCTTGTGAAATGTTGTCCAGAAGCTCCGCGGGATTCATGCGATTTTAGATGCAAAAATCCAACCAAAAATGTATTCACTGAGGTACCAACTGGGGAAGATATACATAAGCAATGCAATGTCTTGCATTTAAATGCAAATCACTACAATACAAAATGAACGAGAGCAAATTCTGCAAACAAAATGTCCGAAATTGTCCACCTGGGTAAATATCATTTCCCCCTTTCACGGCCACTGACTGGCACAAACCTAATTCCAGACGTGGACTTTTGCAATTCTGAAAAATGCATTTAAATCCGTTTGTCTTTTTCCACTGTATATCGTTATCTCATCTTATTATACAATTGCGATCAGTTGAAAGATAAAAGAACAAAAACAAAATCACTCTGAATCAGTTTCAGTACAAAAGTAATTCGAGAAAATTATTGAAATTTTCATGAATTGCAAATGGAGAGGAATTCATTATTCGTAAGGTGAGGAAAGGGTGAAATTTTATTTTCGTGGACAAACGAAAGAGTTCAATGCTATTGTTATTGCAGTTAAAAAATTTGTTAACGACATGACGTAGATGTTTTAGTGACAACAATTGTGATCAAAATGGCGTCGTCATTACAGTGACGGGAATTGTGTTTTGCCGCGACTGATTTAAGCAGTGGCTTTGAAAGTTTCTTGCGTTAGGAACATGAGTTAATAAAGCATGATTTATGAAGTCGTTCATTTGCGTTAAAACAAATTTTTAAAATTATGCAGAAGTAGTTTAAAAATAGTTTCTGAGACAAATGGCACAGAAATGCTTAGAAGATTTTCAATTCACTTCAACTACCATTTTGAAGGTTTACGTGATTGATTTATTAGCATTTGAACCGAACCTCAAATGCAGTCTTGACATTCAATTACTTTAAAACATATTATAAAAATTAAAACCGAGAATTAATGACAAATCGTTCGGTAAAGTTCAAAGGTATTTTACTCATCAAAACTCTCATCCCACTGTAAATAGCATCCGCATTTTTTTATGTCAACAAACCAACCAAAATGTCATCACAATGCGGCGTAATGTGAAACAATAAAGATGATTGACAGTAACTCATTAATCCCAGTTCATTCAGTTTTTAATTACACCATAATTTACGCCCGCCGATTGGAAAAATCACCTTGAGTCTAAGAAATTGACAAGTTCGTTGCTTAAGTCTTTTGTTTTGGCCTTAACATTTGTGGATGGCTCAGGCGCCTACAATAATTTTGCTGATGATATTTCCAATATTACAATGCATATGCATCTTTATTGAGTACATTCCGCGCAATCAACCGCAATTTCTGGATAAATATAACCTGAGGATTTTGCGAATAAGCAAGGTATGGCGGTTTTTATGATGCAGTCTTCAGATTCTTGTCGTGGATGACGGTGCACAATGGTGGCAACACACCTTTGATCAGGTCAGGAAAGGTTACCAAAATATATAAGATATCCACCATATAAGTAGAATCAAAGTTCCATGTACAGAATCAGCAGATGTAGCCCCATTTGGAATGATTTCTGCAAGGTTGAGTTTGTGAATTGCTGTTATTAAAATGACTTAATGGTGTGTCGCGGTCTCTGAGTAACATTTTCTCTGCAAGGAAAGTGTTCATCCATGTTTTGAGATTTTATTGTCTCACAATCACGATTATTTATGTATCAATCCTTTCAGCGCAACAAGTTGAAAACGTGAGAAACCAAAACATGTTGCATCTCCTCGATGGAAACATTAATTGATAAGACCACTTTTAAGAAAATGATTACTTTTTGCGTAAATTCATGTAACTGCACCAATAAACTCACCATAATTATTAAGTCACGATCGATATTCAACAATGCAAAAACGGTTCGGAATCAAGGCCATAAATCCACAATCAACCTGCCATTCCGAAACAGTTAAAAACTTTTAACGTTTTCCCGTAATGATCGAGGGACTCTTATTTCCCACTGAAAAAACCGTGTAAAATTTCAATAAATACGACAAAAACTTGTTTCCAGCAATTTACGCCTGCGTTGGTAATTTGAGATGTGCCATCAGATTATGTTAGCAGTTTAAAATATATAAGCACCACTGATATACCGAAAGAGCCCAACATAAGTTAAGTTGGGGAGTTACCAGAAAACAACAACATAGACCTGATTTTCTACGCATCAATATTAATTCTTTAAGTGAAAAAAAAAGATTTGTAAATTTTTTAGTCATTTGTTTTGAAAAATTATTATTCTCATCTTTTATTTTTCAATTACAAACAAGCCGCGCAAACGAATCGATGTAATCCTTTGGCCAGATGTGCTGTTTTTATAACAATAGAATCACAGTAGATAATTGAGAATTAAAACCAGTTTTGTTACAATTATTTCAGAATTAACACATTTGATATGGAATTATAGCACAAGATATTAATAAATTCATGAATCTATCAATCAAACAATTCAAGGGCGTTGCTTACAAAAGATCCTTTTAATAACGCTGAATAACCGGACATTTGCATACAAATTAAATCTGCAAAGAATAGATCCAAGGCAAATATATAATTGGTAATCGCTGTCAAAAACACCGTATCCTTGTATTTAGTGATAGAAGTCAACAAAACAATTCACATCAATTGGAGAATGGATTTGAATTTCTGGCCGAGTGTTCCATTGTTTGGTGTCCATATGCCATTTTCGTCAGTGTCAAACAAAACTTAGCATTCACCGATTTGTTATCCATTTTCAATTATATGCCAGACATCGTAAATGATATCGCTAATTTGTCACACTGTCACTGAAAAAATATCCGAGGGCAATTATTGTATGTCCATTAAAGTATCGTTCCCCAATTGTGTCCAATGCAGGCCACACTTCAAATTGCATAATGTGCCGCAGCGAATTCCCGTGACAATTAAAACTTGGAAACAAATAAAAGTTTACTCTTAACGAAAATGTTGTGGAGAGAAAATGATCAATTCAATGCGTGTTGTGCAGAAGCAAAGTTTGAAATTATTTACCTGGGAACTAGAAAAATTCTTTTGTCACTCCATCAAGCACGCGCAACAATTCAAATATTATTCCATTTATTCACACGGCTCGTTTTGATTTCGTTCCAGCCGGAGAAATAACCGACGACATTGAAGTTGGTGTCGGTTGAATATTTCCCATTTTCCGTTATTCTTTCACGTTTGAAGTTAAGCCGCCATCAACCGCCATCAAGCGCTGCGACCGCCTGGACGAATGGACGATGATAACTGTCATTCCGGACTTCGGTCAAGCTACTGTTGATATTTTGACATTACCTCGGAAATCGCTCATTAGAAATGACCACTGGGAGTTTTCACAGTTTCTTGCCAATGCCGCAACGGAAACAGTTTTTGTGCAATTTGAAAAATAAGAGTAGTTAAAGCAAACTTTTGTGAGGTGAGCTGAGGTGAGAATTTTCCACTAAGACTTCGTTAATAATAGTTTACGAAATGAAGAATGGTTTTCGAAAGGCTTTTGTTTGTTCAAAAGTATATTTCTTTTGTTTTTCAAATTTGGCAAAATTGTCTAGATAAGCACTTTTTTAATCTATACATTCTCCAGGGTGACTCAAAAGTTTCTTCTTAAACATGTTTCGTCCAAACAATTGGATCTATAAGAATAGTTTGAAAAATATGAAATTAATTACCTACATATTGTGTTACTCATATTAAATAACGAGAATTTCTTAAAAACCGTTAGGACCACTATGCCACATATTGTTGTTGTGTATGTTTCCAGTAAAGTAACTTTGAACTTTCTTTCTGTAAATTGTTTAATATTGTTTCCAATATTACTTACAAGAATTACCAGTTATGAATAATAATTAATTAATGTAAAGTAACAGCAAAATTTAATCGACTACTTTTACTACAGAGTTCGTCTTATTTGTAACACAAATTAATTAGGTAGATACAATTTTTTTAACAACAAATTCGTTTGCATTGAAATGAAAAAAATTTTAGAAAGTGATTTATTTAAACAAACATCTTGTTTTCTCCGAAAAAGTAATGATTTATATTTATCTCAGCTGCTATAAATTAAAATCCATACATCATTATAAATTTTAATAGTTTCCGTTAAAATTTAGTAACTTCGTATATTCTTTTTAAGACATTGTTTGGCTCATTTCAAACGGCATTCGAGATTGTTTCTGGTGTCCCTCAAGAGTCATTGCTCGAACCTACACTTTATATTATACATATGCGTACGAAAAATCTTTGTTGGTTGTGTGGAATTAAAATTAAGCACCTAATGAGGTAAAATAAACTTTTAGTAGTTTGTAACAAAAAGTAAATAATCTTCCTATTACGAGTATAACAGAAACAACAGAATATTATTTTTCTATACTCATTTGATTTAACAACAATGTTTTTCCATGAGCAAAATATTGCAAAATTCTTCAAATAAAACTGAAAAGATTTGAAATTAAGGAAAAAATAACCAACAGACTGCTTCGATCGCCAATGCACGGGTGGGATGCAGCGAATGAGATCCTAGTAGCTTGAAGCAAAAATAACCGAAAGGTGATTTGCAAACAAATTGGCAATTTTCCAGAGTTGATGATCATTACACATGCAATTTGAAAACGAAATTAGCTACTGGGATCCAGTTGAGTTGCGATTTGTTGTGTATGGTGTGCGCATATCTCTCGAATAATTCCGGTAACATTATGGCATTGGCTCGGGGCGGAATGGACGGGATGAGGGAAGAAAGAGCTCATCTTGACTGCCACATAAAAAATTCCGCATGTCCTGATAAAATCAGTGTGGTTAAGTAATTTAACGATCGTGATTCCATGGCTTACGCCTTATAATTAAGCGCTCATGATTGAATTCACTTTTGGAGATCCTTAAGTATCGCGACCAATTTATGGTGATGATTCAATCGACAGCCATCAAGTGGCGCTTTCATTTTTCTTTTGTTGGATCCTGGAAGTGACTACAACGAGAAATATTACATAAATGTGCTCATGAAGTTATTTTTGTTGTGTCCTCTCACCCGCTGGCTTTCTTGGCAGAGTGTTTTCCGTGTGATTGATGCAAAACCGCAACCAAAACGGTTTTTTTTTTGTTCTCCATTACTTTACTTGTGGAAACCTTTTTGTCGGGTCATGAATATCCACGGTGTGAAGAGAGTTTTAATATGTTCGGACATCTGTCATGAGGTGACAGTTGGTTATCATACCACTTTATTGCAGCTCAGCGGGCATACACCTATGATTTTTATGCGTCTGCTAATCGCCATTTTACATTTCAATTATAGTAAATTGCTTCAGCATTATCGGGACTATCTCAATTTATAGTAATTGTAGTTATCCTTATAACGATGCTATCTTCAGTTTTAATCAACCATTAGTCAGTAAATCGTTCAATATCGAACAATATTTTGCACAACATGTATGTTCCATTTAATTATGGATTGTAATTAGATATTGTGCTGTATGTCCGTGAAAGGAACGCAACCACATGATCAACCGTAATTAATTTTCATTATCCCAGCTGTCAACTGCGGGTCTTTTACTGACACAATCTTAGGAGTTAATTGATATCTATGCAGGTTGTTGTCTACCTCAACTGGTAAAGTCCCCAAGATATTTGACCTAATCCCATCTGACACGCGCTTCAGCCCCAACATTTTATCTCTCTGGATATACCAAGGAGTGCTCGCAACATACCCTTGCTCAAGCCACCACTCACCGTGAAATTCGATATTACCATTACACACGGTAGAACATTGAAAACCATTTCAAATAAAATTTTTATAAATATTTGCATTCCAGTGTTACCTACCATTTGTCACATGGCAAACAAACCAAGCGTGGAAGCAACATTTTACAAAACATAACACAAGTCGCCTTGATTTTAATTAAACGTCACTCAGATTTCAAGCGATATTGACTAGAATCTAATTCTACCCCAAGAGTGGCACCCATAAAAGCTGGATCACCTGTCAGCCCAAGCAATTCGCCTTTGGGCGGCATATACCACATTCCCAGACCTCAAGAAGCGCATCTAAAGCAATTGTCGCCAGCGCAATCTATTGTTCTCAAGCACAAACTTTGCATTTGTTGATTTGTCAACGACATTTTGCGATGATTAATATCCTTTGTTTTGACACTTCATTCAGTTCTTTCTGTCTAGAAACAGAAATTATTGTTTTCTTATATTATACTGATCCCAATTGGTTCTGATGATGATTGATTTAAATGTGTCATCGCCAAGGATGACCGTTCAACACTCTGCATCAAGGTTGACTGCACCAAATGATATTTTAACTGCTTTTAGATAAATAACCTCGGACTCCAGGTTGAAGTAATTGATTTACCCCATACGGTTCTAACCCCACATGCAAGGATCTTGGACCAAACTGCGAAATATATATCGTTTCATCAGATAACAGAAGTCGTTGATCTATGCACGCTGTGCTGTAGGTTGGTGTAGTCGATGTTCTTTTTTGTTTCGTTGGTTTTTTAGAATAACATGGTCAGAGGAACTCATAAATATGTATGTGCTATGGAGATGTAAGTGCTGAAGACATAGGGATACATGATTTGATTTATGAATTCTATCTAAGCGCAGAAAATCCATATGATGAAAATAAAGTTTCTTGGATTTTATGGCCAAACCTAATTGAATTTAAGGTGCAATAAATACATGTAACGAAGTCATGAATCAGATGGAACATCATTTTAAATTTGTCATCAACGGTTTTCTGCGATTGCAGAGCTCTATTAATCAGGACGATTCGATAACGATCGAAGATCACTGATCAATGATCATTGCCATAAACAACGTTGTCAATAAATAGGATACTTTTTGATATTCTGTAGTTGTCATTAAAACATACTACCTATACATTACTACTATTATACTAATATACATTTTCAAGAGATTTAAATTAAAAATTTATTCAGGTAATAAAATCTTAGCAAAATTTGATTTTCGAAAAACTATATACCTACTTTCTTGAAAATCGTTCACCACAGAATTTCAGTTCAGTGGAAATTCTGATTTATTCAAATCTTTTTCTCTATTTTGCTCTCCACATTTTTAAATTTTTGAATTTTGAAGACAGTAAAATTTGTTCGGAAAACATCAAAAACGATCGTTTAAAGTCGATTAGGGAAATCAGTCAATAAAATCGTTCGACTTTGATCATATTCCAGCGTGACTTTGACCGAGGCTGAAATGGCTATTTATGCGATCTAGTTTATCTACGTTAAAGATCAAAACACCAAGCATCAATAATGCGCATCATTCCATCACAACCGATTGAAATCAACGTCAATCTTTTTCGCTAATTTTAGATAATTTAATTTCCAATTCAACTGGAAACATCTTGAGCAATTTTCAACATTTTCCATCCGAAATTGAAACAATTTATTCCTGCAAAGATAATTCTGCTACCTGTGGTTTTAGTACTTTAGCTAAATTTAAAAAGAGAAAATTAGTAAACTAAAACCCATAAATTTTGTTTTATTTGAAATTTGTTATGAAAATCTGCAGCGAGTCTAATTTGGCTGCCACAGCATGCACCGGCGGGTGCCTCAATGTGGTTAGCTTTGGCCTTCACTTTTAGTGAAGATCTTTGAAATAAAAATTAACCTCGTGCAAGTGAAGCAGCAATTATCCTAATTTTTAGGTCACCTTTGAGAATAATACTCGGGAAATTGTTTAACTGCAGCATAAACAATTGTTTCAGAAAATATTTCAAGAACAACAAAAGGGCAACCAACTGAAAGATCAATGGAGGAAACCAGTATGCGTAATAACAATAACAATTTAAGAAATTTTTTTTTTTAATTTTTAATTAGCGGCTTATGCAGATGGAATTGGTGGAAGCCATCAGCACGATATAATCTGTGCTTGATTTTTTATTTATTGCAATTTTAGAAATGAAGACAAATTGTTAAAAACCTCGTCCACTTTTTATCTAAGCTTGGATAAGAAGTTTTTTAAAAAAAAAAACCAAACGCTGTATTCCAGAGTATAAAGAGAATGGTGATGATTTGCAAATTTTTAACGATCATTTAAAAGTGATTTGGACAAATTTACAGTTCGCTAATGTTATGAAATGTTCATGATGCAACTGTCTTTTGATATTATCAAAAAAGACGATACGCAAATATTTTGCTCTGAATTTACACAATCTGCACTTCCGTTGATTGCGAAATATAATTAATAGCACTTAATTTTTTTTTTTTTTTTTTGTGGAATTCGGCACAGCTTCCGAAGAATTATGGCCGTCCTGAAGGGAATCGCATCCGCTGCGAAAATGTCAGACCGTCTGAAATTGTTGCGCTTTTGATTGGTGAAAGTAATTTCTTGATTTTCGTAACTTTCTAAAACAGCGAAAAACCATGAATTAATTAATAATTTATTTGAAATAAGAAGCTCACGTGAAGACTCTGGAAAAGTAGGTTTTGACCTACAGAAAAGCACCAGAGCCCTAGAACTTGTTGTTATGGAAATTATTACAAAATTTTCATAAATTAATGTCGGAATTTTAATGTTTTTGTCGTTAAATTTATTTCGTTGATATGACAACGGTTTTTTTACATTTCTTCAGAAATTATTAAGGTTGTTCCATAAATTAAATTGTTATTACTTTCACACTGCAAGTTTTATCTGATCTATAACATAATAATACATAACTCTAATATGTCCCACAAAAATTAAATGATTTATAAGCAAACTTTTTCGTTGATCGCGATGATCTAAATTATCATAAAAAGCTATAAGTGATTGTGAAAACTTACTTGAATTTTCCCACTAATTCAAATTAACAATATTTTCATATCACCCAGAGCTCCGATAACTTATGAAATTCGGTTAAAACTCTCCTTGCGTAATTGCTTATATCCTTGAAGCAAGTCAGTTCTCCGCCACGTGCTCAACCATTACCAAAACCTCAGCGATTGCAGCAGCACATTTCTACTGCTTACTCGATCGTAGCTAATTGAAATTCATCATCGTTCATTTAAGAAACACCTCGATTAAAAAAAAATGAGAAAAGAATATCGCAACCGGCAAGAATTGAGAAAACTTAACCAACACAAGAAATTCTACACCAAATAATGCAGCAATGTCTGCCAACATTTCTGGGATTGGTTTATAAACAAAGAATTCCCACAGCAACAACTTATTGCAGTGATAAAGTGACTAATTACACATCGCGACATATTCTCGCACCAATAAATCGATATGACTAAAATACTTGGCAAAAGGATTAATTTTCAGTGTGTCCTTGACAAGAAGGAATGCCGGGAGCAAAACGGAAGTGTCCGAAGGAACGGCGATAGAGACCGCAATGGACAGGTACAAATGTCCCCTTTGCAAATGAAGATGATAACGAGATCACGACTTGGAACTGATCGCGACCATCTATTAAAATTATCTACGGACACGAAGTTCTGGGCGTGCCTACACCTCTATGCTTCCATAGAATCTGGGCATGAGTAAAACTCTAAGCGATCCCTCTTAATCCAATAAATTTAACAAGTGCAATCCATGATTATTTATTCGCGCTTGATCTGGTTAAACGAGTGCTTTTTGCGGATGTCTTACCTTTAATTTGTAATGTGCAATTAAAACGGATGTCCTCCAATTTATTGGTAAATTCGAATAGCGATATCGGATTACTTGACTAATAACTTCGATATTTTACATGTTTTGTAACTGTCACAAAATGCAACGTTTCTGCTGTTTAATGGACGCCTCGGCAGATAGGCCTCCTGCAGGAATTTTAATTATACATTTTGAGGATAAATTCCTTGAGAAGTTTGTAATTTAGAGCAATTACATTTAATTTATATTCGAGCGAATAATTGTCGATGTAGGAGACCATTGATTTCGGTCGAATTTAAATATGGTAAATGGAACGATCGTTTATCAATTAATAGAGAAGTTTACTATTAGGTCAGAAATTTTTTGAATTACCACGAATAAAACTTGTTAGCTGTAATATATTCGAAAGGATTACATGATTTATTAGAAATAATTGCTCAGGTAGCAAAAAATAATTCGAAGAACTTGATGCAAATTAATTGTAATCCTCATTGAGGACTATACTTTCCTTTCTAGCCATGTCATGTCACGCGTGTCGTCACGTTTGCGTTTCCATTATGCCAAGAATCAGAATTGGCAAATTCATTACTCATAACAATTCTAGTTTTATATTTAATGAGAATCCTAGTTGAATTACCTAGGAAAGGAAGAATTCCCTTACAACTGTATCAAGAATAAAGAATAGTCCAGTTCCAGTTATAGTGGGATCGACTTTAAAAAATTCGTCCTGACAGATTATAAATATATTTCGATTGCCAAATCTTCAGAATTCTCGCTTTAACTCTATAGGAAAGACTGAAAATGAATTTGATGCACGATAGAATCTTACAATCACCTAACATAAATAACAATTTAAAAATACATTTGTTGAAAACCTTTATTTTGTTGTAATTCAAATTCTGAAGCAATCAACGCGGTCCCCGAATTCTCTTCGATTCGATTGCGTGGAAATACTAGATTCAAATGAATTTCGATTGCACGATCACAAAAGAATTTAATCATGGCATTTGCACAATAGCTATTTGCCGAACAGCGGCATTCGACACCCACAAAAAGATTCCTCCCATTACACAAAATGCAATTTAGGGTGGATCCCCCCAAAGTGTTTTACACCAAACACTGCCGAAGAGCATTGATGCTGCACCCGTCGCGCAACTGTCCGCCCATTGCATAATTCATTTACTTCAGATTCAGCGTTTTGTTTGCATGCAGAAATTCCCTCAAGAGACAAGAGCGCCACTCTTTTGCATTCGGTAGTTTGGTGATTAGGACTAAAACGTTGCGGCAATCGGTAAATGCAATTTGCCAAGTGGACTGGTTTCCAGTCGCCACTTCTCCAATTCAAATCACCTTTCACGGCGCAAGCTGATTAATTTCTTATTCACGTCCATCAAATCACGCAAACGGCAAACGAGTGAAATGCGATGGAGCAATTCATTTATGTTTATGGTTTTTTTGCGAACACAAAGAACTATTTGTTTTTATTTTCGATGGTACTCGTCCAAAATCACTTTTTACTCACACATCCAGGCGGCTTTTGTGACTGTCACGAATTCCGAATACTTTTATTATTAAATTATATTATACTTTATGATTGATCCTTTGGAAATATTACATCTTCTGTTGTTAAAAATCGAGTGAACAAAGGTAATTCAAAAAGATTTTGCAATATTTGGTATTAACAAAAGTAATTAGAGAACTAACTTATTTGAATTATTTTTTTTAAACCTTTTGTTAAGAGGCGATCTTTCTCAAATCACTTCCAATTCAACGCAATTCTCCTCGAAAGTGCAAAAACGCACGTAATGGATAGCAACTACTCGTATTAATACCCATCACAATTCATCGTGAAATGGGTTAACAAAGTACAGCAAGTCATTTAAAATTTTGTTCCAGATTTTTGGTTCAGCTCGAACTACAGTTGGATCATTTGTGTAGGTTTTAAGAATGAACTTCAATTTAATTCTGAAAAATAAATCTATTTGGGGATAATATTAGTTTTATTTTTTCTACAAAATATAACCTGTTGTCTTTAAAATGACATTCAAATTATTTAATCAGAGTAAATATAAAAAAAGTTATGAATTTTCAAAATGATGACATATAGGTAGTTCAAGACTTTGTCCTAAAATTGTCATGCGCATCATTCTGTATAGAACAGTATGCTGCAGTACTAGTTTATCAAATTAATTTAGCCTTATTAAATTTATCAAATCAACCCTTGTGATAAACACTGCCTTTCTGCGTCCTTCATTTAACCTTACCATTTTGCATAATTTTATCGAAATAGATGATGGTAAATTAAGAGAGATATGAAAAATTTGTTAATTTGTTATGAAATTATTCTACTACATTTTCCCAAAATCGTTTTCATTATTTCAACTTGTGCAACCATCCTTTGTTTTTTATTAAGATATTTATAGTATTTATCTAGATACAAATTGTTTTCGACTTAATAAATTTTTCCCGAAAAGCGACAATATTTCAATTTGTTCAAATCATTTTAACTGTAAATAAATAGTTACATTTATAGTTCTATAAAACCTCAATAAACATCAAAATCAATTTAAGAAAACACACCATTTCCAGCAGTTTCCATTGACGAAAGAAATGAATCTCGGCAGTGCTGCATTACTTCCATTAGAGCTTGTCAACTGTTTTCAAGAAAATTGCTGTAATTAGAGCCGCGGGTGCAACAATTTAAGCAGGCATTACTTTCCCGGCAAAAAACCTCAATTGCCCATGCACCTTCGGCAGCCAACAAATGTGACATGGCGAATTAGTTACAGTAGTTGGTCGTTTTGTGGAGAGTTTGCGGTCGTCCGTCATGCAATGTCGGTCAATAGAAATGAACTTGCCAGCGTCGTTCTTTGTCACGAGGCTGTAGTTGTAGCCATTCTAAAATATACAAACGAGTTCTAAGTCGAGCATAAAACTTGCGGAAATTGTCGAACTTAAAATTTTTTTACTTGGATGATGTCGTACACGATGAGCAAACCATGCATTTTAATGGCGGATTATAAGACTTCAATGGGGAATAACTGCCCGTTAAAATGAAATTTAAATATATTTTTTCATACATATAAATAAGGTTTGGAGGCTTCAGTAATTTATCGTGAGAAATTTTAGCAACAAATACATATTAAAACGAAGAGGAAATAAACTGTTAAAATAACAAAAACAAAAATGTAAGACAAACAAGAAACACAGAAAACAAACGGCTAAAATGATTTTTTTCACTGTTTGTATCACACGAAAGAAATAAAACTTAAAGAACGAAATATATGCATTGGAATTGAATTATTAATGTAGTTTTTACAGCAATAAATTATCGAGATGAATAAAAACAAACAATGGAATCTAATGAAGATTTCAAATGACCACAAAATTAATAGTTTTCGCGAAAGTGATAAAACGATTTGTAATGCGATCGGGCCAATTTGTAAAATTCAAACTTGACTTTCTTTTTTCGGTGGTTTCCCGCACTAATTACCTACTCTCCACAAATTTCGCATTTTAAGCTGTCAAACTCAAACACGTCTCATGCGTAATTACCTTTCCGTTCATTAATCTCGACGTCCTTGCGAGGTATGACATCGCTAAACTTCTTCCGCGTTCAGAAAACCCATATCAACATTCACGTAATTTTCGTCTCATAACCCGGTCGCCATCATTTTTCATTGTTTCGCCCAAAGAAAAGAATTTGTTTGTACCATGGATAAAAATTCAATTCCTTTACCACGCCTACCAAGTAGTTAGCAAAAGACATTAAGCATACATAAACCAAAAGCCTTCCATTCGTTCCTTTGTGCTTAAATTCTTTATTTTGTTGCAATGGCTTTTGAAAAACATGAATTAACAATTAGTTCCCGGTACAGCTTACTTGAACGTGATGAAAACAAACGATAATATTATTTACAAACTCTGGTGACAGTGAAACATCAACAAGCGGGACAACTTGATTTGGCTGGAGAACACAGATGCAGTGCGCTGTCCTGTTCAATTGGTTCTACGGTTGAGAAGCCAACGTTCAACCTTCACATTGAATTTGGGCAGTTTTATTCGGACATTTTAGCTGCTCGGCGATTTCTTTGTTGTGAAGACAAAAATCACTAATGATGCTGCGATAAGAACCATCTGCGCCTTGGCATCGTTCTGCACAGACAGGCGTACGATTACGAAGTGATTTGCATACACCGGCGCACCATAAACTTAGCACAATATGATTCACTTAAGAACAAACATCTGTCGGAATGCGGAAACATCTACACGGAATGTAAAAATGGTTTTTCATTCGTGGAATTGGAAAAGTGTTGCTTCAATTGAATCAAGAGGCTGCTCCATATGAGCTTCCAGAATGAGTATTGTGGATCGGTTGAATTAACCCGTCCGCCGTCGTTTATCGCAAATATTGACAACTTAGATCTCGTTCAGAATCATTAATTTACAATGATACAAGTTCTAGAGTGTATGGGGCGGACGAGACGATGTCTATCATTCTGTACCACGATCGTGTCCAGTCTTAATTGATCGTGTTTCTTATATTCATCCAGTAATAATTACATACTCCAGGTGAATGTAGATTTTATCGATTTGAGTCATCTGTGAATAGGCGAGTTACGCGATTAGAATTATCGTAGGCCTTCCTTTCACCTCAAGTGATCTACATTCAGTAAAATGATCGTGATCGCTTGAGTTTCGGAGCACTGCGGAAGCTTTTACTTGGAACGTCTTGTACCCACCAGAAGTGCCACCAAGTAATCAGGGGAGAATGTATTCCATTTGTTGTTATGTTTTATACCTATAAAAAAATGAAATTGCGAATTTGTTCCAACGCTTTAATTTGACGAACAGGAATTATAATGTAATTTACCTGATCAATGTTTGTGCTTAACAAATTTCATGCTATTAATTAACGTCAGGTCCACACGTGATCGTCCACTGAAAGCGGAGCAAATTGACTGTTTTTTATTGGTATACAAGTAAAATGATCGCAAATCGTCTGTACATTACTGGACACTCACTGATCCCTCGAGGAGAGCCATTTTTATCCAGAGATAATTTTGACACGTAAAATTTACTGCCAGCAGTTAAACAAGATCATCTGTCATGACGGATTAATGATCATATCACACTTAGATCATAACTTTTAGAGTTTGCTATTTGTGGTTTCTGTTTGATGATCACTTGCTTGTACAAAAACGACCACGATCTGTTCTCTATTGCGATATTTTATGGCTGCTGTTACTCATTTCGTCCGACTACCTGTTATCATATTTTCTCCGGCCATCAATAAATTACCGTTGAAGACAGAAGGAAGCTGTACAGTGGTGTTACTTGTTACATGATCATCTTCACTACTCATTACACTGTCGAGTTCGACGGTGATTAGAAGCTCGTTATTCTTATATTTACAATTAGTAGCACCATCTGTAAATTAATTAGTCTACTTGATATCAAGTAATTTTCCACCAAAGAAATGGATTCGGTTTGCTACGGTTTCATTAAAATTTGTCACCAACTCTCATTAAAAATCTCATAACGAGTAACACCTTTAGAGAATGCATATTGCATGTGCAACACGAGAATCATAATCTTTGCTGAAATTTACAAGGATTAAAATGCGAATTGTCTGGGCAAAGGCCATGACTGTAGCATCTCCATCACTCTCAATTCAAACACGGATTGGAAAGTGCGACGAAGTAAAATTTCTTCCGGTGATTATATAACATAAATTTTATTGTTGACCGGTGAGAAATGCAATAAAAGTTGCCTTTAATCAATGTGCACATCTTCGAAACATTCAAATATTTATGGCTTAGATGATTTTGTATTGGAATATTGTTGATTCAATGCAATAATAAACATATTCACACTGTGGATGGTTATAACGTGAGTTTCAATTTTTTTTAATGACTTCATATTTTCTAGAGAGTGCAATAATCGAATGATGAAATGTTATTTCTGTGGATAAAATATAATTGCTGACATTATTGTACTATTCCAGATGAACGATTGATTACGCTTTTAGAAATTCGATTTACTTCAATACAATTTGCATAATTCAATATATGTGCAACTTTTACAGATTTTTACTTTCTTTCGGCATCAATATAGTTTCTTAAGTCTTTGTTTATTCAGTAACACCTAAAAAACTAATCAAAATTAAAATTTAAAAAATATATTTCAAACATACCTATATTTTTTTTTTTATTTCAGGGAGCGAATACAGACACACTTCATCGTGTTCCATATCGTCCACAGAAGCCTCCAAGTCTCCATTCGTTCAACAGTGGTGCCCACATAAATTTCTGGAAGGCAGGATCCGAATCACCAACATCATCATCAGACTCAGGAAGTCGACAAGAGAACTACAGGCACTTGAGAAATTTCTGGACATATGCAAAATGGCCAGTTGCCATAATATTTGTTTGTATTATGCTTGCAAGTGTAGTGGTGTATATAATGTCTGGACAGAAACATCAATTGGACGACACTTATATTTTGTATGAGAACTTTACAAACTTTGAAGAACCAAATGGTTTGATAGGAGAACCACATGAGATAAACAACAACAGACTGGATGATTATGAGAAGGATGAAGTGCTATCAATTTACTTGGGAAATCCGAAATTAAATGCAACAGGGTCATCAAAGTCGGGAGCTTCGGTTATTGTAACAACATCCGAAAGTGAAACAAATGATAACATTGAAGAAAAATTCAATGTTGATTACTCAGATGATGGTATTCTATATCATCCGCCGATTACAACTTCAACTCCGCTTAGAAACACTCAGATCCTGCAGATAACCAACCAGGATAAAGTGAAATTTGATTATGATGGTATGGAAGAAGTTTCAGCAGAAGAGTTTGATGTAGATAAAAGAAATCCAACGCCAACCAAGGAGTCACTTCAAGTTATAGGATTCACTTCGGGTCACCAAAACAACTTCGGAGTTCCCATTGAAGAAGACGCCAGGATATTGAAGATGTTGAACGATGAACTTCTCAAACAAGAACAAAATGAGGTTTGTACTTGAATATATTATAACGTTAATTACTGTTAGTTGTTCCATTTAGACAAACCATTATCCAACAACGGACTCCAGTTTATTTAAAGCTCGGGTTTCACCAACACTACCGGTGATCTTCCATCGAGAAAGCACAACTGAGGAGAGTTCAGAAGTCTTCAACACAACCGATGTGGGTCAATGTGAGTCAACATCCTTGGACATATGCCGCGGGATCTTGCACTATGATTTAACAACTACACGAGTAAATCGAAAACTTACCACCACCGAACTGGAACACTTCAAATATCTATTCGACTCTAACTGCTCAACACGAGCCGCTGAATTTGTTTGCTCCTATTTGGAGCCTGAATGCCGACCTACCGTAATGGGTATATTACAACCGTGCAAAAGGATTTGTAAATGTACGACAAATACTGACGAATATATTGGAAAATTTAATAGTTAATTGTTATTCCAGCTATTCTGGAGCCTTGCGCCAGTATTATTGCCAGTTCAGAGGTGCTAACAAGGACATTCGATTGTGATCGATATCCGGACTCAAGTGATCGAAATGTTTGCGAGGATCCAACTAGAAGAGGAAAGTGCAATGAAAATGAGTTCCAGTGTCTCGATTCGAGCTGCATACCGAATCAATGGAAGTGTGATAACATCAAGGATTGCTCCCTGGGGGAGGACGAAGAAAATTGTCTTTTCTGTGAACACGAGGAATATCGTTGTCACTCCAACGATAAATGTATTCCAGATAAATGGAGATGTGATCAGTACGAAGATTGTCCTGATGGGTCAGATGAATCTGATTGCTATGATTACGAGGATGAAGCGGAAGGAGCAGGTGACGATTTTGGTCCTAGAATATACTCCTTCGCCAGCATTCAGTCCCCAGATAGTCCCAATAGTCAACCATATCTGACAATATCCGAGGAAGAAAGATTGACCAGTGAGGAGAAGGAAGCGGATCAAGCTAGTGAACGGGATCACTACATGCACAGTGCCACTGAACATTTTGAGCATATCGGCGAAAAGCAATCAAATGAAGCTGAGCAGGATGACAAAGATGAAATACAGACAGGTGAAGCCAGCGGGAGAATTGTAACGGGACTACCCAAAAATATAGGTAGGTTTAATTTCTTGATCCATAGATTGTTCGAAATAGTCCTTGATCTTTTTTTTGTAGCCAATTTTCAAGACAGCAAAGAAATTATGATGACAAGTGATTCAGAAAACGATTTCAAATATTCAACAATAAATCGTACACAAGTCCTTACAACCACGGATAGGAGCGAAGAAACCATATTACAGGACATTCATTGTCCAGAGAATCAACTGAGATGCGTTAGCGGTAAATGTATAACTGTAACTCAAATTTGTGACAAGGTAACTGTTAAATTCGTATTTGTTTCACCAATATAAATGTTATTAATTTTCAGACAATCGACTGTCCTGACGGTGCTGACGAAGCTATGTGTGTTTACAAGGACGAGGAATAGACACTTCTAAGAATGCCAGCTTACCGCCAATAGTATTACTCATAGCATTATTTTTAGAGATTATTATTACATTATTATTATTTTCGATGTTTGTATTAATGGTACTTAAATTTTACAGTAGAGTCGTTGTAGGTGTAGACCACTACAACGCTCCGCTCCATAAGCATGGATCATCCCTTTCTACAACGAGAGTGAATGAATGTGATAAAAGTATATAATTGAAAGATATTTTTGTTCTTTTTTTTTCCGTGAAATGTTGTAAATAAGAGACGCCATTTATTTGCACAAATTTTTGCACATTATTCTTTATTACTAATTGTCAATTAAATATACTTTTCACATAGTTATAAAATGTATATACAAAATGTTGTTTATATGTAAAATAAAGTTATTTAAAAACAGTTAAACATTTTTAATTAATAATACTTTATTGTACATATTGGTATTTATGTCAATTTAAAGAAAGTCATTATAATTGTATTTATGAGGAAAATCAACACTTTTAAAGATAATATGTCTTATATGGCAACACTAAGAACGTGTTGCCCAATTTCGCTGTCCACTGTCCGTCCACTGTGAAACCGCGTAGATCTGCTAGTATCCTTATATTTTTCATATGTAAATGGTCGAACATTTTTATACAAAGCCCAAAGGCATTAGTGTAATGCTTCCCATTCCATCTATATCCATTACATTATGCTTTTGCTGGTAAAATTCTTAGTTTTACTCCTGAAAGTGGACTTACACCACTTTCATAATCAATCGTTACGCACTTTAATTTATTGAAGAATTTTAAAATATAAATTGGATATGGATTTTTTAAAATAGTAATTGTGAGTAATTGTTTATAAATAAATTTTTTTTAAAAAGCGGACTTACAACACTTTCAAAACAAACGGTCCATATAATATTTCCTCATAAAAATCAATGGATACATCTCCAGAACATCGATGGCGTCAACGGGTGCCAATAAAACAAAGATTTTCATTGTAAATATCAATTTTTGTGTTTTTTTTTTATCTCCGAAGTTCAGCATCTTCATCATCGGCAGAACTCGATGGCGCCAATAATAAAGCATTAATAACTAACACAGCATGTTTCCGGTTGATTTGTTCACCAAATGAATGGATCGATAGTATTTGAAACTTAATTAATCTTATTGTAATAGGAATACTACTAGTTTTAAGAAGTTTTGTTATTTTCACAAGAAAATGAAGTTCGTGTCTATAAAAACAACAAATCTACTATCGTACTAGTAGTAGTTTTTTGAGAAGTAATAGAGCAGCCGTTTCTCCCGTTTTCATTCTACGGAATTCACACAGGTCAATGCCCTTTACGGTGAACGAAACAATTTAATATGCAATTTAATGTGCAAAAGCAATTTGTGTCCTTTTGAAATTTGATGGCATGTTTTGCGGTTCCTGGTTTTTCCTCCAGAGGTTCTACTGCAATTTCCTTGGTTTGATTACCTCAGTGAATACACAAACCACCTTCGTTTAATTTAACTGATGAAGTTACTTCCAAATCAATTCTCAGTTTAAATCGTGCACTGAAATTTAACGAAAACTTATACTTCGCTTATATTGGATTTAATTTATAATCTGAAGTTTTTTTAATACTCAACTTATAAGAAAAACAATTATATCATATCTGTCTGATTTCCCAATAAATGGGTATAAAATAAAAAAAACATAAAATGTGGCAGCAGGCAAGCAAAAAACTGGCTGACGAGGACGAAAACAATTCCATTTCATTTCGTGAACTAGTAGAATAGGGAAGTCTGACAATAAATCGACCATTTTATAAATTAGACTAAATTCTGCGGATTTATATTTGATTGTCAAATGCCGATGTGGGGGTTTTTAATAATTTAGAACAAACTACAATTTTATCAGAAGCGCACATTTCAAAGCAATTAGGATGGCACTATTAGTAAACATAAACAATCAAAAAATGATTAATCTCGTTTCTAATTCCGCCGCCACAAAGCTGTCGTCGCCCCGGTTATCTTCGCCCACCTCCCACCGGGTGAATCACGCTCGGCGAACAGGTGACTAAGCTCACGTGTTACCAGAATCGACTCCCCCATCCACAACCACCTTTCGTGCAATGACTCACCATCAGTGGAGAGAAAAAAAGCTGCAAATTGAATTTTCCGGCTTCAATGGAAAATGTAGCCCCCTCGAAGCAAGGGGTTGCTTACTACAGCAGAAATATGATCGGTGGAAATGTTGCTCTTTACAGTTTTCATAGTAGTTGTGCAAAGCTATTCTGGGTTAATTAATCATTCGCGGGGAAATGGATGTTACTGAGGCTATTTTCAACCAAAGTTTTTGAAAAGTATGAAATACTAATCCTACCGCAAACAAGTCCAGCGCTTCTCTACCTGTGGATTTTTCTCCACCAACGATGGAAGCGGGAGCAGCATGCTGTATTTCCTCGTCAGTCGGAGTGACTCATCATCGATGATTACGAGAAATGCCCCGATGTCACCCGCCCGAGGAGATTCCGTGTTTGATGTGATTTGTGCCGTCGGAAAAGTTAGGTTGTCCGTTACTGCTAGTGTTCTGTTATTGTTGTTGCTGCCATTCTATTGTGCTGTAGTAAGACGAGCCCGGCAGTCATGGCCAATGTAATGGGGAGCTGGCAGCAGAAGTGGAGCTTTTGTTCTCTTCGTTCGTAGTTGGCGTTGCTGCTTCAGTACTTGAAGAACGTGAAGTGGTGTCGTCGATGCGATGACGAATCCTTCCATTGCTTGCTGACGGATTTTCGCCGACCGTTCCGGGGCCAAATCACTCGTGAGTGAAATCGCGATTGAACTGCCGGTCCGGAAAATCCAGTTTATTTTGCAGCATGCCCGAACGAAACTTGGAATTTGGGATCTGAATTCGGGTAAACGATGCGCGACTTATTTTTATTTGTTTGTGAAAAAATCTGAAAAGTTTTAGTGCAGATGAATTTTGCAACTTTAGTGAAAGTGCGAAGAAGTGTTTTCGCGTAACTCCCTACATCGAGTCGCCGCCATTGGTACAGATCCTTTTTAAAAACCTACGATTTCGTGAGGATTTTTGAGTGATTATCAAATCGGGAAAGTAGTGTATTTTTCGTGAAAACATTTGCATAAATCAAATTAAGATGAACAAATAAAGTTTAGTGTACCTTGAAGGCAACCAAGTGCATATCTTGCAGGGACGAGAAATTCCGTAAAGAAGTTACAATGACGTCACAATATATTCTGCTGAAGGTAGGAAAGAGATGGGGTATTGTTTACATCACTCCTCGAGATAAACATCTTAATTCAGTGTTTTATGACCACCCAAAACATTCATGATTACTCAGGAAATATTATCTTCGAAGTGGTTCAGCCGCATAGAGCAGAAGAAATTAATAGATTCCTCTGATTTGTTTACTAGCAAACGAGAAATCATTGGCGTAGAAAAAAAATGTTGCGTTCGGGGTCAGGCTGTTTCCTGTTGTTGTGTGCATTAAACTATAAAAGTTTGTATTTTAAACGTTTCAGTAAGATAATAATCAATTTTAATGAAAAACTAATGAAGGAAAGTTGAATATGCTTCGCTCAGTTTTGTCTCTATCAAAAATAATGTAATCAAAAGTGATTCATTTCATTGAACACTTTTTTTGGTAACATAAGTCCTGGAAAAATTTCTTAAATTATTTGCAATTTCGAAACATTTGCGGAAAAATTTTAAAATTCTGTGAGCGACTTTTCTCCGATTTTCCATGGGCTCATGTTTGTGGGACACATTGTACCACGGCCTATGTTGCGGAACACGGTAATCTATTACAATTCGTATTAAATCTACTACTACTGAAATGTTAACTGCTGTCAGCTGAAACGAAACTGTCACACTTTAGATTTTTTTCCAAAAACAGAAAAGATAATCTGAGAAATGAATGTATAAAGTGAACAAATGAACAAATAATTAATAATAACTTTGTGTTTATCGTGTTTGTTTGTTTGTTTGGTTTGTTTTTCTATATTTTGTTTATTGGAACGAAAGAACGTAAACTCATTCGCGTAACAAATCCCTTGTAAGAAATGCGTTCTTATTTCCAAGTGCTTTAGATCCTGAAATAATCAACAAATTTCACCTGACGCACGTGAGTTAGTTAGCGTATTTAAGTAAACAACAATGAATTTTTCTCGGAATTTGCAGCAACAAGTTGTTTGTGTGACAGTGGCAAGATAAATTAGTTCAGATTAACTCCAGGAAGTTTTTACGAAAAATATGAGACGCCTGTTGACACAAAGATAAATTGGCCTTTGTTGCCTTGTTTGTTGGCCAGCTGACCTTTGCACTTAATGTTTGTTCGTTAGTTGCATTCTGCATCGAGTTCATTCCAGAATTGGAACTGGAATTTTTACTGAAGATCGATATTCGATTTTAAAACTAAAATAACATTCCACAGAGGTCAATGACTGTTGTAATTGGACAGTGTTTAATTGACCGGATGAAAGAGATGTTGCGGATTTGCTATCGATTTAAATTTGCTCTCGGCGCATTAAGTCAATTTAGGGGTCACTCAATAATAAATTCCCTCTCAGACCCACCGTCCACCACGGTGCATATTGCGCAGCTCTACTGTGCACCGGTTGCCATTCGAGACCAACCACGTTCGCCTTCAACAGCGGCAATGTTGCATTCTGATTTCCCTGTTGCGATCGTGGCCTGGCAAATATGGTCTGGGTTTTCCCAAAGACGATGGAGCCAAGAGTTTTTATACGTCTCATTTCGTTCGTAGTCAAAGTCGTCGTACTCATAATGGCCTTGAGAGATATGAATGCTTTTAATTTTGGCTGTGCTTTGATAAAAAAACATCTGTAAAGGCGTTTTGCAAAGAGGTGTTTCCCGTGTATATAATATCCCAAAAATAACTTTGCCTACAAAGTAGAACTAAGTAGATTAAATTTCATAATTACAGACCAATTCTTATATAATAAGAATGAACCGAGAGGATCATCTGTGTTGGTTCCATGGTAAAATCTCACGGGAACGAGCCGAGGAAATCCTCCGCGAAGGTTTATTAATTGAAATAAATTGAAGGACATTTGATAAAATCATATCTTGCCTTATATTACAGAAGGCAAAGGTGATGGAGTGTTTCTGGTAAGAGAATGTTCAACATCGATTGGAGATTTCGTTCTTTCCGTGCTTCATCAAGTAAATATTTTTAAATAGTGTGGATAATAAATATAAAATGTATTTTCGTCTTTAGGGCGAAGTATGGCACTATCAAATCCGCCGACATGGCGAGGATGCATTTTTCTCCATCGACGATCATACCAAAATTCACGGACTTGATTCCCTGATCGAGCATTATCAACAGTCATCCAACGGTCTTGTGACTCAACTCTCTGCAATTGTGAAACGTGATCCTCCTCCCAATGATTCCAGAAGTCATGGGCGTACAAATTTGCTGCATCGTGCAACAAAAGCCGGAGAATTGAAGGTGGTTTCCGAACTCCTGAAATCTGGCTACAGGAGTTTCGATGCAAAAAGTCAAGAAGGACAAACTGCGGTGCATTTGGCTTGCATTCATAGCAACGAGGAAATCCTGAAATTGCTGCTGAATGCTGGAGCAACTGTGAACTGCAGAGATACAGCGGGAAACACACCACTACATGTAAGATAGTTTTTATTCTGTGATTATATTCTCAATTCCTTTTTATTTAGTATGCTTGTCGTACTAAGCCCGCAAGCTTCATTCGGACTTTGATTAATGCAAAAGCAAATTTGCAAATGAGAAATATCGAGACTGGTTGTGTGTCAATGCACGATGCTGCTAAGTTTGGAAATTTAGAGGCTGTGAAGGAGTTGCTGAATGCTAAAGCTCCTCACATGCCCCGAACTACAATGGGAGAATTCCCGTTGGACTACGCCAAGGAAGCAGGTCACAAGGAAATGGTAGAGTTCCTGCAACAGTACACTCCACCTCCAGCCACTACGTACAAATATCAGTGGTATCATGGCACTCTGGACAGAAACGAAGCTGTGAAACTTCTTCAGGAATACGCCGCGAGTTTGAATTCGAAGGATAACAACGATGGTAATGGAAACACTCCCGAAGAAGAGGAGGACATAAATCAGACGGACCCTGACCAAAAAGAGAATGGAAATCAAAAAAAGTCAAATACGACAGGAGTTTTTCTCGTGAGGTACTCAAATCGTTCGGGTTACGTTCTCACACTACTTTGTGATAATCAGCCGAAGAATTTTCAAATATTGACTTCGGTAATGTTTTAATGTTCGTAATGTTTAATTATTAATGAAAATATTTCTTCTAGACTAAGTACATGTACATCGATGAAGGTCCCTATTTGCCGTCCTTGGAGCATCTCGTGGAGCACTATTCGAATTTCTCAGATGGCCTGCCGATTAACCTGCGTCACCCCGTCCCTCCGAAACCAAAACCTCCACTGCCCCTTTTCTCAACAATGCCCAAATCGGCTTCCAAGAAACACGATCAAAGTCCTGCGAAAGTTCTACGCTCCCCAAACTCCAATGAGAGTTCAAGTGCCACAGCCCAACGAACCCAGAGAATACTTTCCCAACCTGGAGATGATGCCATGAATAGAGTAGGACTATTTGAGAATGACGATCTTCTTGATGACGGAAAGAAAAAACGTGATATGCACATATTTCGCAGCCTCAAACCTCGTTCCCCCAAGAAAAATGTCATCATTGATGGCATGAAAAGTCTTCGAAAAGCAAAACTAAAAACTTCTCCAATTAAAAATTGTGATTTCAAAAGGAAACCGTCTCAGGACGATACAAAAAAAGAAGAGAATCATATTCCAATTGTGGAATCCCTTATCAAAGGTCTGTCGTTTTCAACCGATTTCCTAAATCAGTCTGGAGATGGTTTCTATAATATTCCCACCAACAATTGCGCTGTTGTGGACATTGATATTGGTGAAGGTGATTTGAAACCAAGTTCCGTAGCCGAATCTAAATTAAAGGACACGAACGGGAATGAAGACAGTCCTGTGAAATTTTTGGCAGAACCCAAGACTAAAGCGGAAGAGGAATACTTCACTAAAAGTGATACCTTAATCAGCAGAGAACGTGAAACCGCAGATTCCAATTACTTTGTGGAAGCCCCACCGCCAATTAATATGCAGTAAGTGGAAAAATAATTCACTTAACTGCTAATTTAGATCAATTTCATTTTAGAACTTACCCACCAGCAGCAGAAAGGATTCCTGCAAATGCAACTGGATATGTGCCAACAGTTGACGTTCGAATATTCTTGGAAGGTAGTTCAAATGCAGATAATTCGAAAATCCTCGCAGAGTCAGCTGCAGAATTGCGGGAGTTCTCTAAGCACCCGGAAAGACTGGAATCGATAATCTCAACCACCAGCACCGACAGTGATTTCTCTACGATTTTGAATCGTCAGAACAGCAGCGTCTCTTCAACGGAGAACAAAATCAAGTACAACTACTTCATTCCAAGCGATTGTTTATCACTAGAGGATATCATCGGCGAAGGTGAATTCGGATCTGTTTTCAAAGGCAGACTGATCCGAACCAACGAAATGGGCGAAAGCACTCCATTTCCAGTGGCGATCAAAACGCTCCGAGACGAACATTGCCGAAAAAATAAGCAGGAGTTTTTGCGGGAAGCTAGTGTAATGATTCGCCTGCAACATCACTGCATTGTGAAACTGATCGGCATCTCAAAGGAGCAGACTTTGATGATGGTCCAGGAACTAGTGCCATTGGGTTCGATGCTGAGTTTTATTGTTGCAAATGCCGAGAAGGTGAATCCCAATTGTGAGCTGAAAATTTGGGCATCACAAATTGCATGCGGTAAGCTTAATTATTAATTGTTATTAAACTGTTGACTTAAAATTAATAAAACAAAAAATTGATTCAGGAATGAACTACTTGGAATCGCAACACTTTGTTCACCGCGACCTAGCCGCTAGAAATATTTTGCTAGCCTCCAGGAATCAGGCAAAAATAAGCGACTTTGGACTGTCCCGGGCACTAGGATCTGGCAACGATTGCTACCAAGCAAGTCAGGGTGGAAAATGGCCCATAAAATGGTATCAGATCCCTGGATTTCTTATCGTTACTTTTTAACACCAGTGTCTTTTAGGTACGCCCCTGAAAGCTTCAATCATGGTCTCTTCTCCCATGCTAGTGATGTGTGGTCCTTTGGAGTGACTCTGTGGGAAATGTTCTCGCTGGGTCAGCCTCCCTTCGGTGACATGCGAGGGGTGGATGCGATCAAATTGATAGAGGAAGGACACCGTTTGCCGAAGCCCAAACTCTGCCCGGATAATGTGTACACGATCATGGAGAATTGCTGGAACTATAAACCCAAGGATCGGCCAACATTCAAATATCTTACCGAGTACTTTGCTAAAGATCCCGACTACCAGAACCTAACCGAGTTGATCAAAGCGGAGCATATCAGTTAGAGCATAAATCCTAATGAACTGGTTGATCTTTGGTTGACTGTTGCTTGTACATTTCCTTTTTGTTGTTACTTTGTTAGATATGTGTCTGTTAAGATCTATTGTGGTTTAACGTCTCTTTTTTGTTGTATTTATTATGAATATTAGATTAACTTAGTGCATGTTGCTCTTTGACACGAGGCTTTCAGTTATCCCAATTTATTGTGCGAGGACTCGCGATGTACCTCGATTTTTAGTTGTGAATTGTTTAAAAATCTTTTTAGACGAAATTACTAATCATTCATTCCGTCAGGTGCTTTTATTTTATATCAATGATTACCTCAATTAACGAGTGGATTTATTAAAATGTTTTGAATTCATGTTTCTAGCTGCAGCTGGATTTATTGAATGTATTACTTGCCATAATAAGACAAGAATTTAGCTAGAATGAATTCATTTTTGTAGAAAATTACCTCTAAGTATTGTGACTATCGTCCAAAATTTTAAATAAATCATTTAAAATGAAATTTGAAAATCTGTTTTAATACTTCCGAGGGAAAAGGACTGCAGAAGGGATGAAGGCAAATGGAAAATAAATCAAACTACAAATATTTAAAACTGAAATTTGTAAAAACTGCATTTACAATTAAGCAGGAGCACTTAGACGTACAGCTGGAAATGTATTTCAAACCTACAGTTACACCGATAAAAACTAATAATGCCATTCACAAAAGAGGACATCTTACACACACCGGGGATGAATTTGCAGTGAATATTACTAACCTGAGAGAAATGTCTTACAAAATAAAAGGAAAGATGGCTTTGCGACCCTTGGGGTAGTCATTGAATTCCTTTTTGTAGTTACGGTGTTTGCCCAGAGCCCAAACAGCCATTTGGTAACCACCTGCAATCGTGAACAGCAGCGCTGGGAGACATTGGGTCATAATCGAGAAAGACAACCAGGCAGAAATTTCGTACGTGTAATTGGGGCATGACACGAAACTGAAAAACAAATAAATACATTTTATGCAATCAAAAAAAGCTCATTCCACAATGAGTTTTGTTACGTACTTGAAAAGAGATGTAAGCGGATTCGCATCTGCCCTTGGGATTTTTCTAATTTTGGTGCCCGGAGGTCTAAGGTTCCTGAGGTTAATGTGAATGGAGAAGTTTCCGATTTCGCAGAGCTACAATTATGGAGGATTTATTATAAATGAATAACCACATTTTTTTTCTGTTTACCAAAAATGCGGCTAATCCTCCGTAAACCTGCAGCATGCATGGGGAGGTGTAGAGAGGGTGGTTTATATGGTATGCAACGTATGCTGTGAAGCCCCAGTAGTATGCGCAATTTTTGAACAAATTTGCAATGGGCATCGTCGCATGAGAGAATCGATGAACGAAAACCGTCTCCAGCAGTCTCTTAGCATAATGAATCGTCCAGCAAGCAGCGGCAATGCTGAGTATACGAAAACACACTTTGATCATTAAATATTCAAAACTTTCTCTCAGCGCTTCACGACCAAAGGTCGATGAGGGTCAGTAGAATTAATTTGGATGAGATATAGAAACCCATACTCACTGTGTGGTGGTGCTTATGGTGGCTGTGGTGGTTCCAAAGAAAATATATGGACGACCGTAAATCCACAAGTAGACTGCAAGGGGTCCTGCATATTCTGCCAAGAACACCGTTTTCCAGCCAATCTGAGGACCCAAATCCTTAACGTAAATCTTTCCTCCATTCGCTACAGCCAGCGATTGCAATGAATCACTGTCTTTCAAAGCCTTTCCTCTTGGGTCCAATTTCAGGCTTTGTCTATCACTTGCAGGAGTTTTCTTGCACTGTTTTTTGATTATCACCTTCAACTCCTCCACAGTGGTTTCTGGTTTGACGGTGCATTTTCCGTATGACTTTGAGTCCTTCGCACTCAGAACTTCAATCTTTGGGGAAAAACATTGTTTTACGCATCAATTATCAATAAGACAAATTGCTTACCTCCATTATGCGATTAAATGAGATATTTAAATTGTACTTTTATCAGAAACCAAATCAAGTCTCACCTCCGTTCACTTTATCACTTTCGACGACGTGAATTTCTGGGACGCACTGCTGAGTGCTGACTTGTCAAAATTCGCCGTGTTTCAAATAATGCAGATGGCGTGGTAGTAGATGGGATTACTGATTTAATGTTTTAGAAAACCAAATCGGTTGTTCCAAAATGGAATCAGTGTTGTTTCTTTACTGGCCGCTAGGTCTTGAATCTTAAAAAAAGTAATTCTTCAAGTGATTATTAATGCATTATTATTGATGATTCCATCAATTTCTTAACTGCGAATTGTGAATAAACAAGCCAACGAGCCTATCTGTAAAGTGTTATTTCGATTGGATGACGGAACCTGAACGGTTAATTAGGCATAAAGGGTTAGGGACACAAGTTTTCCCAAAAATGAATTTACAAAAATGAAGGTTCCACCGAGATTTGAACTCGGATCGCTGGATTCAAAGTCCAGAGTGCTAACCATTACACCATGGAACCACACACCCAACCACCGTCACATCCCGCATACTTTTTCTTCGCCTTAAGAGCATCTGCTCCTAGGCAATCTTCAAATTGAACGTCTTTTCCGTTACTTTCCACAAACCTTCGGTTCAAGGTCTAACTAAAATGAAAATTAATGGCGTGATTTATAACGGATATTGATATTTCCCCTTCACGGGCACTGAACAGTATTAGACCGAGAAGAGGTAATGAAAAATGCGTGCGACAGCGCCGCTGGTGGCGGTTTGGCGAAGCTTAATGCCCTGAAAATGATTATGTACTTTCGGTATTTGGTCTTTTTTCAGCGTCTGTATTTGATTATTAAACATAACATTTTAAAATAATACTATAAAATTTCCTTGCTGTTACGAATTGTGGAGCGCAAATTAAAAAATGAACGTATATTGTAGGCCCCCGCTATATACTGTACATTTTACAGTATATAGTTTAAGTATGTTTGGGTGTCATGTACTAAAATACTCTAAGGGGAGCCGGCCTTTATAAAATAGAGTTTAGGAGGCTATTAATTTCACATGATTAAGTAATTTAATTTTCGCATGTAAACACAAAGTTATTTGACGATTAAATTCTTTTATCACTTTGTAAGAGAATATTTTATTGTTGGTGTCAATTGCTCCCTGACACTACACCAGCCCTTCTAAAAGAAACGCAATTATATGATTAATTATTATTTGATTCTGGCAAAGTTTACATTACATACCTCCGGAGTCCGGATCCTATGATGATCCCATCCTGAAAGTTTGCAGCAATGTAAAAAACTGCTTTAACAATAAAAAATTTATTAAAAATCGATGATGGAGACTTTAAAGATATTCAACGTTAACGATTATATTTTTAAATGAAATTGGAGTCTTCTTGAACTTTGGAATAAGTAGAAAGAAATAATGATTTTTTTGAAGTTTCAACATTAAAAGCGATTTTCGTAAAATTGACAGGACCATAAATGTCGACGATGCGACGACAATATCTCGGACTACTAGTAATCTTTTCTTTACTGCGCTGGCCGCTGGGATCTTGAATCTTAAAAAAAGTAATCTTCAAGTAACTATTAATGCATTAATATTAATAATTCCATCAATTTCGTAGCTGTAAATGGTGATAATGGCATAAAAACATGATAAAATACTTGTAGTCGCCAACGAGCCTATCTGTAAAGTGTTACCTCGGTTGGATGACGGAAAGTGAACGGTTAATTAGGCATAAAGGGTTAGCGACACAAGTTTTCCCAAAAATGAATTTACAAAAATGAAGGTTCCACCGAGATTTGAACTCGGATCGCTGGATTCAAAGTCCAGAGTGCTAACCATTACACCATGGAACCGTACACCCATCCATCGTCACATCCCACATACTTTTTATTCGCTCCAAGAGCATCTGTGCTGTGTAAGCAATCTTCAAATTGAACGTCTTTTCCGTTAATTTTATGGGAACAAACCTTCGGATCATGGTCTAAAATGGAAAATGAGTAAACTGGAAATGAAGGGCGTAATATAAAAGTTATATAACTGACATTGATATTTCCCCTTTACAAACACTGAACAGTATTATAGACAAATGATAGACCGTAATGAAAAATTACGTGCGAAATGAGCGACAACGCCGCAGGTGGTGGTTTGGCAAAGCTTAATGTACAGAAAATGATTATGTACTTTCGGTATTTGGTTTTTTTTGGATCGTTTGTATTTGTTCATTAAACATTTCATTTTAAAATAATACTATACAATTTCCTTGCTGTTACGGATTGTGAAGCGCAGTTTAAAAAATTGCAGACAAGTGTTCTAGTAGAGAAGAAAAAACTTCTAAATTGCAGCCGTCTGACTCGAGTGCAGACGACGCAGGTTCCAACAGTAAAATTGACAGGACCATAAATGTCTACGACGGCAACATCTCGGACTGCTATTAAAGAGAATTCGTTGATTACCTTTACCTACCAAATGTGCAAAATTTTATTAAAATCGGTGATGGTCTGTTCAGAAATTCCCTGAAAAGGTGGAATCAGCGCGCTACTTCTACTTTGATGATCGAATGTGGCTAAGCCGCTTAACCGTATTTGACGATTAAGGAGTTCGTGATACGTAAAATTTTGCGCTTTTTAAATTTGGAGCAAGTGATTTTCTGTAAGATGCACCGTTTTTGAGTTATAGGCGCAAAACTGAAAAAATGCCCAAATTTTGTGGTTTTCATGGTCCAGAAAGTTAAGCTCATCTTAGAAATCGTCGCAAATTCACTCAACTCTTATTTGAGATGCCCAAAGTGTTTAAAATCATTTCCAGCTATGTAAAACTTTTCCCGGGAAGCGCGGTCTTCTTTTAGGCTTATTGCATATGTCAATACAGAATTTGTATTTTGAATTGAGTGTTGTTGGAATCACCATTTTTAGTTCGCATTCCGCTGGGATCTTGAATCTTAAAAAAAGTAATCTTCAAGTGATTATTAATGCATTAATTTAATATTAATAATTCCATCAATTTCGTAACTGTGAATGGTGATAATGGGATAAAAATTTGATAAAATCCTTGTAGTCGCCAACGAGCCTATCTGTAAAGTGTTATTTCGATTGGATGACGGAACCTGAACGGTTAATTAGGCATAAAGGGTTAGGGACACAAGTTTTCCCAAAAATGAATTTACAAAAAAGAAGGTTCCACCGAGATTTGAACTCGGATCGCTGGATTCAAAGTCCAGAGTGCTAACCATTACACCATGGAACCACACAACCAACTACCGTCACATACCGCATACTTTTTCTTCGCCTTAAGAGCATCTGCTCCTAGACAATCTTCAAATTGAACGTCTTTTCCGTTACTTTCCATAAACCTTCGGTTCAAGGTCTAAAATGAAAATTAATGGCGTGATTTATAACGGATATTCATATTTCCCCTTCACGGGCACTGAACAGTATTAGACCGAGAAGAGGTAATGAAAAATGCGTTTTGGCCGAAGCTTAATGCCGTGAAAATGATTATGTACTCTTCGGTATTTCGTCTTTTTTCATCGTCTGTATTTGATTAGTAAACATTACAACACTATACAATCTCCTTGCTGCTACAAATTGTGAAGCACAATATTTAAAAAATTGCAGTCACGTTTCCTAGTCGAGAAGAACAAACACTTTAGCACTGTAACAATTTTCAATATAACAATCTTTTTGCGGTCTGAAATTGAAACTATTTTTAAACTATAGCACAGAATCCAACTTCAAACTGCTAATTCATAAAAAAGCAGATATTTTTGTAGAATACCTTAAATAATATTCACTGCATAATCCGTCGGAATTTTGAAGAACGCACACATCGATTGTACAGCTCGTCGCCGTTGTCCATGAAAGATAACAAGAAATGATTTAATTAAAGACCAATTTTTTTGTGCCCATTGGCTATAAATTTATTTCAAGATAGCAGTAAATCGAACATAACTATTTTATAAACATTAATTTTGAATTTCCATATTTAGGCTTCGCGATTAAGCATTCAAAGTAATTAGTTGAAAAATATATGTGTAATTACCAAATCGAAAAGCAGAATAACTAGCAACGTAAAATGCGATTAAATTTCCTGTGATTGTTTTGCTAGAACCATATTTAAAGAAACAGGAGCGGCATCCGATATTGGGTTAGTCCTTCTTAGGGGTGCTAGACTTCTCCTGTGGCTTGGCTGCTTTCTCGAGGGCCTTCACAAACTGTTCCAAGTCACCGGTGCTAGCCGCTGCTATAGCATCGGAAGACAGCTGAAATTGTGATACCACAGGTCCTAGTTGTCCCGACTGCAATGCATTTGAGAAGAGCGAAAGCGCTTGCTGAAATTGCGGTGATGAAATCGTGTCACGCAACTGCTGTTTGGTGGACTCAATAGCTCCAGTATTCGGCAGATGAGAGGCTAGAGAATTGGCACGTTCTGGATCGGATATAATTTCGGTGACGGCTTCAGCGGAAGCAATTGCCGAGGACAAATCAATGTTAACCGAACGATTACCGCTAGCGTCCGTGGATAGATTTGAAAGGCAAGATCTCAAATCTGGTAGAGTAACACCAGCTGCGAATTTCTTTCCCCTACCCTTTGGGGCTGACGGGGTTCTCGGAGCTGATGATGAGTTTTCGGGTGTGGTAGGTGCTGCACCAGCCTGAGTTACAGTAACCGATGTACCAGAGCGATTTGATGTCGGAGTACGACTGGATGAATTGCTATCTGACGAGCGACTGCAGAAGTGAAATGTTTTATTTATACTAATTAAAATATTACTAACGAATTGTTACTTCATGGATCCCAATAAGGAACTGAGTCCACCGATTTGGCCAACGCCTCCAAACAATTGCATAAGCTGCTGCTGTGACATGTTGTTGAGCATATACTGGAGATCTCCGCCTTCAGTTCCACTCCTGCTCGCTGATGGTGGATTGTTCATTATCTCATTCACCCTGCGACAGTACTCGTCGTCTTTGTCAGTCTTTGGTTCTTGCATCCAGAAAAACAATCTTCGGGATGATGTTTTAAATTTTAGCACGTATACTCTTCCAGTTTTACACTGTTCAACGCGCTTAAATTCAAAATCATCTGGAAACACAATCAAATCATCCTCAACCTAGAAATTTCAATTCCCATTTAAATTAATTTTTCGAACAAAAAACAAACATAACCTCAATTTACCTTTCCGGAAACCCGATCTTTCCAGCAGAAGTGTATTAAACCATCCTCAGCTTGAACCAAGTATACGACGCCTTTTCTTGTGTCGGGATGGACCATTTTTCCTACCAGATTCATCCGGCCAGCACGAAATTCAACTAATGGCTGTCCGCTGCCGCCCGACGAACCAACTAAAGCGCTTTGTCGGCCAAACATTCTTTTAACAATCTTTCAAAAAATACTGGATGTGAAAGTATTATTTAGTTTTCTTGCACAATATTTCGTTAAATCTATATTTTCAAAATTATTTCTGTTCTTTACAAAAAAAAACCTCACTCCACGATGACAAGCACAATTTTGTCAATTTCGCCTCAAATGAATTTTTGAGAACTGACCGAAGCGACATCTGCTGGAAAATATCGTGGTTATATCAGTACATACCTAAAATAGAGGTTTTATAGTGGTCAATTATTTTTACAAGTTTTATTAATTTTTATGAATTTTAGACACCGAACTTTATTTTAAAATCAAATGGATATCGCTTAAAAAATACATTCAAAAATTCACCTTTATTGGCTCTATTTATATCTGGCAGGACCCAAAAAGAAGTGTCAAAATCCAAATAATTGACAGCAGTCCCAGAAACCTTGTTTACTTTCTCCCCACCGTTTTCGGTTTCTTTTCCCCTCCCAACAGGGAAATTTCATTTAAATCAATTAAAAACAACGTTAATTAAAGTAAAACGTTAGGCAAATTGTAAAATTCCCTCCGTAAATTTCGAAAGCCACCTGAAAAACAAGATTTCGACCGGATTCGAGAAATTTTTATCAAATACGAGAAGCGTGAACCTCTGCTAACTTTTGGAAAAACATGTTTTTCATGCGTATATTGAATGGGGGAGATTATAATTTTTAGGGATTTCACTTCTTTACTACCTGCAGTCCCACCTAATTCCATTTCAAGTATTTTCAGTAGTTTTTTAGAAAAATCTCAGTTGAGATTCCCACTGAGAAGCCCCGGGCAAATCTGTCAGATTTCACACTTTCCCCTTTTTCGGGACATTTCAATTTTTCTAGATTGAAAAGAGGTGGAAAAATTAGCCAAGGAAATTTTACGGGAATTTACGGGTCGGAAATGTTTTGGAAAAATTGCAATGACAGCTCTGTTAAAATTCACAAGTGATAAAAATCTGTTGAAATAAAGATAATATTTAAAATTCAGTGGTTAAAACAGCCGTGTTAATTAAGTGGAAGTGAACAAAATGTATAGCTTTGATGGTGATTATCGTCGAAGACCAATCCAAAATCTCGGTGGTGCTTCACAGTGCAATGATCGGGAAACCATAATACGAAAGGCTCAACTGGAGCGACAGAAACGTAATGACCTCCGTCGACAAGATAATGGGGCAGTCGTTTTGCAGTCGTACACCAGAAGTTTTATTCACAGGCAACGAAAAAAGAAACTTGAACGTGAAAATTTCGATAATTTTGTTAAGGTGAACAAGGGCAAATTGGATACCGATGACAACTTGATTTTTTGCTTGAGACGCATTTTATTCTTTTATTCCAAGGATAATCCTAGAGATTGCGAACGATTGGTAAGTAATAAATTTTTTAAAAAATTGATTTACTTTTACTACAAAGATCAAATGTAGATTGAGATATGCCAATTGATGATCAAAGCTCCAGGAAGGATACTCAAAAATGCGGTAATGGAGTCACTGTGGTTGCATCGCATTAAGAAACTGCTCATCTGCTGCTTAGAGCAGATGACTGTACCGAATTCCCCACCAGCCATCCCAATGCGGACCATCGAAACGTACACCTCCGAGAGCGTCATAGGCAAACATATCAAGCAACCAGAAAAAATACAGACCTACTTGGAGGCTATATTTCAGTTCTTGATAAGTCGACACTACTTTAGGCTAATTCGATGCGTACTGGAGTCTAAATTCCCGCCCCTGGATGGTGTGACTCTGAACCCTCCGAATCCCGCGGCTGAGGCAACTTTCCAAATGATCGCCGGCCCCCTCACTTTGACGCATAGCGGATTCTCGTACGGTCCGGAAATTTGCAAATCATTTGCCAAACACATGCTGTCCCCTCCGCTCAGCGAACCAATTCGATATTTTGTGCTGCCGTATTTTTCCAAATTAGAAATTTTTCCATTCAAAGAATTGATCG
Source organism: Leptogaster cylindrica (assembly GCA_963082835.1). Taxonomy (NCBI): domain Eukaryota; kingdom Metazoa; phylum Arthropoda; class Insecta; order Diptera; family Asilidae; genus Leptogaster; species Leptogaster cylindrica. The sequence continues at coordinate 39,513,742 of OY720105.1, forward strand.
ATTGTCTTTTGTCGGAAATTGAATGCGAAAATCAAATGGATATCGACGGCAAAGACTTCTCCTTGAAGTCTGAAATCTTTACGAGTTATTTGCTGAACTCGATTTTATTATTGGACAACAATGCAGCAAGTATGTACTATAGCATTCTGTTAACTAAGATAAGTAACCCAAATCCACAATTTTTCGTAGGTTTATTCAAGAAAAACACCATTTTGTATGGCTATATTCGAATTATTTCGGAAATATCGTCAAACATCCTCAATTTGCCAAAATCCTATTGTGTCTCCCGGAATGAAGATGATCAAAACTCAAGCGATTCTGAATCGGAAGAGCAAGAATCTCCGGGAATGCCTGTGATAGAACGCGAATGTCTCATAGAAGCAGTTGCGCTGTTAAATGATCCCAAACGAGTTCACTTTATTGTCGACAATGTGGAGATGTTTCTCGATAACGCTGACTTACTGTACCACCTGTGCAAAATTTGTCACAATCTATCGATTTACAACAAATCCGCTGTTTTCGATTACAGGTACGTTAAAGTTTTCTGGTTAACATTATATTACACGGTACTCCCACAGGCTCCTGTACACCTTAGCCTTTATGCCGAAGTTCATCCGAGCGGTTTGGTTCACCCTCGCTAACCAATCCAGTCGACGTGGATTCTCTTCCCCACTAAACTTAATCTCGAAAGGACTAAATCGTAAGTGCAAATTTTCTCTTTTCAATTTTATACATTTCGTTATCAATAAATTTCAGCTAAAGAAGGCGTCGATCTCAACACAACGATACCATTTTTGGCAACTTTTTGTGCCCTATTCAGTCGACTTGTTCCCACTCTGCATGATGGGGAATTCTGTCAGGAAAACATTGTGCTAGAGGGCAGAAGTTCCAACAGTCTGATGCCATTCTCAATCGATGAAATATTGCAAATGAGCAAAACACTAAGGGATGTTTCTATGGGACTAGTTGAATTGGCTTTTCCTGAGACCAGATCCAATTTAAATGAACACTACCGTTCGGTGCTGGGACGCAGCAACTCCCAAGACGAGAAATCCAAGCACATCAAGCAGGTGTGGTCGAATTTACTAAAAGTGGTGGTGTCGGTTTTGAATCAGATTCACACGCGCGACTTGCGGCGAGGATTTTGCCCTGAAGATCATTGGACTATAAAAACATTAAATTTGCCCCTAGATCGTCCTAGTGATTTACCGCTGGCGAGAGGAAGCAGACGAGGGATTCGTCCATTTCAACCTATCCGAGATTTCACTAGAGAAGACTTCGAAAATGGACCTCCAATGTCAACTAAACAAATTCGTTCAATTACTGTGTTGCGAGAAATTCCATTTGTTGTTCCATTTAGTTCTCGGGTTAACATTCTTCAAGGTCTTGTGGCGGCGGATAAAATCAGGGTGCAGGGGGATTTGCAGGGATTCCTCCAAGGACCTCAGATTCAAATTGTTGTGAGAAGGACACATTTGTATGAGGATGCCTATGATAAATTGAGACCAGAAAACGGTAAGAAAGATTTGAATACTCTGCTCATCTTTTTAATTAAAAATTTGAACAGAACCCGATTTACGACACCGATTCCGAGTACAATTCGTCAGCAGCTTTGGACTGGAGGAAGCAGGCATCGATGGGGGCGGAGTTTTTCGCGAATTTCTATCCGAACTGATAAAAACTGCTTTCGATCCCAACAGAGGCTTCTTTATGTAAGTATCTGAAGACAGGGAAGAGACATTCAAATAAATTCGTTTATGATTTTCCAGGGTCACAACGGACAACAAGTTATATCCGAATCCAAGTGTCGCGGATCTGATCACAGACTTCGAGAAACATTACTACTTCATGGGACGTATCCTGGGGAAGGCAATCTATGAAAACCTGCTCGTTGAACTCCCCCTAGCAGAGTTTTTTCTATCGAAATTGGCTGGAAAATATTCTGATGTTGATGTTCATCAGTTGGCCTCACTTGATCCCGAACTATACAGGAATCTTCTATCCCTCAAGGCCTACGAAGGCGATGTGAGTGAGTTGGGTCTGGATTTCACAGTTGTCACCAACGATTTGGGAAAAACCAAGGTCAAGGACCTGAAGCCGAACGGTCAACTTATTTTAGTAACAAACTTGAACAGAATTGAATATATTCAGCTGATGGCTGATTACAAATTGAACAAGCAAATTCGCCAGCACTGTGTGGCCTTTAGAAAGGGTCTTTCGAATGTCCTGCCCGTGGAATGGTTGTACATGTTCAGCAATAAGGAACTGCAAATTCTCATATCGGGGGCGGAAATTCCAATCGATTTGACCGACTTGAGAACAAACTGTAAATATGGTGGTGAATACAGTCCTTCGCATCCTACTATCGAATGCTTCTGGAAAGTGTTGGAAGGGTTTACAGATTTACAAAGGAGACAATTACTGAAATTCGTAACAAGTTGCTCACGCCCCCCTCTTCTAGGGTTTAAGGTAAAGAATTCGCTTTCCAAATCAACTGAATTTCAAACTAATTCGCTTTTGAATGGTTTTTTCAGGACTTGGATCCTCCATTTTACATTCAGAATGCAGGAGATGAAGAGAGATTACCCACAGCAAGCACTTGCACGAATCTACTTAAACTTCCGGCTTTTAAAACAATTGAACAAATGAGAGAAAAGCTCCTTTATGCCATTCAAGCTGGAGCCGGTTTCGATTTAAGTTAAACAAATAGTTTTTGGTTGCAGAAATTTCTTATTGTCCATTACAAAAATAAATACTGTTTTATTTTGCTATTGCAATATGTTAAATTTTTCTTGTTTTTTTGTAAGTTTATTATGCATGTAAATTAATAAGATATTTATACTATAAATAAATAACTATACAAATGCTCTCTTGTAAATTGATACCACAGTTGAGAAAAATATTATGAAGTAATTTAATTATTGTTTTTCATTAAGTTATAGTGTTCTTTGCGCAAGGAAAAACATGGAATTATCTACACATTAGCAGGTAAATTACTGTAGACGTGATGAAAGCGCAGAACATATGGAACAATTATTTCCAGAGTTATCCTATACATTTTCCAGAATGGTTTCAGAAGTCTTGCCTCATGTACGTGCCTGCCTCTATTCTCCCATACTCATCTGCAAATATTACAGTAATGCATTTACATTTTTAGGCTGATTATATTTATTGCCAAGTAAGTCCTTCCAGTCCAAATGTTAATTCAATGAGTACAAGTGATATTACGTATCAGGATGCATGCTTAAGTCCTGATCAACTAATAGACGACGGCGACGCTATATGAATAGTAATGAAAGACTTGAAATGACCGAATGCAGTGATGATGAAAATTTAGAAATGTTGGGCCGGAAAGTGACTGAATTTATAAATGAGAATAGACTTTCAAAACAGTCATGAAAACGGAAATTCAAATTCTGTGGGCACTGATTTAATATACTATCATGTGGAGAGAAAAGAGGATTTATTCGTCCTAGCGAAAGTACAAACGATCAAATTATTTGAATCCATGGCAGCCACTTAAAAGGGAGTGCAAACAATGAATCTCAGGCGGATTTCTGTGATGATAGTTGGTTTGAGGAAGAAGGAGAAGATCCGGATTACAATTACTCTTTAAGAAATTGCAAGAACAATACAATCATATTATATTAAACTGTTTTCCGTTAAAAGTATTGGACGACTGCTAATTGGTCGTGAAATGCGTCCACTTCGATGGTTTCTTTCTGGTATTCCATCCAAGTCACAAAAGGAATTCGATTATAATATCTGATGAGGAAAATACATCAGAATATATAGTCATTCACCATCCAGTCAGCATTCAACATTGGAAAGTAATCCCGAGGTGCCACAAATGTTAAATAAGATGAGGAAATGGCAAACTAATGAGATTACAATTACAACGGCAAAATAAAGTTTAAGTGTAATTATACCCTAGATGTCTGATGTAGTTAACCAAGTCACTTTTGCTTGGTTTCTGACCAAGTCACTTGTATGGGGAACCAAGTCGAAACCACCTGATTTGAGTTGGTTTAGCTCTTAACCAAGTCTCCACTTGGTTAACCAAGCAGTGTGTCAATGATATAAGACAAATTCTTTTTTACCCGCCCATTTGATTGGTAAGGTTTCATTGAAATTTACAGACTCCTTCGAGCTACGTAGGCATTAATAACCCAACCGTCGGATGTCCTAGTCCAGCAGGAAATCGAGAAGGAAGCTCCAGTGCCCAGTTACATTATTTTGTTCCTTTTGTTTTCCCACGCAGGTAAGTCTGCACACCGCTGGATCCGAAAAGGAATGGTATATCAAAATTTTCTGTCGTTTTGAAACACGGTTATTGAAAATCTTTTCATTTAAGATTGGATTAAAAAGGAAAGGATTCATTATACCGGTTATTTTATGGACGAAGTGAAGTGAAGTGATTGCACATGATCACCATTTTTGCAGAATAAAGCTTTGTATTAAAACGAGGATTGCTTAAAATTTAATTTTATTTAAAACTGAGAAAAAAAAATTGAGAAAACTTATTTTTCAAAATGGGAAATGACTACACAGCACAATCCACATTCCACACTCCACACTTGGAACTTTTTGAAGCAATTGGAATCAAATCTTAAGGGGTGACGGCGTAAAAAAGGTAATTTTGATAATTTTTTTATTATACATAGGAAGTAAATAGTAAAACAGTTTTTGGGGAAGTCAATTTACTATATAGTATATACTATTTATTTACAAAATAAAAAAATGTTAAGTAAAAATATTAAAAAAATGGTAAAAATATGGCCATTCCTATGACACATCTAATACTGTGAGAGTTTATTGATTGCACCGTGCACGTTTTTATTTATGTTAATCCATGTGTGGTCCACACATGAAGTTATTATTACACATTTTAAAAATCATCTGATTCTTTTGCATATGAGATGCACCCTTTGTTGCAGTAATAGATTTTGAGCGGATGTTGTGAATTCTTAAAGGCCCGTCCAGATAGTTCCGCCTCCGTTCGTTTTTTCAGTTTTTTGTTCCATATACTGCCCATGGAGATGGAAGTGTCCACATAGAGGCGGACGCAAACGAACGAAAACGAACGGAGGGGAAGAACTTTGCCAAATTTCGAATTTAAACGGACGGGCATAACCTCACTTTCTGCATATCACAATAAATTTGAATTGAAATATGGTGAATCGTACGTAGACAGTAAATTTAATGTAATAGAGTGAATTTAGTGCAATCCCTGAATAGCTCACTCAATATTTCCATTGCTATTAAATTGTAAACAATGAATGAATGACAAATGGCAAAAGTCCAAAAGACGAAAGAAACGAAACGGTGTTATGACAAAAAAACGGACGAAAACGAAAGAACAAGAAAAAAACGAAAGGAGGCGGAACTATCTGGACGGGCCTTTGGACTGAAACTTACTTATATAATATATGTAGCTCTACGACATTTTTTGCGGTCATTTTCGCTTTCATTTCTGGAATTTCAGAAACTACAGTTTCAAATCCTCTGCCAGATTTCATCGGTGCTATCCTTTTACCACTTTGAGGGCGGCTTTCTAACGGATGGGAGTTAATAGTACTCTAAACTGGATGAGCTGGATTCGATTTATTATACTTTTCATCGAATTCCTTTAAATTCTTTAAATTATTTAATTTTAATTTTTATTTTTTACTTGTCTCATTTTCGTATATTTCCTGAATTCTTCCTCGTCTCTCAAGAATAAGAATGAATGAGATTAATTTCATCAGTATCATTATTTTTAATTTTACTTCGGGATTTTATGTTTTCACCTTCCAAATTAGTATCCTTACATTCACTTGTAGATGGAACCTTTTCGGAGTTAGATTCTTCATCTGGCATCGCTCCTGCTGTTTTCTTTTGTTGGGTAACGTGTTTTTACCAACAGGTGTGTTGATGTGTGTGTGTCCGGTAGTGTTTACTTTAATTTATTATGAACACCACCACAACTCATTCGTGCACACACTCGCAGAATACTGATTAATTTATCATTTTTATTGTACATTTTAAGGGACTTATGGCTGAATTTTTATTGTACATTTTAAGGGACTTATGGCTAAATTTGTCTTATTCAAGATAAAATTGAGAATAAACTGTATTCGAATTCAGGGTTGATACTATTCCTCCATATTCGAGCAAATTTCCAGTGAGGGGAGAAAAAAAAACAAACAGAACTTAACCCAGCAAACATTTTCTCGATGTTATGTCCAAGCGAAAAATTCTCGAAGACTTAAAGAGCAGGAGAGGTTTAGTTTAGAAGACGACAACAAATCTATCATTCGATTATTTATCGAAATAACGAGAAGAATTCGTGGTTTTCTTGATTTGTAGATACTTCTTCGTTTCAGCGAAGTAATCTCGAAGTTCTAACAGTCCTTCGAGTAAAATTCATTTTTTATTCAGCTTCTTGCGAACTATTTCTTCAGTTCAGTTATATTTTCCATGGTAATGACACAATTGTGGAAAAGTAGTGTTTTTTAAAATAAAAGTTGTAGTTTGTTATACCTTATCTTTGTTATTTTAGTGAGTGTATTATTTTTTATTTTACTTAAAATGAATTTTGAAATTCCTTGTGTTATTTTGTGCTGTTTCTTTTATTTTTTATTAAATAATATATAAATTTAAAAAAAAATGAGTGTTTTCATTGAATAACTTCAGTCATTGAATTTCTTCGCTTCTATTTCGCAGAGATGATGCGATATCAATTCACTTTTTCGTAAAAATTTCGAATATATAGATCTTTATGTACTAATTGCACACCACTAAATCATTCGAGATTTATTCGATAAATTTGTCCGTTATCGAAGCGAGATTGTCTTCCGATCTAGAGTTCCATTCGGTTCGCATTCAGACCGATAACGGTTCGAGAACGATTTCGAGATCGAAGTTTTACTTCGCTTCTACGAATCGTTTTCGCATCGATATCGAATCGTTATGTTTGCTGGGAATTTTTGAGCGTGCATCGAGTGTGTAGAGTAGCGCACACACACTTTGAAGAGGTGTGTGAAGAAAAAGATGGCTTTGCGCGCCTCCCTCCTCCTCTCGGAAAGGTGAAAAAAAACAAGGGTTCGAATATATTGTTGTGAAGTCGAAAGCCGAGTCGAGCTGGTTGCTAAATGCAAAGTGCCCTCCTGTATCAAGTTGATGAGCGGGCTTTCCTGCAGAATTTATTTATGTGTGTTTTTTCCTGGTGCAAAAAAGCGGAAATTTCGAGTAAACATTTCCAAAAGTGTGGTGATTTGGCATTTAATGGATGTCAAGAGAAACGCAAGTATTTCTTGTGTATTTCATTTCGGCGCGTTCAAGCATTGAAAAATATTTTTGTTGTTTATTATGGTCGAAAATTCAGTGTTCGGCGCGAATATTTCCCCGATCGTGGGGGTGTAAGTTTTTAAAGTTGTCCCCCACTTTGAACTATTGTTTGGTTAACTTAACGTTTTCGTAGAGACTTGACAGCAATTTCACGGCCTTAAAGAAATTGGTTTAATTTTTAATAGGTGCACAAAAGTGCTTTGCAGTGACATTTTCTAGGAAACGAAAACATTCAGCCGCAAAAAGCTGTGTTTATACGAACAACCAATAAAAAGCTTCCAGTTCCCCATGAATTTAAGCGGCCCAATCCCCACTTCATGTCCCCTCTAACCCGCCTCCTAAAATTTGGAATGAAAGCGTTTTGCCGGAGCACACCGGCGCAACAGTGTTGGTGTTCTTAAATCTAATTCATGTGACTTTCCCGGGTGAGTGTGTGCGGCGTCTGATGTGGATAAATGAAACGTGTTCCCGCATTGGCAGGCATTGCAATTGTATGAGTTTTGTTGGACGTTGATGCCGTTTTGCGTAGTTACCGAAAAAATTATTTTCACAAAATGTAAGATGAGAAACAAACAAGGGAAGTGGATTTTATCAAAGAATAATTGAAGTGATTTAATTGTTGCGAAATAAATTGATCCAGCCGAGTGACGATTCGTCGAACCGGTTAAAATTGTGCTGCGAACATTGTGTGTTCTGTCGTCCCAAAAGGCACCGAGTGATTATGGTGAAGATTTTTTAATGGTTAACTGTTCCTCCTTGGTCAGTTGATTTTTTTATCTTGACATCAATTCGGCAATTTTCTGCCTTCAAGTCGTTAAAGATTTTACGAGAAACAGGTAAGTCAACTTTCTACTTGTGATATTTTTGCAGGAAATTCAACCTCATTCCCTTTTTCGGTACTCGGCTTCAGTTGGCGGGTTGCAATCAGCGACTCCTGTGAGCGCGAGAAAGGACTAATCGAGTTTTGTATTTTTATTTAGGTGAAGTAAATTTAACGGAAATGAAAATTAGTTTTGGAAGGATGTAGGCAGCGAGATTTCCATTTTGTTGCCCCCCGCTGCCATATTTTGGATCCGTTGCTTTGAACATGCTCGGAATTGCAAAAACGGATTCGGGATCTGTCTCTCGTTCAAGGTCTCCCTGTGCCTGTGTTGGTGGGAAAAACCTGCCGGGGCGAAGGATTCCCCGGTGAAAGTTTTTAGGCAATGATTTATTGCTCTCGGCATTCGAATCCGGCCAGGATTATCCCACTAATGAGGGAATGGCGTTTGCTATTAAAATTGGACTTTCCTAGAGCAAGGATTCCAAAAAAAAAATAAATATTCAGACATTTTTTTTTTTTATATAGAGTTCCTCTATAAATTTATCGCCCAAAAGCAATAAATCAATCCTAGAAAATACGATTCAGTAATTTATGAATTATAAATTTATAGAACAATAAAGCAAAATCACTTTCCAACAGGTTACAAATTCCATTGGATGGTTCCAAATGATGATGTCATCGTGCGTTGTTGTTGTATAGTTCTTTTTTTTGTATATTTCCCTTTTTTTTTATCAGATAATGTTTGCAAACGAACGAACTGATAGTCGGAAGACGATGATGCAGAATAGCACGGATTCCTAACTGATAAGAGTAACGAAAACTTCCCCGAACACATTTGGGTGCCATTTTGACTGCAACAAAAGAATTTATATAATTGTCATAAAGAATTGGACTTTGTTATGTTTTTTGGTAATGTTTTCAATGTAAGCACTATGGTTTAATTTTAGTTTGTGTGTTGATATTTTTGTGGAGAATTTTTTGATGAAATATTTTAACCAAAAAACATATCAAATGCAAACAAATCAGCTTTTTGTTAATATATATTTTAATAGATACTTATCTAGAAAAAAAATTTCGAAACGTTTTTTTGAAATGTTCAATAAAATGATTGAAACTTGATAAAATGTACGTAAAGTAAAACTAGTTTTTATAGCTATGTATCTAAAAGGAGCAAAAAATATCCTTACAATTTTTTGTATTACGTCAGAACCTCAGATGTAATACATACATGCCCTTCGTAAACAGAAGATAGAAGCATCTGTTCCTAGAAAACCCACACGACAAAAAATCTCCTATTCTTCGTGAAGGTCGCTTTTACCGCGGCAGATCCTTTTTTTTCCAACAGCAGAAACAATCAAATTGTGCATTAAAAATTCTACTCCACTTTTGTATGCACATCGAATTATTTTTGTGCGCATTTTACTGGAGGGAGACTGGGGAGGGCTGAGGTCGCCTCATCTCGGGTCCAATTTGCACACATTGTCATCAGCAAAGTGAACAAAATTCTGCAACTGACGAGGAGCACGAATTCGTTCGTTTTTGGATGGATAAATGGATTACTCCAGAAGTCCAGAGGATTTGCGTGGGCCAAAATGTAAATTGCACTCGAAATGTGATTCAATTGTGGCATCGCCATTAAGACCAATTGATTTATGTCAACGATGTTGCCCTGTTTGTGGCATTAGGAGTCGGGGGAGATTTTCTGCGCTCCAAGCAAGCATATCAGGAAAGCGAAATTTCTCTGACTTTCGTTTGCTATGATGCAAACGGGGAATCCCCGGGGCACACGGGTGCAATGCTCCGATGCAGACGTACTTGAGCGTAGCACAACGTCCTCCACCGAGTTAAACTATTTTACCACGTCTACAAAAAGTGAAAGATGTTAAAGAACAAAAAAGAATCAAGAAATTTGACATTGAACTTGAAACGCCATGTTTACGGGGTCAGCGGGGAGAGATGTTCATAATTTCAGTTCCCCTCTTTCCTCTCACTTATTTGAAACTACTCAAAATTTTCCTCAGCAACTCACAACTATTATTTTCGTCAAATATAAGGTTTTTGTGCGGCACTTTGAAAAGCTCTATTGAAGCTTCCAGCCGGATAAAAATTGTCAATGTCGATATTATAAGTAGAAAAAGTGATTTCGTACCTCAAAGGCATAATTTCGATTTTTTAATGGATCGAGTTTTCATGATATAACTTCCAATAACTCAATACAAACAAGAATAGTTTCATTTAGTATGGACGTGTGCTTCCCCCAATTCTACAAGTACTAATTAAAATTTTCGAAACTTTTATGGAAGGAGTAATTGCCACGTTCCATTAAGATGTCCCAAACATTCATATATTTAATGTGTATTACTTAATTGTTTATCTCTGAATTTGCCTTCAATCGATTGTTTTTATTAGAAAAGAAGAAAAAAACAAGTCCGATATTTAACTCAGCATTTCTCTTTAATTAATTTGATAATTATTCTTCGCTTCTAACAATTTTTAAATAACAAACACTGACGCTGATTGTATTTGTAATCACTTGAATTTGTTTGTTTTTACATACTTGAATGAGAGATAAAATAAACAAATTTACGGTCGACCTTTATTGCACTTTTTAAATTAATTTGTTGAATCTAGAGTAATTTGAAATGAAAGTGAATGGTTTTAAAATAGTAAAGTAAAATACAATGAAGATTATTAACAGTTAAAACTCGTTGTAAAAAAAAAGTTTACGATTTTGCAACAATTGACCGGAATTTTGAATATGCATTGAATGTATAAATTTGAATAAGTCCGCCACAATTTCAGGATAAGTGCGTCAGAAAAGCTCAATTTATAAATATCGCGGCAGAGGGGAGGAAGGAATTTTGTCCTTGAATCCTTATTGAAATTCTTCAATCTGATTGTAAGTGTATGGGAAGCAGAATGTAAGCAATTACGTAGTAGAAGTCCAGTAAAGGCCCCCTTTGTAGTAGTTACACTTGCTCTTGGCGTGGCCGGCATCCGGAGAATTTGCGTTATTTTTAGAGCACTGTTCCAAGGGATTCAATAGCTGAATACCCCTATCGTAGAATACGGTAGGTTAAATTGTATACACAAACCAAAAGGGGTCGAGGATGTACTACTTGCTTACTTACAATCACAAACTGCGCGAAACCTGCACTTTCATCTCTTTCCCTACTCCAATGAATGCGTGCTGATTAGATTTCCCCTTCTCTTCCAACCATTTCGACTTTCTCTTCTCGTATAGATAAGGAAAATTGGAGATTGATGGATGTGTGTGTGTTTGTTCGGTTTGATGTTGCCATACTCGTGCAATGCTAATTTGTTTGTTTTCAATAGACCAACTACTACTATGATAGATAGTTTATTTTTGATTATACGTGGGGCATTTTGACGTCCTCTTGCTGGTTGATTGCAATGGGTTCTCATCCCGCGGCTGTTGTCTTATGGAAATGAAACCCCCTTTCTTCCTGCCAAGAAATTTTATTTGGTTCGCGCATTGGAAAGCGAAATCTGTGCCGAATTAAGCGAAAACTATTCCTTTACCCCAGAAACGTGGCTGCCTGAACTTCTGCCGCCCCAAACTTGGTCTTGAACCAGTGGAGATATTTTGTTCTTTTTCGGTTGGCGCGATTCTTCATTGTGAATTTTTTCCCTTCGTACATGAATAAATGCATGAATGCAGGGTAAATCACCCGGGAAATGTTTTCTACCACCCCTTGTTGTTTTTCGTGGTTCTTCGCGAGCACTTTCTAAGTCAACGATTTAATAAGTATGTACATACAATTTTTGCCTAAATGGTAAATTCTTTAACAAATTAAATATTTGGAAATAATGAGCTGCTTGAGTTACAAACATTTTTAAATTAGGAAGCAACTTTTAACCATTTTTTTTAAGGAGCAGTTAGTTTAAACATTTTAAATATTATGTAGAAAATTTTATAATGGAGAATCGTTACCTTAAGCAACTTTCGTGTTTTGCGTTCTAAATGTTTAGTATTTTTCAAACCAAAAACTGTTTGCTTCTGATTTCGCTCAATAAATTAAAGCTTACCGCTTTACATTTTAACCCAGACCAGGTAAAACATAAATTTTTTGGTGGTAAAGGATTGATGGGAGTGAGAATCGGATCGCGATCATTTTGCTGCAATGTCCTTAATTTTCCGCTAAAATTACTGTTACCCTAAAATGTATTTTCTCCTAAAATCTAGCATTTTTGATTAAAGAAATCGACGAAATCAAAGTCAAATTATTTTTAAATCATTTTTTATTATTTAAATCTAAAAATCAACAGGTTTAATTGTAATAAATCTTGATAAAGCGAAAGCAACCAAAATTGTTCCGCAAACAAAACAAAAAGCAAAAACATAGAATGATTCTTCGGTAAAAATATCGGTGAATGCGGGAATATCATTGTAGATGCGTTCAATAACATCCAAAGTGCCTCGTCCTTTCTTCATTATTGCCAACAAGCGACGTTCTATCTTTTTGCTCCAATCTTTCCAGCCTTCTTCGCCGATTTCGTTTGCACAGTTGTAGTGATCTCCTCCTTTGGTGCAAGGACAGAAATATGCTTATTGCAGAGCTGCAGAATTTCTAATGTTGATAGATTATCACAGAGGAATTTGATTTCTTTTGTTTTTGCTTGTTCTGAAATCAAAGTGTGTTTTACAATTTAGCGATATGCGGAACAATTTCCATTACCTTGTATTTCTGGAAGTATAGAAAACTTTATTTCCGCCGGTTTCCTGTTGCACAAGACTTCTGTTTTGTAAACACACTTTGGGTTCGTTTGAATTATCTTTGGGGCCGATAGATACAAAAGGACGTCTCTGAAAAGAAATTCATTTTATAATAAGTTTATGTTTCTAGCAAATGATTTAATATTGCGAACTAATTGGAAACAATTATCTATTTTTAGTTTACGAATATTCTTGAAAAGCTGGCTCCAACAAAGATGTCAACAGAGCGCGAGCTGACCCCCGGCGGGACAGCGCCCCTACATTCGACGCTACCTTTTCCGGATTTGGCTGCAACAATTCAGTTGAACAATGCTGTCAGTATTCTGGGCAAAGTGTACGGTGAGTTAATTTTTTCTAACCGAGAACTCGTCACATCGATCACAAGCGTGCAACTCTCATGAAGGCATCAATTAATTTTCACGCACATGAAAAATATTTACGCATATCGAAACTAGATCAAATCATTTCATGTCATGAAATTCACACGCTTGCGTTAAAAACCATTCTAAAAATAGACAACAGTTTCTGCAGGAAAAGAAAAATAATATTTTGTGATTTTCCTAACCTTGTTGACAAAATGTTTTCACCGAACGGATCAAATGAAAATGTAACACGTTTAATGGCCTTCAGATTTACACTTTGCAATTGCTTTTTAATGGCCGCAGCAACACCGCCAGATTTACCGAAACCTCCACTGCGGTAAATAGACATTTTGTGATTAAAAGAGGATTTCGAGGCGATAGAACTCAATTGACATGCGCTACAGTGGCTTGAAAACGGGGCGAAATTTTTCTATTTTACAGTTTCATGCACTGATTGCGTACTCTGAATTATTTTTCTCAAGTTAAATGTTTTAATTTCATGTTTTTCGATTGTAGTGTTTTATTTGTTTCAGATTTATTTTTTAAAAACGTAAATATTATTCGAAATTCAATAAATTAACATTGCGAAGGAAAAAACTCTGAACTCTCCCTGAATAATTACAAAATAACAACGCCATTTCAAGTTTCCATTTCTACAAGAATGCTGAAATTATCATTTGACAGTTGGCACTACCATATTATTTACACACAACTGGATCTGTTGAATTCGTATAGAAGAACTGCGAGAAAAACACTAACACATAAAAAACTTCTGTCGCACGCACACAGTATCGCTTTAAGCTCGTCATAAAAATCGGATTTTAGTGTAAAAGACAAATTTTAGAAGTTTTTATTTTGTAGAAAAAACGCCAAAACATCAAAACAAAACTGGGAAACAAATTGTGATCAAACGTAATCAATAAACCGTAATTCCACTGTGCCTGATAATTGTTCTAGTGATTCTAAATAAAAAACAAGTTAAGAGAAGTTCAATTTAGCTAGACGAAAAAGGGAAAAATGTATCCAGTCGGACAGCGTAAGTAGTTTCACGAGTGCTCCAAAAACTGTATATTCAGCCGTAATATGTGCTCTTTCAGTTAATAAATTAGTGACTCAAGTGAATTATACATATACGTGAAATAAGGCCCATATTTTCTGCCTTTCGATCAACATTTAAAGATTTGTGGCAAGTGGCTGTCAAAAATTTTCACACGCCATGCCCGATTGGTGGTCGTGTTCTGGGCGAATGTCAAAGCAAAATGTCACCAAGAAGCATCCCAAATTGGCAATTTATTTATAAATAATTTCACATTTTGCAAACAATATGTTACGATTCTGCTGTGCTCAATGCTCTGAAAATGACCTCAAGAGAAGCCCTATTGTTGATGCTCAATGAAAAATTACAAGAAAATGGAGTGCGCGCGTTTTTTAATGGGCCTCTTCTTGTCCTGCAACCTGCCTTGGGGGACGTGAACTGTTAAATATTTTGCACTTTTAAATTTTCCAATTCGAAATTATCATCATGGGGGACATACAATTCTAGGAATGCAGAATTTTGTGTCGAATATTTCAATTAGATTTTGAATTATCGAATTTAGGAATGGCTTGCATCGTGTACCCGCACGGAATCTGGGTCATTGACCGACCTGCGCTTTATGCGCTCTTTTATGAGAATTCCCAGCTTTGGGTATCACTTTGCGAGTGTTTACCTCGTTTAGAAAATTTTATCAAATCCTGGATACATGAATGCCAAAATATTGTAATTGTTACCAAAGATTTATGAACATTGAAAAAAAATAAATATATTTTACCTGAATTTTTTTAATAAATTTTTTATACAAGGTTTAATTGAAATTGTCTTTTAATGTTCAGGAGACCATGAGGAAAGTAAACTTTTGAAATTATATTAATGATTCTTTTAGTTTATTTTTATTAGAAAACTGCATCCAGAAATTAGAATCTCAAAGGATTTCCGTATAATATGACTAATAATCTTTGGTCAGTGGAAATTCTGTATTGCTCCTGAGTCACTGTTCACCAGTTATGTTCCTTCGCGGCATTTAGAAAAGGACAACGTTTGAAATGGACACGTATTTGTTGTTTTCCAGTCGCTGTTCCACAGACTTTGAAGTTGATCAAGAAGGCAAAAATTTTCCAATCAAGAGAGATGAAGAAAAATTAAGCCCAACGAAGCCACAACCTGCAAAATTTCACATCTCCAATTTGTAAATATTCCATTGTTTATCTTTTGACTCTGACGATAAATGTGAATATTTAATAAACTTTGAATGATACTTTTAGTGGTACAAAATTCAATAAATTACGTTAAATGTAAAATGTAGAACGCCTTGAGCTGCTGCACACTTCAGCTAACTAATAAATTAACCCCTTTTAGCAAAACATTTTGGAATATCTTGTGCAAAAAATGTCAATTTATTATTTTTTCAGTTCACATCAAAATCATGTTCAATTAGTAAATTAATTGGTAATTTTTGCAGGTGTTTTTCACCAAAATATTCATACAAATCCTATTTGTACTCCCGGGGTTAAATATGTAGAAATCTCTGCGTTGGCGAAAGCCTGATAACAATACCGCACTAAAGACGATCAGCCGCACATTGTAGCATGCAATTAACACTTCATCTCATTTTTCATGTACATACATTACATTTCCTCATTCTCATAAACCGCAGAGTTTTATTTTTTAGATCATCTCATAAAACAGCTTTACTTCAACTTCTTAAGCAAAGTTGTTTTAAAAATAAAATTCATTAGAAATTAATCGATAAATCTCCTTTTTTATAATTTCTTTTTATTTTGATTGACAACATTTTATTTAATGTTATAATTTTTGCAAAATTTTCGGTTTTGCATTTTATTAATTTGTTTATACGGTTATTTGGTTATTTTTTCATAATTTTTGTTTTTAGAGCCACAGTGGACTTCTTCGCCTCCGCGGCCACCGAGTCCATCCCAGTCGCAGACTAGCTTCGATACACTCACATGTAAACAGAAAGAAAATTTTTAAATGAAAATTTGATATAAATTTTTTGCAGTCTTGCTTTGTATTATTTCATTGTAATATATTCATAGTTTCTTGTTTAATAATATTAATGAAATTCATTTATTTATGCATTGTTGGGTTTTCATGTGTTACTAACATTAATTTGTGCTTTATTTTTATTCCGCAAAACCAATTTTAGTAAATTTACTTTTTCGAATGAAATTTAGAAAGGAGTTGGATTTTTTGAGGATTTAATATTTTTTTAATGAAATGAAAATCAAATTGTTTATTTGGCAATTTCAATTTCGTATATTGTTTCTGCAGTAGGTAAGTCGTAAATTTAACTCTTTTCTCAGTTTTATTTTCTTTAACAACAATAATATTAGAGTTGCAGTTGATTTTAACTATTTTTATACAATTTTTATACATATACCGAATAGGAATTAAAGAAAAAAAAAAGCTATTTTACAGCAATAATGTGAATTTTTAAAATGAAGAAAAAATAAAATAAATGAAAAATGCAGAATTTTTCAAAACGAAAAATGTAATAAAATTTGCATAAAAAAAGGAGCAAATTATTATGAAAATTATTTATTATTATTATTATTATTATTAAAAATAAAAAGTAATGCAGTAAACATTGAATGAATTTTGTGAAAAAGGAAGCGTGTTATGTATGTAATTAGAAGGATATTTTGGTTCCATCAGAAAATCAGAACTGCAC
Organism: Leptogaster cylindrica; assembly: GCA_963082835.1. Classification (NCBI taxonomy): domain Eukaryota; kingdom Metazoa; phylum Arthropoda; class Insecta; order Diptera; family Asilidae; genus Leptogaster; species Leptogaster cylindrica. Next base: position 39,530,722 of record OY720105.1, read on the forward strand.
CTCTAACATATTTTGTATTGTTTACTAACATTGTACGATTTCATGTGAAAATAAGAGTGTCTCTTCATGAAAAGGGTTGTCTTTCAGAAAACTTTTGTTTTACAGTATATTCTAATAAATATTTAAATTTGATCATCAAAATGAAGTTTGTTTATTAAATCATAAACATTTTTTTCTGTTTATATACTTTTTCAAGTTTGTTTATATAGCAAATTATGTTTAAAAAAAATATTTGGTTGTAAATTTTTGTGTTTGTTTAAGTTAGTCTTATTTAATTTTTGAAATTGATAAAAAAAACCCTAATCGCAACAGCACCACCACAACCAGGTTCATCTGTGAATCCTACATCAGTGACAAGCCCAAGCACGCAAAATGTTCCGGGGTCCTCACAGGTTGGTTCAACAGTTGCTCTCGGTGGTGTTGCGGGAGCTGGAGCGCCCGCGCAACCAGAACTGCCAGTATTCACATGTCCACGACGACCAAATCTTGGTCGCGAAGGACGACCAATTGTATTACGCGCCAATCATTTTCAAGTAACAATGCCTCGCGGATATGTTCATCACTACGACATCAATATACAACCAGACAAGTGCCCACGAAAAGTAAATAGGGAAATTATTGAAACCATGGTACATGCTTATAGTAAAATATTTGGTGTATTAAAACCTGTATTTGACGGAAGAAATAATTTATATACACGTGATCCATTGCCAATTGGAAATGATCGCTTGGAATTGGAGGTAACTTTGCCTGGCGAGGGAAAGGATCGCATATTTCGTGTGACAATCAAGTGGATGGCGCAGGTGTCTCTGTTTAATCTAGAGGAGGCACTTGAGGGACGAACTAGACAAATTCCTTATGATGCAATCTTAGCTTTAGATGTTGTTATGCGACATTTACCTAGCATGACTTATACTCCAGTTGGGAGAAGTTTCTTTAGCTCACCGGATGGATACTATCATCCTTTGGGAGGTGGTCGGGAAGTGTGGTTTGGTTTCCATCAAAGTGTTCGACCGTCTCAATGGAAAATGATGCTCAATATTGACGGTAAAATTTTTTTTTATCATTGTCTTTTTAAAATTAAATTCATATTTAAATATTCCAGTGTCAGCAACCGCTTTTTACAAAGCGCAACCAGTCATTGATTTCATGTGCGAAGTGCTCGACATCAGGGATATTAATGAACAAAGGAAACCCTTGACCGACTCACAAAGAGTGAAGTTCACCAAAGAAATCAAAGGACTCAAGATCGAGATCACTCACTGTGGACAAATGCGGAGAAAGTACAGAGTTTGTAATGTAACAAGACGCCCGGCACAAATGCAATCGTAAGTATTTCATTTAAAATGAATAAATGAAAATTTTGGAATTTTTCTATTCAGATTTCCATTGCAATTGGAAAATGGGCAGACAGTTGAATGCACTGTCGCTAAGTACTTCCTGGATAAGTATCGAATGAAGTTGCGATATCCTCATCTGCCTTGCCTGCAAGTTGGACAGGAGCACAAACATACATATCTCCCCCTGGAAGTGTGCAATATCGTGGCTGGACAGCGCTGCATCAAGAAGTTAACTGACATGCAAACTTCCACCATGATCAAGGCTACTGCACGATCAGCGCCCGACCGTGAACGGGAAATTAACAACTTAGTGAAAAGGGCAGATTTTAACAATGACTCTTACGTCCAGGAGTTCGGCCTCACCATATCCAACAGCATGATGGAGGTTCGAGGACGTGTTCTTCCACCGCCCAAGCTACAGTACGGCGGCCGTGTTTCCAGTATGAGTGGCCAAGTAAGTATCTATTATCGTATCGGTGTAAAGAGATCTGTTTAAAAGTCAGCACAGCAGTTATTTCCTCCACAGAACAAGGTGAGTCTGGCGTCGCCAAATCAAGGTGTTTGGGACATGCGCGGGAAGCAATTTTTCACTGGTGTCGAGATTCGTGTGTGGGCGATCGCATGCTTTGCCCCCCAAAGGACTGTCCGAGAAGATGCGCTAAGAAACTTCACCCAGCAGCTACAGAAAATTTCGAATGATGCCGGTATGCCGATAATTGGTCAACCATGCTTTTGCAAGTACGCCACTGGTCCGGATCAAGTTGAACCAATGTTCAGATACTTGAAGAACACTTTTAATGCTCTCCAACTGGTTGTGGTTGTTCTTCCGGGAAAAACTCCTGTTTATGGTATTTACATTGCAAAAGGAAATGTTTTTCATTAATCACTTACTTGAAATTATTGCAGCTGAGGTGAAACGGGTTGGTGACACTGTTCTTGGAATGGCAACTCAATGCGTTCAAGCGAAAAATGTTAACAAAACTTCACCTCAAACTCTTTCCAATCTATGTTTAAAAATCAATGTAAAACTTGGTGGAATCAATTCAATTTTGGTTCCATCGATACGGCCCAAAGTTTTTAATGAGCCAGTTATCTTTCTCGGGGCCGATGTAACACACCCACCCGCTGGTGACAATAAGAAACCATCTATCGCAGCTGTTGTGGGATCAATGGACGCTCATCCTTCCCGTTATGCAGCTACAGTTCGTGTTCAACAGCATCGACAAGAGATTATTCAAGAACTGAGCAGCATGGTTCGAGAGTTGTTAATAATGTTTTATAAATCAACTGGCGGTTACAAACCGCACAGAATCATACTGTATCGTGATGGTGTGTCTGAGGGTCAATTTCCACATGTTCTTCAGCATGAACTTACAGCGATTCGAGAGGCTTGCATTAAATTGGAAGCAGATTATCGACCAGGCATTACTTTTATTGTTGTACAAAAACGGCATCATACGAGGCTTTTCTGTGCGGAGAAGAAGGAACAAAGTGGCAAGTCTGGGAATATTCCAGCTGGAACAACTGTCGATGTTGGGATCACACATCCAACTGAATTCGATTTTTATTTATGCAGTCATCAAGGCATTCAGGTTAGTTTTTGTATATATATTTCAACATATTTCACCATGTTGTAGACTGTAGTTACTATTTTCCCATCTCTTCTCCGCTCTTCTTAGATTGTATAAAACACTCAATGATTTTTTCCTACAGGGAACAAGTCGGCCATCACATTACCATGTTTTATGGGATGATAATCACTTTGATTCCGATGAACTTCAATGTTTAACGTATCAACTTTGCCATACCTACGTCAGATGTACACGCTCTGTTTCTATACCTGCGCCAGCATATTACGCACATTTAGTAGCATTTAGAGCCAGGTAAATTATCCTATTCCACTTAACTTCATGGAAACGAATAATGTTTTCCTCTTTAGGTATCACTTAGTGGAAAAGGAACATGATTCGGGTGAAGGATCTCATCAAAGTGGTTGCTCTGAGGATCGAACGCCTGGAGCAATGGCGCGAGCAATAACAGTCCATGCAGACACGAAAAAAGTTATGTATTTTGCATAAAATCATTATGCATGTAAGCGCAAATCAATACAATTTAAAAAGGTTATATACAAGGAATTCGAAAATTGCAATCGTATTTTAAGAATATAAAAAAAAACAAAAAAAACAAAATTAAAAACTAAAAACTAAAAAAAAAAAGTGGTAGCAAAGAGTTGCGGTATTTTAACTCCATACATACCGCATCACATTGTGACAATATCAAGGGCTTTGTAAAACATTTCTTTAAATATTTTATTTTAGATTTTTCAAATTATTTCATATTTATATACTTCCTCTCAAGTGCTCTAACCCTTTACATATGTAATGTGTATCCCAAACTTCTACCATAAATCTAAATAGTTTGTTGTAATTTTATGTCTTAACAAAAACAAAGTTTGTATTTTTTGTTGTTGTTAATTTTAATTCAAATAGACATAAGAAAACAAACAGTCGAACATTAGCCTTTAATAATTATATAAACGGAAAAATGTGTTGTAGTTAAATTTTATAAATTTACCTGAAGATATAATGCACAGTAATTTATTAATATTTTTTTGTCCCCCGCTAGTGATACCAAGTGCGTGGCTGATGTATTTAAATTCCTTCAAATAGAGAAATAACGAGCGATACTGTTTATATTAGTTATATTTATCATTTTCATTTTAGTGTTTATAAGAAAACATTTGAGTTGATTTTGATGTACAATTTTCTCTCATGAAATGAAAAACATAATTTTAGAGCATTTCCATTTTGCAGGCTGCACACGTTCAAATTGCATTACCCAGAAAAAACCCCAGACCAGACGGTCTAGTATGAAGTTTTATAATCCAACGCTCAATTTATCAAAACAATCGATTGTACATGCATATAATATTACCCAAAAGGTATCAGACATTTAAAATGTGTAATTATGTTAAAATTTCTCGTGTGGTTGGCTTACTTTCATTTACACAACTATCGAGAATTTAATTTTTAAATTTTGTTGTGGACCACTGGTTGAAGAAAATATAATTGAGATCTCAGTTTGTCGCTGGCCGTTGAATGATTTTTCATATTCCACCAAATCGTCTATTAGCCACAATCTTGGCGGAGCAATCCATTTGATTTGAACGAGTGCAGCCAGCTTTATGTATATTGTGTAAGTTTTAAAAGGATAGTGTTTTTCTTGCAATAGAATCACTATGAGTGATGACTTGAGATTTGAGAATGTTGCTTTTGCAATTTTTTGTTGTTATAAGCAATATATTAGAATTGTATTTTTGTCGTGAAATGGATAACCATGAAATCATTCAAGAAAGTGTTCTGCAGCAGATCTGACAAGAATATCCCAATTTTTACTATTAAAATGTATATTATGTAAAACAGCAGTCTTGTGATACGCATTTGCTCAAAACACCATTTCCATATCACATAATCTCTATTAGGGAGTGCTCGAATAGCATGGCATATATTTTGAGTAAAGCTATTTTGAATCGCTTCAGTCACTTTCAAAATGGTTGATTTAAGGGATTTAGTTTGTAATCAAAATCATTCTAAATGTTTTCTCACTTAATTTTTATATCAGCAATCAAAAGATGAAATCAAATGATATTTTAATTCCAATGCAACATCAAAGCCTGTAATCTTGCTGAATATAAGCCAAATCACAGACAAGTCCGAAACTATGGTCGTAATAATTTTTAGGTAATAATAATTAGCTAATTTTGACGATTTAAACGTGGAAAAGTCCGCAATCATTGAAACTCTAACGTGAAACAATACCCTAGTCTTAAGTATACATAAGTTGAACCCAACAGAAAGGCCGATGAATGTAGATTTAAGCAACCACTGTCACACTAATTCAGCTATACGTAAGTGATGCACTGGCTTTTACTGATCATAAAAAAAAACAAATGGGTTTCATGTTATTGTTATACTTATTCTTTTACATATTTTAAATGAATATTTAATCTTTAGACAGAGAAAAAGATCTCCAAAGATTTTTGCATGGTCAAAATCACTTGTTGATGTTTTTTTTTCTACATATATATATTTTTTAATTTATTGAACATTCGTTTTCTTCTTCTTCCAATTGCAGCCAAACTCGAATTACTATGTGTGTATTTTTTTTTTAATTATTATTATTGATGTATGTATTTTAATAAATTTTTGCTGAAGTAATTTCTAGGTGATTGAAGTATCTCGCCAGGTCATTAATCGTGTTATTATATATATTTCAATTTGGAAGTGATTATGAAAGACAACAGCAACAAATAGTTCAATATTCTTAACTTTGTTTCTACTTTTTTCAGAACAATTCAATGCAAAATAATATTTTTATATGTATATACGAGTTAAAAAGAAAATATAATTGTCACCGCATTAGATGTTAATGTCTATTTTAAACAAACGAACAGTGAATTAGCTGTAGGAAGGGAGCGATTGTAGACTGTAAGTTATTTTAAAAGCTTTAAGCACTTTTTACCCGTTTCATTCGAAAAAAATATATATTATGTACTATTTTTTCGTCTATTACAATTGCGGTGGGAAAAGTGCATTTGTGCAAGCAATTGTTTTAGGGTCTAAAATTTCTCAATCTTTTCATTGAGTGGAAGAATTTTTGAAAAAGTTTTAATCCCTTTTTGATACTTAATGTCTTGTGTAGTTAAAGTGTTAACATTGAAAAAGAATTTTTATGAATTGTTAATAATTACTTTTTCAATTTAATTAAGATTAGCTCAAATTAAATTAAATATAATTGTGAATTTCAAAATCCCGTACCTTAAATTTACTTTTGTAGTTTTTAAGGATTCAACGTGACGTTCCAATCATTTGGATATTTCATGAATCATGATCTCATTTTAAGAACTCAATGGAAAGCAATTTGGAAGGATTCCATTCGTACCTTGATTAGTAATGTATCCAGTTACTCCAACAGTTTTATAGAACTATTCCCTGAAATTGTTGTAATGCATAGTGGAATTCCAACTATTGCAGTAAAAGCGTTGAAGATTTAACACTGTGATAATTTTGCATTTAAAGAAATCTAAGGGAATGCGTGGAATCGTGCTGCATTAATTGTCTGCAATAGTCGTCTGCAATAGTCGATGGTTTACATACAGGAAACATTCTTGAACGCTTTCACTGGACGCGGATGAAAATGGAGTAATTCTTGTAGTGCTTCCGAATATAAAAAGTGTTCAATTCACGACGTTCGCATTTCATTTACCTGAATCTTTTTGTCAATAGTGTGTGTTTTCTTACACAACAAATTCTATGACACCAATTAACTCCAAAGATGTTTCCTCTTTATTTTATTTTATTTGAAATTACAAAAATATGCAATTCTTACTTACAATGTGTTCAAATATTTTGCTTTATAGTTTTAGTATTAGTTAAGTTGAAACGTGACGCTATTCGATCATGAAATATTCAGTGATGAAGACGACAATCAGGACTGTATTCAATAATTCAAAATCAGTAAGAATTTCTTCCCCTCCTTGAAGAGTTTTACTTTATCAAAATGCTTATATACAACCTCATCCATGCCAACTATGTAATAGATTGATTGTATTAGATGTAAGATATAATTATTCCCTGAACACTACCAATTAAGTAAAACAATTAACGTCTCACAAAAAAGAAAAACGCTTTTCACTTATTTAAAAATTAAAAAAAAAATATATAAAAAAAATTGTCGCATAATTTCTACATCGGTTACATTATAGTGTAACTGGACAAAGCCGAGGACTAATTGTAGTGCTGTAACATTTTTTTTTTTAAAGTATAAGTTAGTACATAAGAAAAAAACAAAACAATGCTTCACGATCATGTTCAATACATTTTATATAGTATAGGCAAATTAATCGACACACGAGTTGTGCGCAAACAAACAAAAACTTGAGCTTTAATGAGATCGATTAAATCAAAAAGAAAAACAATACTATGAAGTCACTCTGTGTACACTTAACAATATCTCGTAAATCCATTGATTCCACGGAAACTAATTTTAAAAAAAGAAATTGTTTTTATTATCAATAAAATTTTTGTTTTCCTTCATTTTTTGTTTTATTTTATACAATTTAATTTAAATTGTAGCAATGCAGTGTTATATTTTATCCATTTTATTTAATTGTTTAATAATACAGAACAGTAATTATTTCCGTCGAATACGCATGTTTCTTACTGCTTTGTCTATTTCTTAAATCCTGCATGAATCGACCACATCGAAAGCAGTGTCTTAGTGTTTGTGACACACACTACTCTCTGCATTTCAAATAGATTCTTTATATTAAAGTATCCTGATTTTAGCAAAAAACTAAGGTAAGCAAAAATACTATTCGTATTTGACAATTATTGTTCTTCCTTTGGCATTTATTAATTATAATACTACATTTAGATGATCAAAATGACTAAATTATTCCTTTATCCGAATTTGTCCGTTAATTTCAAATCTTTTTTTGTTATAAAAACTTCACATATCGTAGTGTTCTATGAAAACGTCTTGCAACATTTTGCATATTCGTATTAATTTTTTTTTTATTAAACAATTGGAAAATATAAAATCTTTTTCATTATTTCTCCTGATTTTACACTTTCATTAAATTTATGCAATCATTTATTATAACAATCTTAACACAATCTAATAGTTTTTATATATGGATTATTTTTAATACTGATTTTTATAAATAAATATAAATAAATATCTCATTTTCGATGCCTAACGAAATGAATCAATGACCTTGAGAAAGTATCGTTGCAAGAGGAATTCAATATTGAAAGCCAATAAAAATGAAACCGAAACTAGATCAAGTAATATAAGAAAAGGATTAGTGTGATTTAATATCAGATTATAAAAGAAAATAAAAATGGGAGGAAAGAAGAAGAAAGGCGGACTTCTAAATAAAATGGTGTTAGTTTTAAGATGAACGTTAAACGTCTGTGTGTGTAATTAAATAATATGTAAATAAACAAAATTCTAAAATGTTCTCAATGAAATAAAATTTAAGTGGATCCAATACTCATTTTGAGTAAATCATGCCGGGAAATAATTATTATAATTAGTAATGTTTAAGATTATCTGTAAATAAGTAATAATCAACTCACCGCGAATGAAGTCAGAAAATAAATAAATCAACTTTAGTTTAATATTTTCGAATTATAAGAATTAAAAGAAATATGTAGTGAAGGTTTTTTGATTGTCGCCTTATAATGCACACACTCGCTGGATGTTTTCATCCTGTGGAAAACACAACAACAACAAAAAGATTATTTTCAATAAAATTAAGTAAAATAATTTAAAACTAAAACTTTTGGAACATCTTTAATTTTAAGTGATATCACAAAATAATTGTAAAAAAAATAAATAAAATAATGGAAATCCAATGGCTGAATAACATGGTAAAATTGATGTTGTTAAACATTATGTTATTTATTAAGTGCAGATTAAACAAAATTATGAGAAATTATTTTAAAATAATGGAGAAGTGACTTTAGAAGCAAAACTGTCGGCAATTGTATTCGAATGTCATTTATAGTACAGTCAAAAAAACAATAAAAATTAACTTAATTGCTGTAAAATTGTTTAATAAAAGATAATTTCGTGATTTTTATATTAGTGTTTTAAATGTTACTTTCTTTTCTTTTTTTATTCAAGATTCTACACTCATTTCATAGTTTTTACATCAAGGTACCTATTGAAAAGGGCTGAAACGCATCATATAAAATATCGTTTTAAAAAGGTTATAAATATTTATTTACATTTATTTACAAACATAACATATAAATAATTATTTCGGTGCTGAGCACAGCACTTTTGTGCTGGTAACTATTCTTTTGTAAATCATTCTAGGAGCTGCGATTCCGTACAACAAATCCATGTGATTGAAACCAGGCAATGATCGTAACGTGAAACATGTTCCTGTTAATTTTGGCAATAACATATTAACGTCCTGAAATTGAGGAAAAACAAATAAACAATAAAATTATGTTATTTCAGTGTAGAAGTGTGATGGAAGATATATTGCGGTTTGCGATAGGTATAACATCGTCACCGCTCACCTCTGTTTTTCCACCCTTCACTCTTTAGTATAGCAGTTCCACAACATACAATATATTGTAAATACCATCAAAACTTTTTTGTATTTATACTAAAACCGCAACAATCAATTAACCTTTTGTAACGGCAATAATTCTGAATTCATAATTGGCGGGCTATGGTTAAATTTTCAACGCATCAACAATTTTTAACGATTCAAATGGCGGAAACCTGTGATAAATCGAATTATTGTAAAATGGTGATTGATTTCAATATTTAAATAGTCCAACTGCAGCGGTTGGGTGTGTTGTGATGATTATAGTGGCAACCAGAACCGAGAAATAAATACATTCATTATCTACTTTATAATAATGGATGGGCCGGTGACCGAGCGTCTACGGGGTGGAGTGTGGACCATGATTACTAATTGTCGCTAGTTTAATTCTGAGCCCACGCACTTTTTGGATTGTCCGTTCCTGAGATTGTTGACCGACACAAACCTTGGCGTTTTAATACAGTAGGATACTGCAAAGTTTTCCATATAAACTTGACCGTTACTTGGAAAATTTTATTTGCGGTACATTTTGTTATTATTTTCCAAGCATTTAATACAGATTTTCAGTAGGTATTTAAATAGGTGTGTTCATTTTAAGGCCTTATAAACAATTGAATTAATCTTAAGTTCATCTTACAGGATTTTACTAATTTAAGATTTCGAGCAAGTATAAAGCTAATAAAATTAAAGTTAAACTTTAATCTCATTTCTTGTTCATGAAAATTGGTTGGCTTATAGTACGTAGGTCCGGTTACAATAATGGTTGGTTACTTTTTTCCAGTCAAGGGTGGTTTTGGGGGGTTGACTGTTGAGTTAGGATAGAGGTTGGTAGTTATCACTCATTGAACTTTTTTTCTAACCAAAAAGGCACATAACGATTTTTATGAATATTTTACCTCAAAAACGACGGATTTTCATACTAAGTTTCAGCGCTTATTTTACCCCCTTAAGGGTGAAATTTCAAAAATCTCGCCTTATTCCCTGTCTACATCAAAAAGGGATCTCTATGCAAAATTTCAGTTTTCTAGCTCTAGGTCCAAGAGTTTAGGCTGGTCGTTTATAAGTCACTTAGGATTGGTCTTTTCGTAAATTACAACGCGACATAGTGGCATCGAAAGTAGTCAGACAGACAGACAAACACTTCCTTTTATAAGTATAGATGATGAAAATTAACTTTAAAAATTATTAACTATGTGTAATTTGCCTTTAGCAGCGTGTCAAAGTCTACTATCTTTGCCTCGAATGCAGCACGCAGCCGCCGCCGGAGCATCGCATCCAAGCCGGCCGCAGTTGTCTACAAGGTCAAAAGTCGTCACTATTTATTAGAATGAACAATTTTATATGCAGTTTTCCACATTTGCAATAAAAAAGTGATTAACAAATAACCTGCATTCGATGCGTTGCCCACCTTCAGCAAACTGCTGAACTATTTCCAGTTTCATTGAGTTTTAGAGCATAAAACGATGCAACTTGAAAAATTATAGATTAAGTTATATTATCGTAATAAATCAATAATATTTAGTTAATTTTGTGTAATTAAAAATGCATTTTGTTTTTGCTGCAACAAAACTATATATAGGCAGAGCCACTTGGTATTCAAGTTCACTTTGTAACGATTGCAAACATTATAAAAATAAAATTGTTGCAAAACTTGTTCAATATTTTTTTTTATATTCATTCGATTTTATTGGCAGAAAATTGTTACTTATAGGTGAGAGTAGTTCGCAGCACTGAGAAATCATTAACAAGGAATTAAATAATTTAATTGATGAATGCAAGAAAGCACGTCATGTGCAAAAACATTGCAGGTGAGAAAACGGTGTGTAGTGGATTATAGAAAATAATATGAGACAATATCAAAAAATGCGGTGTACGATAAAAGGAAAAAGAGTGTTTGCCGCATATTTAAATATTTGAATATTAATGATGAAAACAACGAAAGTTTTTGGCATACTTTGAGTAATTTCATCGTAAGACTATTGTATATAAGGTTGCTTCAGTTGATTGTTAAATACAAATTCCCACTTGTAAATTTTATATTTTTATATACATACTTTTAAACAAGAGGCAAATAGTTAATAAATTGAATAAATATAAGCTTTATTAAGAATAACTTAATTTGCAAATGTTGCAAGTTGTACCGATGGAAAAATACACCGAAGATGAATTTGGACATCTTTGAATCACTTATTTTGTGACGATAATCTCACAAATCACAGCTTACTATATATGCATGTTGTTACGTAAATGACATGGACACAAAATGGATGCTTTACTTTTATAGGTATGGTCATCAAAGTTTGCGCAACGGCCGGCGCGCGGCGCGGTGCGGCCTGGAGTCTTATTTAAAAGAAAACCGTTTGGACCGTTAAAAACAATGTTACCGACAATTGCTGTCGATAAGGTTGACAAAAATGCCAGAATATGATTAAAATTATGGCATTTTGAACGAGCTTCTTTACAATATGGAAAGGAACATTTTGAACATAGAATTTTAAATCTGCATAAGTACCTACTAAATATGTTCTAGTGTCAATGTGAAGTAGGTACCAAGACTGCGACCGCGGTATTCCCATAACGACTTTTGGAATCTTTGATAAACATCAAAAGTGACAAATTTCTCTAACCCTTTTATTGTAACAAATTCGATCGTAAATATAAAAATGTTGTCTCAGTTCTCTTCTATATATGCTTGAAGAAAAGTATCTTGTAGCTTGTTGATTTTAGGATAAGCCCCATAAAGTTTCACTTATCTTTATTCGTTTTATTCAAGGCTGTAATGTTTTAGAGAAGAACTTACAAAACTCATTTAAGAAAACATTCCTCGGAGAACTCAAGATTCTTAAATGTTTAAACACATCTTTGATCAAGACGACCCAGCACTTAGTGGCTTCGGTCAATACTTTTTTGTCTTCTACGTTTTTTTATCTAATAGGTATAACAGAAACGTGGAGATTTACATTATTTGATTAAGATAAAAATGTTTATTTGAGTTTAATTTCAAAAGGCAGTTGGTCAATATTATTAATGTAATTTAAAATTATAAATTTTTAAATTGTTTCTCTCTATTTGAATTTTTGTTTTAATTTCTACACAAAAAATTTAGTCTCGTGTTGATAGTCTACTTTTTTGTTTGTTTCGAAATTATATTGTAAAAAACAATAAAAGTCTTCAGTTGTTTTGGAATTAAAGTTGGAGCAACAAATTAATATTTGGTTCGTATAATTAAATCAGTGATTTATTTATATTATAATTTAAAAAAATTTGGTAAATCGAGATTGGAACCATCTGTGAAAGATGTAAGACTAAATTAAACTGAATGTTTTTAAACTAAAGTAAATAGCAAAAGGATTATGTTACCAATATTCTTCCACGTTGTTTTTAACTTTGCAATTTAATAAAAAAGATTCTAATATTTGAATTTATTTCTAATATTTGGTTAGTTGTTTTTAATTTATTGTTCCTTTACGGAGAGTTTTATGTAGTTCTTCTGAGTCAGTTCAGAAATAAGTTATTTAAATTTCAATAAAATTGTTCCTTCGTAACTCTTCCCTTAAACCAGTTCAAAAATTTGTTGACCTTTTCACGTAATCGCGACATTGTTGAGGTCACTGCTTTTTATATTTCGAACAATATTGCTTTTGTGATGTGAAATATAAATATCTAAGCTCTGCGGAATACAGCAACTAATTTGCATTTGGAACTGGCTCAAGGGCTGCCAACGTTTCTATACCTGTCTGCAAAAGTTGCTCTTATTGGAGTGCATTACCTTTCGGGTGACTATAAAGTCCTTCTGGGCGTGGTAAATAGTCAAAGGCACTTTAACATTATTAAGGTTGTACTCCGGCGGTGTTCCATTTTTGTACTTCTTGTAATTTTCTGACGAGCTTCCATAGTCGAACTTTTGAAATCTCCCTGAGGGTAAATAAACTATTCACCAAAAGTTTCTTTTCCTGTAAATGTATTCACCTGATGCAACAAGTTGGCCGAAATGAAGGAACTGTTTCGTGGATATTCCTGCAGGAGTTGTCTGGAATATTTCTGTAAAGATATTCTGCGGAGAGAGGAGTTTTAGAAATTCACTACTAATTCTCGTAATTATTGCAGTTTACTTTATCCAGGGCGTAGTCACTGAATCCGACTACCAAGGATACAATGAACGTACACAAGGTGTAAAAGGGTGCTTTGGGGCCGCACAACATTCGACCTGCCCATCGATTTAGAATCGTATTCGGGAACAGTTCATGGATTCCCAGGAGTGAGGTTATTGCCTATAACGATCACTTTCATTTTCTCTTTTTTTTTGGTACTGATTGTTGTTTACCCATATTTGATCTCTATTCGCAGCCACTTGCCGCAAGATCGGACTCTCAAGATGAGGAATATACGCAACCGGAGCCATTAAGTGTGCAGATGTGATTTTCTTGTTGTATTCTGGCATTTCGGAGAGCATAACAAACAGGATTGTAGATCCTTGTGAATGTGCCACGTAATGGAGTTCATTTCTTTGTGTATAGCTAAGGATATAATCAAAAATTGCTGGCATATCATAAATGCCCATTTCATGCCAAGAGAAATCCCAGAATTTCGCCGAATATATACTAAAATCCTTGTGATTCTTCGACCAGGTGTTTCCTCTTGAATTTGGCAACCAGACATCATATCCTTGATCGTGTAAAATACATCCTAGTGCGTGATCTTTTCCTGGCAATACGAAGTCAGATGAAGAGCCAATCAGTCCGTGCATCAGGAGAAATACTTCTGGCTTCTGAGTTATGTTCTTTGGTGGTATCCTGTGCAAGGCTAGTATATACCCATCGGTGGTTGTTACATAGTGTGTTTCGTAAGGATATCCCGCTGATTTGAGCATTTCAACCATTTGATCTAATCCATGGACGACAACCACTTGAATGACCAGGGTTAAGATAAACCGGGTCATCGTCTTCTTCTTGTTCTTACATGCGCGATGTTTTTTTTTCAAACGTTACATAACTACTTTCACGGTCTTGGTCACTTGAATATCCACTGTTCACTATCTAAGATCTGTTCCTTATATCTATTATCAGTTTGGTCAGTCCAGTTAGCCCAGGCTCCACTTTTATTGCAATTGAAAATTATTCATTCACGATCAACGGACACTAAAGCATTTTCAAATCTAATTGCTCTTGCAGGAAAACTGTTTATTTTGCCGACAGGCTTTACACACGAGTTTCCCTTTTTGATCTAAAAAACTATATTTATCCGCGGACCGGTATCGCTACCTATCGTACAACCGCACAAACTTGTTACCGTCCCAAAGGTGCTGCCTCGTGCGACTGACGATATTGAAAACTTCGCGATAACTAAGATCTGTGGACCTGCTCAATTTGTTACTCTCATTTATATCCCACCTGCAATCATTAGGAGAGGTGCATCAAATTTTCAAGGTCAAGAGCCTGATAACGCGTGTCCACATTGAGACAGTGTGAAGTTCATGCTCAAGCCAAAATAATCCCTAATGCATGAGTACGAGCAGATCCCAACGGACGACGACGACCGACGACTTCGGGTTTCGATTCTCGACCACTTTTAACTTCTGAAATAAGAGTCGACTATCAACATAAACAACAAATCGAAAAAAATAAAATACACTTCTTAAGAAGTATTGTTTATTTTCGTAAGTTTAATCCATCCACGTTGACGCACGAATCCATCCCGGCAATTCACTTCCTGGTATAATCGTTATTTTTATTGTGAAGTAATTCGGAAAAACAACAATAAATTAAAAAGAACAAACCATAATAATGTGGTTGTTGATCTCTCGGATGAAGTTGTTCGATTTTAACATTGTTAACCTTCTACCTTCATCGGCTCGAGCCTGACTGTCGCTTTACTCGGATGCAAATTGAGAGTCCACAATCACACTTTGCAGATTCGTTACAAACTCAGAAAATGTTGTGATTTTATATTTATAGAAAGTAATTTTGTTTCGTGGATTTATGCGGATTTTTCTTTCTATTTTATTAGTGAAATTTTGAAATTGTTTCTAGAAAGGATGAACCGAAGTTCATGCAACTGCATAATGTATTATACCTTAAATGCAGAACGGAAATTTTTAAAATTTTCTTAATAATTATTTTAATTATTTTGTAGCAACAAAAAACTGGTGTTTCAGATGAGAGTGTGCTGATCAGATTGAGACTCATATCACAACCATTGGCATGCAAAAATGCACCGATGAAATTAAACATTTTGCAGTTGCAGTTTTATCTATACTTATAGAAGGAGGTGTTTGTCTGCATGTCTGCCTGCGTGTGAAGTTCAGATGAATTTATAGCAAATATACAGGGTGTCCCGAAACTCAACGTCAAGCCGAAAGCGGGTGATAGGCCTAGGATGCATTTTAAGCATTTTGACAAGGCAAAAAAAATGTCTTTGAAATGGAGTTTCTATCGAAAAAAAATTTTTTTTGTCTTTTTTTATGAAATAATCCATTAAGTGTCATACCATTTCGGAATCAGGACTAAATGCGCCAACTTTTAAAGTAACTTGCCAAAGTTGCGTAGTACTTTTTTTTTCAGTACAGTCAGTTAAAGTTGGGCGATGTAATAATTTTGAGTACATGGTTGTGCAAAAAAGTGATATTTTCTTTAAAATTGATGCAGTTGCGTTTTAATTTTACACTGTAACTTGTAGAAGGGTTCTTCAGGATTGCATAAAAAAAAAAAAAAAATTAAAAAAGTAACGGTTTGTAGTCACAGTACTTGAAAGATCATCACAGAGTGTCAATTTTCTCGATTTTTTTTTTTGAATCCTTATAACTTGAAAACTGCATGACTAAGTTTTTTTTTTATTTTTTTGATAACTGTTACCACCTAGCCTATCACCCATTTTCGGCTTGACGTTGAGTTTCGGGACACCCTGTATATACATGGAACTTTAAACTTTAAATGTTTTTCTAAAAAACATTTCATTCATTATGTTGAGTTGTAATTATAAAAAAACTGACTCATCAACGCCTAGCCTAAACCCTTGAACCCAGAGAGCTGAAACTTTGCACAGAGGCTCCCTTTATGATGTACAGTGTACACAAACACAAGGAATAAGGTGATATTTTTTTTTGAAATTCCACTCCTATGACGTAAAATAGAGGATGAACGTTTGTATGAAAATCTGGCATTTTTGAAATAAAAAAACTCATAAAAACTGGAATTTGGCCTTTTCGTTAGAATAATAGCTCAATGAGAACTACCAACCTCTGTGCTAATTCAACCCCCAAAACCACCCTTGAGTGAAAAAAACTAACTAACTGTTATGGTAACCCGACCTACGGAAACCAGTTTTATGTAATATACGTCGCGTTTGGAGTAGTTGTAAATTCAATGGGTATAATATGATTTAGTTACGTTATAATATTGTGATTTTTACCGTCTCGGGTAAAACCAAGTAGATCTGCTAGTACAATATAAATAATACCAAATTGATTTTTTACTTGAATATAATTCGTTGATTTTACATAAAAAATATTTTTTGAAGAGGTTTTAATTTTCTTCCCATGCCAAACATTGTTCAATGTTATTCATGCTGAAATTTCATTAAAAATACCGTAGACAGCTCTGTAGAGGATCACCTCCGGGCCGGGGTCTAGTCATCTGCCTACTGTAATTTCATTCGGTGCACTTTGCACTTGACCTAGGAATCCACGGTTTTTCAAGAAAGAGCAACCTGATCTGATTTACCGACGTCATGGCGCGTCCCTGGAATGAAAGCCCTAAGACACACGACAGACCTTCATAAGGTTATTCAATCTACACAAATCACAGACTTGTATCTGTTCCGTGTTTTATGCAAATTATTTTTCGAGATTATTACAAAATTTTATGCACCGATTCGAGGGGAAGGGGGAACCAATCAAATTTAACAAGCTTGCGTCTTCTGCTTCTCACAATTACCCAAACAAGGTCAGGTTGCTGTCTCCCGTCAAAGTTACCTGTTGTAAGTTTGGTCAAGTTTGTTTATATTTACAAGGCGAAAGTGGAATATTTTAAGGGTTTCAATCAGATGTAATATTTTAGATTCCATAATCAACTCAAGTAAGAGGCAATCGATTCTACTGCAGATGATTTGGAAGAGGACACTTGGTGAGCGGCTCTTGGATCCGATTGCAATTGATGAATTGCCCTCAACAAGTCAACACTAATTCAAAACGTCCATTTCCGCGAAGGTGGCTTGAAGACTGTTCAGTGTTGAGCATTCTTAAGGCATATCATGAAAACGAAAGTTTTTTTTAATTCATCTGATTGAAAATTGATCACGTAAGCGCTATCAATCAAATAGTTCCAGTGACCACCAATGCTGAAACGGAGTCAGCAAGAGTAATGAGCATTACAGGATTTCTGGCCCTGAGCGAAACTAATTCCGTTTGTTGAAATCTCGTATAAGAATAATTGAGAAGTGGTTGGAGTGAGCTCAGCACAATTGCTAATGATTTTTTTAAAGCTTAATTGGTAGCGTTTTAAGCAAATAATTTTCACTTTAATTATGTCGAAATTGGTTAGCAACAATTTTGCAGTAAAGTTACTATTCAACATAGTTCTTAAGTGCTGTTCAATTAATTAAAATTCTAGTAACAATTGACGTAATCATCTGTCATGTGTAGTTTTTCAAATTAGTGGTTTTGGGGTTGCTGACCGTCATGATGAGCAATTTGCAATTGTTGGTGCAATTTTGTAGAAGTCATTAATTATTTCTCAATATTTACCTCAACAGAAAACTAACATTTTTTCATGTTTTTAGATTTTTAGAAATCATTTTTTGGCAAAATATTTTACCTTGGTTACACAACTTTCTTTGATGGAAGGATAAGAAACCACAAATTCATAATTATGTCTATTTAAATTAAAGTTGATGGCCTTATTCGGGTTATCTTTTTTTAATAATTTATTTCTCTTTTGTTGTTTATGCTTTTTAAAACTGATTCAATTTTCGTGCGGATGTAGGAACGCGAAAGAGACTATACACCATGAACAAACGTACATGAAATAAAATAGAATCAAATTTATTGGGACAACAATTTGTATTTCTAAAACGCAGTTTTTATTTTGTATTTATCTACATATTTTCTTCCAAAAAAGAGGAACATTTATACTGTTGCAGCAATACATTATAATTCAGAAAAATACATCGGTATACATTTATGCGATTTTTACATACTATATAACAACGTTTACCAAAATCTAACTGGATTTAGTTGACCAAAAAATACATTTAGAGAGCAAGATAAATCCAAAAGTTAGCATTAAGAAATTTTCGATTTGCAAAATACATGACAATAAACAGAAAAATAGCTTCCAGGACCTCAAAGGAATCTGTCAGCACTTCATGCCACAAAGCCTTAAACATTAATATATAATTTACTTTTCTTTTTTGGACGAACGACTTTCATCTGTTATTAAGCATTTTTTCTACGTGATTTATTCTCGCACTTAACTAATGGACGGCCACTGACGTTTAATTACGGCGAAATGTGTCATCTGGAATGTGTTCGTCTGCTGGCATCGACGCTCCACAAATCCAGTTAGGCAGTATCCCATGTTGTAGTCCTCCAAGGATACATTCGAACTTAGATAGAGTTTGAAGTCAGCATCTCGAATTTTTTTCTTGAAAGTTCCTAAAATTAGCAGTGATCCTTTATCGACGGCTAACATTTGTGCCTTTGTTGAATGACGCTGAGATCCTGTGACCTCTTCTATTGTACATCGATTTGGTTGCCACCAACACGGCGTTATTGTCCAGTAACTAGAAGCGGCACTACGGGCCCAACTTTCTTCTGGATACAATAATATCTGAAGTGATATGAAAAATTTCCATTACAGAAAATGTGCTTATAATATAAAAAGGGAGATTGAATTTTGAATAAAAGAATCCATTAAGGGATGACTTTTTTTTATTACATTCAAGATAACTTTGGGAGTCAAGAGAGTGAAAACTTTAACGCTAATGGAAATTGAATCGTGAATATTCAATAATAATGAAAAGAAATTTTGTTTTCAAAATGGCGGCGCTGTGGTATGATGACGTGGAAGATTTATTCGATTTTAAACAACGAAATTTCAATTTTGAGTAGACAGAAACGGATACAAATTTATTCACGTATGTTACAATCCCTGATTCCCAGGATTTATTGAAACTATGGCAGGTAGGTATACCTATGTAAGCATTTTGATCACACTATAGATCATATAATACTAACAAAATAGGAGTTGTTTGTCCGGCGGAAAAGTATTTTTAGAATAGAAACAATACGATAAAATGTGATCGGATTTTAAATCAATATTAATTAATTAGTGAATATGCTGTGAATAGTGAATATGATGTGAATGCATCTTCTAAAATATAACGAAAAAATAAATAAAGGGTAAAAATTTTTTTAAACAAGGAAAAGGATTTGTTAATTCAAGAAATGTTCCACTTCCTTCCATTAATGTCGGAGTAGTTTTTTTCTGCACTATTGTTATTGAAATTGCAGTGTTCCTCATGTGAAAATAATCAGTACAACTCAATATAACATATTCCGTGCTGTGCACAGATTGGATTGGAATTGTTAACTCTTTTGTTTTCAGCAAAATCCGCTTGCATGCATGTCCGAAATAAGTGATTAAAATGCTATTGAATCCGGACTTTTTCCTGTTTTTTTTCCTGTTTCTACCTATTTATTTGGATTTATTGCAAAGAAAAGTTTTCCCAACTGCGGAAATCTGTTGGTAGCAAGTTATAAGCTAAAATGCCAAACAATTTATTGAATGTGATTCTGGTTTTGTAGCAAAAATAAATCTTTCATTTCTGCAATATAAATACATCTGATAAATTTTGTTCTCAGCAAAAAATTTAACTCCACTAGAACCTGGAGGATATGAATACTTCTGTTCCATATTTTCATTTAAAAATATGAATGTCCGTGGAAAATGTGCACGTAAATAATTTTCTATTAGCATGGCAAACACTAGTATACATTATTTCATATGATTCATGTTATTTTTTTCATATTTTGTGAAAAATAACAGAGATAAAAACTTTCATAAAACGATTAAAGGTCAGGCAGGATGATTCACCAGAATTTACGAGACCTCATTCATAAAGTGACAAAGGTCAGAACAACAGTTCGGAGAAAACTTCCTGATACATATCCGTGTCCTTCCTTGTTTGATAACTTCCCAAAGTACTCTGACGATGAAGAGCAAATAACCGGAAAATAAAGCAAACAGAAACAAGAACGCCAATTGTGCTGTAAATAGTTTCGGCTAGCTGAATGTGAATCCTCTCAGGAATTGCAATTGATGTGTGCTTAAAAGCGTTTTTCAATTCCTACTTCATTTGCTTGCACATCGCATTATTTATAGTGAATGTCCATTTGCAGGCTTTCAGGCGTTCTGTAAAGTGTGTGCAATGCAATTAACCCGAGTCCTTAATACTCGTGACATTTTCATAATTCTCTTTATGTCCTCAGGAACTCGGTTAATCGTTGATGCCCAGTTTCGTGCAGATACAATGCCCAGGTATCCGAGGATTTCCAAAATGGGTCCTGATGTGAACGTGAAAACCATTTATCTCTGCAAATGCCCAGGACCCTCGTCACCGCAGCATGCTTTACCGTACTCAATGGCGTTTCTAAATAGCCGAAACAATTTGCAAATTAGCAAGAGTGGGCGGATTCTCATTACGAGGGTCTCATCTGAAATCGTTCACGGAACAAGCGGAATTAGAACAAATGTGGCTGGATTTTTGAAAAAATCGTTCAAA
This sequence comes from Leptogaster cylindrica, assembly GCA_963082835.1. Taxonomy (NCBI): domain Eukaryota; kingdom Metazoa; phylum Arthropoda; class Insecta; order Diptera; family Asilidae; genus Leptogaster; species Leptogaster cylindrica. Next base: position 39,551,968 of record OY720105.1, read on the forward strand.
AACGTCGAATCATCGAGGATTCCACAGAACCTTTTACGAGTTCGGAGTTGCTTCTAAGTAGTGAACCCTTTACTTTGAAATTCCAATTAAAAACAATGAATACCAAGAGGATCAGAGATACATGCGAAGGACTCTTAGTAAAAACGCCTATTCAAGGAATCCATTTACTCCCCTTTGAGTTCTTGCATTGCAACTCAGGCACGGGAAGCATTATCCTAATTTCCCAAGATAAACTGAAACTTGGACGTTTCTTCTTAATTTTCGTCCCGTTAGTCCTTGGACTGAAGACCTTTCGCCGCCCGGTGATATTTTAATTGCGAAACTTTTGCAAACTCGCTTCCCTCCAAAGGGCAAAGATATTTGGAATCCGTGTCCAAAGTTGCCCTAATGTTGCGGCAAGCAGGCTTCATCCCTCGAGCACGACTTTGGGTTATTAATGCGCTTTAATCAATCGTTGGGGTGGCAGCAGGGGGTCCGCATTGGCACTGTGCCACAAACTTTGAAAGGTTTGTGATAGCACGTAAACAGGCTTCGTACAGATTGCGGATACAGAATCCAGGAAATAGCGCGAAGCTTGAAATTTGAAGTTGTTTGGCGGATGGAAATTGTGCAGGGGAGGAGGGCTGCAGGAGCCCGGTAATGGGTCTACTTTGTCGCAAGGAACCCTTCCGCTTCCTTACGATATTGACAAGTTGTCGACGACAGAGATAAGGACTTTAAATAATGACTAACTTAGGAACTCAGCAATAAACTTGAGTAATACTTGAAGGAAGAAATGGTGTATAAGGGATGAAATTGATATAGTATAATTTAGCAAAAAAATCCTACTGACCTTGTTTGAGCTTCCGTTGAATTTGAGCAATTTCTTGCATGACTTCCCGCGACTCTCAAAGTAAACTTCCTGTGGACTCTTGGACGATGTCCTACTTCGGATCGCACAGCATCCTGTTCTGATAGTTGGCGAAGGTGTTCTGGTTCTCCTACTGTATCCACCTGATATATTGACATCCATTTCCATCGCCCTCTCCCCAGGATCACCACTTAATATACATTGTTATATCTCAAGAATGTCAATCGACTTTTATTCGTGCATCAAAAAGGAAAACTACTAATAAAAGGTGTCTTAAAGGAGATCCAGCTCAATTCCAACCAAATGAACACACAACACAGATTCGACCCCCAATAAGGACTAACAGTGTACAACTGAAATACTTTGCAGATTGAACCATTCTTTGTAGTAAATTCTGTTCATCCCTCTTTTCCATCCCCCCAGATAAGTGTCAAGGGGCGCATGCCTCTACAGTCTACTCACGAAAAATTGAACACCGATTCGATAATCATATCCTTCGCAGGTTACTTGCTGGGGCTGGAAGCAATTAAGGATGACGGCTCCGGCGAATTGCGTGAGGGTGAAAAGTGCTTAGGCCAGGGATTTTGGCCGATTTTCGGGCGCACTTCATTTCAAGGAAGAAAGCACGCATCCTAATAAACTGAATTATTTCCGCTCCTTCTGCTTGCCATCGACTATTTCAGTAAGGGACTCCTTTACAGAGGAAAAAAATAAGAAACAACAAAATAACAGAGGCCTGGACCAGGTTGCCCCGAACGTAGGAGGGTCGATTGGGGTTCATGGCAGTCGTCACTGTATCTGTTTATGACTCTGTTGGGCTGGGAACCCGTAAGTATCTAGTTTGGGGGTGGGTGGACTGGGTGGTGTCTATCTGCTTGGATAAGTCTGGAGAAAATAAATAAATGCCATGAGTTTTGACAGGAACATAATGAGAATTTGATTGCCCCGGGCGGTGTTGAGAGATTGCGACTTGAATGCAATTTAAAGCAAGTTTACAAACAATGCCAACAGTTATGATGCCTACGCTTTAGGACCACTATTATTACCAGTGGCGTTTATCATTTGAGCAGGACTAAAAGTTTCCGAGGATCATTTATTAGTTTTCACAAGAGCCTCTGGAAAATGAGTGGCCGTTCGGGACTACCGCCGGTGCTTGACGGCCGCATAAAATGAATTTTAATTTATTAATTCAAAGCAGGTCGGCCTCAAAATGTTTGTGAAGTTGACATGATACGCTACCAGAGGGAGGCAGACAAGAAGGGGGCTGACATGTGGCTTAACTCCCATTTGGGGCAATTTAAATTCGTCCTCCAAGATTTACATTTGTTCCGTTGAGGCGTGAATAACAAGTGGTTTCAAGATTCCGGGAAGATAAAGAAGTCTTTCCGGGAGTTTGTTGTTGCCGAATCATTTCATATTTTCATTCGGATCGTCTCTCCTTGAGTGCTACTATTTTGGGGTATTTTATTAATCAGAAGGGACGCCATTCAAGTTTGAGGAATATTTGTCCTACTTATGATTAGCATGATAAAGTATTCAGTCCAGGTTTCACCAAATTACTTTTTGAGTTATGTTGTTTTTTATTATATTTGAATTTGGGCAATGGAAATTTAACGGAATTGTCCCTTGTGGGATTATAAACAAACCTATTTAAAAACTTTCGAAATTGAGGATTTTAAAGCGATAAAATGTTTAAAGCCCTTGGGTATTTTTTTTCAGGAGTGATGTCGTAATTTGGGTCTTAAGCAATAAGGCATGAAGAACAATGGAGCTATTACTTTTGTTTTTTTTTCATTTTTTTTTTTTTTCGTAAATATTACGGTATTATTGCAGAGAAAATGTATAATATCGAGAAGTTAAAATATAAATAAAATATAATTTTTGTTAAACTATGTAAATTTTCAAATTTTGCTCTGATTTGAAAAGACAATTGGGAAGATTTTAATTCTTTTGTGTTTCCAATTACAAGACTTTTAATTGCAAATGCAATCATAATTAATGATTTTTATTTAACGTGAAAAACTGAATTTTATAACTCTCCTTTAGTGACAATAAAATATTCAATTTTATTAGCTGTAATTTCAATTTTTCTAAAACTCTCAACTCTCAAAATTTATTGATAATTCTTAAAAATAAGTTAAAGTGATTTTTCTTGGATAACTTAAGTGCCTTAAGTTTTTGATAAAATTAAACCTTGTAACAGTTCGGTTTTTTGTTGACTGTATATTACAAGATTTTTTTGTGTTTAATGTTAAATTCAATTTAACGATAAAGCAATGTTTTTTTCTCGGAAAACTACGCAATTCTTATTATCTTACAGAATTATGAAATCGAAATTAGCATACCTACTAAATAGATCCACTGGTGAATGTTTGAAAAGCAAAATACCATGAAGGCATTATTCAAAAAACATAAAATGCATAACTTATTCATTTTCAGATCCATCAAGGAAAGCGTTGCTAGGAAATTATAATTTACATTGAGCCATTTGTTCTTTCTTAAGTCCCTGAAACACATCCTTTTTAAGGCCATGTTATATTCATTGTAAACCCTTCTCATGGCAAAATGACTGCGCTATTCATTAATCCCAGGTTTATTAAGGGTATGTAAAAATTTACATTAATGTTGGGGTAAAAGGAGAACTAAAAAGCATCGTTGATCCAACGGCAATATTTATGTCGCGAGTTTAAAGCTTTGATTCAACACCGCACCGCGGCTCTGTAGCGGACAATATGCATAAATCCGCTCTCGATGCGTAGTCTTTAAGTTTTATATAGTCTTCAGGTGGGCAAATCACAAATCCTATTTACAAATTGCACCAAAGCTTACCAATGACAGAAAAATTGGAACACGGGCAACTGAACTCATCCGACGAATAAATGATTGATGGTGTGTCTCTGTCGCGGAATTGTTACTTCAATGTCACCGAATTTGAGAGTCAAAAGAGGAATGCTGTATTCGCGTTAAGCAAAACTTTCATGAATAATTCCTGCTTGGAAAGTGTTTAGTAGTCATGCGTTTAGCGGGGAGCGGGGAGACGTTTACAGCGAATAAATTCGTTTCCGAAATAAAAGCCATGGAGCAGCACGTGCTTTGATAGAATACGAAATTCTTTGTATGGATCCCTTTTTCCATGTTCCATCGGGTCTCTAGTCTCTCCTTGTGAGCTCCATATTTTTGACATCCAGAACATTCAAGAATTTTGACTGCCTCGAGCCAAAGAATTCTTCAAAGTTGCGGTATTTCTACTCAAACCAAATTTTTTATATATAAAAAAAAAACCGTGTCTGACGACCGGAGAATTTTTCTACAGAATTGGAAAACTTCACCCCAAGGTCGTCCGTGAAAATGGTCGCGGCTCGTTCGGAAAGTGAAATTCTAGTCTGGCGTGCACAAAAGGTGCGCCTCCACATTAGACTGGCAAAGAATTTGCTCACCTTTCCATTATTAGTGCAAATGCAAACTCACCTGTCGTGGGTCAACGTTCCACACACTAAAATTTCCAGGAAGACCACCACACCAGCACACCTCATCGGGCCAAGACCTTATTCGCGTGCGGAAGACTCCCGCCGGGCGCCCGTTTTTCAGTACCTACAGTAGAACTAACTGACCTCATCCCATGGACAGGATTTCTATGGAATTCAGCGTCAGCGGAAGGCACGGGAAATCAATTTTGAATAGACGTTTTCATATCAATTAACTTTTTTTTTGTGTTTTTTTTTAGATGGCACCAACGAACCCGGTGTCCGGGTTACCAGACGAGTGTTTGCCAATTAAGGCCACTGAATGGACGTCGTTTGTGCAGACAAACGGTTTGTAATTACCAGCGAGGGTTGCGTTAAAATAGAACTTATCCCTGGGAGGCATAGGGAGTTTTGTGAACGGTGTTTTCATATTTTTAAAATGATAGCCTTTTTCCTTGGAACAATGTGGACGAAGTCATGAATGCTTTTACGTAATTTACAACTGAAATTATTATTCAATTTCATCGTGAATTTTCGTAAAAATTCAGTTTATAAGTATTGGAAATTAATTACTTTATGCCGATGGATTGAGTTTTATTGAAATTGTAAAAAAAGGTAATGCAAATTTGAATATAATGAAACTGTATAATGAACTGTTGTTGTTATTTTACTCTATTTAAGTTGATTCGAAATTTGCCTTGAAATTCAATTTTTAAAATAAAAATTCACTAGTTTTGTCATTTAAATGGAAGTCTAGCTGTTTTAGTCCAACCATAAGAAATGTTCTTGCTTGTCAATCACATTTATTTTATTTTTTTATTTCAAATAAAAATATGGATTTCTTATAGATTAATACAATTTAGAGTTCCAATAGGAATTGAGTTATATTATGTAAAGGATTGGATTACTTTGAGAACTGACTCATGGTAGGAAATGATTGTTATTGTTCGTTTGTTTTCGGTTTTCTGCTGACCGTACTTCTTCCAACAACAAAGTAACATATTTCGCCTTTAATTACTCGCGGGCAGAGCCTTACCTTGGCCTTCATCCATAATGCATTTCATCTGCTCTGGCCAGCAATTGACATATGGTCGGCGGTTGTCATTTGTTAGCGGATCCAATCGCTTGATGTTCCCAACCACCCAGAAGTCAAACGAATCTGCTTCTGCATCGAACCGAACGCGGACAACATCAGTTTCAACAAAAAAATATTCTTAAGACGTGATTTATACTCATAAATACAATAAAAAAATTCAGTCAATAGCAAAAAAATCACTGAAAACACTTTGTGGCGGGCCTCCCCGAACTTATTTCGGTGACAAGAATTGTAACTGCGGAGGCCTATTCCCCTTTCGGGGATACATTGACCATATTTTAGATTAGCTCATTCGTAATCTGATAATTGGGAGATGACCATTAATTTTATTTCGGTCAAGTCCTCATTAGCACGTCCAATTTTATATTTAAAAAAATCCTCAATTCGAATCATTTCAGGTGGCTTCAACCATCAGTTGGAAATCGAAGGGATACTATCAGAAAATGTGATTTTTTACGGAGCTGTGTTTAAAAGCATTGGAAGTTTAGATTATTTCCCAAAAAAGTTGTTCGTTCCCAAAATTTTTTTATTGAAGAATTTAATAATAAAATAATTTGAATTACTAAGGAACCTGCTTGTTTGCATTCCTTGCAGAATATTTTCGCTTCCCAAAGAATTAATTTATATTTTATCCATCAGATAAATATCTAAAAAAAATTTATAATTTTTATTTAATGGAATGTTTGGTATTACAATCAAAAATTTGTGGAATCTTAGCAGTTATTTATTGAAATTCCGTAGTAAATTTATTGGAAAATGTTTCTCAACATTTTCAAACAGTGGCAACATGTTCTTGGACCAATACTTGGCTCTGCAAATTGAAGTCGATTCGCCTCAAGTGCAAAATTGTTGCTGGGGGGCCGGGAATTGCGCGCAGCCTCCAACAACAGCCCCAATGGCCAGGGGAGTTCTCCGGCGAGCTTTTCCACTGATACGAAACCGCGGCCAGTTCGAGTCGCAGCCAGAACCAACGTGATCGTCGTCGTAGCAGGTCATTGTAAAGAGTTTTCCCTCGCAGGTTTCAGAGTTTTCCTCGCGAAGTGTTTCGGGCTCGCAACGGCGCGGTCCGTTTTAAAATTTTCTGGATTCAGGTGCGATTGCCACCGTTAGAAATTTGTTCAGTTTCCGAGTGGTTCGCTGGACGGAGCCAGGTGTTGTTCGTCTTTCTGAGTCGGTAGCGGAAGTGTGCTGCGGCGTTTTCCTTCGGGGGTTGGCACGTGCAGCGGGTCTCTGTTTTGGTCTCAAAGTGGGTGGCTAAGTGCTCCTGGTGCTAAAACACATTCTTAGGTGATTTTCCAGACGCTGAAGAGGCTTTAAATGTAATTAGCAATTACACACGCAATTACAGTATCTGTGAAGGGGCTGTTTTCTTTTTCCAATAACCCTTCGGGGTTGGAAAGTTGAGTTTTCGCGAAAGCCGGCTTTTTTTTGTATTGGGAAAATATTTAAAACATTTTCGTCATTTTATTGAAATTTCATTCAAAACTCAACGCTCAGAAATTTTATGGAAATTCTATTAAACAATTGAAATGCATAACTGCTAATAACATTCGTCAGAAAAGAATAGGAAAGAAATTTATAATTTGGGTGAAATGATTTTTATTTCAAAATATCTACTTAATTAAAAAAAAAAAAAAAACAATTTTCACACATAAAACACATCAGTTTTTTATTTAAAACCATTTTTAATTGAAAAAAAAAAAAAAATAATAATTCGATTAAAAAGTAATAAAAAGGTTTTTGAAGAAAATGATTTTTTTAAAAAAAAAATTTGAATGAAACGTAATGGTTGAGTAAATGTTGCAAAATTCTTATTTCATCACAATTACAATATAAATTTTGACTAAGATTTTCGATAATATTCAATTTAATTAAAATGTTTTAGCTTTTTCCATTCTTCTACCTGATCTCTTCAGATACAAAAGCAACTCAGTTCTGACAAAATCTTAACAACTTTCTCCCAAGATCGTATCCTGCCTAAAAAATTCCCTAAAAATCCGATCCATCCATTCATTGAATTCAGACAGCCCTAATCGATGAAGAGCAATAAATTCCACAATCTTGGCAAGTTCAGTAAAGTCACGATCAAGTGAAATGAACTCATCTAAGCTGTCATCAGAACGATCTTGGCCTTCATCTCGCATGCACTGCAGAAGTCCATTCTCGATTCCGCCAAACCGATCAGTACCCGGGGAACGGAGGCGATCCTCCTCGAGGAATAAAGTGCACGAAGATGGGCCATCAACTTGGACATCGATTAATTGCCCTTAATGTCTTAATAGCGTAATTTTCTTAGAACACAAATCAACTAAATTTCCATAAAGTCGAATCCTCCTCTAATCTCGTCGATTAGCTCCTTCGTTTCTCTGTCAGGAATTGTGGCGGCCCCGTCTGCATTCAATGTGCACTACTGCGCCCTCGCCCCCTCCGGATATTTTGCATCCTTACCCCGCCGGAACAACATCGTTTGGGACATGACCCTCATCTTTTTCTAACGAAATTTCGTGAATTTGTTTTTATTTTCATATTTTAAAGGAACGTTAATTAGGAACAATTAAGTGAGCGGGTGTTATCAAGTGGACGGTGCGCATCCCTGTGATCGGTTCCGAAATTGAAAAAGCGAAAAGGACATTTAGTGTGACCGAATTACCATCTTTAGGTGCCCGAGGGAACTGAACTTTACTTTGAGACAGCCTAGTTCCAGATGAGTAAAATTTGGTTATTGTGGCTTTACGGTGTTGCTCTCCACAGTACAATCAACGCTGGCTCTGCGCCGGGCAGCCAATGTCCGGCCAGAAAATCAGTTTCCTACTTGAACGGCATTAAAGATGTCCGAACATTGCGCATAGGAGATCCGGTAACCATTGCCCTAGACCGAGGACAACAGAAACGGTGAGTAAGAATTTGAATTTTTTTTTATCTAAATCGGATGCACATCCAAATTTTGTCCAGCTCCATTGTTTTACAATATAATAAGTTTCCCAGGCGCAATAATATTTCAGTTGTCCTGGCGAGTATAGCATAGACCCCCCTCTAAGTACTTACATAAATTTGCTTGTTTCTCCCCAACCCAAACCTTGACGTAAATTTTCCAGTCATTTTCCTCGAACCAAATCCATTTTAAGTAGGATACGGTGCCAAAAATCCCAGTCACGATAAACTGAAAAATTACGAGAACAAATAAAACAAATTGGTTCCAATGGCGATGCAATAAGGGGATTGAGGAAAATTGAGGAGCGTTGGTCGTTTTGGCAGTTCTATGTCAGATGAATTTCCTCGACATGTGACGATGATGTAAATCTGGCCCACTAACATCCTTCTCAGTTCTCAACGACCTTGTTGCAAAAACAAATCCACATTTCCGATATTTTTGATCATTCTTCATCGGAAATTGGTTGTGATCATCGGTGACGCGTTTTCCCAACTTCAATGAAAAAAAATTCAGTGGGAAAAAATTGCAAAATTCAATTCATTTCACTGGACAAAAAAATGAAAATATAGAAGACAAATGCTGCAATCGGGTGGAGATTTTTCCATCTACTGTTGGTTGTTATAAATAAAATCCTCCACAATTCTCGAGATGCATTTTTCATTTTGCTTCATTAAGCTGTGTGGAGGATTGAGATATGGTGTCAGTTACGTTCTGGGGGGATAAGATGGAATAGAAAACGAATTGCATAAACATTTTTTGGCTGCGAACGACAAGCAATGGATGACGGACCATTATCTCTTTATATATGTAACAATGGGAAGTCACGAAGTGTTTTTAACTTTTGTTTAATATTTTTAAAAATTTAGGTCAATTGCTTTGATTTGGAATGACGACTGAACATTGAAGAATGAAGATGTTGAGGGAGTTCTTATAAGTACATGAAGTATTAACTGTGGAACTGGAACATCATTTGATGTTAACATCATATTGAAGTCTGGAACCACAATTTATTTTATGTAATATCCTTGTGTATAAAGCTCTATACTCTATACACAATGGTAATATAATTGAGAACCTGGGAACCGTCTTTAGTAGCATACTATAACATGGTTCTAATCTTCTAACAACTGTTCCAACGTAATCCGTTCTGTTTCAAAATCACATTCTTTTGACAGAACTTTGTTTTAACTTGAATCTTATCAATATCTTCAACAAATAAAGAATGTTAACGTATATTTACGGACGTCGGTAAACAAAACAAATACTTAAATTTCAAAGGCAAAAGTACATTAAAAATATTCTTCCGGTCATTCATTTCAGCGTCATATTGCAGAATAGTGTTTTGGTAGTTGGTCCACATGTCGTAAAACCTTAAGGCAGGTTCAGGCATTGAGTCACAACAAGTGAAATGTCACCACCCTAGTTACGGAGCTGTACGTGATATTTTGCTAAACACGAAGATTTTCAATGTGAGAAGACGAATGTAGGGGGGTAGACAAGTCTCTTCCCGTTCGAGAATGGTAAATGTTTTCCAATAGTGTAGGCCTTCATTACGTCTGTCATTATTCGTTACTGGAGCATACCGACAACGATTGGACGCATTTAGTGCACAGGACAATTAAGAACGAATCGAGATCAGTAGCGAATGTATTTAGAGCGAAATTGTTGCGGATTTGAATATTTCAAGGGCTTCATCCATTTCCGGTGCGAAAATCAACAGAGACAAACTGTCTGCCTTGAATGTTTTAAAATAAACAGGACAACTTATGACCAATAACAATTTAATTAAAAATAAATAACAATGTGATAAATCAATCTCGTCTGGATGTGATACCCATCGAAATGCGGAAGTTCAGACAGCCCCTACTTAAATGGGAAAGTGTACAAAGGGCGCAAGTAACAACTACTATATACGTGTGAAATTGCCAAGAGCTGCGTAAAGCGCGAAAATGTCGTTTCCCGTCGCTCTTAATCGGATTCACGGCAACTTTAATCGCACACGCACTGCAATAATTTTTATCCAATAAGACCAATCCCCGGACCCCTTGTTCTACATTGATAAGCGGCAACCTGATGCCATCCAAAGGGAAAAGGGGGGTTCATCAGAGTTCATGACTCGATTGCTGGCGTTGCCCAACTGTTCCTCTTCAACTAGTTCTAAATCGGTCATTGGGGACTCCGTCTATGGATCCAACAAACATCAGATGTTGTCTCCGACAAGAGGACACTTTTATAGGAAAAGCATTCGCTCATCGACAGAAGCCGTCGCTGCAGCATTGTACTCTTGGAATTTAGTTCATTTCTAGTTTATTTTTTATATTTTTTTTTGTACCCTTGCCCCGCAAACTTTTCCCAACTCTTGACGACGATTTTTCTATTTCCGATCAGCACATAGCTCGAATATACTGTCTTTATTCTGTTATGTTTTCTTTGCAACAACCCCTTTTTTCCACTAGACATATTCTCCCCGCACGCCTGCACATTGCACAAATCTAAACGATATCAATCCCACCATCACAACTGTGAATCCTGGAAATCCTCGTATTGAACTTTTTTTTATCCTCCTAATGGCGAACAAAGTCGATAGTCAGACATTTTCCGGATTGGGTAACTTGGAACCTGTTCAAGGGGAATAAAACTTTATCTAGGATTGCAGCCTTGTAGGATTTACATTAGATAGTGTCCTCCCACTCAATTCATGGGATTTGAACGTTGCCGTTGCTGTAAATTGGTTCTTAAAACTATTCCAGGGATACCATTAGAATATAGATTGTGAAAACTTTATTCTCAACTTGTAATTTAATGAGTGGACTTCGGTTTCAGCCTTCAGGTAGAACTCCCTTTAACGGATCTTAATTGGAGATAAAACACCATTTCCGATAGTCCTTTTCATAGACTGAGAATCCTTTTGTCTTTGCTTAACTGCTTTAAAATCTTCCCAAATGAGTTCTGGCATTTTCCTGTCTTTCAACTTTCGAACTATTGGCGAAATACAGCAATGAGTTAAAATTTCGACGAAAAACACAATTATGCTGAGACCGAGTCCTGCTAAAAGGATTGTGAATGCTCCTCCCAAATGTTCCACTCGTAGAATCACCATTGTGGCTGTAAAGTGAATGAGAAATGTATGTTTTCATGTTTTCGCAGGAATAGCAATTCGCTTCGAACAATTTACAGTGCAACTTCTAACATAAACAAGAAAAAATAATACTTTTGGTAAGATCCAAAAATCCTGGAACTCATTTCGACTTTTCTCTGGATTCGATTTCCAGATAAGAACAGCATTTCAAATTTTTAAATTTTTTTACAAAATATTTCAAATTTTCTTTTAATAACATATAAATTGAAATCGTCATGCAACGAAATTGTTTTTTTTTCAATCGAATTTAGCAATATTGATAAATTTCAACATGGTAAACTTATGCAATATTGTTTTATTCAATTCTAAGTAAAGTTACGCAAAATGCATCATTTTTAACAAACGTTGCAAAATTGCAATGAGAATCCATTTGAAAAATTAGTGCAGTTAAAAATCGGATAATTTGAAACGAAAAGAAGAAGAAATCTTGGAATAGTTTTAGTGTCAAAAAATGTAAATAAAACATAACTACTAATTAAAATCTTAAATTCAAATACCAAAACGAACAGAAATAATTCTCATTCTTTCTAAAACGAAACACTTGAAAATGACTCACACTCACTATACCGATTTTTCCTGATGTATTTAAGGACAGTGTTGTTATACCTAAAGTTGTTTAAAATTCTGTCAAACAATCCAGCGTCCCTGCATTTGCGAATAACAGTGTTAAATTGGTGGAAAAAAGGGAATCCCGGCTTCAATATCATTTGCAGTGGGCTGAGGAACACATTTTCACGGAAGCCATATATTCTATCCGAAAAAGGACTCTGCAGTGCATAATTCCGATTAATTAATACCACTTGCAACTTCTCTGCTACTCTTTCTAAACTAATATCACTGTTTTCAAAATAAAAACTTGAGTTATAGTTCTCGAATATGATTTTGTCCTCTGGGTTATCAAACCAATCCTGCATTTCCATACTGCCACCTAAAAATTATAGTATACTTAAAAAATCTCAACAATTTTGAATTCCTTTTTTGTTTTGCACCAAACGGTATTCTGTTCCGAATCACTTCCTCGAGAGTTGATATTTGATTGTCGTATTTCGGATGTGTGAAAACCGCTATTAGATTTGAAGTGTAAAGTCCTGTAAGATTCAAACCGAAAAACGTCAGTCCAATAAAGAAGAACCTCAGAGGAAGCAATCTGGGCCGATTATTAATTGAAACGCCCAGAACAGTTCCTAGATTATTAATTCCTGTCAAAGAAATGGATTTGTGACTATTAGTTTCGTGGTGCAACCATCCAAGAATGAACCACGACACCCAAGTTACTAGAAGGGCTATTCCAATGTACTTCCACATTTGCGCATCGAAAATAGATATTAGTCCTTTCCATGCAGGCTCGTATGAAGCGACATACACGAACCAAGTGTAACTGTCCCTTAAATATGTGTCGCTAACCCAAAAGTTTAGTTTCACTTCATTATCCGGATAGAATCCTCCAATTACAAAGTCACAAGTTCCATTTTGCAACATTCCAAGCAAGTGTGACCATTTGCCGTTCTCGTCGACGACACCGCGATCAGCGATCGTACATGTTAAGTTTAACTGCAACATTACCATCAACATAACTGTAAAATGGGATGTAAATTTCTGAACACCTACCGAAAACTCCATCTCATGCTGAATCGTTGCAACAAGCTCCCGTTCGAATCCATCGTTGCAATCAATTTCCACATAGGGTTCTGCTATTTTTGCACATAAATTTAGCGTGCAGTTTTTAAGCAATGTACGCCCTTTAGTTGACAGCAAAATTGAAGTGTGGTCGCTGGAGGATATGTTGCCAAAATGGCATCCTTTATACGAGTAAGTAGTCACTACTTTGCAGTTGTTTTTAGAATAGGTGAGTTTAATTAATTCGTAAGAAGTGGCGTTTGTAGCGAAAAGTAGTATGACTTTGGAAACATAATATTCGTGCCACAGGATCTTGAACACATTTGTGGCTATCTCCTTCGACTGGTTATAGTGTTCATCATTGTTATATAAAATGAGAAATTTCGCACCAGGATTCCAGGTAACTGTTCTCGTCAAGTAATCCATCAAAAGTGTTTTCATCCTTTCAATTTGGTCCGTCACAATCACATAGAAATCCATTGTAATAATGGCACTCCCATGAGCCTGATGAAAGGCCGGCATTTCAAAGTCGTCTGAAACGGTGCTGATTTGTCGTGCTCGTTCGGAACAGTTTCTGCAAACACTCAGCTCATTTCGTTTTTTAAGAAAAATTTGTTCAATTTCCGCTGCAGGACTCGTCATATTCGATATATGCGTGATTACAATCCTCTTGGAGCGAGTCAGAATCTCGTCGGTCCGAAAGAACGCATCAGAAACAGACTCCAAACATTTCACACCAATGTTGTGAGCTGTGGGTCCTTTGGTGTTTATTGATAGGATGTGATTATAATCAACTGGACTGGATACTGTCAGGGAAATCACTTGACTTAGGAGCAACCACATTGTTGAAACTGAACAGAGATACTATAAGTGCAGAAAGTATCCTGTTTGTTTTTTATACCTGTGTTAATTGCAGAGCACAGGACATGGGTCACGAAAGATTTTAAGTACATGCACCTCCTTGCGGTATTTGACTGCAGATATTCATTGCTTGTTGTTTTTAGATAACAATCCAACATATTTTAAATGAAAGATAAACTAAAATGTAACGACAATGTCGAAAGGACGAAATGTAATAATTTGGTCAGAATAGTGTACCTACTCAACACTCATTGCCCTTTATATTGAGTCATGTTTCAAGGATATTGTGACTCATTCTTTTTTATTTCAGACAATGTTGAAAACTTGAAAGAAGCGTAAAAGCACCTGTAAATCAAATCTTATACAAAGACTCTGACAGGACCAACATTTTGGTGATGAATATTAGCACATTAACGGCCCACACTTGAAAAATTTTTAGTCGAAATCCGTCTGCACTATTGTTGTTGAAATATTATTGTATAAAATACATATCCTTTGGCAATAGCTCATGGAACACCAATCAAAATGAGACAATGGCACTTTTCATGTGGCAATTAAATTGGATTTACGATCGCTTTTAATGCTCCCTAAAAATATGCTTTAACGTTCCTTGCAGGATCATAGGGCTCGATATACGCGTCCCACAACCGCGCTAGATTCATAAGCTTTGAACTGTGGATAAAGGCGAAATGAAATGCCACACCACGACAAGGAGCAGAGTTATGGACTTATAGTACACTCCGTGCCAGAGCCCAACGCCATTAGCCTTTAGCTTTACAGTTTTCTCGTAACCAGTAAATTTCGTTCTCCGCCCATTAATTTTGTTAACCCTTTATCACAACACGCGAGAAGGAATAGATGTGGGCTTTTGGCGGAGGAGGTCATCGATCTCACTCAAAGAAAAACTTACAAAAAAACACCAAATTAAATATAATAAAAATTTACGACTATGGAAGATTTTATTTATCCGGATCTAAATAATTTTGTTCGGATAGGTTTGTGTTATGAGTCCGACATGATTGCAGCCAAATTTTATGGCGAGTCTTGATGGTATCCCACCACACTTTGGCGTCCATTTACTTCACCCCACGCCGACAGCCATCCACCAGGAAATCTTTATTCAAATCACGTGCATTTATCGGTCTTGTAAAATGAGAAGTTTTTCGACAAGTCGAACTTCTGATGAATTTGTTAACTTGATCGGTTTTGTTATTTGTTCATTTTTATTTTTTGGTATTTCTACTCGTTTTATGTGCAATGATGAATGAGCTTCAACTTGAGCACAAAAACGGATGCAAAGAGAAAGTTTGTGAGTTTAAATTTTGGCTAGTATTAAATTCATCATTGCCAATGCCAGGGCCGTCCCCTAGACAGGACCGGGTAAAAAACAGAAACAGCGCCCCCAGTTCGCCCGTTTCAAGTAGTTTTATTAACTGTGTTGTTAAGGATTGCGTTAACACTAGGACAAATATAGCTTGCACAAGGTATCGCGTAAAAAGTGATTCATTTATATGAATACTTTTCGGTTTTAATTAAGTTATATTTAAGTTTTTTATGTTTTTTACATCATAAGAGACAACGTCTGGCAACGCTTTCTTTTGTCAGGCGTCCGGGTAACTAATAAATTAATAAATTATTAATAAATTTATTATTAATAATAATTAGGTAATATAAATATAAATTATAAATGCTTAATAAATAATTTCTGATAATTTCAAAAGTGCAATAAGCTTATAACTTAAAATTTGAGCAAAATGAGAAAACAAAACTACAAAATGCTAGTTATTAAAAAAGTCAGTATCAATATTATTATTCTGGCGTACCTACTTAATAGAAAACAAAAACCAAGTTTGTATTATAGCCTGATTTTTCTAACAAAACTAGTAGAGTTATAATACAATCAAATTTTGAACAAGTTTTCAATTTTAGAAAAGGGCGCATTCTAATCAACATTTTTACTAAATAAAGCGTAGAAAATCTCATTGGGTGATGGGTCTCATATATTAGGATAAATCATTTCTGATTAGAATTATAGGATAGTTAATATTAAACAGCTATTCTTTATATTTACTTTTAAAATTCTAGTTTGGATATAACGCTTAACAAGGAAGTCTAACCGCGAGGAAATAGGGCAATTTCGAAGTGGTATCTAGCGTGGCGGGGCGACCGTTATCAAGTTAATCCTCAGTTTTCCGGTGCTGCCACATAGGTCGCTGCAAACGCTAAGGGTTGTGAATGATTATTCGTCACAGATTAATAAAAGCTTTAGAATCCTTTAAGCTTTTAGACATTCTTTTTTTATATACACAATTCGGAACAAATTGCTTCAGAATTAATTGAATTATTGAAGATATTTGTAAATTGATTACATTGAAAACAACAATAATGATATTTCATGACCGCCTAATTTCCATTAAGAACGAAACGCGAAGTCGTGAACAATGACAAAAAAATATTGTCGTGCCTGAAAGTCCTTTTTTCCGGTAGCATATTCGACGAAAATGTCGAAATATTCGTTTGATGATTCATTTCGTCCCCCAGAAAGGGACTTGTCTTTTGTCGTGTTTTGTCTAACCATAAGAGACAAAAATTCATTAGAACTTTGTCGTCTTGGCGAAGTACCGAAGCGTAGCAGACGGGCAATAATTTCATGAAACGGAAGTAACATCGCCTTCATAATTTTCCGCAGGGATGTCAGACAGCAGCCGGCATTTGAGTAGCAAAAACGGAAAATTCGGAAAGCGACATAAAATTTCACGGCAAACTTTCACTTATATCCGGGTCTTTCTACCCCAAAAATGAAATGTAGACTGAAAATGCTGGCATCCCTCCACCCCTCATTACCTCCAAAGAGTCGAACACTAATATACCAAAACGCAGTATGGTATCTCAAAGGATACGTGCACCAAACTCAAATGCAAAGGTTTTGCACAAATTCCCTTCGCAACCCCGATGGAACTGATATTTATAGCTGGAGAAGTTTTTGGGAAATTCGCCAATTTTTCTGATTGAGGAAATTGTTGCTAGTCGTTTGTGTTTTTCACCATCTCTCAATTATGAGAAGGCGACCGAAGGACCATTATCCAGATATTCTACATTTTGCCTAGGTCCTATATCATGAGGTGGTAAGGATAGCAGAAAAGAAAAAATTTTCCTCAAGAACTGCTCCTTATTTATGGTCGAGAGCCACTTATAGGAGTTAATTTTGTTCATTGAAGCGATATCCTTTGGCATGAATGTGGAAAACTTAAATAGGATTAAACTGGTTTTGCACTTTCAAACTTACAAAAGTTTTCTTTAGTTATATCTGGCAGTTTTTACTTGATTCTGAAGTTTTTATTATGTTAAGAATCCTTTCAGGCACTTTGCAGCCTGTAGAAACATCCACCATAGAATATTTTTTATATCCTGGCCCAGTTCTAAAAGGGTGTCTTATCGTGGCACCCAACTTGCCTTATTTATCGATGGCTCCGCAAACGACGAACGCAATTAGATAGGACAATAAGTGCTACGATAATTTCATTAGTTTAGTGGCAAAAACATTAATTAATTTATGCTCAAGAGATAGACAGAGAAAAGAAAAGGATGCATAGGAAAATGTTGTTATCTAAGATTTCCTAATTGCTTTTCTTATTTTTTATTTTACTAAAAGTATTCTGAAAGTTTTGACTTCGGTGTCATTGAGATAAAATTTAGTTTTATTTTTGTCGTAAATGTAAAACAAAAAAATTGAACTTTGATAATATATAAAATAACCTAACGGAGCTGTAAAGATAACGGCAGTGAAGTTTTAAATGTTGTTGGGGTAGTGTGTTTGTTTTAGATAAGATCTTGCACAACTGCATCGAAAAACAACTCCTTGCGGATGAATTTTTGGTCCTATTTAGGTCGCGCATTTTTTTAATTCATTTTTTCAGATACATTTGAATAACAAAAATATTATATTCATTTTTATTACAGCAGCAAAAAATGTTTGTTCATCTTAAACAATCTCATTTTATTGCTTCTGGTTGTTATGATTTCAGTCTCACATAATATGCTTGTTTTTATTGTTAAAACAAAGGCAGACAAATTTCATTGTTTAGATCCAACTTCACTTTGAATTTTCAAATTTATTGAATGCCAATTTCATGAAGAACAAATATTTTCAGTCATAAAAGTTGTTTATCCAGAATCGTAAAACCAAATCCTTTTCTATTAAATTGATTATCATGGTATTTGGGTAAAAAATATATGCATGAGTTATGGTGATCTAAATCAGGAGTAAAGAATATCTAGATGGGAGATCGAAAAAAGAGACGTCATTGTGGCAACTTGGTACGTGATGTATTTCACCATTTTGTAACGTCGTTCTTATAATTTCACAACACAAATTTCTTAACTGTTTCTCATACTTATTGTTTACACTTTCAGCCATAGTGGAGTCACTTTTGCGAAAACATGGCGGAGTCTATTTTCATATCGATATATTCTCTAGATATTTACTCCGTGATTGAAATAGCAATGCTAAGGCTTAAAAATTCATTTCAACAATACATTTAAATTTTTTAAATAAGCTACCTATTGATTTTATTTTCAGACTGAAATTCCACCTCAACGTTCCTACTCCACTGCTGATTAGCTTCTCAGCAATAACACCAAATCTTTCCAGAAAATTGTATTTCAATCAAACAGGTAACTTTTTTTTAATTTAACATGGAATTGATTACTTCAACATCAAATATCACAAAAATTTCAGTAAATCTCTCACGATACATAAAGACTGATGCTAGAGAAATTTTCGTACCTTGTGCAACTGATGGATACTACGATCTTATTTTGACCGCAAAAAAACTAGCATCAATCAAGATCGAGATTTCAGATCAACATCCTTCGACTAATTGGCCTCTACTCAACCGAAGCATTCCAATCCGAGTTAGATACCAAAATCGGATGCAGAAAAGACAAATGATACTGAAATGGAGCAAAAGGTAAACATCAATTCAATTGGTTCACACGTTTATAGGGGACTTTACAGTAAACTAGACATCCACGCCATGCAGTATTGCTTGGTGATAAACCCAAATTCTACAAAGACGAACTTCTGTGAAGCAGTAACAGAATTTTGGAATAGTTCCTCAGCGAAAACAGGATGCCAGAGCACATCACCCATGGAAAACGTTTGGTTCAGGCAGAGAGAAAAGGTGAAGAAGATTGGTAAGCATTTTTTTGGTGTTGCATTTATTGTAGAATCAATTATAAAACGTTATTGAACTCAGATCCCTCTGCGACAAATGTGATTTGCACAGGACCAAAATCTCAGCAAGTAATAAAGGGGCTTGCTTCAAACACGAAGTACTTCATAGACATCTTCGGAGTCCATACCAAACTTCGCAATTTAACAATACTGCTTAAGTCAACTGCAGTTTGGTTCAACAGGACTCATCCGAACCAAATCAAAGAAAATTCTCTTTCCGTGGAGAAAATTTCAGGAATGACTAGTGTATCTATTTTTAGTTTTAAAGTATGAATATCATTTCACACAATATATTGTTATTAATTAATTGGCTTGAAGGTACCTGCAACTTCTGAAGCAGCAGAGGCAATACGTTATTTTATCCTTCCATGTGGAGGCAGTCAAATAGATGTAAAGATTTTAAAACAAAGACAGAAAATTCGTTTGGAGAAGAACATTTACAAGCCAACGTACATCACAATGAAAAATATTAAGCCCGGCGACAGACACATTGTCCGTGTGACACCAAGCAACGAGGACGAAGTGTTGAGAGCAAATAAAGTCGGGGTAAATTTCCATCCTTATTGGGGTTTACTAACCACTGATTCCTTTTTAATAGATTGCCGTCACGACAAAGGACTATTTTCCAACGCTTCCTAATTTGCCTGCCAATACATCGCTTTATGAAATTCGCTCCTTTAGGAACTGTGGATCCACAACGATTGCTTGGTATGCAGCGCCTGAAGTCAGGAATTTCAGGTAAGTACCACAATCCTGGCATCAGCTTCATCTGCAGCACTCTTCTAACAGTCCTCTAGTCTAATAAACAATATGTATTAAATTTAAAATTAATATACATATTAAAATAAGCATGTTTTTGAATTCTTTATAATCGAATTTCATTCCCAGATACTGTGTCCTTGTATTCACTATGCCCAGCAACAACAGGAGTTTGGCGGATCAAACCAATTACTGTATGGACTTCGGAAAGCGTGTAACTCGTCATCCTCAATTTTTACAAACCAATTGCTTTGAACCTACGCAAAAGTAATTAAACTTTCTTCACGCATTTCTCCAAATAATTAAACAATAATTTACACTTCCAGCAAGATGATCGAACATTCAGAACTCCTTAATTTAAATCCTGGGGATTCCTACATTGTTTATGTAACGGTAAATCTCATCGGTGGAAAATCTCTTCCGTATCAATCACTCAAAGTGAACGTGAACAAACACTGCCACAATGACCTTGATGAGGTCGTCTGGAGCAACAATAGCTCTTATTACGACAATTAAAACATTTAAATCGCTTGAGTTAAATAGAGACTCGACAAAACTACTCCTATATTGTCTCCTAAGACTTCCAGCCAAAGTTCCGAAGGCCTTTTTCTTCAACTTTTTTAAAAAACTTTTTACTGTATTTATGTGCGCTTGTCCTATTATTGTGCGTGTGTTTAAATATTTAAACTTTATTGTAACTTTAGCTAATAAGTAAATAATTTAAGAACGACAATAAACATTTATTTAAAGCGAAAAATATTTGTTTAGGATTTTTCAGATTATAATCAAATGGTAAAAAAATTTTCAATGGGACACAGGTTTACAAATTTCAATCAACTTTTGGTCGAGTTAAAACTTTAACCACACAACTCTAAGTTTTGTGAATTTCAGATTTTTAACTCTTCCCCCATGTTATTAAATCCTGGGTTTTTTTCAGATTTTTCCCTTGTTCATGCATGACTGAAATAAAAAACCATACTGCGTCCCGTCCCATTTCAAATATCATTACAGTTGTAAAGTGTAAATAGTCTGAAAAATTATAATTCTGTAATTATGTAAACTAACATAAGTTCCGCAATAAATGAAATCGAAAAAAAAACTCTTGTCCCATCGGAGTTATTACAACTTCAATTTTGAAAAAATAGAAATTTTTCATTTTTTTAGTACTTAGTCATAACAATCTAAGGATACATTTATTCGGAATGATATTATTTATTTCAATAGAACTACTATTAGGCATCTACAATCTACCCAACATAAAAGAGGTATGCTGTTTATGACACTCCTTCTCACAGAAAAAGCAAAAGGAAACGGTCATTTTTGAAATCTCACCGTTAAACTTGTGGTCAATTTTTATCATATAAGCAGCAGGAATGAACTAAATGTTCTAATAATAAGTGTTTCAGCTTAAAGTATTAACTTTAAAATGGTGTTTGTTTGATCTTTCTAACAATAACTCACGTCGTTTTTGAACTATCGACGAAGATCTGTAGACTTGAAGAAAATGGCTGCCATTTATAAACGGACAAGAAAATCCGTAACGATACATGTATCTTTAGACACATGCAGGAATCAGATAAAAAAATTAAAAATGGTTGAGCGACCAATTTCATTTTGTTTTAACCATTTGGTATGGATTGACCCACCCTAGAAGAGGAATACATTTCTTAACGTATTTGGGGACGCTGACATCGAATCCGTTATCAGTTTGTCGAAATTGAATTGATTTGTTTTGTTATACTCGATACTATTATAACAGTTTCTATTCTTACCATTAGTATAACAATTAGTACCTACCAATTATCTCGAACACTAGATCCAATCTACCTTAAGGTGCCCGTACACATACAGGTTTCCCTCTAGGCCACAGCCTCGTCCAAATTATTCCAATAATTTTGCATTGCCAGACCGGCACCGACCCACCTAGAGGCTTCTCCTTAGGCCAAAACCTCAAAGAAGCCTATGCGTGCACCTTTAGAAACACCTTTCGATATTGCTCGGGTCCAAACTAAGTCATGTAAACCTGTGAATTACTGTAACTATTTGATTAACTTTGTGCCATTAATATAATTTTTGACAGCTGAAAAGACAAAGGAACCAGGAAATTCGAATTTCGATTTTCGCTTATTTATTTTCTTTGAAGTTTCCTGCAGGAAAAATTAAATTGTCTCCACTGATTTGCAAAACTAAAATTTAAATTATTGCTCGTTTATATCACAATGGCGGACCAATTAACAGAGGAACAAATTGCTGAGCTGAAAGAAGCATTCACCCTTTTTGACAAGAGTGGGGATGGTACCATAAGCGCAAAAGAGCTGGGAACCGTTATGAGATCCTTGGGAGCAAATCCAACAGAGGCAGAACTTCAGGATATGATTAATGAATTTGATCAAGATGGAAACGGTCACATTGATTTTCCTGAATTTCTTTCTATGATGAGCACAAAGATGAAGGAATCCAACACGGATGAGGAAATTCGTGAAGCGTTCCAAGTTTTTGATAGAAATGGAGATGGTTTTATAACTGCTGATGAACTACAATATGTCATGATGAATTTAGGTGAGAAACTTACTGACGAGGAAGTTGAGGAAATGATTCGAGAAGCTGACACCGACGGAGACGGTCGAATAAATTTCGAGGAATTCGTCGCCATGATGACCAACTAAATAAGTTCATGATGTATCCACAATTATATTCCATTGAAGGATTCAAGTATGGCTGAAGTAATTTGGACAATAACCTAACGAACAATTCAAAGTATATTTTTAATAAGTAGGTTTAGTCATTTTAATTCCAAATACTTGTTTCGGGTCATTTCAGTAATCAGTTGAGTGTAATTATAATTTACTGTAAAAAGTTTATATTAACTTCCTTATGAATAAAAATTTTAATGTGTGATTTAAAGTGTATGTTATCAAAATTTCTCCTATAAGCAACCCTGAAAAAAATCTACCCTTACTAAGTATTGAGGTTTGCTTCAATTATTTTATTTTGCAAACGCAGTGATGAATATGATGAATCCCTTTTTATGTTGTACAAATCACAAAAGTGTGAAGAATTTGTTTTTATGGAAGTTCAGCAGAATCGCAATGAAATTCAAAAGAGTGCTTCCATATAAAAAACCGTCTATTATTTATCCCCAGAAATAGTGTAAATCTCTTCGTCGCTGCTCATTGAACTGCACTTATTACTTGCAGTTTGTGTGGCGCCACAGTAACATAACTTCCTCCAGCTGCAACATCCCAGCATCTTATCCCTAATGGCGAGGGTATACTGGATGGTTCCGGTTAAAAAAGTGTAAAGCAAAGGATTTAGAACGCAGCTGGCAAGAGAAATGGATCCGAAGCTGAAATGCAAAATCCAATGGATAGTTTCCGTAAAGTCCCCATAAAGTTTCATGATGAGATAGATCCAGGTTGGCAAGCGGCATACGAGGAAGACCAGCATCAGCAGCACAATGACACAAAGGACTCGCAGCTGACGGGTCTCACGGGTGGCATTTCGTCCAATTATTTTGCAGGATATTTTATGTCCTGCTGGTGAGGGCGAAGCATTTTTACATGCTGAGTGTCGTCGGATCCACATTTCGTGAGCGATTGCACAATTCAAAGCCAAAAATGCGAAAAGCGACGGAAGGAACAAGATTGCAAACACGATGACGTAATAGTAGCCATTATCACTCTGTAATGACAATTAAACGCAAGTATTAAAAGCGCATATGGATTTACGTCGTGTTGGGACAAGTGCTACGGGTCCTGATAACATTGTTTGATAACAGATCGGGGGGTTTACTAATCGCGGCACTTATCTCAACCGCGGATGTGTAAATTAGTTTAATGTGCACTTCACAAAAAACAATAATTTTATGCACCTTTTCCGCAGCGCACATTTTTGCATCCAATACTCCTTGGGCGATTGTTGCGTTTTCAGGATCAGTGAGAATAATGAAAACCTCGAAGGATGTGTACGAGGAGATCATTGGACTCGCCACTCCAGCTGAGAGACCCCAAATTAAAATCACAAATGTTCCACAGAAAATGGGGCTTAAGTCCGTTGTCCTTTTAGATATTCTTTTTAATGCTATAAATCGGTCAAATGCGATTCCAACTAAAGTCATGCTATTCACCAAAATTGCAGCCGTTGTCAGGAACGGAATCAAGCAGCACATTATATCTCCTAAATGCTGTAATTAACACATCTAAGTTATAAGATTTTCTGTTTGAACAAAATTTTCTTTTATATTTATAAATTTGAAAACATATTTACCCAAATTTGAATATATTCCGTTGAAAACTGAGTGAGGTACGTGATCCCCATGAAAACTGCTGAAATTAAATCGCTAACAGCTAACGACAGGAGACAAGCTCGAAACAATGGACGAATTTTTCTATAAAACATTTAAAATAAGATCAAAAATAAATCAAACATTTGCACAAGTAATAACCTTTTTGAATTTACAAAGAGCGTGGCAATATTCCCGAAAACACCGAAAATCAATAATAAAAAAATTATGAAAGTAAAAATCATTCGTTGAGAAGAAGTCAACGATTTTAATTGATAATCCAAAACTATTTTCATATTTAAAAACACTCTAATTCGTTTATAATGAAATAATCATGTAAATATTTATTGCTTTTATTATTTTAATTTCCATCACAAAACCGTTTCGCACACTTTCGAGTTTCGACAGTTCTGTGAGCCTATCAGTATGCAACTGATCTTTATGCGATCACTATTTTGACTTATTGGATTTGGAATTAATCGATGTCAACCGATGAAAATAATTCGAGCTCTTATCTAACTAACTTTATTAAGCAGATAGGAAATATTTCAGTCACGATAATGAAAGAAATTAACACACGTTCTAGACCTATTCACTTGAAATCTATGTATTAATTATTATCAACTCGTAACATGTTTTCAGGAGTAGCTTAATTAAAGTGGTAATGCAGAACAAATAACGATGCAAATCTGATTGTATTGGAAATATTATGTATTTTTTCGTATTGCATAATATGCAAAACTTTAAACTGTTATGAACAGAAATATTGGCATCTAACTATATCATTTTTGCAAGAACTATATGTATTTTTATAGACAATGTCTAAATTCTTGCAAAATGTTAATTATTATTATTAGAGATGGAAAAATTAAAAAAAGTGCAGAATCAAAAACAATCAACAAATAAAGCAGAAATCCGAATTACAGAGTGGTAAATGCTATTTACGGTAATAAAGAGAAAACTCAAAATTACAGCTATAAGTAGACTCTCACTCGTCCTTGACAAAATTTCAAGATCATCAAAAGTAAGAAGTTCAGTCGACTAACGAAATCTAAGAAACTGGGACACCTGTGAGTACTCTTTGAGCTTGAGATTTTCGGGTCGCCCAGAATTCAACTAAAGGCATTTTTACCATTTCAAACTGAATCGTTTTTACAATAAAATTTGTTACTTTCAAGATTCCTATTCACTGTAATTGGTACATGTGAAATTAATTTAATAACTTTTGACTTTTGTTCTCATAAGTTTCATGGTAGATTTATGTTATAATGCACATAAACACATTGTTTTTCAGAACTAAGCTATTGTCACTTCGCTGAGAAAAAAAGGAGAAGGCATTTTTATTTCAACGTGATTAAAAGTGCTGATAATCTGGTTTATAAAAATAACTTAAATATCTCCATACAATGAATTCAAACAATCACTAATTTTATCTTAAACCGTAACAGATAACATTATATTATGCAATAGCAGTAATCTTTATAAACAAATTGGTGTAAGATCTCGTTTTGAGTTTCTGTTTTTATGCTTACGTATGGGGATTGGGGAGATTGGAATTGTGTATAGAAGATAAGTGCTAATAAAGTAAACCATTTGCTCAAACTTATCTTTGGCGTTTTGCAATTCATAATTGTTAGTATGATTTTTCGAAATCTTTGTACATATAATTAAGAAGTTAACATGTGTTGAATGTCAGTTTTTTTTTGTAAAAAATTCATTGGCAGAAAATTTTGTTCATACATTGCATCACTTTGCTAACATTTGCGTACGTTTCAACAGTGATGCATTGACAAGATATGATATTAAAAGATTATTTATTACTTAATCATAACAAATCGTTATTTTAATTAAATTGTTTCATTTTCGATTTCAAACAAACATTTAAGAATCATTGGAAAATAGAAATTAAGAAAACTATTGAATTAATGCGGAAGTTCAACCATATATTGGTGCTGGGGTTATCACTTGCAGTACACCCGATTTTATTATCTCAATATAATCCCAAAGTTCGAATTTAGTTCAACGATCCTATAACATCCAAGGATAACAATTTTTTTGGGGTTAAGCAATAACTATCAAATCATCCAAAACATATACTATGTACTATACAGAATGACTTATGTGACATAAGATGCCCCGAAATAATGAATTTCATTTAGACTAAAAACAAAATGATGGGTATACTTCGAAAATTAAGATTTCAAAATCAACTTAAACTTCTAGAAAAATAAACTTACGAGGACGATAACAAAAGCAATTTTCCACTAAAAAAACATTGATTTGGCTGGAATTTTCGCCTATGATAACCCTGAAATATTTTTTCTAATTATCTCAAGTCATTATCAATGTTGCTTCGATCAGTAATCTAGCTGTATAAGATTCATCAAAATGCGAAACTCATGATCAAAAACGTCACAAGATCACTCTGAAAAGCACATCCTTTCATCACAAGTATGTATCTCATAACGTCATCAAAACTTCTCTGATCAGTGATCGTGTCGCATAGGAATATTATGATCACCATGGTCTATGGATTATGATCATGGATCGCATCCCGTTTCGCGAGAGCGAAAGCACTTGTTCCTGTGTGGCTCGTAGTCTCATGGATGCATCGCTATCGCAGCCAGAAATTCGCGTAAAGAGATTACACATCAGTCAGTCGCTCGATCACTGTTGACGCCGCTTCGGTCAGAGTATATTCGGTATCTGACTTCGGTAGGCTAAGGTTTGAACTACGCAGTACACTGTAAAGACGACCGTTATAAGACAACTTTCTTGCACGCACAGGTGGAAAGCAGCCAGCGAAAGAGTTTGTTCCAAGAAAGTTTGTAGGTGCGCGAATATAGACACTAGCGGTAACTGGTATTGATTTCTTCATAATCCATGGGATGTGAGGTGCTCTGAGCTTGTACCATCGTTGTACCCATCGACTTCCATCGCGGAGGTGTGTCTGTCTGTCTTGCAGTTCAACGAGTCGTTGTAGTCGCCCGGTGACCGCGAATCAATGTGGTCAAAGCGAAATCAACATCGATTGAGTGTGTAAAACAAAGTGACGAATAAAAGTGGTATTCACTTCATTTCCACAAGTCAATTAGGGTCCAACATCAACTGCACCAGTTCTTCTTTTTATTTAATTTGTGCACATAATGAAATTCAAAATAATTGCCATTTAATACTGTTTAGTGGGAGTGTTTGAAATGAATTAGTGACCGTTTCAACAGTCCATAACAACCAAGAATTTCGTTGAATTGGTTTGATCAGAAGAATAGAAGCTCTGGAATAGTTTTGTGCAATTGAAGTTGTGAATGAATTGGTGTATTGAGTGGTGAATGAGAGTTGGTACAACAAAGAACTGCAGAACTGTCTACTTGTGGATTACCTTGTGCCGCAGAGAAGGTTTGTTTTACATACATATACTGGAAAAGTGCATGTTGGAAAGTGGCTATGTTCATATTTTATGTAACTGTCGTTTGTTTTTGATATTGTGAGTAACTTTTACTTAACCATTCGAACATACTTTCACAGAAGGATATGTTTTGTAATTCGTATCAAAAAATCGATTTCATTTTGTTGACGAACTCATTCGAAATCTTGAACTCATTACAGTTGTACAATTTGTTGAGAAGTTTTAGAAATTTCTAACAGTGAATTAACCATAAATATCTAAACCAGTTCAAAAATGTTCGACAAACGTTGAAAATAACAACAATAATGTGTTTGACCCATAAAAAAGTGGAAACTTGATGAACTTTTGGAATAAATTCCGTGGGCATTTTCACATTTAATTCACTATAAAAAATTACAAAATGCTTCTTTAATTTTTTTTAGATTTCTATAAATCAATTACGAAAATTTCCCACCAAATGACTTCAATTCGTAAATTTTCCGCTTATTTATGGTTGTTTAAAAAGTGAATTATTATAATTTTCAGGGAGTTTCCGCAATTGTCGGCTATAAACAAATTTAATCAAGATTTACCCCCTTTTTTCTATAATTTCATGCTTCTTAAAGTTGTGCTTTCATTTAAAATCGACCGATCACTTTCAATTTTTTCATTAGCACTTCTCTGTACAACATTTAACACTGGTGAAACTTGTTCGATTCAACACAAAAAAATCAAAACAAAACCATTGTATTCTTTTCATGTATTGATTCCGGACCCATTTCTATCTTGATTGTTTCACTAAAAAAAGGAATAAAAATGCAAGCAAGGTCCACAATAAGAAAGTCTTTAACCCAAACGAATCGCAAATTTTTGTATTAACTTTCACGAAATCGATCGAAAATGCACTTTTAATACCCAAACTGACCTACTGCGTCTGATGAGAACTTTTCTTGTAGGGATTTGTTTTTATTTGCTTTCACTCTTTTGCGAAAATATTATACATAATCAAAAGTTAAAAGCATCGCAAAGTTATTTTTTTGTGCCATTAATACGAGTTTTTCAGAGTTGAACAAATTGATATTACAATCAATTAAAAGTCAACATGAAAGAATAAGACAAAACAGTTTATCGGAAAAAACAATGAATTTTTGCTTTGATTTAATTGTAGAAACATATCAGCTGTTGTGCTATTAATTTTCCTCTAGGGCCTAGGGCTTCCCGGAGTCATTGTTCGATATCTTTATCACTTATCACCAACCTCTTGACCTTGACTTAATTCAATGCATTTGCTTCATCTTTTCAACGGTTACAATGCAACATGGTTCTTGTGTGCTGTCTGTAACATCAGTGATTGAGTGATCAATAACAAAATCCATTGGTTCCATCGAATTTCCAACATCTGTGTGTTACTAAATGCCTTGAAGTCAAGTCCAGAGTAATATTTCTACCTAATCAGATAGGTAGGTAGGTACCCTCATAAAATCTTAAATTGTTACTAATTTCCATGAAATTCATTTAGAAAAAAAAGGCAAAAAACAATTTTCAAAGAATCGAATTTCTGGTGTAAATTTTCAGGTGATTCATGGAATTTCTCGGTGCACTCAATTCGCCTGAAATATAGAATAATCCAAAACCGCCAACAATTAGGTAAACTGCTGCAATTGCTGTATATTTTTCCCAAAATTTGTTATTCTCAAACACATGTTTACCATTTTTCTTATTTTTCGTAATAAACATCAACAAAAGTACCAACGTGAATACAACTCGTTTTCAATCACTTATTTCTGAACTAGTTTCAACATAAATTTCAAGTTTCTATTGCAGTTGAATTCCAAGACCGTTGATACTAAATTTATCTAATATAGAAGCTCGATAACATCGATATAAATGGCTTAGGGGTCGCCAGAGGAGTTCATGTTGCAATGGAAAGGCAAAACAAAAATTCCACATCGATTGTTCACCGGTGCTATTAATCTATGTCAGAGATAATTTCACTTTTCACACCTTCCAGCCTGAAGATCGTCTCCGAATGGGGATCCCCCGTGCATTGCCCACAAACAGTAGCACACAACTTGCACGCCATGTAAATGGAGACTTTGCGTTTTCATCGTGAAAATTCCTTGGGCAATTGACTTTTTTGAGATTTTATTTTCTGCTGGCAGTATTGGAAATTTTCTCATGACAATATGCATGCAAGCTATTTGCTGGTCTATTCCAAGATTTCTTTGGAAAATGATTTTCCGATTAAGCGAAATGCAAAATCGGATACTGTATGATCGCCATCGCCGAACCAGTTTTCAACTCTCAATCAAATTGAAAATAGTTAGGGAATATTGTTTGCGAAGGATTGAAACGTTTTACATTGCAAAGAATTGTGAGAGACAATTTAAATACTTTCACTGAAAATCAATTACACAGAAACTCGACAGATTTAAGATGACCATAGAAAATGTTTTCTAGAAGTTAGAAACAAAAACAAAAATGTTTCTTTCATACAGATATTTTGAAACTTTTTTTAATGGAAATATTACACACACGAACCAGCTGCAGCGTTTTCTTTTATATTGTACTTTTTGCGTAAATTTTGTATAAAAATCATAGAAATAATTTTAAAACTCTGGATTATAAAAAGCGGCAAAAACAATCCAGTGGATCACATATTCCGTAAGAAATTCCTCATGGACCAATCAGACCACACATAATGAATCCCATAAAAACTTCACGGCTAATTTTGAAAATTATAAAAAATAAATAGGTGAAATGCTACGCATGAGAGCTGACGTAATTTTTAATTGACCAATTTTTCAGATCAGTTCAGATATGCGTAAATAACTTTAAAACTGTTTCATGTGTAGAATTTTTTTAATTACGTTCGTAAGTTTATATAAAATCTTTTGCAGCGTGACGAGAAAATAATCTTATCAAGATCGCAAAAAGATGTCGCAATGAGCGTTTAATGCTCATTCGCTGTTGTGGAGGCTGCCGACGCGACGTACTATCATTTCGCAGCTGATATTCATTATGCAGGAAGCGCAAATCACTTCAGCCGTGATGCGATCGTTATGATCTCCAAGTGCGCGAAAAGTTTCATTATTGTCCCACACGAGGTTTCTGAACAAAGAATCATTGAAGAAATCAAGAGAGAGGACCATTCTCTGACAATTTTGTATTTTATTTGATTTTTTTTTAACTTCCGGCGTTTTCGTTTGTGTTGAACTAAAGTTGAACAAATAATTCCAGTAGCAAGGTTTAATTAACCAATTGTTGTATACAATGACTTTTAAAGACTAATATATTATGTACTTTCGTATCAACGTTTTGTAAATGTCAATATGTCGTCAGAAATTTGGTTGTTTTTCCCCATAATTGTGATATGCGCACATGAATAATAAGTTTTTATTTTTCGGCCATTGATAATAGTTATTGAATGGCATCCGGGTGAAAACTATGAACAAATTTACATCCCGTTGATTGAATATTCTAACGCAATGACAGAAAAACATGTTCGTCGAAGGTAGAAAACCATATGGATGGCACGGGAGGCGGGAAGTCTGGGGATGATCATGATCATTGATCAATCCTTAGCCTTACGAAACTGGTAACTTTTCAGTCACTTTCACAAGGCTGTCACTAGATCTTCATCAATTGAGTTTGACGAATTGCATGATCCAGTGAAAAGCTGATGGTCGGTGATCAGCTTCGTTCAGGGGTCATTGCTCCTTAGAACATTTCACTTTATTGCATAATACATTCACCGTTACTCAATGCAGCCATTTTTTAAGGTTTGAATGCTTCAAGAATTTCGTAATCACTCAATCAAGGGCGGGATAACGGTGATTGAATTTTAATTGAAAATAAATTGAGCATGTATTGTAAATAATTCGTCACGAGCAATCAGTGTTGATGTTCTTCGCTTGAAAACAGTTATTTAACCTCAAAACTTCAGACAATTTTTTCAGCATTTTTTAAAGCATATAACCATCGAGGTTCAACAATTTGTTATAACAATTTTGTAATGAAGGCCCATAAAGGCTAAAATTCGTTTACTTTTGTGGTAAATCAATCTCAAAATCCATTATTTAAATATTTTATTAATTGAAGTGACTATTAGAAAAAAGCTTTTACCTCTTCTTAGTTCCTCCCCTATTTCTGAGCCTATTAACTATTATTACAGCAAAAAACTATAAACTTTGTGGTAATTGTAATAATATTAATTTGTTCTATCAAATCATCTCTGGATTGCGTATTTAATTTAACCCATTGTTTATTTGATGTTCGTTCACAAAAAAATTATTCGTATAAAAATATGGTACATTTTTAAAGTTATTCCTGGCTACCTGCGGTAAAATATCTGCTGTGAAAAACTTATTTAAAGTGCTAAACATTGTACATAGTCTTAATCTTAAGGCAATGTGTTTTAAAATATATGTAAAAACGACTATCTTCTTTGGCTTCCGATGCAGGAAAAACCCAGCCCTAATTGCAGGATTTCCCTAATGGAAGTTCACTCTCTTACCGTCTTTGGTCCAACATCAGCTCAAATCTTACTCTATCAATATTCAAGTATGATATATTTCTTGTGGCATCTGTAGCATAATTTACGATTATTATTAAGAGTACTAAAGTTAATCCTCTTCCATGGCTTGAAGCCGCAATGAGTCACTGAGTCAGTCTTGAGTTCACAGCGAAGTCAAAGAACTGAAGAAATCTGGGAATTTTATGAATCAGTGTGGCATGTTAATTTTTTTGTAAAAGCGAGTCAGTGCCAATAAAAAAAATTAGAAAAAATATGTTGGTAGTTTTATGAGCAAATACTAAATAATCTACTAATTATAATTAAGTGGCCCACAGATAATAAAATCACCGAATTTTTCGCTTCGATTTTTTGACCACCATTAACGCAATTCGAAATCCGCTCCTCCAACTTTTCATGCATACAAATTACATAGTGAACCGAAAATCATCTTACTAAACGTACACACGAATTTGTATTATTACTTTGTTAGCTGTGGAATACAAATTAACAACAAAAACAGCGAATGTGAGGTGAAAGTTGA
This sequence comes from Leptogaster cylindrica, assembly GCA_963082835.1. Lineage (NCBI taxonomy): Eukaryota > Metazoa > Arthropoda > Insecta > Diptera > Asilidae > Leptogaster > Leptogaster cylindrica. The sequence continues at coordinate 39,584,646 of OY720105.1, forward strand.
TGGAGCAATTGCGGAAGGCTTTGAACGCATAATCAGAAATAGCCGGCGCAGAGCAGTTCGTCAGCGTTAAGTGATTGCAGTTTGGGTAAAATTAATAACAACGTTTCACCCATAAACATTGGGCCCCATTACCATCAGCAATAGTATATAAGGCATGCAGACTGCTGAGACAAACAAAGATTGCGTGTCACGGACGCGATTATGTAAGCTGAATACTTCAACTTGACTTCCACGGTTCTGTGCAAATTGTAGACATTTCTGAAGTTATTGTGCTATGATAACAGAATAAAATTTTCTACTTTCGAAACATTTTTAATAAAACAGCAAAATGTTTTAGAAATGTTCCTTTAGAAAATTGTACAGATAAAGATTCTATTCACACTAGTAACAGGTCCTTTCACTTTCAATGCTGCCAGATCAATTCCAAAATGCCAGAGCAATGTACGCACGCGCATCAAAAATCAAAACCTTATTAAATCAGGGCAGTGTGTCACATTTTCACGCGACACACTCCCGTTACTGGATACTGCATAACTTTCTTCAATTTTTCAATCGTCGTCACTTCAGAACCAACGGGCAGCGTGTATAACAAAATGTCTCGCATTGTGTCCGCGAACTCTGTGTCCGTGATCTTACGACGATTTGGTTGTCTCAGGTTTTCTACTGTTTTTTTTTCTGTCCACAAATCCACATTGCTATCATTCTTGGCAACTTTGTCGCAGCTTCGACTAGTTTCTATCGATCCACAACTCTTTAATGCTTTCTGCCAGGTGTTTTTATACGCCTCCGATTTAATACTACAAAAATTACTACACTTGACCGCTTCCTTATTCCATAATCCATTGCAGAACTGGAACATCAGCAGCAATTCGATATGACCAACAACAAATGCAATTTGCAATACAAATCAGTGTGAGTGATTAATTTCCCTCTTCGTAATGAACCATAAAAATTCTGCGACTGATTTTATGTCTCGTTAACATGGATTTGTTTTCATTGTTGGTTCACTTGGAACACATGATGTGAATCATTTAAATTTGATTTTAGATTTTCCTGGAAACTGTTTTTCAAGTATTCCAAGTGACAAAATGGTTTTGAAATAATGTAACTGCAAGATTAGGAAATATGATTCGCATTGTTTCTCCACAAACTCTTTATACCCTAGATGACGTAGATCGAAGGGTATATTAGTTTAGACTAGAGCGATCGTTTGCAACGCCAAGAAATAATAGTAACAGAAAAAAAAGACTATAATATATTAATGATTGGGAAGTTAAGAAACCGTTTTATGGATGAACGTCTGATTGTTGCTTTATTAAAATGGCAAAGTCAAGTTCGAAGATGAGTGAAATCAGGCAACTCCTTGTTAGTGACTAGTGTTTAGTGTTACCAATCCTGTATTACGTTATAGCGTTACATACTGTTATAAATACGTATTACATGTACTAATTATTTGAACGGAACTGTTCTTACACGGTCTTTTTTTACGCAATCTTGAAATTTTACAGATTTCAAAATTTTCTCCTTTTTACATGCGTTTTCAATAATTTGGAACGAATTTTTTTTTTTTACGATAAGAAAACTGTTTTCGCGCGGTGTTTTACATGATTTCTTAACAAACGTTTCTGCTGCGCTGCGATAAAACTGCCGTTTTGGATCTAGGGTATTTTAAATTGGCCTAAACCAATTATACTTCCAGATATTAGTTTGCATTCAATCGTAAAACAAAGATTTAAAAATATATATTTTTCATCAAACATCTTTTAAGTAATTTATTTTAGATTAATAGATAAAATTGATTACTAAATTTATGTTACTGACACGTTTAAACTTTACTGTTATTATTTTAATGGCATATAATTTCGATTGAGACTTGAGAGATGTGATATTCTGCGTGAAGTATTTCGCACGTTTAAATAATTCGTATTTTAATCGTTGTTGTATTTTTTTAAAGCATACATTCGTTGCTATGTATTTATAAACACCGATCTTTTCAAAACAGAAAACTATACCATTGGATTTAATTCGATTTAATTTTGATTCCAGACTACAGGATCCCACACACGTGGCCTAATGTACGACTCTAGCCGCTTCTTCTTCTTCAATTGAAATGAAGCAGACTGTTTTCTTCCACGTAGTCATTAGTTTACTGGTTAGCTTCAGCCATGGTAAAAAATCAATTAAATCTGATTGTGATAAAACTACTAATCAATTTTCTTTCAGGATTTCCTTTTATATTTACAAATACTCAACCACAGGTGATAAAATGGTCCCAGCCAGATGATAAATGGGACATTGCAAGTATTCCACGGAGTATAACTCCACACGTTCATATAAGGAATTCGGAGAAGAGTGCAATATTAATGAAAAATGATGATGAAATACTAGAACGACTAAAACAATTTAGGGACAACATCAACATCACGAAATATGAAGTCGTCAATAGTACAGGAAGGATGATTTGGTACGACTCTACTGAAGGTTCGCATTTTCCTCCTTTTGTGGACAAGGCGTTGAAATTGTTCAATTTAAAGCAAGTGGCGTTCGAAATCGAAAACAGTCTGCTATCAAAAGTTTCATGTACAGCTTGTAAGGCTGGTGCTGGCCTATTGCAGCATTATATACAGATTGGAAAAAGTCAGGATGAAATTGTGAAAACGATCTATAAATTTTGTGTAAACCTTCAGATACAAAGTCCAAGAGTCTGTGAGGGTGTGAGCGAGCTGTTTGGGGTAAGAATAATTTTTCAATATAATTGAATTGAAATTTGTACAACGTTTTGCTGCAGGGTGAAGTGATATATGTCCTCCAAAGAGTAACCCTTAGTCCAGATGAAATTTGTAGTTTTGTCATAGGAGACGGTTGCGGCGATGTGTATAATCCATACCATGAATGGGAAGTCGCCTTCCCACCTGTAACTAAGCCAATTCCCCAAGATATTCCATTGCCAAAAGAGGGAGCATCGTTCTTCAAAGTGTTGCACATCTCTGATACTCACTACGATCCGCACTACGCGGAAGGATCCAATGCTGACTGCAACGAACCACTCTGTTGTCGAATAACCAATGGACGTCCAACAACACCGAACAGTGCTGCAGGGAAATGGGGTGATTACAGGAAATGTGACACACCCAAAAGAACAGTGGATAACATGCTTCAACATATTGCTGATACTCATCCGGATATAGACTATATCCTATGGACAGGTGATCTACCTCCACATGATGTGTGGAACCAAACTAAGGAGGAAAATCTGGATATCATAAAGGAAACTGTGAAACAAATGTCTGAGATGTTTCCTGGAATTCCAATTTTTCCCGCCCTGGGAAATCACGAGAGTGCCCCTGTGAATAGTTTTCCACCGCCATACGTTCATCAAATGAACAATTCCATATCGTGGCTGTATGATGAACTCGATTTGCAATGGAGGCGATGGCTTCCAGCGAGCGTTTCGCATACAATACGTCGTGGTGCATTCTATTCGGTTCTGGTTAGGCCAGGATTTCGGATTATTTCCCTAAACATGAATTATTGTAACAACAAAAATTGGTAATTTGTTCTTCGAAAATCGTTGTTCTCATTCTCATTGACATCAATAGGTGGCTTTTGCTGAACTCAACCGATCCAGCCACGGAATTACATTGGCTCATTTATGAGCTTCAGAGTGCTGAGTTCTCTAACGAAAAAGTTCACATCATTGGGCATATTCCTCCTGGACATTCAGACTGCCTCAAAGTATGGTCGAGAAATTTTTACAAGATCGTATCACGCTATGAGAGCACGATCACTGCTCAGTTTTACGGACACACCCACTATGATGAGTTTGAAGTGTTTTACGATCCGAATGACTTAGGTAAATCGAATTGGAATTTATTTTAAACCGTTTGTTAATTGTATTTCCTTAGGCCGGGCAACAAGCATTGCATACATCGGACCTTCAGTTACCCCGTACTATGACCTCAATCCTGGATATCGGATATACTATATAGATGGAGACCATGAAGGAACAACACGAATGGTTATAGATCACGATTCCTGGATTATGAATCTAAAAGAAGCGAATCTCTATGATTATCCCATTTGGTACAAGTTGTACACAACACGATCGGCATATGCAATGAAAGGACTTCGTCCATCCGATTGGGATGGACTTATAAACGAAATGACAAATAATCAAGAACTCTTTGATCTTTACTATAAGTATGAACAACTGAATATATTTTTATTATTTCATATAATCAATTCTGAATATAGACACTATTGGAAGAATTCGCCCACTCGACCGCCATGTGACCATGAATGCAAAAAACGCATCATTTGCGACAGTAAAAGCGGAAGAAGTCATGATCGTCGCCACTTCTGCGAGGATGTTGAATCAAAAATTGATGATAGTACACCAAAAAGTTGGAAGGCTTGGTTCTACCGAGGCTTAAGTGTCTCGTACGTACAACAATTTTTAGCACTATGGATATAATCAATCTCCTCTCATTGCATGTTTTTTTTACAAATTTTTCGCTATCATTCCTTTGTGTTTTCTTATTTCTTTTGGTGATGGTTTCTTATACCTAAATCTTCACATTACAGTAATAGTATGTGGCCGTGGGAACTGGTGGACTCATATGCACGTGTTTCTACTAATGAAGTTGATCCACTTGGCCAAACTGAAACAACAACCGAAACAACGGATAGTAATTGAATTAAAAACGCCAACTCTTTCTTTCTGATGCTCGCTTCATTGAAGTTTATAATTATATTTTTATTAAGCTTGACAATTTTATAACAATGTAAAATACGCTTTCTTTAAACTATTGCTTTGTAAATAATAATTTGCATTTCTTATAAGCTACTAATATGAAAAATATTGCATAAACTTATATCTATTATTTTACTGTTATAAAATGGCCTCGAACAATAAATTTTTATGTAAATAATTTATGGAAATGATTAACTGAATCTGGACTCAGTGTCGTGCTTTGTCAAAATGCCACCCAGTGCAGAAACAACCCCAAAGTCAAAAATGGAAAATAACGTCTGCTGTCGGCGACGGATTTTAAAAATTTTAGAAATGGCATCTCCGACCAAATGCTGCCCCGTGCAAATCACGGCACTGGTTCTGGTTATATGTACATAAGAAACAAAGTTCACCCCCCTCAGTACCTCCCGGATGGTGTGGCAAATAAACATTGTCTTTAAGCATTCTGTGAAATTAATAAAAATATTTTTCTAAACAGAATGAATGTGATTATGTCAATTACGAACATTCCCAAGTATGTAATGGGCTTTGGATAAACAACATCACGCCATCACATCCCACGAATGTTTAGATTTCCAAACCAATTTTATAAAAAAAATATTGTAATCGCGCAATGAAAATAATATGGAGAAATTGTTAAAAGGTAAGACTTAATTTATTTAAATAACGGCAGATAAAGATTTGATGTATGTAAAAGCGACAAAATTTAAGAACATCCGAAATTCTTAAATGTATAATAAATTTAAAAGGCCAACATTTGTAACTTAATAAATTGTTTTAGGAGTCAATTTTAGTTACAAGATTGCGTAAAAAAAAAGAAAACAAATGAAATGTGATAATTGTATAAGAAATGCAATGTTTAAAACTTATTGTTTTGCAATAGCTATCAAATGAAAATTTTTTGACGAGGTTGTAAAAAAATGAAAATGCAAGCAGTTCTGTAGTTCTGTTAATAACATTTTTTTAGAAAATCATAAACTGTCTTTTCTTTTAAAGTTTAACATTATGAAATAAGTATTCCTAGTTTGAAAAATAAAAGAAATGTTTCATTTTTAAAAAAGAATCATGGTTTTATTACAGTTGAAAATTATACGATTACAAAACTTAAAGCGCACAATAACAAAAATTAATAAGAAATTTGAATTCCTGCTTGGGCACAATACTTCTGCAAGGCCATTTTGTGATCTTCAGCAATTGCAGCTACTAATTGTGAAATTCCTCCAGGATGAGATCGTGATAATTTTGACAAACCCTCAACAAGGTATTTTCTGCAATCAGTTACTTCTGCCAAAAAGTCCTGTACCTTTGGTTGAGCGAAATTCAATTGTGAGAAAGCAACTTGATATCCTGGTGTATCTACGATCTCAATAAAATGATCAGTTTCGAAAGTACTCTCGTCTGGTGGAAGTTCGAATAATTCAATTAAAGCCTGCAGTAGACGGGGCCAAGATTGTACATAAGGTGGTCTTAACATTAAATGACAATCTGTAAGAAGTTTCGTGATTCCGACGGCTACAATTTTACGGTCCATCTCAGTCGCTACTTTAGACATGTCCGGTATAAAAACTCGATCAATGACCATTCCAAACATTGAAGCCTGAATATTATCAATTAATTCTATCAAAGACTGTGGTCCTACTTTAGTAGCATAAAAGCAGAAAAATATTATGATTCCACGGACATATTTCGTCGATTTCGATAAGGATAAACGTTGGAAAAGTAAGGCAAAAATTTGCCGCATACTTTGTTGCAGTTCTGGCCTGTAAAGAAAATTTTAAATTTTACTATAACCTAAACCAATTTTGTTGCATTACATTGGATAATATGTGAGAAGATTCTGTAGTAAATAAAATCCTTCATGATCATTTGCTTTCGATGCAATCATTTTTTGGAAAACACCCAAAACAGCATTCTAATCCAAAAAGAAAATGTAATAAATTCATAACTTTTTTTTATTTTAACTAGAAGTACGAACCAGTTTTCCTTGTGCAGCTATTTGGTCTGATCCTTGCTTAATAAATGCAGTTAGCAATCGTATTAAAGGTGTCACGTTGCCCGGTCGATCCCACAACGTTGGAGCCAGTAAACAGGGGAACAGAGCCCAATACGGCTCTGGAATGGTTCCTGATCCTTCACGAACTTCCAACAGAAGCGAAAGAATTTGAAAGACATATGGAATAAATTCAGTAATGTCCTGCTGCAAAATGCCTTGAAACACTGGAAAAAGGGCTTCTTCGAAAGAACTGACTGCGCTTTTTTCGACTGTGCATACAATTCTAAAAAATATTCACATTTAATTAAAAACATAAATTGTGTTTTAAAGTAGACATACTTAATCGCAAGTGATAAACTTTCGAATAAATAATGATTAAATGATGGTCGGGAAGGATTCTTTGCTACCTGAGTTAAAATTTCAGTCAATCGCGGAAGTGCTACAGCCATGTAAGGCATTGATTTCTCTTGCAGTATAGAAAAACTCCTCATAATCGCTGCAATTTACTGCAATAATTATAAAGAACAAAAATTAGATTAAAATACCTTTCATAACATATTCGTTTTCATTCGATCCAGGAATTAGTAGTGTTGCAAATAAACCATTGAACAAGTCACTTGCGAAGGGTTCGAACAATTCTTTCTTGATTCTGTGAAACAAATTCAAAATGAGTTATTAAATTAATAAACGTAATTGCCTCTACGTACAAGGGATTATTGGAGGCGTCTTTTAGCAGCATAACCTTCTCTATCGTGCATGCCGCGTAGCTGTGAACAACAAGGCTTTGAGCTTGTAGATGTCGAATTAGATGCGGAATACACTTAACAAAACTTTGATCGCCCAGCAGAGTTCGAAACACCATCAGGTATTTTATAGCATCAGCCTTGATGATTGGTAATTCATTTACTAAAATGAAGATTTTTATCATAAACATTGTTTCTTCTGAGAAATATGTAAATTTACCGTCCTGTCGCTGCAATTCTGGTAAGATGTGCTGCTCGCAAAATTGAAGCACATTCACTAATTCCGAACTTTGTGTAACGCCATGCTTTTGAGTACCTCCACGAGATGCAAGTGATATTACCAAGTAAATTACAGTATCCTTTGATCTCCAATTTTCTTTCTGGTTTTCAGAATACTTCAGTAACAAGGACTAAAATATGAAAATTTCTCAATAAATGTACAAACGAAAGAGTCCCCTTTCCTACCTGAATGTATTGTCCACATATCTCAAATATTTTCGCTTCAAATTTCTGTGACAAAGACTTTACTAAATCGCAGGCCGCTCTTCGTCTTGTATCCACGTCTGATCCTTCTATATCTCGACGAATGTATTCCTCCGGATTATCTTCAAACAATTCCTCATCTGATGTTCGCAAATGGATATTAGGAATAACCACCTTCTCACATATACTTGCTAAAATTTTTGGATCTTCGAAAAGTTGTCTGTAATGATTTCGCTCAGCGACAATCGACAAGAACTGCAGGGCATTCGAAACCAACTGCAACAAATTTAATTTGAATATTTATAGGAAATTTAGAAAATATGAACAATACCGAATCATATTTAGTTTGTATTCCTGTTTTCACCAACAGTTCCCAGACGTCCGTTACGAATTGAGACATATAGGAGCTGAACTCTTCATCATACTTCTGGGCATACAATCCAAGATTTTCACACACTTGCGAGCGCAGATGTTCCAAAACACCAGCTTCCTCATCTTCACCAGTGTGAAGGCCTGGTACATCAACAATTAGCAACTGGTGAAAAGCGTTCATCCATGTCCCCATATTATCTTCAAAAAATTCTGGCAAATCTTGGGCATTCAACGAGTAGAAAACTTTGCAAACTAACACCAAACTACCATAGATAACTTTTAATGCTTCCACATTGTTTTCATGCACTTTTGTTAGATTCATTGTAGCCACTAGAAGATCAGTAAAAGGTTTCGCCATTTTCTCGAGCACTAACTTAATTTCTTCCCACAGAGCTTGCGACTTGAATTCATATCGGTACCGTTTGAACAAGGAATGTGCAGTTTGCAAAATACCATTGATCACGTTGAAGTCTCCAGTCGCAAATTTTTCGACCATTTCATTAATTAACTCTGGCCACTTTTTGGGGAAATCATATTTACCAATTATACTCACAGCATCGCTCAACTGCTTTTGCAATGCTGTGGGTGACTTCAACATCATAGTCACAATGAGGGATTTAATGGCAAGGCGATCTGACGCGGGAATTCTGTCCGGACTATCTGTGTCCTAAAAACAGGGATTGCAAATATATTCCAAAATACAAATATAACTGGAAAAATGAACCTCATGTGCATTCCAATTCCGCTTAATGTAATTTTTAAACGCAATTGCTCCCGCAATTCGAATGGTCATATCAATTTCCTGCTTGTCGATTAAAGTCAGGAGTAACACAGCATAATTTTCATTTCGCTCAATAGACTCTAAGAATTTTTCAGCTAAATGTGGTAAACATCCATAGAAAAAAAAAAAATTACATATTGAACAGTTAGGTTACGACGCTGAGGTAAACAGGAAAGTGCGCTCACCCGGTCTCCGTATACTTAAGTCGGGACTAAGTGTGTGCTGCAAATAGGCAGCGAGTTGCTGCATGTTGCCCTCGTTCAGTTCCATTTGGTTTCCAGATATATTTTACTAAAATAACAAATCTTTTTAACATAAATCAATTTACAAAAGCCGCACTTTTCTGCCCTCCACTTTTTTTAGTTTGACGACTCTTTGACAGTTAGGTTAGAATGCTGAATGTTAGATGCACATCTGACTATCTCTTTCTTTCTGCCCGCCATAAAATATTGGGTATTCAGCTATTTAAACCTGTGGGCCTGCGATACCAACGGCTACTTTTTATGGATTCGAAACGATTTTTGAATCGAAAACAATAATAAGTTCTTTGTGAGCCATAAAAGTTAGTTCCACGTTTTCTAATACGCGGCGCTAATGTTGTTTCCGTGTTTAAACTTGAAAATGGTTCTTATTTTGAAATTGAGATTTTAAATTTAATTTTTAAATAAATATGTGATGGTTCTTTGTGAAGATCAAAAAGTATGTTATGTACTTCAATTCGGGACTTGCTGTCGTTATGGTTTGCTTCTAGCTGATTTCTCATTAATGCTTTTATATAACAGTATATTTAGCCCAAGAATACTACGTAGAGATAGGAATTAAAGCCCTAATTTTCTTCATTTATAATACTTTGAGAAAACGTGCAGAATTGCAACGGATTAAGAAGTAAGTTTTCCTCGATTGGATGACGGAAAGTGGGTTAATTTACTGTTGAAAGATAGCCCAAATTTAAGCAAGCAAACATAGTTAAATTAATAAATTAAATAAATTAATAGAAATATACGTTTGGTTCAAATCGATTGTACTTTAACATTCAAAATTCAGTTCAATAAAATAATTTAGAAAGGTGAATTTTATATGAACATCAACAAAACCGTTTATAAAGCTTGAAAGGATATCGGATCGTCTATGCACGATAAGTTTACAGTTTAGTGAGTTTTTGTTATATATTACCTATACAAATATACAATGGTAATTTTTGTTCTGGAAGAATATCACGACCCCGGGAGGCAAACGTGGATGGCCTAAAAACCCAAAAATTCTTCAAACAAAAACCTTTAACAATAGCAATTTTTTTCAAATTGGAAACTAGCAATTTATCTTCATTCGATTATGGGATGATCCCACATAACTGTTCAAATTGTCATACTCATCTTACATACATATAATAAATTAATTTACACCATGATGATAGATAAAAATTAGCATCATTGTTCCGCAAACATTTGAAATTCCATTCCCCTGAAAGACAACTGAATCCAATAAAACCTGCACAACAAATTGAAATATCTTTTACATGAATTTATTGTTTTTCTTTTTAGCGATCAGCAAGACAATAACCGAAGATGAAGCGACTATATATCCAGAGTTATTAGCATGCCTTTCTGCCTGGGCATAACTCATCAGCTTCCACCAAAGGCAATGTTCGTCGATGTAAAAAGAAGTGAGCCTTTCGGGAAAGGAAATTGAACAAAAATCCGCGGATAGTGAAATCGGTTAAAGATTGAGTCAACAAGCATCAGAAAAAACACATTAAAAAAATAAATAAAATCTTACGAGTCACTCGAAGACACATTAACATAAGAAAAGTGGTGTGCAGAATAACGGCTTTTAAAAACAAACTAATCATGTCTGCCAGAAGGGTTATCCACTTGTCCATGAAGAATGGATGATGACTTGTTCTAGGAATAATTGCCTTTTCGCCGAATTTGCGTCGTTAGCTTTTCACCTCTTGTTAATGACCCGAAGGAGTTCAAGCACACTTTTTAATTAGACAGTCTCAAGGTGCTCGATAATTAGGAGGCCGATGATGTTGCAGAAACTGGATATTTCGTTTCGCATAAATTTGAACAACGTGCGGCACACAATAGCCCGACAGCCTTCTGGTTCTGACAAAAAGGGCCCCACAGTTGCAATCTGCATATGCACTATGACTATCTATACTTACAGTCTGGACGCGGTCTGATCAGTGATTGGTGTGCGCAGTCGCTCTCCTTGTTTCGCGGTGAGCAATTAAGATTTCATCCTGAAATTATGTCTCAGTTTAAATAAATATGTAATAAATATGTCTAAACAGTTTTTGTTGAGATGGTTCAGGAGAAAGACCAGTTTACCATTTCATAGAGGATGCACTCGTTTTGTTTCCAGAGATTCAGCTCCGAACTGTTGCTGGATATATTGTTTCGCTCCCGTTGATGTTCTTTCATCCTTTCTGCCTGCATTCTTATTCTTGCACAAAAATTTAAAAAATAAAAATAAATTAAATAAAAGAAAACGTTCAGAAATAATTTTCTTGTTTTCAATTAATTCTTCTCCTTTTTTAAGCAGGCTCTTCAACAGTAAGCACCGCACAAAGAGCGACAGCAAAAGTTACGGGTAACATATCACGCCTCTTGAAAGAAATAGCAAAAGATTCTTTTCAGAAGATGTTTTTTCCTATATTCGCTAGCAGCGTTTTATGGGTTTTATCAGGTTTGGTTTCGTCGATCAATGTTATTTGGTGAGTGATGTTCACCTGAGTGAGTCAAACCTGATCCCCGCAAGACAAGCCTACAGATCAGTGCGAAAGGTGTCCCCGTCCAGTTGAAAGTACGGAAGTTCCCGGTTGCATTTAATTATCAGTTTATTTCTTTGCACGAGTTTCAAATAGTTAAAAGCGTGCGGTAGGATTTCATTCTCGCTTCTCGTTTTGTTGTGTTCTTCCTTTTATTACCGATATCTTGATTGATTACAAGATAAACGATATTTTGCAGTTAAGAATCTTAAGATGAGATTATCATTAATTTGTTGTGCGTTAGCGTTCCTTCTACCTTCGGCTGTGTATAGTGAACCGGTTACGGAGAGTGGCATCGGCACTAATTACGTTTTCGATAATCCGTTTGCAAAAAATTTACAAAATCGATTCGATGTCAATAAACCCTCCAAACTTCGTCTATATTTGCTGGCGGATCTAGCAAAGGCAGCTGACATGGTGAGTTACACAGCTTCGTGGGTGTCGTTGGTGAAGTTCAAGAACTCTTACAATTTCACTACCGCCAATTATCGTTCGAACCGTGGTTTTTGCACCTCAGTAACGTGTGAATAATCTCAAATTGTCCCGCTATGTAAAATTTTGAAGATGCCAACCTCACCTCTTTATTTTCGGGTTATTCATTCATATTGAACTCTTGGCCTGAATATAAGTGAAATTGTTAATTTAATTTTGAAAGAGGTTTTGCCGTTTTTGGGTGAAAAGAAAACGGGAAACCTTTGGTGAAAGGAACATTTTAATGTTGAAAATAATTAACAAAACTTTACCACAAGATTTCACGATTCTTTTCTTCTTCTCAAAAATCACTTTAAATCGTCATTTGCATATTGTTTATGACCTCTGAAAGAATATGGAAAGCGATCGTTATTTTATGACCACTGATCACTTATTCTCTTTTTAATTATACCTGTGATTTAAATAAACGATTAAACACACCTATTTTGGTATGATGGTCGTTTAAAGAGATTTTCTGTTGTCTTTCAAAAATCAGGTTTAACCGAAAATCGCTCGTATAAAAAAGTTTTAGTACTGTTGGTGTTAACATTTATATTTGTCGTCGATATCAAAGTTTAGAATGAAATATGTATAATATTGAAATGCAAATATCTTCAACAAATGTAGATGTCATTGCTTTATTTAAATGTGTTAACGTATGATGCACACCTTATTTTAATTAATTATCCCACACTCACAGTATAATTGGTCAATATCTTTTACTGAAAAGGAATATGCAAATGAGTTTTAATTTTCGAATGTTCTTACAAAATTGTTCAACAAATGCAACAAATTCGTTCAAGTTTTACGAGTAAAAAAAATAATAAGAACCTGAACAAACCTTTTGCGCTCCTTGAATTTCAAAATTTTCATTTCGCATTATGATTATGGTGAAGTATCCAACAACGCAAGATGAGAATCAGGAAAAAATTTACACAGTGAAGATCTCAGCTACCAACGAGGTGAGGCACCTACTGTATATGCAAATTAGTTGCAGTCTTATGCCGCTCCTCTTAAGTCCCTAATCTATCGAGCAAAAATTACCTTTATAATATCATTTAAAGTACATTTTCAATTTAAGTGGCGTCATACGAGAATTTACTGCTCTGTAAATTGAAGCCGAGCACAAAAATGTTTAACTTTTTTTCACATTCAATAATGCTCAATAAGTTCGAGCATAATAAAATTACATAAATTGTAACCAATTTCCTCTGTAATTTACAGCGTGTAGCAAATAAAAAACAAATTACAAAAAGCGCTTAAAAAACATTAATATATTCTTCTTTGTCGATGATTTTTCTATAGTTATAGGTACTCCTTATTAAGATAAATGAGAAGCATAAATGCTGTGTTATTTGCAAAAATGTACAAATGAGTAATTGCGACTATTTTTAACTTTTGTAAGACGATTTAAAAAATATAATTTTATACCCCCTTGTGAGCTCTGAATAAAAAAACTGAAGACTAATTCGTGATTTGCTTCTTTTTCATTTAGAAACAGTTTATCAGCAATTGCGACTCTGCCATTGAATTGAAAATCACAAGCAAAAATTGCACGTGTTCAAATTACTCATGTCGGTATTACAAACTAATTAAAAAAGTTAGGTGAGTACAGTTTTTGTGATTCTACGTAAATTACTATAAATAAATACTGCTTAAATGTCTGAAGGAATTCTTAATATTAATAATGCTTCTTCAAGGATACTAGACAGAAACTGTGAAGATGTTTGTTGTGGAAAGCAGAGATCTCGAGGTAAATCACTGGATGCAAAAACAAATCAAAAAAGATTTGCAGCAATAACGTGCGGAGAAATAATCCCAGATGAAAATAATGATGTTGTGGCACCTTGGATTGTTCACGTGCATAGTAAAGGTCAGGAGCAATGTTTGGGATCTGTGTTAAGTAATCGGGCTATAATAACGTCTTCCAGCTGCGTTGAAAAGTAATTAGATTTGTATTAGTAATTAGATATTATGTTTAATAATTTATATTCATTTTAACAGTGAAAATACCACTGTGATTCAAAAAATTGGGAATAACATAAGTCCTCAGTTCAAAGTGAAGGAAATTTTAACTAGCAATGTGATAAAAAATAGTGTAAGTGTTTTGAACCAAATAAAAACAAAATCCAATTATTTATTTACCATCATTTCAGGCAATTCTAGTACTCAGCAAACCATTCAATGACACAGATCTGAAACAAAGTCCTTGTATACCTCAGGAAGGACTACACCACAGCTTCTCAAACTGCCATTTGGGCCTTGCTAATGGTCTAGGGGCAAAACTTAAGGTCGTGAAATGCTTAAGTGCAAACACATCACAGAATCTTCTTTGCGCAAAACTCGATTCCATTCTGACGAAGAAAGTAAGATTTCTTTAAATTAAAAAACCAAATTCAACAATCAATGAAAATACTTAATGTACTTTAAGGTGAACAAAGGTGCACCTTTGTTCTGCTCATTAGATGATAATTTCCCCAATAGTTTTCAAATTTTGGGAACCTACCTCAGGAATCAGGATGATATTTATACATTCGACGCTTTGTTCCAGATAAAAAGTATGATTACGAAATATTTATACAATTTAATGTGATATTTAATTTATTATTGTTGTGAAAATAATAAAAATAAAGTTGTTTTGACTTTAATTTGAATGTTTCTGACGTACCAGTTCATCGTATTCTTATTTGTCTATACTTTTTCCTAAAAAAACCTAAGTTATCATACTGATACGTCTTGTATATTGTATATTTTTGACCAAGGGAAAATATAAAAAGTTAGTTATTAAGGAACTCAAGAGCTGTAAAGACACGTTAATAAAATTATTAGATTATAATAATATTTTTATTATTCATAATAAGCTCGGCTTATTACAATGTGCTTCTGCAGTTCTGCCTCTAAACTTCTTTTAATGTTCTTCTTATATAAAATAATTTTTTAAGCTTTCAGATAGGTACGTACCTTCATAAATTTTTGTAATTTTGTAAATAAAATAAATAATTAATTATGGTGTTGATTTATTAAGATGCTGCAATTCTTTGTCTTAATTTTCATTATGTTCTAAAAACCCCATTTGAGCCTTGTCCATTTGTAATAAACCCAACAAAGTTTTAAAGAAAAATATAATATAACAACTCCTCTGATATCAATATTGGGGAGATACCGATAACTGTGGCAAATTAAATTTTGCATTTTTTCCAAAAGATTTTGGGTCACTGATCACGGGAAAAATAATAAAAAAAAGTCCTAGATGGACCGTTTACGAGATATCCTTCGAAAAAAAATTCAGTTCATCTGGCTTCCAAAATCCTTCGGAAACTGGTTTATTTACACTTTAATTTACATTTATTTATCACTTTAAGGACCTAATAACAATGTAGAGTTTTTATTTCACAATAAAAGCACTTTTACTAATTTTATTTGCGTAAAATTTACGCATTTTCAATAAAACTCGCGCCACGAACAGTTTCAAAACAAATTTTATTCAACTGTCATGTCAGTTTATTCGGTTTTATTCTTTCCACGCACTTTTACTTAAAATTAGAGTATTCATTCATATGTGAATGCGTGCTTGTCTTGAAAATAATATTAATACAATAGCTCTACATTGTTATTAGGTCCTTAAAGTGATAAATAAGTGTAAATAAACCAGGAACGAAGGATTTTGGGAGCCACATGAACTGAATCTTTTTCGAAGGATATCTCGCAAATGGATTTTTTAAATTATTTTTCCCGTGATCTGCGACCTATAATCCTTCGGAAAATATCAAAAATTTAATTTGCCACAGTTATCGGTATCGTGCCTCAATATTTTTCTTCCACTTAATAATATTAACTACTTGCTTACAATACCTGATTTTTGATTTGAATACTACTTGTATACACCAACGGTTATTTCATTATTTCTTGGTGATAGCAGATAGACACTTACTAATATTAAACATTATGCAATTTTGTTAAAGGGTAAACCGTGTAAACTATGTATGCATATTTATAACATGCTTGTGTACAAACCAAATATTATGCATTTATGATTTATGTAATGTAAACACTGAGCTTTCGACTCGACTGGAGAATGCTCGCGCATTATCATCCCACGTTCTGTCAAATGTCAAACAAGCAACTTTCCTCCATTAAATCAATAAAATTGGGTAGTGCAAGAAAACCATTTTTCTCTGTGAAGAAAACTGTGGAAAATACGTAATATTTAATTTAATAGTGAACGGACCTGTAAAGCGATTGGAAAAGTTAATAAGTGCAACTGTTTTGTAATAAATGTAAACAAAAACATTTGCAAGCACCGAGTAAAATACTTCGGGGAGGATATTGGGATTAACAATACCAGATTTGAACAACTATAAACACATTAACATGCCTATCGTAAATATATTAAAAAGAGCTTCGAGTTACATTTTAGGAAGTGAGGATATCAACGATAAAGATGATGTAGTTTATGAGGATAACGAAGTGTTATTCTGTAAAAATAACGTCTGCGTACATCCTCCAGCTTTCGTTCGACAAGAGTCCGATATCCTCCACTATCCGGGTTATTTGACTGTAACAACGAAAACTTTTATTGATCAATACAATAATGCTAAACGACCCACACTACTTTTAACTTGGATACCAAACTCAACGCTAAGGAAATGCCCGTCTACAGTAGAAAATTATTCACCATCGAATAGTTTCTACCAACGTCAAGCTTCCCTGCAGCATAATTTTGATAAGAATTCTCTGAAAAATGGTATTACAACAACTGTTAGTATTTGTACAAATCCATTCCTAGAATCGTACTGCAATAACGCCTTCAATGATGAGAACAAAGTCAACGAGAACTCGGCCCAGATTATTGAAAATTGTGAGACCCAAAGCACCAGCTCCAATTCCGATAAGGCAAGCATTTGTAACAGCCTTAGCACACACAGCTGCAGTAAGGAAGATGCACACTCAACGAATGGCATGGACGATGAAGAAGTCTTCACCTGTTCCGTAGAACCTTCACCAATGGACGAATCTGATGAAATGAAGGAATTAAAGAACGAACTTCAACCTCTACTTTGCGACGATCCTCAAGAGGTTGCATCCGTTGTTACACCCTTAATTAGTCAAAAATCAGTAACGTCCGTTAACATAACCATAGCAAATCCGTGCATACAGAATCATCAGATTGCACCCCCAGACACAGTATCAGTGGCTCGCAACGAAAAGTTGCGATCATTGTCTGTGAGTTCTGTGGATGAAAACAGCCCGAATTGGATGACCCCGGAATTGCTTGCTTACAAGCACAATCTCTCATTTCCGGACAGTGCAAATGCCTCTCCCATTGTAACAAGGAAAGCAATAGTTAAATGCCGAAGGTAAATAATTATTCTCGTCATTTTAAAATAACTTATTTAACTAATGGCTGTTGGTTTAGATTTTCAGTGGATCTCAGTCAGATGAGATCGTTGCGTTTGTTCTTCAACGACGAGAACTGCACATCGGGGCAACTAGTAATAGCATCACGAGAATCACAGTATAAGATTCTGCACTTTCATCACGGCGGCTTGGATCATTTGGCTCAAGTTCTACACCAATGGCACTGCTTGTTGCATAACATAAAACTTGCGCCAGGTACAGCAAATGAATTTGTTAAAATTCTTGATATTTAGTAGAGAAAATAAAACTTCCAGGTCAAGATGAACCGAATCTTCCATATCGGCAGTTCATGGTTTGTCGGCCAGAAGTAAAAAAATCTGAACTTCATCCAGATGAGGGAAATGTTAATAAAATTACAACAGATTACTTTTACGGCACCCTCCTGAATGAAAGAGGACAAATCGAAGACGACCTATTGCTAAGAAAATGCGTATTTTTTGGAGGACTTGAAAAGGGTTTAAGAAAAACTGTTTGGCCATTCTTGCTGCATTGCTACTCATTCAATTCAACATTCGAAGACCGTGCAGCCCTTATGGAAATTCGTCGACAGGTAAGTGTAGTTTTTGATAGTTTGAAGACCTCTCATTTCCTTAATATTACTGCTTATTTCAATTTGAATCTCATTTTCACTGTTTTGTACCGATTAACATCCAAATCATTCAATAGGAATATGAGGAAATAACCAGACGCCGATTGTACTCAATGTCACCTGAGGAGCAGGCTCATTTCTGGCGCACTGTGCATTGTGTTATTGAAAAGGACGTGATTCGCACTGATCGAGGAAATCCTTATTTCGCCGGAGAGGACAATCCAAATATCGAAATTATGAAAAACATCTTGCTCAACTATGCATTCTACAATTCAGGATTATCGTAAGTGAACATAATTAATTCGAACACATTGTTAAAAATCTTAAAACAGTACATTCAATACTGTTCATTTCATTAGATACACACAAGGAATGAGTGATTTGCTTGCTCCTGTCTTATGTGAAATTAAAAACGAATCAGAATCGTTCTGGTGTTTTGTGGGTCTAATGCAACGTGCCATATTTGTTTGCACACCAACAGATAACGATATTGATAAGAATTTGGTGAGAACAATTAATAAATAATAATATGTTTCATTTAATATTTCTTTATTTACAGTCTTATCTTAGAGAATTAATTCGCCTTATGGTTCCTAAGTTTTACGAGCATTTGGAGAAACATGCAGACGCAATGGAATTGCTCTTTTGTCATCGATGGCTACTTTTGTAAATTGCTTTCCATATTTAGGTTGATCATTAAAGATATGTTTATTTATGTTGCAGATGCTTTAAGAGAGAATTTACTGAAGCTGTCGCAATCCGCATGTGGGAAGCTTGCTGGTCTAATTACCTTACAGACTATTTCCATTTATTTTTATGTTTAGCTATAATTGCCGTTTATGCCGATGATGTAATTGCACAGAATTTGCGCTCTGATGAAATGTTACTTCACTTCAGTTCTCTTGGTAAGTGGTAATTACTTCATAAAATATCTTCTCGAGTAAAAGATCAATTAATAAATATAGTTCTATATAAAATCAATTTTAGCTATGTACATGGATGGACAATTGATATTACGAAAAGCCAGAGGACTTCTACACCAATACAGGCTGCTACAAAAGATTCCCTGCACTCTGTCCGGCCTTTGTAGACGTTGTGGTCCGGGAATGTGGGATTCTGGTCATCATCCAGCAATAGAATGCATAGGACACACAGATGATGAAAAGTGTTCCTTAGCTGTAGATTAAAGTGTGCCATATTTTTATTTTAGTTTAAATGTTTTGTTGTTAACGCTTATAATGTTATTGCCGCACAATCCACTGTTCTTTTGGCATCCATTGAAATTTCAAATTAAATTATGAGATATAGTTGCGTCAGATGTTCATTATACAGGTTTTATAAATACTCACCAAAAACTACTTTTTATTTAATTTAAACGCAAACATAATAGAAATGTTCAATCATCTTACTGATATATAGTATTGTTGAAAGTAGAAATTAATTTAACTGTTTTATGTGTTAAGTCATGTGATTATAATAATTTATGTGTTGTAAATACTCTGAAATATATTATTTCCTGATTTTTTTTTTGAATAAGAGATGTAACAAATTGCCATGTAAACCGATAAATTTACCCAGTATTATTTATGTGAATAAGTGAAAAGTGGTTTAAGCTTTTTTATGCTTTATTACGCCTTACAGTATAGACATATGAATCGCTACCAGATAATCGTTCTTTCATCTGTATTAGTAAAAAATAAAACACAAAATAAAAATTGCTTAGGGTACTGATCTGTATGAACATTAATAATTCCCTCTTTATTCCTTGATTTAAAAGTTCTAAGGAAATTTAAACAAATATAATATAAAATTGTTATCTGCTAGCGATTAAAATTATTATTCCAATGCATTTCGTGATTTGTTAAACGCTTGAAATCTAGAACAATTGATGAAGATATACAATATACAAATATATTTGAGAACATATTTACTTAGAAATAAAATAATAAACGAAATATTGTTGTTTTGAGAATATTTGTATTCTTCTTTTATGGAAAGGAATTTGGATATTTGGGTGTGTTTAATAATATGTGTTGATATTAACTCCTCTATTTCTCTATATTTTATTAGATAACACAAAATAAAATACCAAATATATAACTGAAAATTAATCGAGTTCATCAGTATTTATTATATTGAATACCGAACCTGTCGAATTATCTGTTTGATGGTTCCTTAAACTGAAATTCAAACGCTCCAAAAGTACATATTATACACTTTGTGTTGAATCTTTCAGCATTTACAGTTTTCCATTGTTTAATAGACATATTACATATATTTTACATATATTGTGTTATAGATATATTACACCAAAGTAGAACTTTTTATATTTAAAGCTGTGCGATCCACGATTGCGTACCTAATAACTGAAAATAGTGTCTATTCATTTTCGAAAAAAATCTTTGGATTGATTAATTGTCAAACGGGTTAAAGAAAACAATTTTTGCAATTGAAATTCTGCTTTATTTAAATCTACATTAAGAAATGTGGGCGGGTATAAAAACATTTCATGTACACCACCATTATTTAATTGTAATATAATAAATGTAACTAATCAAAGGTAAGTACACTAAAAGTAGTAACTGCAAAGCAATATTTTACAAAGAATTATTTCCTTCCACATTCTGCTGAAACAGAATTGTTATGATTCCGGAAGTAAGAAGAAAGTAGACGTATTTGTATAAAAATACTTGCAGTACATTACAAAAACGTAAATATGGGAAAATCGCTCTATATTATTATTATGTACTTAAATGTTATATTCAAAGATGATATTTTATGATTAAAATACTTTTCTTATTGCATTATACCTATTTAAGGTTATATACTACTTAATTGGGGTTGTAAAGAAAATTATATTTTGTCGCTTATTCCTAATCAGATTTTAAAACGCACGTTTGTTTGTTGTTTGTTGTTTAAGAAGGGAGCAATTATCTGGATCCGGCAGTTCACTAATGCTCCTTTTTCTTAGGCTTCTTTGGATTACGAGAACGACTTTTGGCTTTGCACAGGGGACATATGGGAGCATTGCGATGAATTTGCTGATGGCAAGACAGACACGATTTCATTGGCGGTGGTTGTTGCCTGGAACGGTAGACATTGGTTACTTTCATTGTAGAAACAGTTGAAGAACAATTTAATTATTTATAAATAAATGTACTGAAATATTTTTACCATAAAAAAAAAGAAATAAAAAAATTCTTGTACAAACTGATGAAAACTGTTCAAAAGCAACAATAATTTTCAAACTAGCGTAACGTGTTTCGTTACATATTTCCTTCCTTTATCCTCTCAACGATTACTTCGCAAGTAGAGCATTTTCAGGGGATATTAGATAACTTTTAAATATTATTAGAAAATACGTAAAAACTAACGAAAAGAAACAAAAAGAACGAACCTTAAATTGACATTAAAATCAGACCTGAACGTTGGATGTCCCATTCCAATGGATGGACTTTGAGGCATTCGATTCGGCCCTAAATCGGGTTTATTAATTCTCATCGGTCCCACGGGCGGAGGTGGAGGCATGAAAGCATGGGGAGCAGAAGGTGGAAGTGATGTTACAGTTGCCTCTGGTAGAAGAGGGTGACGAGCATGTGGTCTTGCAAATGATGATGTCGTTGCCGTTTGTGATTTCGGATTGTAGTAATTATTCTGAAATCGACTGAAAGAAAATCTTTACAACATTCATTTAATTGAATTGATTGCTTACTCCTTGGCTATTACAGTACCCTCCTCCTCGTGCAAATCACGCAATGGACTGAGTCCTAAGTACTCTCGGCGCATTTGGTCGATTTCAGTTTTCAATGGTAAATATTCGTCGTGAATCCGGTTCGCTAGACCTATGGACCTCATTCGATTTTCCTCAGTCTGCTTAATAACAGCTTCCATCTATAGGGAAAACCACCGGTCCACAAATCAGATAAATTTTCAAGTAAGATACTACGTATGGGTATGAATTTATTTCCAAATAAAACAGAAATAAATCAACTTTTTGCTTACTTCATTTATATCAGCATGGATTTGCCTCAGTTCCTCTACATGGCTCATCTTTTCCTGAAGAAGCAGCTCCATTTCTTTTCGGTATTCCGACAAGCATTTATCTTCTTCATCTCCAATTTTTACTTCTCGAATTATTCTCAACTTTAATTTTTCTAGTTGAATGGTTTTGTTCCTGTTGAAAGCGATTAATATAGAAAAGAATTTTAACTAAATAAAGTACCTTATTTCTTTGATTGCTTCTAATTTAGCATAAATATTCCTTTCATTTGAGGACGAAATCTCAGCCATGGTTATCTATAAAATATTAAAGTGGCTTCTTGCACGTAAACACACACTACTGTTGCGGTTTATTTACTAATGGAGTTTTTTAAGTTAGTAAAAATATTGCTTTTATTTGTGATTTACTTCACCAATTTTTAATACCATAGCATCAAATTCTACTTTTTGTATACCATTGAACTTTGCAAACCCCCCACAAACTTTCGAGTTCGATCAATGTTGACAGTACATTAGGGTCCGTTCGTTCCACAAATAAACACTCAACTGTCACTCTCTTTAAATTTATCTACAATTCGAACTAGAAAAACTAATAACAATACTATTTGAATTGAAATCAATTAAATTTTAGTTTATTTGTAGAAATTCAATGAATTTTTTTTTATTTATTTTAAATTTCCTCCATTTTAGTAATTTTGCATGAATTATGAAAAAAAGCGATTTCAAAATTCAAATATTCAACAATGCATCACAATGCAAATTATATATTTGGAGTTCAAAGAACTTACAGATTAATTATGTCTGATATAGTATATACCTTTCATTTGCTAATGCTGATGCTCGCTGATGCTAGTGCTTATACTTGCTTCCTGAAAAGTTCAAGTACCATCAGTTGAAAGTTTAAATTACTGCAACAAATTATTTCTTTGCTGTAAGAAAATAAGCTCCTGATGATTTTATTTAAGGCAATTTGTTTCGTTTTATTTGTTCATAGTTTCTGCATTTTAAATAATAAAAATAAACAATATCAATATTTAATACCATGTTTATTGATTTTGTTCCTTCAAAAATTGCTTAAGCATTTCTCTGCACATAATAATATCAACTGATGTTTTTAGATAAACATCATTCTTATCAGCTATTTTCCAACGTTCCTCAGGGTCATCAAACTTAACAGATTTTGGATCAAATTTAACTGGATTAAAATTACATAATTTTAAACTGATATATGTTTGAGATCTTGTTTAACATCTTTATTCCAGACGGATTGGCTTGGGGCTCCTGAGTCACTCCAGATGTTGATTCTACAGCAGACGGATCAAGAGCGCTAATTTTTAATCTGGGTGCAATTGAATCCGTTTGCGGTTTGCGGCACAAATTTGGATAATGCCTGAGGATGAATTCTTCAGACATTTGCGGAATATCCAGTGGTTAAGGCCAAGCGCCTGTTAAAGGACAAAGCTTCAGGCACGTGTCCGCCTTTTTGCACATTTGAATGAAGCGATAGTTGTGTTCAATGAACACTCTGCAAGTTTCGCACACTGTATTGGGCATTCCATCGTTGGTGAAGACCTATTGGAAGAGTTAGGCGTTAACAGTGTAGTTTTACAGGTAGACTTTAAAGGATTGAACGTTAATGTGAATTTTTGCACATACAAGTAACTGATTTAAGACTTCTGACTACATACGAGAAAGCTATTTATAAACCAGATCAGTTGGTTTTCTATCTGGGAAGGGATGTCTTGCTCTGCGGAATTCTTTGAATTAAACCGATATGCGAAATAATTAGTATTGTAGATTTCATAGCATCACTGAAGGTAATTTTCATATGGATTTTTATTTTCAATTAGACCTTCAGAATCCTGCATAAAAAACTCCGGAACGTCAGGCAGGCAAATTCTGCGAATGGAATTCGTTTATCGTAGCTTCGAACCCAATATTTTTGGCTAGATTATACAGTGATTTTCGACTTGTTCAATTTTGTCTTTAAAAAAACGACTAAAAAACATCCAAAATTACCTCGATGGAAGCACACGCCATCACTTGCACCGGCAGCGAAGTAGAAGTCCTCAATGTATCTTTTTTTGAATAAATATTCGTCAATGGCTCGCTTTGAGACAGGCAGAAGCGGCATATGCGCTTATTTTTCAGTTCCGATTGCAGATTCGCTAACTGCGCTTCAGCCATGATTTCTATTTTTTCACTATATTTCTCAACTCTTATTCTTAGTATATTTTATTTATTTTATATGTGTTCCCTAGAATAAATTCACTTTTGGAAAAATTGCGTAATTCACGAAAGAACTTGACCACGACCAGAAAGCAAGAAAAGTAGAATTAGCTACAGTAGAATTAAGTGTGCAGAAGCAGTGTGCCAATGTAAGTTGACACTTGCTAACCGGCAGATGACTCGCATTTCGCTAAGTACATGATATTACAATAATAATTAAAATTTAAAATTAAACAACTTGAATAATGTTCATTTTAATATTTATTTGTAGCATATTATGCTACAACAAAAATATCAACTTTGTTTTACATAATTATTTTTGATAGGGTTTTTTTTCTTAACAGTTGGCACAACATTAAAGCGAAATTAATTGCAGAAATGTACAATAATTTTGTCATTTTGTCATTTTGAAAAGTGATGAATTTAATAACTATAGGGTACAACGGTAACCGATATTTAATAATTGAAGATATTATTTTAGCAAATAAATTGTTTCCTTTTATTGGCACTAATTGAACACATGAAATATTTTTATTTAAAAACTAACGTTTGCTTTTCGAATATATACCTACAGCGAAAAGTGATGGTCCCTTGGTAACTATATCAATTTATACCAGTACTTGATAAAGCCTTCTTCGAACGGGGCGTTGTGTTTTGAAGCCTAACAACGAATAAGTTTCAGAACCATATTGTAATTAAATAGTTAAATACCATGTACTCTTCTGTGATTTATTTCAAGTATTTCTATTGTTATGTACAAAAAATTTTACAAAACAGAATATTATTTTGAGGTAAATTGTATTACATTTCAAATATTCATTTCTTACAAATAAATCCAACTTATTTCAGAAAATCACGTAAAAGCTATTTTTTAAAGTTCCTCAGAATCATAAAATTTAACCGATTTCGGATCAAATACTACCGGGTTAAAATTGTTACCATTTTCTTCTAACCAGTCCTTAGGTTCTGCACAGCCGTTGTGATGCGGATTCCTCATGATTCTTACAAAACGGCAATATCCAAAAAGACCACGACAGTCTTCCGGTGGGCAAGCCATTTCACCTTCGATGCATTGTGGATACCGCATTCCTGCAATTGCTGGTAAAACCTTTTCCAAAATAACCACATGTTCCCAACAATCACCATATTCGTATTCATATGCCGCTGTATCATAAGAAGATACAAAATACTTAGCTATTTTAGTAGTTTTTCCAGGAATTGTGTCGGGACATGCTGGATACGGTTCACCAATTTCATCACTTTCCCCAGTCTCAGGATTGGTAATCGAAAATTTGTGTAGATGATAATTGCCCCATCCCATAGCAGTTTGAATGGCTACATGTAAGTCCCAAAAACTGTATTTCGCCGGTACTTGAATTCGTCGCCAAATTTGGGGATTGCTCCCCATTAACATAATTTTAAACTGATATATGTTTGAGATCTTGTTTAGCATCTTTATTCCAGACGGATTGGCTTGGGGCTCCTGAGTCACTCCAGATGTTGATTCCACAGCAGACGGATCAAGAGCGCTAATTTTTAATCTGGGTGCAATTGAATCCGTTTGCGGTTTGCGGCACAAATTTGGATAATGCCTGAGGATGAATTCTTCAGACATTTGCGGAATATCCAGTGATTGAGGCCAAGCGCCTGTTAAAGGACAAAGCTTCAGGCACGTGTCCGCCTTTTGGCACATTTGCTTGAAGAGATAATTGTGTTCAATGAACACTCTGCAAGTTTCGCAAACTGTATTGGGCATTCCATCGTTGGTGAAAACCTGTGAAGAGAGTTAAGTGTTAATAAATAATATTGTCACTTAGCGGCGGAAGTTAAGGCATTGAACATAAAATTTAGATTTACTGATTTCAAATTTCTTAATATATATGAGAAAGCTACTTAAAAACTAGATCAGTTAGTTTTCTATCTGTACTGAAGGGATAATGTTTTTCGTACAGAATGCGTGTCAATTCAACAGATAAGCGAAATATTGAGTTTTGCAGATGTCATAGTAGCAGTAAAGGTAATTCATAGGATTTCAATTCGTTGCCTCTAACTCTTGCAATCTCACCTAAACATTTACAAAAAAAATTTAGTATTAAAAACACTCGGAACGTCAGTCTAGGCAAATTCAGTGAATGAAATTCGTGTATCGTAGCTTCGAACCCAAGTTTTTTGTAGAGAATATACAGATTACAGAAATTATATTATATTTCGGAAATTGTACTAGAAATCTATATTTGATCTATTATTTGACACGCCACCAAATGTACTAGAGAGCAGCAAATTCAGAAGTCTCGTCACGTCACACATGGTTTGATGCGCACACGCGTAGTTCTGTTGCCTGCTGTGAACAACATATGCGCCTCTAGCGGCAGCTTGGCTTGTCAAATTTTTCCTCGAACTGGTACTGGTACTGGACTTTGAAGTTTTTCAATTTCGCCTGCAAAAATAACGATTTTTGCACATTCAAAATTACCTTGACGGAGGCATACGTCATTATTAATTGCTCCCGCAGTAGAGAAGAACTCTTCCGCGAATAAATATTCGTCAATGGCTCGTTTTGAGACAGACAGAAGCGACATATGCGCTTATTCTTCATTTCCGCTTGCATATTCACTATCTGCGCTTGAGCCATGATTTTTGTCTTTTCACAGTATTTCACAACTTTTAATCTTACTAGTATTTTTTATATGTTCACTACAAAAAATTCACTTTTAAACAAATTGAATGAATCAAAATTCATGAAAGAACTTGACCAATGACCATGGCAAAAAGCAAGCAAAGCAGCGTAGTACAAATGCCACCAAAATGCGTTCGAGGCGCTGAGGCTGACTAATGGAAATAAAACAGTGTCAATGTAAGTCAACACTTGCTAACCGGTAGATGACTCGCATTTCGCTAAGTAGTACCTACATGATATTACTAAATTATATAAAATTTAAAATTAAACAAGTAATAAGCGTATTTACTTGCATATATGCAACAAAACTGTAAACTTTGTTTTACATAATTATTTTTGATTGTTTTTT
Source organism: Leptogaster cylindrica (assembly GCA_963082835.1). Classification (NCBI taxonomy): domain Eukaryota; kingdom Metazoa; phylum Arthropoda; class Insecta; order Diptera; family Asilidae; genus Leptogaster; species Leptogaster cylindrica. Next base: position 39,612,276 of record OY720105.1, read on the forward strand.
TTTTTTCTTCAACGAATTAATTGCACAAGAATTACAATAATTTTGTTATTACACTACTAAATATAGGCTACAATGGTAACCGATATTTTATAACTGAAGATATTATTTTAGCAAATAAATTGTTTCCTTTTATTGGCACTAATTGAACACATGAAATATTTTTATTTAAAAACTAACGTTTGCTTTTCGAATATATACCTACAGCGAAAAGTGATGGTCCCTTGGTAACTATATCAATTTATACCAGTACTTGATAAAGCCTTCTTCGAACGGGGCGTTGTGTTTTGAAGCCTAACAAAGAATAAGTTTCTTAACCGTATTGTAATCAAATACCATGCAATCTTCTGTGATTTATTTCAAGTATTTCTATTGTTATGTACAGGAAATTTTACAAAACTTAGAATATTATTTTGAGGTAAATTGTATTACATTTCAAATATTCATTTCCTACAAATAAATCCAACTTATTTCAGAAAATCACGTAATAGCTGTTTTTTAAAGTTCCTTAGAATCATAAAATTTAACCGATTTCGGATCAAATTCTACCGGGTTAAAATTATAACCATTTCCTTCTAACCAGTCCTTACGTTCTGCATAAGCCCCGTGATGCGGATTCTTCATGATTGTTACCAAACGAAAATATCCCCAAAGACCCCCACAGTCTTCCGGTGGGCAAGCCATTTCACCTTCGATGCATTGTGGATACCGCATTCCTGCAATTGCTGGTAAAACCTTTTCCAAAATAACCACATGTTCCCAACAATCACCGAAATCGTATTCATAACCCGCTGTATCATAAGAAGATACAAAATACTTAGCTATTTTAGTAGTTTGTTCAGGAATTTTGGGACATTCCGAATAGTGGTCACCAATTTCATCACATTCTCCAGTCTCAGGATTGGTAATCGAAAATTTGTGTAGATGATAATTACCCCATCCCATAGCAGTTTGAATGGCTAAATGTAAGTCCCAAAAACTGTATTTCGCCGGTACTTGAATTCGTCGCCAAATTTGGGGATTGCTCCCCATTAACATAATTTTAAACTGATATATGTTTGAGATCTTGTTTAGCATCTTTATTCCAGACGGATTGGCTTGGGGCTCCTGAGTCACTCCAGATGTTGATTCCACAGCAGACGGATCAAGAGCGCTAATTTTTAATCTGGGTGCAATTGAATCCGTTTGCGGTTTGCGGCACAAATTTGGATAATGCCTGAGGATGAATTCTTCAGACATTTGCGGAATATCCAGTGATTGAGGCCAAGCGCCTGTTAAAGGACAAAGCTTCAGGCACGTGTCCGCCTTTTGGCACATTTGCTTGAAGAGATAATTGTGTTCAATGAACACTCTGCAAGTTTCGCAAACTGTATTGGGCATTCCATCGTTGGTGAAAACCTGTGAAGAAAGTTAAGCGTTAGTAGTAACGCTTAAAATTTGTAAATTGTTGAACATCTTTGTTTACGTTGACTTCGACCCAAAAAAGTGGAAATTCCTTCGGTCAACGTCGGTCGTCGACTAAAAGCGGGCCATATCATTCAGCCAGTCTGAAAATCATATAATTACCTCAATGGAAACAGACGCCAACACTTGCAACGGCAGCGTTTCAGAACTTTTTCGCGAATAAATATTCGTCAATGGCTCGCTTTGAGACAAGCAAAAGCGACATATCCGCTTATTTTTCCACTCCAATGACAGATCTTTTGTATTTTCATCCATAATTTCTCTGTTTTATTGTATTTCAAATTTTTTATTCTTAATCACTAGTATGTTTTATATTCACTATTTTCAATAAATTCCCTTTAGAACAATTTGATTAGGTTTTCACGACTTGAGCAGACAAGACTGGAAAGGCAAAAGACGCCAACAAAATGAAAATGGTGGTTGTTTATCAAATATGGAAGATGAACTATGGAAGTGTATGTTGAAAGAATGATGTCATCGGAGCATTCTATATTTCAGAGCATAGAATATACGTGCTATACATGCGCGGAAGCAAAATACACATACGCTGACAACATTTAGATATAAGGGATTTCCCGAAAATTGGCGATCACTTGTGTGTACGTTGCAGAAGGTGATGAAGAACAACTTTATACATTGAATAGAAAGAGAAGGAGTGCGACTCCATTGAAAATCAACGTGGTATTGAGGCTACCTACATTTGGAGAAATAAGAGGGATCCAGTCAAAGAGAATCCGCTGAACGCTATGTAGAATTCCTTCAGAAATCGCGCACTCGATATTTACGCATGCGGTGAATTCAGTCCCCGCGATCTGTATAATGTATATTATACTACATATTATTTACTTTGCAAAGCAGCACGAGCGAAAATGAAATTCAAACGGTGTTTGTAGTTCCTGACGAATAGTTCGATAATTTGGTTTGTTGTTTAGGCTTTCTTGCTTTGAAATTTTGCATTAAAAATTAGAAATGGCTTTGCAATATTTGATTGCGCTAGATATCGAGACAACTTGTGGTGAAAAAAGTCCACAAGAAATTATAGGTAAGCGTAAAGCCGGAGGTACACGATACGGAAAACGTCGTATTTATAAGCGATACGCCATATTTTATATCATGTGACTCGACGATAAGCAATATGGTGTATCGCTTATAAATAACCCAAAAATTTCGGAATATTTTCGGCACATCCAAGGAATTTGCAGGGTATAAATTTCCCGAGTCACACCATACAAAACTTTATGTACACAGTTTTGAGATTACTGGCTCTTACGGGCGGCGCGGCGTCGCGGTAATCTGTGAATTGCAAAATACAGATTGCAAACTCATTTTTGCTTATCGTGTGACTCGATGTCAAAAAGTGACATCCACAAAGATATTTCCTTATAAATATGACGTTTTCCGTATCGTGTACCTCCGGCTTAAGGAAGAAACAGTGGAGAACTTCTTTTTATTACTACTATATTTTCAGAATTTGCGGCAGCCTTAATAAACCTTAATAATGGCGTTATTGAGGCATTGTTTCGGAAATATGTAAAGCCACGCGATAATCCTGTGTTAACGGATCTTTGTAAGAAGTTGACTGGAATTAGCCAGGAAGAAGTTGACAATGGTGTCCGCTTAGAAAGTTGCCTGAGCCAATTTATAGATTGGTCAAAAAAACAAGCTGCAACATTTAAATTTGCTCTACCTGGAGGACCTAATTCGCCTTTTAATTGCGCCGTAGGAACTTGGTCCAAGTACGACATAGAAACTTTTCTCAAGAGTGAATTCGAAAAGAGAAACATGAGATCACAATCCATCTTCAATCAGTATGTGGATCTGCAAGCGGTTTACAAGGATCGACATGATCTTGCTACTTTAAAAGACGCGTGCGACAAACTTCAAGGAAAATTTGAAGGACGAGAGCATTCCGCTTTGGATGACGCCAAAAACTTGGCGAGGTTGGCCTACGAAATGCAACAACAGGATTTTCCTTTTGTAATTACCCACATTTAAATGTTTTGTGAAATAATTAAATAAAATGTGAATTAATAACTGGTGTTCGTACTTAAGTTTTCCTGTTTTGTATTTCAACTCCTTTCGTCTTTTTCTTTGCTTCGCTCTATAAAGTTTCATTCTCCGAATTCAATGTTGGTTTGGAAATAAACGTGTCTATCGACAACTCCACCTTCTGTATGGTGTTGGTTATTCAGTAGATTGATTATATTATTCATCTTTTGATATCAAAACGAGAAAACTTATTTAAACGTTGAAGATAATGTTGACGAATGGTTGTGCAACCATAGGCCAGGGCCAGAGCTGTAAAGAGGCCCCGGGCAAGCTTGATAGGGAGGTCCTTCAATATTTCACTATGCTATGTTATACTATATAAATTAATGCAGAACGATTGGGGTGCCGCTGTTGGTGACTGCCAGGGGCGACAAAACCGATAGTTACACCAAAGATTAAATATAAAATCGTTTATATCTTTGCAACCATACCACCCACAATCCACTTGCAAAAATTTGGTATTGTTGTTGAGGAAACAACTAACTACACTACTAGGTTACACGTGCTAAGCGTTGCAATATGTATGGATCTTAACGTAATGTTACCCAATTAAATTTGTTTATCTCCGAGAACAGTCAAGGTACAGCACTGATTTTTTTCTGAATGGTTTCGTTTACTAAAAACAAGCAGTATTTTAAATGTCATGTCTTAATGGCATATTACCTAAGATACGATGGCCTAAAAATTACAATAGAAAAAACGACTTGAATATGAAAAATTGCACTTTCTCAAGATTAATGATAAACAAATGAGTATCAGATCCAAAAGTTATAAATTTGCATCTTGCCTGCATTCAGGCTATACCGACATGATTTTTTTTTATATCAATTTGGGCTTCTTTGGGTTGGATGCAGGCTCTGGGGCACTCCGGCTGTCGTCACGGGTTACGGCCCTGCCATAGGAATTGTATTGCAACCTGCAAAGTCTTGACCCTTCACATCAGTGTGACCTCAAGGACTAAACTGTTAAAGGTTTATGAAATAAAACAACAATTTATAGACACAGCGAGTATAAAAAGAGGCTACAATCTATAGTCATATAAATATGTATATAAAAAAATTCACAATGATGTGCCTTTTATATTGGAAAATTTACATTATGCTGAAACGGAGTCAAGTCCTTAGTAATATTAAGCATAGCTCCATCGTTTGCCATTTTGTGCGCTAGCTTCGCAATGTTCTTCGCGTCATCCAATCCAGAATGTTCTCTACCTTCGAATTGCATCCCAACATGGGAAAGAGCTTCACGAAAGTTGAGCGGCCGAAATTTGTACCACTCTCGGAAAATAGCTCTCAAATCAATCCATTGGTTAAAAAACACGGGTTTCTTCAATCCTTTACGAGCGCATTCGTTAGTGAGGCATGTCCCCAAGTCCCAGTCAGTCCATGTGACGAAAGCACAGTTACCCAGTTTGTTGTCCTTGGACATTTTCGGAAGCATTAAATTTCTGCATCTCAGTTCTTTCCGCAACCATTCATTGAACATCATCAGGGAGGTCTGCAGCGGTATGCCGTTATCAACAGTTTGTTGCGTAATGCCCGTTAGTTCTGTGCAGAAAGCGCTCAACTTAGGTGACTCAATCGGCAGTACATATTTCTGGAACTCGGCTTCGATTTTGCCAGTTTTTAAATTAATCAAAACTGCTGGGAATTCTGTAATTAGAAACATTTAAGCATTTAACGTTATGCAGCAATCTCGCTATTGTTTACCTATGATTTCAGATTTTCTCCATCGAGGGGGAGCTTGTATCTCCCAGCAAGTCGCTTCAAAGTCAATGGCTATTAAATAAGCAAACGGCTGCACCATGATTTGCTTACGTTGCTGAGAGGACGATTTGTATTGTGTTCTCGAGCTATTCCCGTAAATGGTTTCAAGCAGACCCAATTGCCTAAAAATTAAAGGTATTAATGAATGAAAACATAAAATATTAGTTAAGATTAATGGCGTTTACTTCCGCGTTTATGAGAAATTAACACAATTTTTTCGACTATATATAAAATAGTCTCAAACTTCAAAGTGCTGAACGGTATTGTTGCAACTTGCAAGCGCCTACTATAATTATGAAATCAAGTGGTTCTCAGTTTCTATCACTTCTCAGAGTTTATTATTTAGTTTTACTTAGGTAGACACAAAATCCATTCGTTAACGAAATATAAAGATTCATCAATGACACTGCGCCTATATATGATTTTATATACGATGCTTCACGGTTATTTGTATGCACTAATGTGGATAATAACGAAACATCTACAGCTAAATGAACCGGCCGTTATTATTTTGAATTTGTTAGATTTAGCTCCTGGGGCCTGCACACATAGAGCGCCAATTTACAACTGCGCAGATTTCGTTTGAAACAATATATAATTCAGTACACCGTGCCGCATATAATTGCATTCGAAAAATCTCTTAAAAACTTGTAAAAGAGTAAGCCAACTCAGCACAAAATAGCATGCACTCTATTTATGTGGAAACAATGACGTCATGAGAGCAAAATCATTTTAGAGCATTTAGAATACTTTGCCGTACACTGCGAAAAACAATTGTTTTACGAATAAATTTGTATAAGCATTCCCCGAAAATTGCCGACGCTCAATGCTAACTACTTGTGGGTACATTGCAGTTGAAGCGTGATACAAGGTACATGATATGCCAAAGATTTTTTTTAACAACTGGCATGACGTCACTGCGTTTACATTTTCTATGATTGCACACGATTTGTAGAAGGGAAACTGTCAAACCTATCAGAATGTCCATGATGGTGAACACGATGATGCGCAAGATGGCGCGAGGGGGGGTAATCTTTGGTACATCCTATGTTTCTTGTATCATGCAATTCCAGAAGGCGATTAAGCGAAGAACCTATATACAATATTATACAAGCGAATTATTATATACTGAATAGAATGAGGAGGGGTGCGTTGCCATCGAACATATTTCCATTTCAGTAGTTCTCAGGCTACGTTATAATTATTAAAACAATGTTTTTTACTTAATTTGAACTTTGAAGAGTGAAATAAAAGAGATCCATTCAAAGAGAATCCACTGCGTAGTCCTCTGCGCAAAAAAATCTCTTTGAACCCACACCCTCGGCGGAGGACCCGCGCGCAGGATTCATATACTTAATTTACTCTTTGTGTCTATATACATATTTATATTTACTGAACTGTGAGCTGTACTATATAAGTAGCACTGCCGTGGAGTGAAATTCAAACGGAGTTTGTAGTTCTTGGTGAATAGTTCTGTAATTTTTGGTTTGCTCTTCCTTGGTTTGAGTTAAAAGTTAGAAATGGCTTTGCAATATTTGATTGCGCTAGATTTCGAGGCAACTTGTGGTGAAAAAGGACCCAAAGAAATTATAGGTAGAAATTTTAGAAAAGACACTGAAAAACTCGTTATCGCTACTATATTTTCAGAATTTGCTGCGGCCTTAATAAACCTTAATAATGGCGTTATTGACCCATTGTTCCGGAAATATGTAAAGCCACGCGATAATCCTGTGTTAACGGATCTTTGTAAGAAGTTGACTGGAATTGACCAAAAGGAAATTGACAAAGGCGTGCGCTTTGAAGATTGCCTGAGCGAATTTTTAGATTGGTCACAAAAGCAAGCAAAGAAATATAACTTTGTTCTACCTGGAGGACCTAATTCGACTTATACTTGCGCCTTGGCAACCTGGTCCAACACCGACATAGAGACTTTCCTCAAGGATGAACTCAAAAAGAGAAACATGAGATCACCACCTATCTTCAATCAGTACGTGGATCTGCAGGCGGTCTTTAAGGAGCGATATGGTAGTCCTGCTACTTTGAAAGACGCGTGCGACAAACTTCGGGGAGTATTTGAAGGACGAGAGCATTGCGGGTTGGACGACGCCAAAAACTTGGCGAAGTTGGCTTACAGAATGCGGCAAGAGAATCTCCGTTTTGTAGTTACCCGCATTTAATTGTTTCGACCAATAATTAAATAAAGTGTGAATTAATAACTGGTGTTGGTATTTCAAGTTCTCCTTTTACCTTTTGTTTCAGCTTTGCTTTATGGTGTTTCATTTTTGGGCGAATTTCGTGACTAGCTCTGCTAGGTTCAACGCGGCTAATGTGATTTGTTTTAAAACAAATTAGAAAACATTCCTCGTTTGCGCAATGGCATTGCGCGGCCGTGTTCAATTGCACAAATTTTTCCTGATAAATGTTTCGTTACGTGAGTATTTTCGCATATGACGAATTTTTGAGTCGAATTTCCATCAATTAGGGCTAATTTTGTGTTGGTAAATATATAAGATTGTGTTGTGTGTATATATAAGATTACATGCATATGCATTTTTCTCCTAAATTTTCTGATAAGGGATCGTATATTATTGCAATTAAATATTACATGAATATTTAGAGGAACTGTTCTTAATTGGTATCGGTGAATGCAAAATATGATTTCTTTGCTGTAATGCGAAGACTGGAATATATGTACAATGTACATAAATACTTGAAAAAATTGTCTAACTGAAAACATGATAGAAATATCACGTAGGAGTTATTTTAAATTTTTTCAGCATCTTGCAGTCATTTATTGCAAACTGCGAACTACGCAATTATTGGATCGTTAAAAAATTTCGAGTTTGGGTGTTTTTTCTTTATATTGTTTCTTATCTCAAGTCGATGAATACCCAACGCAATTCCGCAGTACAAAGTAGGAGGCGAAAGATGATGTCATTGGAGCAAATCATATTTCAGAGCATTTAGATTTTAGAATGCACGCCACCAATTAATATATACATTATTATATACGCGAGAAACATTTTTGAATATGGGATTCCCCGAAAACTGCCAATGATCAACACAAATTACTTGTGCATGTGTGAGCATTGCAGAATGCGATTAAGAGCAAAGTTGATACTGCACACAAATAAATTATATGCTGAAAAGAAAAAGAGCGACTGCAGCGGTATTGAGTTGAGGCTATACATTTTTTGGAGGGTGAAATAACTTAAGAGAACTGAGAAACCCATTCAAAGAGAATGCACAGGCTCTGAATCCGTTCCCCTCCGTAAAACATTCCAATACAGATGACAGAATTTGCGCACTCATTATTTACGCATGGTAACAGGATTTCGACTGAATTCCTCTCTTTAGGATCTTTTTAATCTATATTCTATATACATATTTATTACTGTAACGGTGTAAGCAAAGCACACGGGCGGGGCGTGGAATAAACGAGTGAAAGTAGAAATTCAGAATTTCAAACGGTGTTTGTAGTTCCTGGAGATTATTTCGGCATTTTTCGTTGGATTTAGCATTATAAATATAAATGGCTTTGCAATATGTGATTGCGCTAGACATCGAGACAAATTGTGTTGGAAAAGAACCGCAAGAAATTATAGGTAAGTAAGGGACATTGTGGAAAACTTCTTTATCGCTGCTATATTTTCAGAATTTGGTGCAGCCTTAATAAGCCTTAAAGATGGAAATATTAAGGCAATATTCCGGAAATATGTTAAGCCACGCGACAATTCTGTGTTAACGGATCTTTGTAAGAAGTTGACTGGAATTGACCAAAAGGAAATCGACAAAGGCGTGCGCTTGGAAGATTGCCTGAGCGAATTTATAGATTGGTCTAAAGAGAAAGCGAGAAAATATAACTTTGTCCTATCTAGAGGACCTATTTTGCCTTTTAATTGTGCCTTAGCAACTTGGTCCAAGCACGACATAGAAACTTTTCTTAAGGATGAATTCGAAAGGAGAAACATGAGATCACCACCGATCTTCAATCACTACGTGGATCTGCAAGGGGCTTACAGGGATTACTATTTTTCTGCTACTTTAAAAGAGGCGTGCGACAAACTTAAGGTAACTTTTGAAGGAAGACATCATTGCGCTTTAGATGACGCCAAAAACTTGGCGAAGCTGGCTTACAAAATGCGGCGGCAGCACATTCCTTTTGCAGTTATCCACCTTAATATTTTTCTGAAATAAAATCAATAATAAACTGGCGTTTGTACCTATTTTAATTCCTCCCTGCATCCTTTTGTCTTTTCTTCGCTCGACAAAGTTTCATTCTTCGAACTGAACCGCAAAATACGAAGCGAAATAAGCAATTCTAATTTGAACAATCCTAAATGCCTGTAATCTGTATCATGTGTCGGCTCGTTGAGTTATAATCAGGACTCTCGGTTATTTACCTGCTAGATTGATTATATTCGTCTCTTGGTTTTAAAACGAGAAAACTTATGTAAGAAGGGATTCGAGTGTAATTTTTACGGCAAAATTTTTTTTTACCAAAATCTATTTCGATAGTTCAAAATTTAAATAACTCATCGAAGCACTTTTAGTCAAAATTTGAATAAAATCGGTTGTAAAATATGCGAATAGGAAAGTAGCAACTTCAGTAAAATTTTAGTAAACTTTGCTACCTTCCTATTGGCTTATTTTTCAAGCGATTCGAACCCAATTTTGAATAAAACTGCTTCGATAAAAGTTATCTGAACTCATCGAAAAAGATTTTGGAAAAAAACATTTCTTTTTCACTTAAAAGTTTCCCATTTGGGGATTTTTTTCTTAGCTGAATAGAACCTCTTCTTAAACATTGAAGGCAACCTCAACGTCGAGAAGAGTTGTGCACGACAGCCGCATAACCGTGACCTCTCAACGGGTAAACTGTTAAAGTTACAGGTTTATGAATAAAACAACAATTTATAGACAAAGCGAGTATAAAAAGAGAGGCTACAATCTATAGTCATATAAATATATAAAAAAATTCACAATGATGTGCCTTTTATATTGGAAAATTTACATTATGCTGAAACGGTGTCAAGTCCTTAGTAATATTAAGCATAGCTCCATCGTTTGCCATTTTGTGCGCTAGCTTCGCAATGTTCTTCGCGTCATCCAATCCAGAATGTTCTCTACCTTCGAATTGCATCCCAACATGGGAAAGAGCTTCACGAAAGTTGAGCGGCCGAAATTTGTACCACTCTCGGAAAATAGCTCTCAAATCAATCCATTGGTTAAAAAACACGGGTTTCTTCAATCCTTTACGAGCGCATTCCTTAGTGAGGCATGTCCCCAAGTCCCAGTCAGACCAAGTGACGAAAGCACAGTTACCCAGTTTGTTGTCCTTGGACATTTTCGGAAGCATTAAATTTCTGCATCTCAGTTCTTTCCGCAACCATTCATTGAACATCATCAGGGAGGTCTGCAGCGGTATGCCGTTATCAACAGTTTGTTGCGTAATGCCCGTTAGTTCTGTGCAGAAAGCGCTCAACTTAGGTGACTCAATCGGCAGTACATATTTCTGGAACTCGGCTTCGATTTTGCCAGTTTTTAAATTAATCAAAACTGCTGGGAATTCTGTAATTAGAAACATTTAAGCATTTAACGTTATGTAGCAATCTCGCTATTGTTTACCTATGATTTCAGATTCTCTCCATCGAGGGGGAGCTTGTTTCTCCCAGCAAGTCGCTTCAAAATCAATGGCTATTAAATAATCAAACGGCTGCACCATGATTTGCATACGTTGCCGAGAGGACGATTTGTTTTGTGTACTCGCGCTATCCCCGTAAATGGTTTCAAGCAGACCCAATTGCCTAAAAAGGAAAAGTATTAATAAACGAGAGTTCATCGATTCTGAAATCAGAACGTAATATTATTTAAAATTAATCGCGTTTACTCATGCGTTTATGAGAAGTGAACACAATTTATTTCAACTGCATCAATAACAATTGAGTGCTACAATTATACGATTACATAGACGAATACGATATGCTGAGACTAGTGTGGATAAAGTAAGGATGTATCTAGCTGGAGCTAAATGAGCGGGCCGTTATTAATTTGAATGCTACATAACGATTAAAGATTCAGTTCCAGCTCTGCACACAGAGCCAATTTACAACTGCGCAGAGTTCGTTCGGAACGATTTGAGTACGCCGCGTCGCACAAAGTATATTGCATTCGAAAAATCTTTTAAAAATTTAAAAAAGAGCAAAAATACTTGATTAAAGCGATTTATTTATCTAAAACCATTACATTTGATTCTCATTCACACCTAAGCTATTTCTTCATCTTATGATGCTTTGCCAAAACAAACCACCATGGGCTTACTTTTTAAAATATATCCATTTGTTTCTTCGAGAGCTCTCGAGACAATACTAAGATTATTTGCACGCAGATTGAATGTTACGAAGGCCTGGCCCTTCATTCTGCCGTACTGCATTAATTTTATTTCGATTGATCCACCTTCGCAAAATCGATCGTAGATTAATCGCAAGTCATCTTCTGTAACAGTTTTATTTAAATTTTTAATGTACAATTTACTCGAAGGCTCTCCCTTCTGGTAGTTCTTGTATACGGGCAAATCGGCAAACTGATTTTCGGGGATGCGATTAAACCGTAATTCTTCCTCGGAAATCATTTTCTGAGTTTGTTCTGTACTGGTGGTTGTGGTCGTTGCATTATTATCTTGATCCACATTACAGATGTCCCAGTTTGCCTCGGAATCTTTTACAGGAATTTTAACTGATGCCACATCGAGCGATATCTTTGTGCCGATTCGTGACTTTTCCGTCATTTCGAAAACCTGGTTCAGGTCTTCAAAACGGTCGCCTTGCGTTGGAATCGATTTAAGAGTAAAACGAGATCGTAAAATGGTTCTTGCTTTTTTCTTAAGATGCGCATTATCAATCCTCTTTCGCTTTGCAGGGGGCTGAATTTTGCCTTCATTTCCTTCATCATCGCTATTTAGTTCAGATTCGTCACTTCCTACAAGATTATTTTCGTAATCAAAATTGGTTTGCGTGCAAACGTCCTGGGGATCACCTGGCGGTGTAAATGGTTTTGTTCGCGGCAGAAATGGAGGCTCCAAGTTCATTCTGTTCATAAGATGCAAAACTTGTGTGTAAAATCTTGTGTTTGATAGCAATGCAATTGAAATACTGTCTAATATGTTGCGATTTATTTTTGGATAGCTGTATTTCAAATACGGGGGTGGGGGTTGATCGAATCCAAATTGAGTACTTGTTGCGTAAAGACTTTTTACAAATTCTGAGATTTGTGGAGTTTCTTTTGGTAACAGCTTTTCTGTTTTCTCTTCCGAATTTTCGGGTTCATTCTTTCTCCTGCACAGATACTCTACTGATAACACACTTCCGTTCATTTCCGTCTGGTGCAATCTGTGCAGATGGGCTGCAGCTGTGATTGCATCGTGAAATTTCAGAATCACTCGTCGGCGTCCATAAGTTTTTACTGCAATTGCTCCGCAATTTGTTTTGAAATAGTCTTGCAGGTTAGGAAAGTTTTTTGGTATATTTTTAACTACCAACTGGGTTTTGTCCATTTTTATTTTGTTTAAATCAAAACCTAGAATTGAAATTTAATTAGGGAAATCATAATCATGTTTTCAATGTAATTTTTTTAAAAATTTGTTTACATTTCTTCATGGAAGTATTGAATATCTTGAATCAGTTTAAAAAAACAAATCATTTTTAATTCAGTGTAATAAAACACAAATCAGAGCAAAGAATTTTCGCTATTTAAATTTCCATCCTTGCAGTCTCCATGGACAGCATTTTTGTGCAATTAGAAAATATAGTGTTAACGGAATATTCAAATATTTACTTACATTGTACAATATTTTAAGAATAGCAATCGGATAAACAAATTTCATGTGACAATTTTGTTTACATTCTCGGTATATTTACTTTGCCATTATAAAATCGCAATGTGTTAAGTTATAGAAAAAAAATATAATGGATACTGATCATATGCTTTTCGTAAATAGATAATTTATGACTTAAGATATCTGGAAATGCTTGTTTGAATTATGAAATGAAATTAAATATGAAGTTAATTGAAATTGTATCTTGACAGGTTTCAAAGTAAAACTAAATTTCCCGTAAAATTTCCCTTGGCCTGGTAATTTGCTGAAATTTTACATTTCGGCAAAAAACATAATAAAAGTGAAGTTGGTTGCTGTTTGCCATTGCGACCTTGCATTATAGTGCTGCCAACATTTAAACAACTATCCACCGCTGAAAATGTTTATAAACAAACTACGCTTTCAAATATTATAAATTCCGCTACGCACATTTAATATTTTTTACATCAAATTTGTATTAGCAGACAACACAAAAATTAGGTAGTTATTATGCAAATTGAGCTGCTTTGCATATCAAACTAATCCACATGCGCGAGAAAGTTCAATGCACGGAGCAATTCTCCAGACAAATTTTACACAACTGCGAACAAATATTTTTTTTTCACATTATTTCGTTTCTATTTATAACACTTCAAATTAAGGCGTTATTACTTCTAGACATATTTTTTGATGAGGCGCAGTAAAAGCAGATTCCCTACATAAACACTCACAAGGTTAAAGGTGAATTTACTTGTCTAAAAATAGCACAAATATCGAATGAAACTTTCCAGATGCACGCAGCATTTAAGTGTTGGTGATAAGAGGACTTTCACTTTCTATTTTGTAAGCACTGTTATTGCACTCTGTAAAGCAAAAATTAGGAGCTTCCACCTTCACGGGCACATTAGTTAACGGGATCAATCACCTCTCAGCGCCCATTACCTCCCAACCCTTACAATGCTTAACACTTAAAATATTTTATCAAAAGTGCTTGGTCACGATTTCCGGTGGTCTCAAACCCAGATTGAAAAATAAAATAAAGTGTTTTCGATCGCAACTGCGAAGTGAAATCGTAAATAAATCCTGAACAATTTAGAAACGTGGCGTAAAATCCCTTTCATCGTTTCAATTATAATTATTGCCTGATACCATTATGAATTATTGTCATAATGCTTACCTCGCTAATCGTACAAGAGCCATCACTTAATTTGCTGTTCACAATTTTGAAAAAGTACGAAAAACTTAGAGGCGACGTCAAAAATTGTCAGTCTTCTTCCATTGTTTACATATTTGTTGTTTTATCTTTCTTTTCCCTTCTTCCCCCGCGCAAACAGAAGCACACACACGCCTTCTTGTGTACAATCTGATGTGCGATGCCACATATACTCTGAACTAACACTAATTCAGTAGATCTTCCTGTCAAACTTCCACTTTTTATAGAAAATGGGAACGACCAAAAATGTTGTCTTAATAATGATGGACATGAATTTATTAATCACTCTTTCTTAATATAAAAGTGCCATGATTCAGGCATGATGATTCAAGCTTCTGAACTAAGAAAACTAATTAATTCTTAGAAGTTGGTTTTCAACTTGGAAAATGTTCTTTAATCATTACAATTTAAATTTTAAAATACATTATTTCGAACATAAAGTAAAAAACTCGCCCCCTTTCTCAAAAAAATTACTCTTTCTCACCAGAATAAATTATTTTATTAATAAGTTAATCGGTTTCATCGAAAATGTGATTCCGCCGCGTTCAAGCGGTTCAGCACTTTTTTCGATTCCCCCGCGTAATTGTAATTTTTAAATGTAAGTTTGGAAACGTACTAGATTACTCCGAATTTTAAACTTTGAGTATCACTCAGAAAAGAAGAAGAAGCTCAAGGAGGAGAATTGTAAGCGTCTGTGAGACTTTTTTGTGTTTATTTCAAATATTCGGTTATTTTTGGTGTACATAATTGTTGAAAAACGTAATAATTTGTCATTTAGTTATTTTGAAACAATTTTCACAATAAAATAAACTAAGGTAAGTTAGAAACTGAAGCAGCAACGTGATTTTATGACTGACGCTGTTTGGCGCGCTTGGTTTAGGAGTGTGGACAAATTTCAATGATTTTCGTGTAATTGGCAGTCTTTTAAATGGATCGCCGCCGTACAAGCAATCGAACGAAGATGGGTGATAATCCAACGAACAGTAAGAGTCCAGCACGAAAAGTGAAACAACAATCTCCCAGCCGGGAGAGGAAGTCTTCGCCTGCCAGAGCATCTAAGAAAAATGAGGCTCAACAGCAGAAGTCTCCTGTTAAGAAAACTTCCGAAAATGCGCCGGCCGCTAAACGTACGAAATCAACATCGACTCCAACAATGTTATCTTCCGAGGTTCTCAAGGATATAGGAGATATGGTGAGTCTATTAAGTAATTCTGTAGAAAAAACAAAGCGGTTCTTTTACACCTGTGTCAATATTTTACATTCTTGTAAAAAAAAATTTCTTCCAAATATTCCCCCCCGCTGATTACGTCCAATGTTCATTCAAGTTAGATAGCAGAAAAGATAGCGCTCCGGGAACGCGTAACGCATGATAGTTGCGAAAACTATTCCTAACGCCAGTTTATAAATATCTTTGGCTCGCGGATTGAGTATATCTCATTTGCAGCCTGCTTCGGGCAGTATGTTTTGCTAGTTCGCAAGTCTAAATTCGAAAACTACAAAATGTACTCGTGCGAATTGTTGCTGGGAAGATTTTGTCTAATTCTATTTTGGTTAAAAATAATAGAAAATTCGAAATGTGAATGAAACTTCGACGGTTAATTTAGAGTCGCTCTTTTTACTTTGGGCCTAATCGCATGTTCGCAAATTCCATAAATCGGAAAATGTTCGTTCGCAAATTTGGCGCATCTAAATATAAATACATATAAATGCAGCAGTTAAAAGTTTAAACTCAAAATACCGTGTAATACTACAGTCGTTGTATCGCTGTTTGCATCTTCCACCATTCCATAGATAACGCAATTTGTTGTCTGATTACAGAAACGTTTATCACCTATGGTGGTATTGAAACCGTTCGATAACTCTACGAAGAATCAAACGAACATGAAAACATTTTCGGAGCACAGCATCCAATCGTCTGTTAGTGAAACAAACACGATCAAGACTTCGCGTACAGTGGAGACTGTGGATATCGGAACTATCCGAGCAGATGACCTACTGGAAGGAGACTCGGAAATTGCGAAGCTAACATCCCTTGCCGCATTCGTCCGCCGATCGGTGTCTGTCACCAAGAACTTAACTCCGCGACATCAGCTAACACCAACTCCTTCGGCAACAACGGGACGAAGCCGTCATTCCCAGAGTCGTTCGATTAGTCGCAGTGTCTATGATGATGATTATTCCAAGACTGAATACTCGGACAACGAGCAGGACAACTTTGAGAGTTTCAAAACGAATTTTGTCGCGAGTTCGTACGGCAGGATGCCGAAAGGAATGCCAACAATGCGGAAAGAGGCCAAGTTCACGGCGACTATTGCAGCAGTCGTCATCAGTTTGTTACTGATTACCTTGCCAACATTGGGCTACTACTTGCTATGGACTTGCGATCAATCCTGCACCTTGAAGGCATTAAAACTCACTGTTCCGAAGTTGGAGCACGTGAAGGAGATTTTCACTGTGGAAAAAGTTGGCTACTACCTTGGAATGACAGTGTTCGTGCAGATATTCTCCATGTTCCCTCTAGGACGTGTTGTGAACTTCTACAACAACTGGGGAAGCGTCGAATACTACTTCAATTCGTTTGCAGTGGGCACCCTGATGACCATAGCCTTCGGAGTAGCGGAGTACCTGCAGTACCCAGTTGCGGATTTTGTTATGCAGAACTACTTATCCTTGTATCTGTTCGGAGTACTCCACGCCTTCATTCTGTCCCTGTGGTGTTTCGTTCACTCGTGGTACGTCCATCCAGCGTCACTGAATCCCTATGCTAAGTCCGGCAGTGCTCCGGTCGACTTCGCTATTGGACGCGAGGTTAACCCGCACTGGTTCAATACGATCAACGTAAAACTGGTGTGCTATCGTACATCTCTGCTGGTGGTCTTGTTGCTGTCCGAAATATTCATCTACAAAAACGTTAACATCCCGATTAATGTGGATAGCGAAGGAGAAGGACTGCCGCTGGAATTCTATCAGAAAGCAAAATTAATTTACGAGAACTCGTCGTTTGATGCCGCTGGTCTTTTAACATCGGTGCTGCTCCTTACTTACGTCTTGGATCAGATCGTCTTTGAGCATCACTTGACCAGCTCCTTTGAATTGCAGGAGGAAGGCGTTGGTGCTATTCTGTTGGTTCGTTACGCCATGACTCCTTTCCTGTTAGCAGCGATCCCCAAATTCTTCTTCGACAACAAAGGAATAGATCTACCTCACTGGGCCATGGCAGTTACAGCCATTGTATTTCTACTGGGATTGTTTCTGAAAAGGAAGAGCAATTCGGTCAAGTACACCTACCGCATGTACCCGCAGAGCTTAAAGCAGGCATATCAGGACACAGTTCCCACCTTCCAGGGCAGACGACTACTTTTGGGCAAATACTGGGGCAGACTTCGTCAACCGAACTACGCTGGAGATGTCTTATCCCTTACAGCCTTCGCCATTCCTCTTTTCTGGAAATTCTCGTGGCCACCGCTAATTTGCCTGCTACTAATTGTGCTGAACTTATTCCATCGTGCGGTGCGAGTAAACAAGAGGAATCAAGCCCGCTACGAGTCTGCCTGGACACGTTACTGCTCCAAAGCGCGCTATATAATTATCCCAAGGATCTTTTAATTTCTTAGTGAGGATAAGTTTTTAGTTTAGTTTCGAATAGCATAAGTTTGCATTTTTGTTTTCAAGCATTTCTCATTTTTAATTTGTAATATGTACTTTCAATTTTCCGGGTGCTCATTTGAAGGCACTCGTCCACAGACAAGTGGACTTAAGCCAATGTTTGATGGACTACATTCATTTCGATTTTATTCTATCTTTTAATCATTTTGAGGGTTTCTAAGTATATTCGATTTGGCAAAAAAGGCATTAGACTCTAAGAACTTCTTCTAAGCATATCTTCTATAAATTCTTTGTTTTACTCGAACAGTTCTTGTATATAGACGGTATTTTTTGAGCAATTGTGTTGTAAAGAAAAATGTCGAACAGAACTGATTATAATAATTTTAGTTGATACCGTAATGTCATTTAGTATTTTAGTTGTAACAAATTGTAAATACAATAAATGATTTTCGACTCATGACAATGTTTCTGTTAATTCTTTCAGCACCTTGTACTTACAAACTGTACACGACAGGAACGATATTTTTTATGCGATTTCTGACACTTGAAAATGCATTCAAGTTTAGAACTTATTTAAAAATAAAAATAAATCAAAAAGATCTTGCAACAATAAATACGCTCTTTATTTAAAAAGGGATAATATAACAAAATTATTTCTTGCCGGTTTGGACTTCACAATTGGGAAGGGTGTTTTTGATTTCCTTGGCGACACTTTCAATATCACGTACATAGGGCATATCAAAAATTTCGAGATACTTTAGATTGCTTAAAATTTTTACAGCAAGAAGTCCTTTATCTGATATGTTATGACAACCAGACACTTGCAAGTGTTGAAGAGAATTTTTTACGTGAATTAAATTTTCCAAACTGTCGTCCTCCAAATGTTTACAATTATGTAAAATAATTTTATCGATGTGATTACAATTCTTGAAGTGATCGAATCCCATTTTCATAATAGATGAGTTACTGGCATCGATTTCCTTTATTGTTAATCGGCAATTTTCCGGCGGTAATGCGTTGTAATCTCTTAGGTATTTTCCAGGTGTTGCAGTAAACTGAACTGCGCCACCATTTTTTAAAACCCATTCGGCACAAAGACGTTCGGAGCCCACAAGTTTTAAGCGATCAGCATCAACTCTATTGAATGCGATTG
Source organism: Leptogaster cylindrica (assembly GCA_963082835.1). Classification (NCBI taxonomy): domain Eukaryota; kingdom Metazoa; phylum Arthropoda; class Insecta; order Diptera; family Asilidae; genus Leptogaster; species Leptogaster cylindrica. The sequence goes on from OY720105.1 coordinate 39,631,376, forward strand.
CAACGTAACCCCAGAGATGTGCAACAAGACCTGATTTTTGCAATGATAACAAATGTGGTTGATATCTTGAAAACGACATTTTTTTACCGACAAGCCGACAATAGAAACAATTGAAATGGTACAAAACATTCGTGAAGTGAGAAGAGATTTTAGAATTCTAGGAAAACTCGAAATAAAATTATTCATTTAGAAGTTCCGATATAGCTCTAAAAGCAGAAATATGAATAGATATATTATACAAATGTGCATTAAATGTAATAATTTCATTTGCAACTTATTGAAAGCAAGATTAAAATATATTGATGATTTCGGAACCATCCCGTGAACCACCCCTTCCATTCCACAGTACTCGTCAACTCGAAAAGTTGAAACCAGTTAAACGTCAAAACACGGATTTTATAATTAAAAGTTTTGATTTTTCGATTAATTATCGTGATTGTTATGTAAAAAAACAATACAAACCACTTAAATCGTGATCTTTTGTTGATTAACAATTTCAAAAATACTACTACGGAATGTCGGAGTCATATGGTAAAATAAGAAAACAATTTTTGTTGCAACATCAAATTTGGTCTCACCATTTTCTTTTTGTTTAGATTATCTATTTAAATTTCTAATTATTGGGAGTGCTGGAAGTGGAAAAAGTTGTCTGTTGCATCATTTCATTGAGAGTAAATGTAAGTTTTGTCATTTTCTTCGGTTAAGTATTCCAATGGTTTTTGCTGTGCATGCAACTTCCAAAGTTCCAACTGTAGGCTGTAAACATCCAGTGCTAGAAGTTACCAACCAATGAAGAACGTCACCGTTTTCTAACCAAGGTCATACGAATAGTTTTTTTTAACATTAGATTTATGTACTGCTTTCATATAGTAATTTTTAATTTAGACAAACTAGTTTGAAATACATCTGCAGCGATTTTGTCATCTGTTGAAAATATTTTGAAATTTAACAGTTAAAATGAGTAAAATTTACATCTAGAAAAGAAAAGAAAACATGACTCAATTCTCAAAAACATTCATCTTTTATTCCAGCCAGAATAAATAGAGGAAGGAAAACAGACATTCGCTAATTCACTGCATACATTTTTAAATTGTATCAAGCTCAAGTAAACATTAACATCTGGAAAACATACACAGATATTATGATCCCAGACGTTCTTTGCAAATAATATTATACAAAAATTTGGTTGTCTGAAACCAGTTCAACTCATTTGTTTAAATCGATTTTTATTGGTAATACTAGTTGGATGTGTTTGCTGAAAAATACCTTTTCTTTTAGTTAAAGACGACAGTTCGCACACAATTGGAGTTGAATTCGGTTCGAGGATCGTTAACGTGGGCGGTAAATCAGTAAAGCTCCAAATATGGGACACCGCAGGCCAAGAACGATTTCGATCAGTGACACGGTCTTACTACCGAGGAGCAGCTGGTGCTTTACTTGTGTACGACATAACATCCCGCGACTCATTCAATGCCCTGTCGAATTGGCTAAATGATGCTCGGACACTGGCCAGTCCCAATATTGTAATTCTTTTGGTTGGCAACAAGAAAGACCTTGAAGAGGAGCGTGAAGTTACGTTTTTGGAAGCCAGTAATTTCGCTCAGGAAAATGGTAAGATCCGTGTTATCTTTTTTACACTATCCGATAAAAATAACTATTTTATTTGACACAGAATTAATATTTCTTGAAACGAGCGCTAAAACAGGTGAAAATGTGGAGGAAGCATTTCTTAAGTGTTCGAAAACAATTTTGGCTAAAATTGAAACTGGTGAACTTGATCCTGAACGTGTTGGCAGCGGCATTCAGTACGGCGACGCAGCACTTCGTAATCTCCAGAATAAACAGCGAAATAATACTCGACAGCCAGATTGCGGATGTCGAGTCTAAAGGAATCTCCCATTTATGATAAGAGCATTAAAAACTATTTCTAAAGTTATTGAATAGATTGAGAGCAAAATTACAGTTACAAAACATCTTTTGTATGATGCGACACAAGTCGAGGTTGGATTTTGTTCGAGGATGCCTCCATCTGGAAATGTTCATTCCTTATTTTATGTAAAATTTTATTTAAATTGAAATTATCTTGTATTGCAAAAACAACTAGGCAATTTGTTTATTTATAATTATTAACGTGTATAACTAATATTTTTTATTGTAATTATTGCTATTTTTAAAAAAATATAATTTACTTTTATTATATTCAGTCGTAAATACTTGAATTAGTGTTTTTCGTAAATTATTTAATGTAGGTGTAATAAAGTTATATTTTAAAACGCAATTACTGAATTTTTGATCACCTATGATCAGATTTAAAAGCTCTTAAACTAATCACAAGATATTATTTGTAAGGTATTGCATTTACCTAAGTGCCGGGTATAATACCTTTATGCAGAAAACTAATATTAATCACTATCTTTACTGGTTGATTGTGGGGTAATAAAATGTGTTCCCGATGTGGTTGCCATTACAGCAGAAGAAGAGTCATTCACAGATCCTGCGGAGGAAACCGACGTAATCCCAGTTTTAGCAGAGCCCAAATTAACAACCTTCCTCACTGTTACGTTGCGATTTATAATGGATGGCTTAATAACTTGCTTTATGCTTCCAGGCTTTAGAAGAATCGTTGGCTTTATCTGATTATCGCTAACTTTAATCATGTTTTTTATTGTTGTTTTGTCCGAATCCACATTTATGATAATTGGTTGGTATTGTTTGTTAGCCGTTGATGAAGTACTGAGCATCGCGGATGAACCAGTAAAAGCCCCAGTAGTCTTCACAATAGTCCCTGGGGGAAATTCTAGTGTTTTTGGTTTCTGAAGCGTAATGATCTGTTTATCGGAGTCAATAATATTCGCCGGTCTAGACACCAAAGTTTGGGTAGAAGTTTTTGGATTTGTTACAACCAATTTGGTGTATTTCAAAGGAGGGACTCCTTTCGAAATTATACTAGGGCAGGGCTTCATGGTATTCCGGTTGATGAATACCACCTTATTTGGCTTTGCTTTCTGTATTGCATTGCTCACTAAGAAATTTCTGTTAACTGTTGACTGATCTCCGCTTGATGTTCCAATAATGATCTGCTGGGATTGAGAAGCTGAGCTAACTGGTGTTGTTGTGATCGGTGCTGTGTCGTGAATATTCCCATCGTTATCTGCAAATAAGATTGGCATATCGAAAATATTGGCTGAAGCCAGATCACTGGTGGTCTTTGGTGGAGTGTCAACACCACCAGTGGTGATAACATTCGTGGTAGTTGGCTTTATGACAGTGAACTTTTGCGGATTGATTACTATTTGCTGAGGAGACGTCGAGGATATAAACTGTGATGTACCAGCCTGTTTGACAGTGTAAACCTGACTTTGCGACTGGTTAGTGCTCGCTATCCCTGGTGTAGTTTTAATCGTGTAAATCTTCTGAGCTCCAGATTGGCTCGCGGACTTTAAGTGGACAAACTGAGTCGCGGGTATCATCTTAATCTTTGGTGATGTGTTCGAGTTGTTCGTTCTCTGCAACACAGGGAGTATCACTGGTGAATTAGATGATCCTCCCTGAGCACCGACTTTCGCCGGTTGCGTTATTATTTCGTAAGTCGACAATATTGTAGAGTCATCAGTGTCGTCAGATTTAGCAATTACCTTGTCGGTATCTGGCAAAATACTTTGGATTGCCATATTCAAAGCTTCTGTTGTTGGTTGAGCTAAGAGTTGCTTTCCAGCGGGCGTTGAAGTAGTCACCGGCTTTAACCGAGGTCGACCCACTGAGGACAAAACGTTTTCGATTAGGTATATAAAAATAATAATAAACCAAATTATAACAAGGACTACCTTTTCTTTTGATTAGAGGACATTGGGATATGAGATTTGGGAATTCTGCATTTATGAAATTGTTACAAGGATAAGTAGATTAATTTTCTTTAAGAACAACTCACTTATATTACCACTGCGATTTCCTGGAGTGAATTTCGTTTTTGACGGAGTATACACATCGGAGTCATCCTGACTCTTTTTACGTTTTCTTGCAATGATATTTCCCGCGAGTGGCGAAGATCCACCCGCCACTTTTCGTACTTGGGGTGAACTCGAGTGTGATATAATCGAGCCAGCATTTACCGATGGCGTTCTAGGTCCTGGAGGATTTACAAGGCAATTTTTCATAAAGTCATACAATTCATCCTAGAATATAATTGTGAATTAATAACTGCAATTAAAAACACACATTTCTTACGGTTATCATGTTATCAATCATAGATTGGGTGACGCCCTCAATTTGTCGCTTGGTTTTTGGTACTCGAAGTACATCATCTGCCGAGCCAACAACAACCAAAGAAGTTTCTGACTGCATCTTTTCCCGAAGTGCTTCCATTTCTTCTTGACTATAAGGTAGAGAAGAAGTCAGTAACATTTCTTCACCATATTGAGACAATAATGATTACCTCGTTCTGGCTGCATTTTGACCAATGATAAACATAATTGGAATTGTTAAATCAAGCAAATGATCATCCGGAGCACCACGAATGCCATTTATGGTGTTGAAAGCGAATCCCAAGCAAACGACACTATTCACAGTTTCCTGGAGCGCTACTTGAAGTGCTAGTGCGCCACCAGCATTGAACCCAACTAGGATTATCTGCCGTGCAGGTTGCTCTGCGCGAAGTTCTTGAATTTTCACTCGCGTTATGGACACCAGATGCTCGGCCAATTGATCAATCGACTGTTTATTCATCGTGTTTGCTGGAATTAACAATGTTAGAAGAAATTGATGAGCATTCAAGCGTAATGGAAGTACCTGGCACACTTATTTGTACAATTGGTGCGATGGTTTGGAGCAGCATGTACCACTTTTGCATTCGCGAAGGCACAGCACCACTGATTGGGGTTGTAGGTATAATTACTATTACAGCGTTCATGGGAAGTTTCCTTGTCTGCAAGAAATATTCGAATGAGTTTCAATTAAACACAGAATTTTTACGGCACCTTCTGATTAACAATTGGATCCCACTGTTTCTTCATAACAGGAGTGAGAAGATCCTGATTTATATTCATTGGTTTTCCGAAAAGCATTTTGTCCATAAGTGTTGGAAGTTTTGTTTTTAGTGTTTGCAGTATATCCAGGTAAGAAGCCATGTATATTGGCGGCAGCTGATCCATGAGTAATCCATGAATCCATTGCGTTAATCGAGAATCCCATGAGACAGCTGCCAATGCTTGGCGCATCCTTTGCACTGATCGATCAATTATAACTCTCCGTTGAACGGGCTCATGTTGTCTACCAATTGTAGATAGCCTCGCCAAATGATCCAAATCCAGGACTCTACAAACCTGAGAGAATAGTTTCTCCTGTGTTGATGTCCAGCCAATCCTGTTAATTATATATTGCGATATTAAACAAATTACATGATGAAAATATATAAGAAATGTACTTATTAATATTCTCTTCCCAATCCTGTTCATCAGAATTTAAATTTCTAACACTATTTGCAACACGGGAGCATTCATTCATTGATTCTTTCGCTACAATTTCATTATAGGAAGGTATCGGGGGATGATTGGCCTCATCTAAGTCCACTCCTTCGTCAATTGGATGCACATGACAAGAAGGACACAGTGGTGGCTTGTGGATCATTAAACATCTTGTGGTCAATCCATTTGCACCCTCAATAGGGCGACAATCTCTGGAATAGCTGTGCTCCATTTGTATAACGTTTGATTTAATTAGCTGGAATAAATAAGATATTTAAAATTTATTGTATTTGCGGTCAAACTAAAATAGCACAAATAATGTGTAAATAACTAAACTTAACGTTAGTACACACTACACACTCAAGTTCCCCGATCGAGTACTTAGCATTGTAAATATATTGTATCATAAACTTTTTTAGAGCTTTTTATAGGTTCTATCATCGTGAATAACATTAAATGGTATTTGTTTGTGATTTCAATAATATTGGCTTTACAAATTAACCTTGAATCATTTTTTTTTTGTACATACGTTTATCAGAAATTTGAGGTTATGTTTTGGGTGATTTCGAAGTGCCCACCTCAAATTGATAACAATTTTCTTACACAGTTTCCGGAAAACTTGCATGAATTAAATAAATAAAAGAAATAAAAAATGAAGTTGCTAAAACAGCACACAAAAAGTCACACAGGGCGTCAACATAAACTTAATTACCTTACAATGAAGGAATGAAATAAAATAAATAATACCGGGAAAAATATTTTTCACGTCCAATTTTTAAAATATTATTCAATCTTGGCTTAAAAACAATAGAATGAATGATTAAAATCTTCGCAGTAACAACACAGCACACAATTCCTTATCCAAAATGGAGGTTTGTGAGTTTGGATCACAACAAATATTGGGCAACCCCAGGAATGTTGTAGAATGAAACAAAATGAGAATAACTTTATAAAAAAATACCATAAAAAAACCTATTGAACCCTTAAACGCTCGACGGCAAATATTTTATTTTCAAATTCTGATTTTTTTTTTTTTTAAATCTATTTTATGACAACACAAATTTTAGCATAATATTATCGTCTCATTTTTTTTATACCGCAGCACATGAAGAGAAAACAAAAATACAATTGTTAGTCTACTTGAGCTGGAAATAGTAGAGATATGCCAATAAACAGATAATAATTGCAGGTTTTAGGTGTCTGGTTTTAATAAATAAAAGAAATGTTCACTTGCACTTTTATTCAAATAATTGCTTTTAACAGGAATGCTCGCCAAATGACATACGAATGCGAACTTACGAACTGTGTTAAGCTGTGGCCATAATTTTCTTGACATTTGAAATAAATATCCACCTAGCCACTTACCCGGTCAACATTACACAATGCGTTGTTATTAAAACGAATATTGTTTTGATAACTGAGCGGGATCAACATTCTAGCCTTCTATTGTTTTCACGAAACTACATTCGCAACCGATTTCACGTTGTTATATTTGCATAGAACAGTGCTTGATTTGCGAATTGTCCACATTATATATCTGAAGAAGTTCACTAAACAATTGGTGGCGTTTAAATTTTATTCAGTACCATTTGTCACCTTGCACAGAATTTTAAAATCTTTTTGTTTTTTTTTTCTGTCAAACGAATTTGAGGAACACGTGAGAGCATTTTATAGCAACGCTATAAATCCAAAAGCCGACGAAAATGGGAAATTTGATAATTTAATGTTCACGTGGGTTTGTAGCCCTGCTTTATTGCATTGTTTTATAGCAAATTGCGTACACCTAGAGTCGAGAATGAATTTGAAATAGTAAATTATTTCAGCGAATTCTGCTACAAATAGAATTTTAAAAAATTAAAGAATTTCCAAATAAGCATCTGGTTGTGATTTTCCAGCCTGAGGGAAATTTTGGTCTAAGTTTTTTTTTTTATCCATTTTACTATTTGTGATGATCTTTTTGAATATATATCTTTATATAAGCACCAACGAAGAATTGTTGACATTTTCCAACTTTTTTCAGTCAAAAGATTTGCATGATTTTCAGAATTTCGAGAAATTTTGAATACAGGCTCTTTTTAAAAGGCCATCTACGTGTGAAAAGATACAATTATTATTTGACTATTGACTTTGGATATTTTGAACTGTGACTTTCGTCTATGTGGAACTAGCTGTCGCTGTAATTTTGATGCGCCTTTTTTTGATTTGAATATCTTTAATTTAATTTCTGTAATTTGTTTAATAAATTTTAACAATTAATTATTAAACATATGTTGAAATGGAACAACATGGAAATATTTTTAGTACTTGTATTTATTAATGTATTTATTTTTGTACGTTCTGATTTTGAGCACAAATCCTAAGATTAATTAAATCGGAATTTATTTTATTATGTGTCCCTACCTGTATTAATTATTTTTTCGGAAATTTCGTCTCATACAAAAGTAAAAGATTATAAGTTGATTTATATTTCGAAGGAATTTATTTGTCTCCCCCATAATTTGATTGAGATGACTTTTAATAAAGTTTCTCGCAATCAAAACTGCTGCTTAGTCAAACATCATCAATGTGTTCTAGTGGTTGCAGTATGTATATTGTATAATGATTTTTTAAACGCCCCAGCACCAATTGACGACACTTTTAGAGGGGGTAAAAGGAAGAGTCCTTGGTGAACTTGACGGCGAATGCGTGAGGATGTTGTAGATGCTGTAAATGACATCTGAATAGCATCAATTTCATCCAATTAAGCTTCAAAGGGAACAGAGAAAGGACCTATCGACAGCCAATGTGGGTTAGCTGTCAGGACTCACCCTGCGGCTGGTCCAAAATGGTGTTAAAGCACTCCTCATCTTTTTCCCTGAACTCTCTTGGCAATCGTAATTTTTTCAAAGTTTTCCGTATTCAAATAAAAAATGTTTTTGATCAGAAAATTGCGTTAACCCAGATTTCCGGCTTCAAAAATTCGAAAATTTTTGTCAGAAACAATGGCAAGCAATTTGCCGACTTTGATCGCTGATCTTAAAGGACAAAAAGTTACCTTGAAATGTTCTAGATGGTTCTTACGTTTTGTCCTTAATGGACAGATTCTTATCGCAGTTTGGCTTTTACCAAGCACGGAATTACATTACAGTATAGAATATATGCCGTTATTTGCATTTTATCACTGCGCTAAAAGCATAAAACTAGTCAAGAAAATTTCATCGAAACCTTCATAAACTTTGAAGAGTTTTTAAAACTTTATCCTTTTGGAATCCGTTCCAATTCGTCAAGGAAATAACTATGCTCTACTATGCATAATACATTTATACTTTTGGTAAGAGTTTCCCTTTTTTTTAAGTTTTCCAAAATCTCAACATTGGTTTACTTAACTGAAAAGTTTCTGCGGCAAGGGAAATGATTCGTTTTATCGCTTAACCCGTTCACAGCAGCGAATAACTAGAAATACGGAATTAAAAGTTGGTTGTTAATATCATTTAGTACGTATGTAGGATATAGGTATTACATACTATAATATTTAATTTGTATAAACTATTAAAAGACTTTTGACAAGTTAATTTGCTGTGCGTGATTGTAATCTGAATCTGAATATTTGGGTTTCCATTTCTTTTTCGTTTTAATTATATTTTTAATTACACGATTTAATATAACCAAAATACACAGCTTTTGTTAGTATTTAGTGTGAATATATTATATATTCTTACAGATTACTATACATATCACAGGGAATGCGAAATAACTTAATTTATGAACTAAGAACTTTTAGTTCAAATAAGTTCAATAAATTGTTGGCTATTTCGTCCTTGGTGGATGAAAAATGGATGGTGTACTTTACATATAGGAATCATATTCAACCTGTCCTGTTTAACGCCATTCCACGAGGCACTAAATAAAATTCCATTTTCCCATCATCACGCACAATTTAACTAAAACAAAGTGGATTAACTTCCAATAAAATTACTCGCACAGCCATGTGCAGACATTTCCCTTCAATTTGCCTTTTGTCAATACAGTTTAATTCGTTGAAGGATGTCTGCTGATCTTTAAGGGGCTTTAAAACTCAGGCACAGTTTAGCACGACAATGCGTTATGGAAGTTATCTAACCTCATCCCCTTTCAAACTGTGTGTTGTTGTTTTTATATCTAAAATAGTTGCTTTAAATCTTTGATATCGATTCCTGTTGGAGCGAAGGACATTTCCCTTGCTCGCCCGAATCACTCAGTGGAAGTATTCGTCATGACTTAAGCACTGTGTGGATCCGGGTTAATCTGGACCGTTTACCTGCTTATCTCCTCCATAAAACATGACCCATTTATCTTCCCACCGTAAAGTGTGTTCTTCTCGCCTTGGTTGGACGAGGGATGCAACCCCAATTCATTAGAACAATCTGGAAAAGTGAGGCAATGATTTTTCCACGTTCTCGACAGAAGTTCTTAACGGTTTCACTGTAGATGTAATTCTTTTTATCTGCGGCTATCTATCTCCACGTATCTATCGACAACAATTTGGTTTGCAAATTTTCTTGAGGAGGTATGAGGATGTGTGATGTTGTTGCTAAGTGTGTTTCCATCGCGATTACTTTAGTGAATTTAATTCTCTCGATACGTCATGTATGAAAAGTCCATAAACTTAGCAATCAATCAAATACTATACCGCCCGCATGGGTTTTTGAAAACATTAAATACTATACCTATAAAAATGGATTGCAAAATAAACGTTTGGCTTTTGTAGTTTTCCACTAGAAGTGGGGTAAATAAGAATTGCAAAATGAAGTACAAAAATATTTCCGTTTTCAATTCATACAAAATATTAAATTTGTGTTTTTCATTTCCGCTTTATGTTAACAAACTTTACATAAGTGGTAAACATTTATAGCAGCAGTTGGAGTTAATTACATTCAATATTAAAATTTTTCTTCCAATTAAATGCAATATACTCAAAAAGTTATGGTTAATTTAATTAACATTAGTACCAATCAAATTGTGAATAAAATTTATTACAGCATTATGTAATGAATGTTGATAAATTAACACAATTTAACTTCGGCAGCTTTTGCCAACTGCGGGAAAGAAACTATTTAACTAAATTAACAGCTTCAACTCTCTAATTAAGATGCTTTCAACAATTTGCACTTAATCAACTAAACGTGCAGTTGCAAATTATGTGATTAAAGCAGGAATAGTGTTCAAGGAACTCGAGGAACTACAAATTAAGTTTAAGTTTCACGTATTATAAATTAATTGGCCATGCCCATAACCAATGAGAGACGCAATAATAAAAATATCACACGAAACAACCAGCAATTATAAATAAGGCAGCTCTCAACAATTTGGGACGTCTACTACAATAAAAAAATTCGTTTGCGGTATGAAAAATGCTTTCAAAAATTCATTACGAAGGAAGGCACTAATATCTTTATTCCAAAGAACGTCATAGATCGAATTAATTTTGAAGCTGTGCAAAAATTAAAAGGTCGATCTAAGACGATAAATCTTCCGGACCAATAAGAGGTGTAAGAAAAATAAAAAATCAATTGAACATAAATGTTCAAAGGGGGTAGAATGTTCAAGGAACTAGAGGAACTACAAATTAAGTTTAAGTTTCACGTATTATAAATTAATTTAAGTTTTACGTCAAAATGACATACTTTTTGTTACTGTGTTATTATTTATTTGTCATTGTTATATTGATTTGAAATTAGGAAAAATACCTTATAAATATTAGAATTACAAGTTGTTAACTTTGTTTATACTTTACAAACACTATAAATTGTAAATTAGGGTTACTTGTTTGCCTGAACGCCTGTTAGGAATTAATTTTAATTGATTATAGTAGGGATGAAAATTTACTATAAAAAGGCGGCAGGCATTCGAGTTTGACTCATTATCATTTCAATTTCCGATCGATCAAGACATTCCAATAAGGGTATTTGATTTGTAAAGAAATTGAAAGAGGTAATCATATAAATACAAAAACACAAGTCAAGTTATGCTTTAAAAGGGCATTTGATTTTACATATAGACAAACACAGGACATATATAGAATAGGATAGATAGGCGATTCTAAATAATAATTAGAGCATAGATTTTATGTAATTTTACGTATTGTTTCACATATAAATAAAAGGATTGAAAACATAATTAAGTGAACCTCTTTTTTTCATACCGCTACACCCACCATTTTATTTGTTGGTATAAGAAATAGAAACTTATTTGAAAATTAGCATTGAAGGATTTATAAATGTTATAAAACATGAATGCCATTTTTGTATTAATTACTCTTCATTTTGAAACGAAATTACTAAATTAGACATGCTTCTGAAAAAAATCATTCGTCATTAATTAGTTAGAGGAACGGAAGTTATACGGATTAATTTATCTGCGTTTTAAGTCAAGTTCTTTATTATTTATATTTTTAAATTAATCCTCGATTGTGCTAATTAGGTTTCATTTCTATTTTTATGCCCTTCGGTTCAAATTTTATTGATTATTTATTTACAATAAATTCATCAACGGAAATTGTCATTTTCCCTGCACTCAAAATTAATTCAATATTCCTTGCTATTAATAATTAATTTTTGATAACATCCGTTGAGAGGGATGCTTTGCCACTAAAATATTTTTTGATGATATTGCCATCAACCACAGTGTAATTGGTGGATCGATAGTTTAAATGTAATTACCCTAAAATGAAGCTCCCTGCTGACCTTGTCCATCCCTGAAATCTGAATGAAACGACACTCAAGAGGATTTAAATTAAATCCAGCACATGTGCATCGTGGACACGAATGTTCATAAATTAGAGAGACACTTAAATCCATTCATTGCTAGTTTGTTAGTTTCACATTTACCTCTAATTTTGCACTCCTAAGGGTGTTGTTCCACTTTTTCCACTAAGCTAAGCGCGACTCCCTCGACCAGATGAGAATTTTTAAACTCTTCTGTTTTTTTTTCTACTGTTTTCGTTTGTATATAAAAGTAAAAAAAAAAAAATATTAACAGAATTTTAGTGACTTGCACTGTGCAAATAAATTTAAAACGGTTTCCTGTGTAAATTTTCTGATGAACATTTGACATTTTGGTGTGCGGTTTTCGAAATTTTAAGAGTAACAACTGACAATGACAATTACGGGGAAATTGAATATTCAAAGCGACATGATTGCGAAGGGGATTTAAACAGGAGACTGGTCCTTTAATGTCGAAAAATTCATGTACAATCTCCAGTGATAAGTATGGTAATCTGGAAAGTCCTGATCACCAGAAAGGGTTGCTAATTTGTTGACACCGGTCCCACCTTTGCCTCTTTTAAGGTTCCTGTCATAAAAGAATTGATTTTCGACAGAAATTAAATATTGCAAAATTTATTGATTTACTAGCAGTGCTCGCGGCTTCGTTACGCAAACTATAAAATTATTGTATAGTGTTTTTTTAAATTAAGTGGGAATTTACTACCCCCGACCTTTTCCCGTAGTTCGAGCTACAATAATAATTGGTTAGTATGCTCTTTGTTAGTTGGTTTTGTGGAGTTAATTAGGATAGAGGTTGGTAGTTCTCATTGAGTTGAGTCTTGCAAGCACCAAGAACGGTCAGTCTAAGTTAAAACTCCTAGGAGTTAAAAAAGTTGGGATAGCCTCCCATCCCCTATTTTCCTCCTTTTGGGGGTGAAATATAAAAAAATTCTGGTACACATGTTTATTTATTTAAATCTAAAAGTCAACTACAAAATTTTATCATGGTGTTTGCTTCAAAAATGGCGAAGTTTAATACAAACTTTCATCCCATATTTGACCCCTTCGTGGTGCAATTTAAAAAAGTTCGGTTTATTTTTTGTTTACTTCATAAAGGAAAAGGGAACCTCTGTGCAAAATTTCTGCTTCCTAGGTCCAAGGGTTTGAATTTGCACTGAGCGTTGGTGAAAAACAGTCACTCAGTTTGAGCGAACGTTTGCAACGCCAAGAAATAATCGTCACAGAAAAAAAAGAACTATATATTCATGATTGGGAAGTGAAAAGAAACCGTTTTATGCATGTCCGTCTGACTGTCTGTCTGTCTGTTTGTCTGTCTGTCTGTCTTGTTCAGACGATAACTCGAGAACGCTGGTAGCTAGAGACTTGTAATTTGGTACAGTAATATTTGATTAAAATTGCAAGGGCAAGTTCGAAGATGAGCAAAATCGGGCAACTCCTTCTTAGTGTTGCCATATAAGCATGAGTCGTTTTTTACAAAAATGTTGATATAAGAATGAATAGGTATATTTTTCTACATCTAGGGTATCACGTAATTGGTGTGACCAATTGCTTCCTTACTAGTTACAAGGAAGATTCGTTCTAGTGCTAAACATTCTTTTTAAGTATATTAATTTCTTAAATTTTTTAAATGTTTATTACATTCCTCTGTAGAAAAACAAAAAATTGTCGGTGTTTATTGGTTTATTATTTTCAATAATAAACCTATGTAATCGAATACGAAAAAAAAAATTATAACCCCCCTGAAATTTTGTCAGTTTACGTTTTGAGATATGTAGATTTCAAAAAACGATTAAAAAAAAATCGGTCCGTCCGCCGTCCCCCGTCCAGGCTTTGTCTCGGAAACTACTGGATATAAATTAATTAAATTTGGTTCAAAAATCAATTGACATCTGACAGCGGTCCTAACAGCTCGTGGGTCCGATCGACGTATTTTGAGGGGGGGAAATTGAGGAACCAAATATTGAAAAATTCATATTTCCGAAACCGTTCAAGCTTTTTTCATAAAACTCGGAATAGCAATGGTCTAATATTACTCAATAGAATACATTTTATTGCATGACTTTATCTTAGTTAGTTTTTGAGTAATGGAATTTTGAAATTTTTAGTCTCCATGAAATATTCCATTTCTTAGTGGTTTAAAGATCGTTGTGTAAAATTTGCAGTGTTTTCTTAAGTGGCAACGAGCACATGACACAGCGCGTGTGGTGTGGTTCTCATGAGGTTGGAAATTTGAACAAAACCTCGCGAAAGTAAGTACCTACTGTGCAAATAATTCGATCACGATAAATCAATAGTAAAAACTTTATTTTTTTGGCCTTCTAAAAATTTTGTTTTTCAGTAGGTATAAAAGAACGTCTGAAATTATTGAAAATTATTAAGTAACATATTCTCTGAAAATGAACTTCAAATTTCTTTTATTCCTGGCTGTACTCAGTATTGTATGCCATTGGACTCCATTTGCCAGTGGGGAGAACAGTGGAACTGGAAGTGAAGTTGTGAAGCCACGGAAATCTTTCTTCGTGCATCAGTCATCTCCGAACGTTGCCTTTAAGACTATCGATCAGCAGGACAAAAGGCGGATAGGATAATTGGTGTAGGCCATTTATGAGATATCCTAGATGTAAAACAGTTTTAATACAGAAGCAAAGTTTGTTGAGAAATCGTACAATAGACAAATAAATAAAAATAATAATCGTACAATAAATAAAACTAATATAGGTACCGTACTACATCTAGGCTATAAAAAGGGGCAATTAGTTTTTGTTATAAGTTGAAATGCTTCAATAAATAAAATTTGTTCCTAAAAGATTTTGTTTTTAATAATAATTGCAGTTCAATTTGAATTTATGCTGAATTTACACGAATAAAAAACGTATGTCATAATTTTTCTTCGTAAAGCCTAACATTGCGTGGAATCAGCGTGGAAAAAACACTGTGAAATCGTGTCACTACTCAATTAGTGCTTGAGTAACGAAATTTTGAATTTCGTATTACGATCGAATATATTGTAGAGGAAACATTTCTTAGGTAGATTTCGAAGAAAAATATACCTATTGAGATCGATACCCATGTCACGACTTTCGAAAAATTCTTTCATAGTTTTTCGTTTCATGCCTCCCTGAGTCCGAAATCACCCCCCGTTGGAAAGTTTATATATATATAAATATATATTAACACGTTAGCGGCCGTATTTTTGAAGATATTGGAAGCAAATGTTAATATGTTATTTCTGCGGTTATAGCTCGGTTAAGTTCATTAATGAACAAAATCGGCCCACGGCGGTGGCCGGGGGAGGGAGTTGAAATTTTGAAAAAATTATATTTCGGTCCCTATGAAGTTTAGAGAGAGACTTTATTTGCATAAATAACAGTACTCTCTATGAGGTTAACGGTGACACCACCATATTAGGGGTAGGTGGGGTACGAATGGGAGTGGGGGTGGAAATTCGAATTTTTCTAAACCACGTCTTGTGGGGTATCGTTTAAAAGCTCTCGATGAGTAATTTATAAATCCATAACTAGTTTCTCGATTTTGAAATAAATGATCCCAATAAACGCAATCAAAATACTTCGAAGTCTACCTCAGCCGAGACCTTAGCCTGTAGGCCTGCCTAGAGCCTAAAGGGATTTTTTTTTTAGAAAAGATAAAACTTTGGGAAAAATTTGCAGCGTATTTTAATTATGTTTTTTCCTGGAAGTTTTTAGGATTTGGAAATGGTAAATAAAAACTAAAATAGTTCCTTTCACCAACAACCTTTATTTAGGCATTTTAAACTTTTTTAAATTATTTCAATATGTTGTCATAAGATTTATATAATATCATATTCGTTTATACATCAGACAGCAAGAATCTGTATACATTGATTATTATTTTATGTGTACTGCTTTTGCTGCAATTATTCTCAATAGTAATAAAGACAATATTTACGTATCTTTAACTACAAAACACAATAGGAATGAGTAAATACTGCTCCCACAAATTGTTGTATAAAAACGTTATTGGAGGTGACAAAAATTTTTGTAGTATTTTTGGCATTGGTATATGATTTTATTAAAATATTTATATATATATTATTTATGTATATATATCTCTTAAAATGTTGTGAATATGTAAACAATAACACAGTTATATTTGGCATACGAATTTCTTGTAAAACATGTAAATATGCACAAATTTTTATAATAAATATGTTTATGTTATTTTGGTCACAGACGACGTTTTAGGGAATATTTTTAGACATAGAACACATATTCTATATTCATAAACATTTATATAAATTTGTATTTGTTTAAATTGGTCTCTTTTGGCCTTTGTTTTTTTACATTATTAGTACACTCACTTCTCCGGCTTTAGCATCCTTGTCCCTACTTACAGTTCTTACTACCACTAATTGGAAACAAATTTACTAAAATCTAGAACAACTACAAAAGCACAATCCTACTAAAGTTTACTAATGTTTAGCAATATGCAGTTTAACATCTACCTGAGTACAATGAGACATACATGTGAACGAAGCAACATTAACTTAAATGTTATGTTTTTATTTTAATTTGAATCCCATACCAGCTGCTTTTTATTTTTTATAATTTTTTTTTTATTTGCACAATAATAGTAATATTGAATAAGTATAGTTGTAATGATTTAAAACACAAATAACACACATTTAAAGCATAAACTATTTTGTATTGTTGCTGCATTTTCTTGCATTTCAACGGAAACATTTAATTTTTTTTTTTAATTTTTATGCTCATCTTTGTAGTATATTCTTTTTTTGTTAGTTATTGTCTAATTCACACAATAACTACGGAACTACTTCCGATCGAATGCATTTAATGTATATGCGAAGAATAATAAATGAAATTTGTTTATTAACCTAATACCATGTTGAGTGAATTCTATTTTTGTTTTGGAATTTGCTATATGTCGTTTTTTTCTTCTAATTTTGTAGTTTCATGAAATGTTCAGAAGGGTGAACAAGAAGGGGAAGGATCTTATTCAAACTAATCTCATTCAAAACAGTTTCAAAAACCAGTGTATCCTAGTAAAGTAACCCTTGCTAGAGGTAATTTGTTGATGTTGATTGGTGTTGGTGTAATTTGGAGTAATTTGGTACAACATTTCAGCAAATGTAGATTCCAAAACGGAAAAACAGTTGATATTTGATCAGACGTTTCTGTTATAATAATATAGGAACATATACCAGCTGTAGATTTTTTTAAAGTATTTATAGGAAAAATTTCGACAAACACCCACACAATACACTTATTATGTAATATGCAGATTTCAACTTTATTGTACCTATTAGAAATTCACACAACAGGATCAGATTTTAGTTTGAAATGATATGAAAATGAATAGTAAAACACCCTGTACAATGCTAAAAACAAAAATTTCTAAATTAAATATTGATAGACTTAGTGCGACATTAATAATAACAATTGTAATTATTATTGAGAGTTGATTAAATTGTTGAGCGAAACATTTTGGAGCTTTCGATTCTATAAATTGCATCTAATTTGGAAGAAACTGCTAGTAAGCAAGTAATTGAATAGTTTGATTGAGTATGCAATTCACTACTAGTTGTTCATATCAACAAAAATAATAGTACTTGTAATACCTATTATTTAATAGTAGTTTTGAGTAAATGTTTTGCTTAATATATTGTGAGTGTAAATTACATCAAATCACACACGATTACTAAAATGTGGTTCAAATAGTGATAGCATATCATATATAATATGTATTAGATAAACATTTATTTTATTTGAACTGGTGATAAGAACAGTTACTTTATAGTAATAAGCAAACTTTTTAAATGTTAACATTGTTTAGGGATATTACCAATTTTTGTTTGTTTGCCATAAATTTTTGCTCTCTACACTTTAAACTTTACTAACACAGAAATCCGCGTAATTAATTTTTCTAAATTTATTTATGCAGACGCATTTTAGACTTATGTATTGCATGTTATACAACTACTATATGCAATCAGAATTCATCTACAAGTAACACTGAAAAAGTTCTTAAGATTATCTAGATTGCAAATTGAAATCAATTGTGACGAATTGCACAAATACTCACCGCTGATTTGCAAGAAAAACTTACTAAAACTTTCAACAACTGTTTTATAACTTGGGTTTGACGTAGCAACGATTTCAACAACACGACAAACAACGCTTTGGAAATTTGCAGCCATTCAAATTTCCGCGATAACCCGGTCGCGTGACTTTAAAATTAAAAAACAAAGAACTATTAACAAAAAATATAAGTTGTTCTTGCATTCAGTTGATTAACTAGAAAATTAAAACATATTTTGTACCATTGGGCAATGTCCTTTTTGGTGACAATTACGTAACAACAATTTTGCCTAATTTAAAGATACTCGTACATTTAAGTGCATGCACATATTATAATATATTGTTATATCATTTAATATGAATTGTGATAAGAATTCTTTTATATTTTTGAGTATATTTTTTCCCATAGTACGTCAGATTTTTACAACTTTAAAGAAAATTACCATAAAAATGATTTAAATGCAATAACGATTTTAGCAATTAACAAGTTTTTTTCGATTTTCTATTTCTAAAAATATTACGAGTTTTCAAGGATGAATTTCTCTAAACAATAACATGTAATTTCAAAATTTTTTATTTTTTCTGGAAAATTCAACTTTACTTTTACGTATATTATTTCAACCATAAAAGTATTTACAAATTTTTTAATTTTTTTTTTAATTTTTGAATTGATTCAATTCTGAAAGGCAAAAGATGCTTGATTTTAATGTCGAAGTTAAACAATTCCAAAAGTTGACATTGTTTTACTTCAATTGCATTCAGCTTTCATTTTAATCGTGGAAATGATTGTTTAAAAGCTTAGAAGAGACAATTACAGTACTAGGTCAGAATAAAGAAGTAGTAGAATTTAATTTAGAAAACTGCAGTAGATGTCATGGAAGGTACTAGACTGAATGTTGTTTTAATGAAAAATTCGTAACTTGTGATTGATCCGTGAAATTGCGAAATAAGTGCAAATTTTGTAATTCTTATTAAATATTGCAAATAATAAAAGTGTAATGAAGTCTTAAACGTTGTGAAAACGTTCAATTTTGGTCTATTTTTGACATCGCCTAAACTCCAAACCAATCATTTCCTCGACAGACCTTTCTTGACAGGGAGTAATTTTAAATTTAAGTATTTATTTATTCAACTAAAATGTTGTAGTCAAAAAATTGCACCAATTTCATGAATTTCTTGTGCTATTTAAAAAAATCTATCCATTTGTTAGTACCCCTTTATGTTTTTCTCACATATCTTAAATAATATATTTTCTGTACTTATTTTCGATACCGCCGTCAGCGAGTGTAAGTTGAGAGTATTTGTTCTAGTTGGATCTACCCTTAGCACTTTAACAGGTGCTTTTTGATACTACTTTAAAAAAAAATTCCGTTCACATAACTATTTTTTGTTACAGTTTTAACGTACAATTAAGACTGAAGAGATTTATCTGAACATTACTTTGCAAATGTTTAAACAACAATTAATATGGTGCTCAAGTTTAACAAGTGAATATTTTTATTTTTGCTACAATATTAAATATTTAATCCGAAAATGGTATTCATGTAACGACCTGATTTTTAAATTTATAAATTGGACCACATTGTTTATTGTTGTGTGTTTTTTTGTTTTTAATAATTTCAGAATATTTGGAAAATCTATCAAAAAATATTCTTGTCTACAATTTGTTTATTTTTGTTTTTTTAGCACACATTTTATTCAATATGATATTCCTGATATTTTTGGTTGATTATATTATTTGAACGCCGTCAAAAGCTGACTATGCTAAACTGCTACAATTAATGTAAGACATTTTGATTTTAATGCATAAAAAATCATTTCTTCGAACTTTTTTTCTTGATGTTTATCGTTAGCCATTATGTAAATTGCGGTAAAATTCCTTTTGTTTTACTGAAAGAATTTAAAAAGATTTCTCTTACCGTTTTCGTTGCCATTGGTGGATGATCGTTTTGTGATTGGTGTTTATTATTCGTCGTCGTCCTCATTTTGATAGGTCACATATCGAACTGAGGACCTTTCGCCAACTATTAACGACTGTAATTATATGTTTTGTGAAGTTTTGAAATGTTGGTTTAATTTTTCTTAAATATTTTCATACGAAATTCAAACAGGGACTGGTTAAAAAAAAATACTGTAAGGAAAATATGTTAAATAAATGTAACAAAATATATGGTAATTGAATATCTGAAATGAATATCAACAAAATAATATTTATTTGGTAAATAACGAAAATTAAATAATCACAACTCAATAAAATCACTAGACATTTTAAAGGTGTGTATTTTGATGGGAGGCGACTTCTGCCCCTTTGTAGGGGATACTAACCTTTTTCTCTTCTTTTGTTGGTGGCGCCTTGAGGAAGGTCAGCAGTGGTGCATAGATGAAGCATAAAATTGCAATCCCAGCCAGCATCCATTCAAAACCAATACTGAAATGAAACTTATTTATTTAATACAATAATAAAAACGCGGTACACAAACAAGAAAGAGCACCGCAAAAACACGTACTAACAGGTAGAGTGATTTATAGACTAGACTGACCTGTTTACCAATGTTCCACTTAGCGCAGGACCAACAGCAAAACCAACACAGAACGCGACATCTCCAAGAGCATAGACGCTACCGTAGACAGCTGTGTGACGAATGTCCACCAGAAACCCGAGCTCGGGCATCATGCAGGAGTCCACCATACCGATAGCGAAGCCTAGACCAGCATTCGGCAGGATCAAATGGTTGATAGAAGTAGCCATTGGAATCTATAAAGAAAGAGTGCGGAATAATTCAGTAGTTATTTTGTTGTTGGGCCCGTCGTCAATGGATAATACCAGTAGCAAACAAACTCCAATAATAACCAAGCCAAGAAGCGCGGCCAGCCATCGTCCTATTTTGTGTCCCAAAGGTCCGAATAAATTTGTTCCAATCAAATAACTGATCGAGGCTGGCAAGAAAGTCACTCCTTGTTCCCATCGACTGGCTCCCATGTTGTCCATCATCCAAATTGGTAGCGATGGCTCAAGCATTGCAATTCCCATGTTGGCGAATGTTATTGCTCCTGGGAGTATTTTACTTTAATTAACACCATAAATAAATTGTTACTGTTATACCAGCAGCAATTAAAATATAAGGATCGGTGATTAGGGATTTCAATGATGGTGGATCGGTCTCGGCATGTTGAATGGACGGTTGGAGCATAAATAATTGAAGTAAGCCATCTCCTAAGGCGAGTGCTGACAGGATTAGGAATGGAGCTGATTTTCCAACGAATTCGTACATAATCCCCCCAAAGGGAGGCCCGATTAGGACGCCCAAAGCAAGGCCACCAAGAGCTATACCCATGGCATTACCTCGCTCCTTGTCGTCCGTATACCTGTCCGCAAGCATTCCCATTCCTGACACTGACGAACATGAGGAACCGATACCTTGAAGGGCTCGGGCTATGAACAAAACACTGTAGGTTCGTCCGAAGGCAAAAACTATGAACGTCCAAATATATAATTGTTTTAATCAGCATTTTCATTTATTATTATTATTTAACAGTTTCAACGCCATACTTACTTATAGTGGAGATGAACATAATAACAAAACCAGCAAACATAGGTATACTGTATCCAATTCTGTTGGGAATAGAGATTTGTATTTGGCATATGCGGATCCTTTTTATAATGTTACCTATGAGTTAGTGGACCAACAATAGGATTCGCGAGTAATTGAACAAAAGCCTTTGAAGCAAACATGAGTCCGACCTCCACAGTCTCTCCGACCAGTTCCTTATGACGCTCTTCGATTTCCAAATATAGACTTGCATTCTCTAGAGCACATATATTTTTGCAATTGAATAATTGTAAAAATATGTGAAATCAAAAAGGATTTACCGCCATATCCAACGGTTGTTGTTTCATACATGTCTGTGGAATCCGCATTTTGCTGCTTTGGACATGGAGGGGGAGGGGTTGGCGTCGTTAAAGGTAATCGCGGTAAACTGTCTAACGGTGCGTCTGGATGACGAATGTCGTAAAGGAACTCCGGAATTATAGGAACTATAAATTTAAAAAAACAGTAATTCATGGAAATGAAAACAAAATAAACTTTTTTGTTTTAGAGAAAACATTAATTTTGAGTGAACTAATGAAGTTCATTGTTTTTACAATATAAAATAGAAATGTTTTCTGATTTCTCGAAAGAATGGGCGGGTTTTATAACACTTGGCGGAACATCTTGGCATATCGTGTTGAAATAATTCTTACAAATTAATCTGTTCCAATTCCACAAAATATATCTACGATAAGATAAATAAAACTGTGAATCTCGTTAGTACTATTAAATTTTCTGAAATGTACCATAAAATCTTTATTCAAAATTAATCCATAAAATTACAAAACTCCGTTCAAGTTGATAGACAAGTTGAGGTCCAGATTGTTGAGGGTGAAAACTGTAAGGGATGCTCAAGGTTTGTAAATGAAGTGTAAATTGAATTACGTTTAAATTAAGTGAATACCCGGAAGCTGAAATAGCATTATAATGGCGTAGATGAGTTTTCAAATTGTGTTCCTTGTGGAAAAGGTGACGAAGTTGACCAGAGGTGCAATGTTGTAATTTAAATTGGGCATGTTTCGTTACGCTTTCGAAAAATCTATGATGGATCTTTTTATGTAGAGAACTTGTCAAGAATCTACAATTAAATGATTATAATGAGTTTAAGAGAGTCCCTTTTTTTATTTAATCGGGGATTACTTCAAAGACTACAACCCTCCGCTCATGACCGTGAGTTCATCCCCGTAGTTCCATGCAATTGACAAACGGTTTTTTTTTTAAATCCTAAATCGGGGAAAAAAAGTTTGTCCTTTTTTTAAAATTGAAAAGAGTTTTACTTTTGCTTCCATGTAGCCGTAATTAAGTTCGATTTTACTTGGTAAAGTTTAAAAGGGAATTCCGGAAAAGTGCACGATTTTCCGGGTATATGTCCTCTGAAAATCCTGTCCTGTCCCGAATGTGGCTAGAAAACACCATTAAACCGCAGATGGGTAAAAACAACTCGTCAGGACTGTTTGCATGCAATTTGCAAATTCAATTTCCTGGCATTTTCAAAATCGCTTAAAAGTTTTCCATGAGAAAGCTTTGCGTGCCAGTGAAACGTCCTGGAATCAAGGAAAATACAATCGTCAATTAGGGCCTTCCATTCTCGGTTGTTTAGCGGTTAGCTTAATTATTTCCGCTGCTCTCAGCGCCTTTTGTATACGCGACTTGAAGTGTTTACACTTCACCAGACCGTGGTTCAGTCGTAGTCAATCAATTAGAAGCGTTTCAAGTTTTTGATTGATAGTTCCGTGGTGCCCAGGAACTGGGATGAATAGGCCAGCAAAAAGGGTCTTCCCCGGAGAATAATACAAAAAAAAGTTTTACCATTCCTTGTCAGTAGTTGTATTCTTTTTCGCTTTTATTACTTTGTGCCTTCGAATGCAAGGAGTTGGCTGTGTACATTGAAGTTAGAGAATACCAAAGGCTAGAGTTTTTCAGGGAAATTTTCTTTAATATCCGACATTTTCCCCTTGCGGTCGCGTGAGACATTTCATATTATTTGTCTAGCAGGGTTGACTTTGTCTATAGCAGAAGGAGTATCAAAGTTCAGTTCAGTTATTCGAGCGAATTCAGTTGGCAGTCAAGTTTTTGATTTGTGAAAGTAAAGACCGGAAAAGGCAGGAAGTTAATTAGTTGGGGACAAGATGTCTATCTAAGAGGTACCAATGAGGAATCACACAATATGGGAGTCCTCGAATCGTCCTTTACTGGTTAAATCTGTGTGGAGAGAATCTTGTGGCGGCTATCGGCATTTTATTCTAGATTTTGATTCACAGCGAAAATTCAGAGATTTAAATTTAAATCCAAGAAGAGGTGAAAATTCTGTGCTCAGTTGTTGCCAAACAGTTTTTGAAATACAATTTTAATTACAGAGATCTTAAAGCCTATTCTCTACTCAGAACAAAACAGGCAGCATGAAGTTAACTTACAATTGGTAGGATCAGTGAAACCGCAAAGTAGACCATCCCAAGGAATAAGAATTCCCAAGCCAACTTCCAATAATCGAAAATCTGGGAATAGTGCTCCAAAATCATTTTTGGAATTTCTGCGAAAACGTGGCGCTGCTGTTAGAGAAGATCTCAGTTCGAAGAAAAATTCAATAAACGATTGTCCAACCAAACATATCACTGGATCCGACGAACAGTTGGCTGAGAGAGTTCTTAACTGGTTGGACTTGGCGGGGAAGACACCTCTTATTCGTCCCAATACAGCACCGGAAGTGCCCCTGAAGAAGCCAACATTTATTAAAAAGGAGAAGGAACAATCAGAGAATCATATTCGTGCAACCACTGTAGTTAAACGACCGGATTCCGTAAAACACATTACAATTATTTTTAACAAAGAGGGAATCCCCATTCGTTACAATCGACCAATCAGATACACCGACTTGTTCCGCATTGGATTGAATGCAACGCGGAGATTTGCCAGTACATTAGCCTCGGCGAAGTTGAAGAAATTGGACCGGAAAGGAGTAGATCTTGTGGCACCACCACTTCCTGGATACTCGGCTTTCGATAAGGCTTCGATGGATCTGAAGCGAACCAAAGGGAAGTCCCCCAGCGTCAAAAAGAACTTCGAGAATGACTATGGCACTTTGATAAACAAGAAGATTTTAGAAGAATCTTGCAATTTGCATGAAATGCGGAAGCAGTTGCACATCTTCATGCCGAGCTTACCGAAGAAGACTTCCCCCAACCCCGCTGCTGATGGCAATAGTAGCATGGTTAGTGCAGGTGCACAGAGTGAACAAAGCAAACCTTAATCAATAACAACTATTTCAAATTTGAATTTGTATCGCAAAATATTGCTTCAAAAATTTTTTGCAGCACAAATTGTGATTAAACATTTCATTGTTAAAATTAAAATTGAAAATTCACATCGCCGGTAAAGCATCTCAATGTAAGTAATAAGTGTAAAGCGTTGTCATTTTTGCATTATTATTAAAGATTTTATCCGTTTCTTCTATTTCAATTATTAAAACACGTCATTTTATTTTTATTTTTTTGAATAATTGTTCAATAGCATTTGAAATCGTTTTCTTTAAATTTTCAAACAAAAATTGCATTGTTTTAATGCTGTTTGTTATGAATATATTTTTACAAATTATCTTGCAAATCCTTTTCTACGTATTAATTATACATTTTATGGGTAATGAATAATTAAATGGTCTACAGAAATATCAAAAAAAGTAAAGCTATTTTAATTTATATCATCATGTTCAAACGATCATTTAATCAATAAACTCTTTAAGTACCAAAAATAGTTCCAAAAAGCAGCTTGTCACACGACTTTTAGCATTTAACCCTTTCACCGATTCCGAAACCTTGCGCACTGCTGTAATCAAAGGAAGGATTCTTCTATTCCGCAGTTCATGTAATTCAGATTTAGATTTAGCTCATTAAAGTCAGTATAAATCACTACCGCCAGTGCTACTTTGCACGACCTTATAAAAGATCACCACTAGGCATAAAATAAAAAACAAATGTCCCGGTATCGTTAAAGCAGAAACTAAAAGTTGTCAAAGGAAAATCGCTTAAGTCAAAGTTGTCTTACTTTATGGCAAAAAGATGGCAATAAATCATAGAGAAAAGTTCCAAGGAGCTGGTTTCGAGGGCTTCGATTTCACATGTTTTCCACCAGCATTTGAGGAGCAACAACCCTTTCACAATTGTTACATGTTTGAGTTGCGTCTTGCGTCGTAGTTTTACAATGCAACAAATGCGACCAGGTTTAGTAGTCGCGCTTCACGTGACCCACCCCCACTTACTTCCAAATTTTATTGCCATCTTAATAATTTTTTTTTGTACCCCTCAATTAGTGAAACAACTCGGAGAATTTGCTTTATGACTTCTTTCTGTGGGGGTCTCATATGCCTGCATGTCATCCCCGTAGTAAATAGCTGTGTCTGCGGTGTGGATTTTCCAAAGGGAAACATACTGAATGTTGTGGGAGAGTTTTGGGGCACTCGTGGTTACAAAATCGTCGTATAATTCTGGAAGAAAGGGGCAGGAGGAACCTCTGCGGAAAAGTTGTGTCTAGGAATTGCAAATGAAGGGGTAAACAGAATTGTTTTAAAAGTTTCGGCGAACATCTCGTGTAGTGAGCATTCAGGTAAGGTTGAAGGCGATACTGTAATTGAAGTATCGACTAAACAGAGAGAGATGGGTTTGTGGGGAAATAATCGCTTGTGAAATTTTCGTCTGTAATTGTACGCCTTTTTTGAAGCTTTGAGGACGTATTTTTATCCTGCCAACTCGTTATCCATTAAAATCTTGTTCCAGACAGATGGAGAAAAAAGTATTAAGTAAAATCTTTAAGTTGAGAAAGAAGACGTGTGCGGTGTGAGATAGGGAGGGAATGTATTCGGGTTTAATTGCGCCACTGTTTCCAAAAGCAGTCCACAAAAGGGTTGAAATCAATAAAGTGAAAGATGATGAGTAAAGGAAAATGAGTAATGTTTCAGTGTGCTGTTGTCAAATGGTGAATGTTTGTAATTGTTTACAAACCCTAAAAGATTTATTACATTTCGGTAAATAATATTTTAATTATAAATAACATGTTTACTTCAATTTCGTTATAACAAATGGCATTTATTGACAAAAGTACTTCCATTAGTTCGTATCGAGAAAAATTATACAACAAATATTGCCACTTAGGTAATTCGAAAAAAAAAAAATTAAAAGGTAATTTCAAATTGCTTTTTATATATTCAAAACACATAATATAAATAAATTGAGTCCCATCCATGCCTTCAAATGACAAAATCTTCCCTATATTTTCGATCTTATATTCAAATATATTTTTACTGTTATTTTCTGATTTTTAGTTATTAATCCTTTTTCCCAAAAGTTAACAAAACTTTGACGTTCTATAAAATTAGTTAGTGTAGAAAGAAATTACTTTTCCCTGAGCAAAAATTTATTTTCACGTTTTTCTTTTGTTCATAAAATTTATTAATTCATCCAGGTGTTTTTTTGTAAACTCCATAAATTGCCAAAGTTTTTCTTAAGCAATTAACGTTAAAGTATCTAGAATTTTTCATGAGTTTCAGGCTAAGTTTAAATTCCGAGCAAGTGACTGTCTTTGAGAGGAGTTCAAAAATACGGCAAAATCCTTCGATAAACAAAATTAGCAACGAAATTCCACGGTATCATTTCAGGAGCACGCGAATGATAAATTGCAAATAATAACTTTTGAAGGAGTCCCACGAACGACAGCTCATTGTTCAGCAACTGAAACGAAAGCCAGGTAAATGCAACAATTTGTATGGATCTGTGTCAGCAATTGCGGGAATCTGCATGCAAGGATTCGAACGTGAGTCTCCTTCGGCCTGTAGAGCACTTGTTGGATTAAATTATTCACCCCCGGTTTAGTGGAAATTACTTCGGGTGTTTATTACCCCATCCATACTGATTTGAAGTCTTCCGCAGAGTAATTGGGTTTTTTTGCGATTATCCAAATAATTTATAACAGAGCTTAACGCACAAACGGATCGACATTTTTATGTGCACACAGTTGCCAGGATGTCAGCTTACTGGATATGCAAATTAGCTGTCAAAATTCCTCTCCTGACCGATATATCAAGTGTGTTGATTTCCTTTAGCGCTAGTCCAAGGTTTCCTATATAAAAATTGTGGGTTCCGTTTTCTTCAAGTACATAACGTTGCCGTGCTTCTATCCGCCAGGTACTTTGGGAGAAGCGCTACGCTGAGCATAGCCACTATCATTAAGGATTCTCACGACACATTGTTTGTTCACATCGTATGGGCTCCGTTATACGCAGTTCAGTGCACGGCATCAGGATCGAAACATAGCGAAGGGAATTAACGTTATTAGTAGTCGGGACATATCATTCGGCAGCAGTTAAAAATTAGTGTTTATTGGATACGGTTGTATTTAGAAATTGGTGAGAATTTGAAACTTTCTTAAATTCACCAAATCACCAATCAACAATTGCAGGAAAATGTCCCAAAAGAAGCAGGACCGCAAATCTTCGGATAGAAATCAGGGAGAGCCGGCAAAAGTTCGTCGACGCAGATCCTTTGCTGTGGACTGTCGTCAAAGTAGCATCGAACAAAGGTACAGAGAGATCATCAGTAAACAAATATTGCAAACAACAATCAATACTCAGGAAGTGAAAAAACAGATTCAAATCTTTCTGCCGGTAGCAAGTAAAAAAGTCGGGGTCGACAGAAGGGATTCGTGTCCTGTGTCACATTCGGTCCCCAATATTGAAGGGAACTCCACAAAAATGGAATAGAATTATTTTCATGTTCAAGGACATTGTTGTTTTTATAGCGGTGGTTATGGAAAATAGAACTAAGTGATTTGTATAAGATTTTTCAATAAAGTTTGTTTGTGCCATTCAATTTTCAAAATGTTGTTTTTTTTTCGAAAAACGGCAGCTTCCAAAAATATTCCTAATGAAGCATATGACTCTCCATCGATTGGAAAACAATTTAAGGTTATTGTGACTTGTGCATAATATGTATTTATAAACATTGATTTACTAGCGACGGTGTTGGATCAACGAACGCGAATCAGAGTAAAATTTTTTGCGAAACAGAACGTGAAAAGTTAGTAAAAGTTTTTTATTAGTTTGCACGTTACAAAGTTGATTTTTTTTACTGTTTGTCACTTGTCATTATTGCAAAACTAATTTACCTACAACTGACGTGTTACATGCAATAGAATAGTCTTGTTTTTTTTGTTCAGAAATGACAAACAAATTTTTATCCTATTTTATTCCTTGGTACAATTTTTAGTATCAGAAATAGTTACAAGTTTAAATTAGTGTTTAACAATAAAATTTACTGTCATTAAATAATGGTAATCGAATATCAATAATTTGATTTACGTAATTTTTCTATTATTACATTTCAGTGGTGTTAAGGCTGCTAATGGATTTTCCTTTTCTTTGTGCTTCACAAAAGATTTTTAGTTAGTTACAAAAAAAATATTACCATATTTATAACTTTAATTTGATATCATGGCAATTTTCTTAATCGATGTGTGCTTTTCTATTAGACTATTAGAGTATTAGGAATGCCTGATTGATTTTTTGGTATTGTTATTCTGTTTGCCATCGTATAATAAATTATATTTCTTTTTCTTGTGGAATGGTTTGACGTGGTACTTGCTTGTATAATGCTCACGATATATGAATAAATATAATATTACAAATTGTATATCTATAAAATCAGAATAGCATTTGCAAACATTAATTTTTATATTGACATAAAAAAAGAGTTAATTGATATAAAAGGACTTTTTGATAATAAATTTGTTTTTTCAGTTACACTTTGGAGTTGATGTGCTTTAACCCTATGCGTACGAAATAACCCTTTCGTATCTTAAAACGGTGCAATTAATACTCAATTTCAATCACCTGAAAGGGACTATAAGAAGTGAATTTGCCCATTAAGGACACTCGTTGTAAGTGGCTGTAAAGCTGTTAGAAAATCTCGCTCAACCTGACACAATATTCTTAACTTCCCCTGTAGTGAATCACTATTGACCACATCAGCAATAAAAATTCATCGAGTCCTTGGATGTCCTGATTAATAAAACATGACTACCTTGGAATCTCAGCCGTAAAAATAACAGACTCCTTTCAGTTGATTTAAGTAGCAAGAAATGCTTATTATAGATCCTATCCCCCGGGGAGACGTCCTTCTGTCGGATGAATCAAAGTGGCCGAGGGATTTACAACATCGGTTGGAATGAATAAGGACACAGAGTTAAGGGGGTACAGTAATTGTGGTTAATGCATCACAAGGAAGGCATTCATTTTGCTAAGTGGCTTAGGGAATTTCATTTCACGTGAAAAGATATTTTCCACGTGATTGGATAACGTCCGGAAAAAGAATGAATTCACTCGAAGTGATTTTTTCATATTTACTACTCTGTAAATGTTAACAGTCATCCAGAGATTTACTTTTATGGATTGTTTTTATAATTTATTTAGTGTGTTTTTTAGCGGAGATAAATTTTGTAAATTGAACTGGAAAAATTGCAGTTAAAATTTAGAAATTGGTTAGAATTTTTCTCTTAACTACTTCATCAAGTAAATGACATGTCTCTAACATTCAGCGTATTTGTTTATAATTTTTACACCACAAATATAATAATATTCAAGAATATTCTTAAAATTCTTTTTTGCGGAAGTCCTGCTTCCAAAAGAAATGGCTGAAGATTTCTTGTTATGCACACACCAACCACTTTGGAATTTGAGATTTGCCCCTTTATCGAATGCCTTCGATTCCATCATGAATTGTTGAGATTTTTCACAAAAAGGAGGAAAGGACTATTTGCCGCACAACAGACACTTACCACTCAAGGAGCAGCCACAAGCTGAGGAAGACGCCTTTTAGATTTTCTTTTTCCTCCTAAAGGCCACTTGTTGATACCACAAACTATCACCGAGTCCTTTCTTGTCCTTGCGAATTCCTTCGTATTTGAGAACTTTATGGGAGCACGAAAAAAAACCTCTCGATTGAAATTTATTGTTTGACCAAGAAGTTTGGCTTATTTAAGGCAGGCAGCGGAAGTGTGGAGCACTCAAGAGTCCTTCAACAAGCAAAGAACTTCGATTAGCTTTTCTTTGTTAACATAAGGAATGCGTAATTTGCTTCCTCTCAGGAAACCCACTTGAAAGGTCTGACTTTTAATTTTACCGCAAGGTTAAGGAAAATTCGAACAGAGTAAGTGATAAAGAGTCCAAGAACGAAGGGATTTATTTAAAATTAAGCATGAACAATTATTTTAACTCTTTTGTTACAACATCCATCAATCGAGTCTAGTAAATTCAATCCAAAAACCCCATTAAATTACCGAACTAGAAATAAACGTTAGATAAAATTTATGGTTCCGGAAAACAAACCCGGAATCCTTATTGAATTGAATCACTGATTTCCAATTGCCTAATTGTGAAAATCAGCTTGAGAACTAATCCAAAATTGCTGCTAAACCATCGACCTTGTGCCATATTACTAAACAGAGTTAACGGTAATTGAGTAGATGTACTTACCTACTGTGGTGAGTAGCATGTTGTCAAGGAGCAGAGCAATTGCGACAATCACCAGGACCAATCTGCGGGAGCCCCGCCATCGGACCATCCACGTTGTAAAGGAGGACCAAGTCCCAGTGGGTGGACGGTCATCATCACCGATGTCAGAGATCTTCATTTGGGTGGTCTGATGTGAAGGATAATGATACGGGGGATGGGTGTGAGGTGGCGGTGGAATAGGCGGAGGTGGTGAGGTTGCATTGTGATGCTGGGTCAGATTATGATTTGTGTAGGCCGTTGAATGTACTTCCTTGTTGACTGAATTGTTGGGACCACCTCCAGGATCAGTTGACTGCATTTCGCCACCCCCGATTTTCTAAAAAAAAGGGATGAGAATGAAATGACCCTGTCGGAATGAAATTACTTCTGATAAAAAAAAAGAAATAGTTTTACGACTAATAAATAGATTTGTAAATAGAATTGTAAATAGATTTGTTCTGCAATCTTCAACAATTGTTTGGGAAGTGATGTATAAAAAAAATTTCTTTGAATAACGAAAACCGCGCAAATCTATAAAAATGACAGTTCTGGAAATAACGGTTATGCAGTGTGTGTGATTTTCTGTGATTTCCCGATCGCAGGAGCTTGTAGGCCCGCGTTATTTTGTAAAAAGATAAAGTGAAATAAATAATATAGTAGGGACGGTACGCTGTTTGATAGCTGTGGACTTTTGGTTAGCGCCTTGAAACTCTATAAGAAAAAGTTTCAGTCGAAGGATCAAAAATTTTTTCGATAGAATCCGTTATCTAGAAAATGGCTACCAGTCTTCGAAAGTTGGCAATAGATCGTACTATGGCGCACAAGGTGTCGATTCTTTCTTTATACTATTTCGACCATTGCGATCGATTGAAACCCTTCCTGACTCGATACAACTAATATTTCAGTGACTAATTAAAATTATAGGGTTGCCAATGAATTTTTTTGAAGTCCAAAATAATTTAATGGGAACCGCTTCCCGAGGTGTCCGTGAAACCAAAAAATGAGCATTGAGTATTCAGCAAATATTAATCCAAAATACTTATTTTTTGCCTAAAGAGTTGTCAAAATAGCAAGAAATTTGGAAAATTACTATAAACTTTCAATTAACAAATCAAGTTGAGGAAAAGGTTGCGATAAGCCTGGTTTAATCTTTATATGTGTATAAGAAAAATTAGGAGCTATATTTTTGAAATTGACGGATTTTGTAGGTATATTATCAAATTGTTTAAAGGCTCTAGAACTCATTTCTGGCAAATTTTACTGAGATTAATTAACATTAAAATTTTAAAATTATGTAAGAATATTTCCCATAGGTGTCAATTTCATTAAAGATCACATAAACTGTTTTTGTTCAAAATTTCTTGACGAATACAATGTCTTAACGAAAACGGAAGATTCAAAATAAAGAGATTACATTTAAAATAAAATGTACCTAAATTGTTTGCGAAACGATGCGATTCATGGCGTTTCGATTATATACTGCTAATTATTATAGCGTTCAATCTTATGATCTGATTTCTGCTAAAGACTTTAGGAATATAGGAAGTATTTGCGCCATAGTTACATGACTAACATTTAATAGAAGATGGTCACAAGAAAATAGACGTTAATTAAAGAAACAATTCTAGGTAAGCCAAAGCAGGGCCAGAAGTGATTGCTAATCTCATTAAGGGATATTTCTAATATAGAAGACAAATTTCAGCGGATGGATGTCAGCCTCTTAAATTGAATCCTGAAATCCGATGACAACATTTCCACTCAATTATGTCGCATCCTTAAGCGAAGGAGCAAAGGAGCTCTGTGGTTGTGAAAAATTCACCTCAATTGTTGCTTGAGTTTTTATTTCTTTCCTGGTTTACTAGTTGAAATATTTCGCTACGACATAAAATGAAATTTTTAAAATCGGATCACAAGTTGAACTCATAATCAAAAACAAATCTGTTCAACAGAATCTTCTTCCCTGGTCCACAGGGAATACAGTCTTTGACTTCTGAGTCCTGATACTGAGACAGGACATGTCCTGAAGAAATACGTCGAATGTTCGGTTCAGCAGACATTAGAAACAGTTTTACCAACAATTTGAATAAGTTCGAGCTGCAGTTCTGCTAGAAATCAGTCTTCAACCACATGAAGTTTTGATTTTAACCCACCACCCACCTTCCCAGCTTACAGCTCTGTTTATGTATTTAATAAGTAATCAACACCCCCATTGTTGGAGCCAGTGTCTCCGCATCCCCAGGAATCCCCAGTCGAAATATTGAGCTAACGCACTTATGGCACTCTCAATAGACCCAATAGCTTTCGGATAATTGAATTTGAAAATTCTAAAATTTCCCGTTGAGTATACTTGAGAGCAATTAGAGGCAATTTACAAGGTTCTTTGATGCCGTAGACAAGATGTAAGGAAAGTGACAAAGATGCGATTCCATCTGACTCCATCGTTCACACAGCAAGGGAAATATTTAATTCAATTCCGGGAGTTCTCCTTTCAATGAAATTTTCTAATCGACAATGGAAGTTTCATGTTATTTTCGTACTGTTTTTGCATGCAAAAAGTGCATGTATTCCTTTTGAGAAAACTGTTTGGTAGACCTCGAAAAACTATTTTTTAATTTTGACCAGGCTATGAACTTTATAACTTTTACTTTGTTGTTCAAGTACACATTCTATTATTTTCTTTTTAGCTATATAAGAACTCGTATTTTTCTTATTAAAAATTATCACAACACAGAACCACAAATTCACACCACGTATTTTACATTTGTAACAACGAATTACAAATTCGCGAATAAGTATCGAAAATAATTAAATTCAGATTACCCTAAAATTTGCAAAATATAATTCGAGATTAATAGGATTATTATTTTTCGAACAAGCTTAATTTGCCGAAAAGGATCAGGTACAAGAGAACTAATTAATGTTTGATTTGAAATTTAAAGCGTATAATATAAGAATCTCAAACAACAAAAAGAAACCAAATGTAATTTAATTATGTTATTAAATCGTTCATACTTTCTGCTATATTAAAATAAAATCTAAATAATTTTGAAATGGCTGTGAAAATAAAAAGCGAACTTTTGAATGAATAAACTGTTCCTTATAGCGTATGTGAAGTTATTATCGCCAATAATGTATTAGACTGAATAAATTGCTACTTGTCGCCTTGTGGGGTGTTTATCTTGTTTCAAACACAATAAACCAAATTTAATTACAACTTTGATAACGAAATTATGTCGTTAACATTTGAAAAATGTTATCTTTTAATAGACAAAAAAAAGCACGAAGAGCATTTTTTTCTTTATTAAATGCGCTTTGAAAGCAATAAGTTAATATTTTTTTGTTTAGAAAAAAAGAAAATAATTTAAATGCACTTTCACGACAAGAAGAACGTAAAACAATTTAATTGATTTTTAAAAATTTATTCCTTTAAAAAGATCCTACTATACAAAATTGAAGAAATACAAAAGCAATCGGGTTTGCAAATTTAAAAAAAAATGTAATGAGCTTCAATACTGCGCTTTGAAAGCAATAAGTTAATATTTTTTTGTTTAGAAAAAAAGAAAAAAATTTAAATGCACTTTCACGACAAGAAGAACGTAAAACAATTTAATTGATTTTTAAAAATTTATTCCTTTAAAAATATCCTACTATACAAAATTGAAGAAATAGAAAAGCAATCGGGTTTGCGAATTTAAAAAAAATGTAATGAGCTTCAATACTTATTTTAAAAAACAACTAAATTTTTATTGCAACAAATACACAATATTTTTTTTACAGTAAATTTATCTGAAATTTGGAACTATTTACCTTGTTTTCATCCATTGAATAATTTAAAATGTCTTGGCAAAATACTAAATAATTATAATTACACCACGAACACTGCGTTCCGAGACAAAAAAGTACCGACAATCAAAATTGTCTCTATGATGTCACCAAAAAATGCAAAACCAAAAGTGTTGATGAGAAAAAACCTAATGAGGAATTATTAGAGACTTACGAAACTTAAAACTGAGAACAAAATAAGGAAATCCGACCTTCACGGAGAAAAAGCACAGAATTTCTGAACGCGCACGTTGTCCGGAGGCCGCCGTTTGTTTACTACACACTATACAGTATACGGACAGTAATTATGAATGTTTTAATTGGTTAATAAGTGTCTAAATGCACTGAAAACTGCGGTTCAGCGAGACTCCGGCAGCACGTTTCAGTGCACTTCCAGAAAATGACTGCAGAAGCCCGAAATCCACTTGAGGCAATTACCACAATTGATCGTGCTGCGATCAGCCGAGATCCGCGAGCCACGAGCCACTCACGTTCCACAATTGCGAGGACCTGACACTGAAACACTATTGTTGTTATGCAATGAGACTGTCGAGATAAGTACTGAACAATTGTCAATGGATTGTTCGTGAACAATTTAACCAACATTAAATTAATAGTTCAGGTTGTCTCAAAGGACACTAATTTTCATTTTTAATTCTTTGGTGCGAAATATTTTGATTTTTATTTAAATTTGTAGTTTTACGTTTTTAACATTCAGTTTTATATATTTGAAAATATGATTACATGTGAAACAAGTGGATTTTTGATTAACTTGTATTCAACGTATTTTGATAGCAAGTCCTTTAAATTTCAAGATTATCGCAGACTGCAATTCAAAAAAATTTATATAAAAATAGATTCTAGAAAGAATTCACTTTTCAGCGAACTGCATTTTATAAATTGCTTTCAAATTCAACTTTGAAATATCTGTTCTGCATATTTTTAAACTTCAAGCAAAAGGATATTTAATTAGGAAAACAAAAGAGTTTTAAAGTGTAAGAATAAGATTAATTTTCAACGCTAGGTACTATTCGCGATCTACGAATTTGTTTTTATTTTTTTTAAATATTCACAAAAATCTTTTAGACTCTGCAAAAATTTTCCAGAATCCTCAAGGTTTATAGAAAAATGTAATAGGACAAAATAGAGTTATCTTTGGAAGAGCTTTCAAACGAAAAAAGAAAATTAAAATTGGACTATTAGGAGATCAGTTACGACAGCCTATAGCTATAAGAGAGCAATGGCGGCCATCTTAAATGGTCGCCATGTTGGGCTTGCACAATATTTTTAAGTGCATCCCTATCTGAGAAGTTTTTTTTGCCATCCACTATGACA
Source organism: Leptogaster cylindrica (assembly GCA_963082835.1). Taxonomy (NCBI): domain Eukaryota; kingdom Metazoa; phylum Arthropoda; class Insecta; order Diptera; family Asilidae; genus Leptogaster; species Leptogaster cylindrica. The sequence goes on from OY720105.1 coordinate 39,667,934, forward strand.
ACACAAAGTGGCAAATTCTAAAAAGTGTAGCCCTTTTCGAGTACAAACGACGCGACGTACTTAATGCATAGTTATGAATAATGAGTCAGTGCACTTTCTGCACGCCATATCTCGAGAACAGTTGCAGATACGCAAATGAACTATATGACCGTTTTTATAGAGAAGAATATATATTATCTTTTCTTACTGACCTTTAAAGCCCTACGACAGTTAGGAAGTGAGATATTGACAAAAACTGATTTTTCGCACCTCTGACCTTGAGAAAGGTCATGTTGCAATTAGTTTACAGGCGGCGATTTGTGCATACTTATTTTAAACACCAAAACGAAGGTTTTTTTAAAAAAAAATTTTGATTACAATTACTCCGAAGTGCAAACCTAAATTTTCTGGCCTATTAAATAACATTCACTAAGTAACTGTAATATTCGATAAACTTACATAAATCAAAAATTAATGATATTATAAAAAAAAATACATTACAAAATGGAACGCGAATGCTTAAAAAGCACTCTTATTTTTCATTGTATGAATTTTTTTTAACATAAAAGATTTAATAAGTGCGAAAGAAAATTTTTACATACGAAAAAGAATGTTCATACTAAAAGAATGGTTCATGGAGGAAACCATGATATTCAAGTATAAACAACATCTCAAGGAGCACTTACCTTTGGTGGTTATTCCGGTGGGAGAGGAGACGGCTGTAGAATCATGGGAACTGCCACTTCATCATCAGGGATGCTTATGTGGACGAATGCTTTTCAGTATCCATGAGGGTCCTCTTTTGACACCCTGCCCGAAGTGTATTGAAATTTTGTTGCAGTTCACGGCAAGGATGAGGCCCAGGAAGAAATATTCGTTTATCAGAACTCGTGCTCGACAGGTGTCCTGATGCCGCACCTGTAAATATAGACAAATGTGATATAAGTGCGGGAGGAGCCAATGTCGATGGGGACACTTGAATTCGCCGAAATATTTGAAAACACTTCATGGAATGGATTTGAATAGTTTTGTCACACGCATACAAATACGATCGAATGGAAACCACTCAGCACAATGATTAATTGGTCAAGGATCTCGGTATGATTTTGATTTCAAGTTGATATCGATTGAATTTAATTAGTTGTTTGATTAAACAGAAAGTCCTGTCAGTGGCCCTGATCACTCTGGTCACTATCACAATTAATCACTTAAACTTGCTGAAGATGTCCTTTAATACAAATTACTAATTAATGCACTTAAATTCCTTCACTTACTTTTTCTCTTTGCCTGACTTAATCTTCCTCAAGGACTAACAGGAAAATTACTTCCATCAGCTACGAGATCCTGTCTCGTACTGAAGAGATATCTAAATCATGTCCTGCTGGTGTCCTATCTGATCTAGCATCCTTTCATCTGCCGGTAGAATGAGTATAGTTAAGGAATTCTTCCACAGCATCGTCGAGGTGAATTATGAACTTTTCGGATGCTTTCTGTATTTGCCAAGGAGTGTTGCGCATTGAATCCTTTGGGGATCAACAAATGCGGATAAGGGGAAAATTGCGGGGAAACACGTGGTTGTGGTGACACAAGTTGAATGCTAAAACTACGAAAGAACCTGTTGAGTGAATAGATGTGGGAGGGATTTAAAAGCAACAAATAATTTCGATTCCAAGGAATGACTTTTAATCTTCAACTGATTGGTGCCCTCTTCGCTGGCTTAAAAGTGCCAATCTCCAGTAAGTTCCTTTTAATTAACTATTGGCAAGACAAAATAAATGAAAAAAAATATCATTCTGGTTTTATATAAATAGAGATTTTCCTGCAAATTAAGTTCGCATTTACGAGAAACGAAAGAACAGTTTAGAGCACTTCACAGCCAAAAAAAATTAGAAAAATTAGTGGATAAGACTAAGAGCATGCAGTACGAGTGTAACAAGTAGCCTTAATTATTGGACAATGTCAATTAGTCATGTAATGTAAAGAACTGAAGCCAATTGTTTAGTCATTGTCATAGGCAAAAACATTTGCTCTTAATAAATGCTACATCCAAGAAAGTAGCAATCGCTACTCCCAAATGCATTTTGAGATAACATTAATCAGACACAAAACATTAATGGAGAAACATCTAGATGGTTAACAAGCAATTGGCAGGGGTTGTGCACAATTTGAATTGAAAAAATTATGCAGTTTTTACATATTTCGTAATCCGTATGATGGAGGCTTTACAGGGTGCCCAGAAATAACTGTCAGTAAAGTATAGTGCAATAAAAACCAAAATAACGGATGGAATTTTATTTTTCAATTAAAAATATATAAAATTTTGAAAGTTTTTTTGAAGTGCGCTCAAATCGCTCCCCTTTCTGTTTGATTGTGAGACTAGTAAAGAAGCAATAATTGGTCACACCAATTACGTGATACCCTAGATGAAGGAAAACATACGCAGTCTATGTAAGAATCTAGACATCCATTTTATTATGTAACTAAGGCTAGTTGTCCGCGAATGCTCAATTTAATGTACTCAGCAAGATCTTTAATTTGATATCACACATCGCCCAAAGTGAAAAACCTCAAAGCAGATGGTTACTACCCCCACCCCCACAACCCCGAAAAACGTAAAACACTCATTCACACGTATTCACTCATTCTAAATCAAAAAACTCCATGTAAATCAATCCAATTTTACTACTCTAATTTCTATAATTTTAATATCGTGTAAAAAGAAACCGTGTAAACAAAATTTCTCGCAAATAATCTATAATTGTAATACGTATTTATAACAATATCTAAGAAAAGAAATTCGAATTGTAAGTATTCAGTACACACAATCAACATTTTTATATAAAAACGATTCAAGTTTATATGGCAACACTAAAAAGGAGTTGCCTGATTTTGGTCACCTTCAAACTTGTTCTTACCATTTCAACGAAGTATCAACGTACTACTAATTACTATCAAGTAATACGAAATTGTCGAAATAAGATTGTAAGTGCCCCTGCCCGATAAGAAAATTTGTTTACATGGCTTCGTTTTCTTTTAGTTTGATTTTTTTAGATACTTTAGAATTTTAGATTATTATAGATAATATATGATACATATTTCCATTTTGGAGTAATATTATAGAATTTTTATCAATTAATAATTATTGCTAATCTTCCATTTCTCCCTTTATGAGGGATATATTTTTGCATTTTAGCTGCATTCTCACCAGATCGCCACCCATAACCATAACTCAGAACCAATCTGATTCATAGGTTTTTTAAACAGAATTTTCCCCCTAAATTTTACATTTTTACTTCGGGTCCTGACGAGTGTTTTATAGGAGAAATATTGTTTACAAAACACTGTTTTTGCGAAAACTAAGAACGAAAGATCTCCTCCATCCCCCGTTCTTTACTTCGCCTTCTCCAAACCATGAAAAAGTTGAGGTGTTTAATATTTGGTCGTTTTTTGTATAATGCCTGTTGTGGTGTTTTCCCTGGAAGGCTCTTGGTGATGCATCTGTTGCGTACATAGTTGGCTGTGCTTATGGCCTCAGCCCAGAAGGATGGAGGTAGTTCTGATTCTATTAGTAAGCACCTAGCTGCCTCAATCAGAGTACGGTTCTTCCTCTCTGCTGTTCCGTTTTGCTCTGGGGTATATGTAACTGTGAGTCTATTTTTAATGCCGTAATCTCGAAGAATCTTGTCCATGTTGAGATTGCAATACTCCTTACCGTTATCGCTCTGAAGTGATTTTATTTTCCGTTCCGTTTGGTTTTCAAATAAGTTTTTGAACTCAATGAACTTTGCAGGTAGTTCGTGTTTGCTGCGAAGGAAGTATACCTCGCACCAGCGGGTGTTATCGTCTATAAATGTGGCGAAGTACTTCGCGCCGCCTTGTGATCCTGTGCGCATCGGGCCACATAAGTCCGAATGGATTATTTCGAGTGGTTGGGATGCTCTTTCTTCGCGCGTCGGGAACGGTTTACGTGTAAGTTTACCAGCTAAGCAAATCGTGCACGGTAGGGTGCTTGCCTTTTCGATGAGGTGCATACCTTCAACTAGACCTCGTTGGTACATGACGTTAATACTTTTTGGATCAAGATGTCCCAATCTGCGATGCCATTTCTCCGCTTCCGTCTCGTTCTCCCTCGAGACTATTTGTGCATGGTGGAATGGCTGATTTAAGAAATATAAATCTCCCTCGCGATTTGCAATTAGTTTGGTCTCTCCCTGTGGATTTCTGATCTCGGTGTGTTTACCTGTGAACAAAATAGAGTTTCCTTTATCTGTGATTTTAGCTACTGATAATAGATTTGTTCTTAGATCTGGGACGAGGAGAGTGTTTTCCAGTCTGATATTTTTGTTTTTGTTATCAGTGCATACTTGAATGCATACGTCCCCCTTTGCTTTGGCACGAGTTGTTGCACTGCTTGCGAGTTTAAGGCCGCACTGGATGTCCTTAAGATTTGTAAACAACTTCTCGTCCTTGCAGAGATGCGTTGTTGTTCCGCTGTCCAGACACCATTTGTTTGCAATGTCGTTCGCTTTAGCTGCTGTTGATCCATCTTTTTCAATGGAGTAACATGTGAGAAATGTTTCCTTGGGTGATTCGGTCTTTTGATTCGCTGCTTTCTTCGCACGGCATTCAGCCTCCTTGTAACCTATCTTTTGACAGAACCTGCATCGGTACTTGGGTCGTGGTGGTTTACCCCCACCTCTGTGCCTGTAATTTGTTTGGCCCCTCGTCTGATCGTACTGTGGGTGTTTATAACCCGCGAGAAGAGCTTTTCCACTTTCGGCTTCGGACGATTGTCTTTGCCTGGCTTCGCTTTCTTCGATGATTTTGACTTTGAGTACCTCTGCGCTTGGCAGGTTGTCTCGTAATTCAATTGCGCATCGGAAATTTTCGTATGATGTAGGAAGACTGTAAAGCAACATAACTGAAAGTAATTCACTGTTTATGTCGATGCTCATGTCTTGCAATTTGTCTACGGTGTCAAAAAATGTTGACATATGCTCGGCTACGTCGTCGCCTTCTCCCATTTTGTATTGCATAAGCCGCTTAAGAAGAGTTGCTTTGCGTGCAGGTCCCTTTGAGGCATAAATTGATTCCAGTTTTAGCCATACGTCCCGCGATGTATCGCAGCCGCGAATCTGCTTCAACTCGCTTGGACTCATTGATAGAATCAAGTCTGACTTGGCTTTGCGGTCTTCGGCGACCCACGAATCCAGTTTTGCCTTTGACTGCACTTGAGCGTCTCCTTCACCTTTAACTTCCGGCTTTACCTTAGTTCCGCTAACGTAATCCCATAAGTCGTTCCTGATTAGCAGGGCCTCGACTTGAATTCGCCAAGTGTCGTAATTAGTTTTAGTTAGCGTCTCCAAACGCACTGTACCCGATTGCGTCATCTTTTCCGCTTGTAGTGCCTGGGCCCATAACCTGTTGGCGCAGGACCAATAGTACTATAGTACTATAGAAAGTAGAAATTCATAAAAGCAAGGCAAACTACTTTTCTCGAACATGCGAAATTCTAAAGTCAAGAATGAAAGTTTTCTAACGAAATATCGTATTCGCTGTGTGTTGTATATGGATAGAGTTATATAGAGATAACACAGTTAGAATAACAGTTAGCATCATCTTTGGTACCAATTTAGAGTTGTAACAGCTAGGATTAGTTCTGTCTCATTTTAACTAAGAATAAAGAAACCACGAGTGCAACTACAGTGTTTTAATCAAACGTTCCATCCCGAATATAACACTGTGTACGTCACCCTCCCCGTCCTAAAAAACGTAAACTTACAATTCATTGAAAAATACAAATGCCAATGAGAAATCGTTTTGCCCTTTTCCCTACCCTTCCCGTACAAAAATGCGACAACTGGCTAAATTGCTAGAAAAAGAACAATGTGTGTAAGCAAAAATCGATTATTCTGTACATCGCAACGCACTCCCCTAAAATCTTACACCACCGCAGCGCAGCCTCTAAGACAGGGATGGGCAGGTCTGTGCCCGCGGGCACTCCAGCTTATAGAGCTTTGAATATGTACACGAGCATGGCGCAAGACAAGAGCACTTCATTCGGCCGTCATGCGAGTAGGACTATGTTTCTTTGCGCTTTGCTTTCAGGTACACTGTAAATTTGAAGTCATTTTGCCATGTGGCTCAATTTTTCCTTGATAGCTAAGTTGTAAACTTTTTTGCACTGTGCAAAAAGCGTGGGAGAGCTTTGAAAAGCTTTCACATAATCTCAATTTGAGGCTGTGGTTGCATGCCCATCCCTGCTCTAAGTACTTGTTTTTTGCATGCTCTCGCAACGTCACTGAAATTTCTCTCAGAGGAATCGTGTACATGAACGGTGGCACGTTCATATGATATTGACACACAAAGTGTTTGAGTGTGTTATCAAGCAATTGTTGGTCAAAAAGTGTGAAATTTGCTTATTCTTAGGCGTTTTAGGGTAAATTCTCTGAATTTTATATCAAAATATTGCTAATATTATGCACTCTTTTATTGGAAAAAGTTACAATAATAAAAGATATGACACGTCTCTGTGTATGAATGCAAGACAATCTGAAAAAATCCGTTCAAAAATAAGGTAAAAACGCATATAAAAAATTGAAGAAACTACTCTCAGAAAAATGTCCTTTGTGGCAAATCTGGGACCTTTTTTGAAAATTCCTTCATACGAATCCTATTCTAACCTTCAATCTACTAAATGATTTATATTTCATTAGAATCCATTTTGAAATGAAAAAGTTATTTGGGAATAACTTTTACCAAATTTGGCAAAATCAATTATTTTAAACCGTTATAAAAAAAAATCTAGGACCTTGCTTAAAAATCGCTCCATACGAATCCTATTCTAACCTTTAATCTATAAAATGATGTATATTTCATTAAAATCGATTCACAAATAAAGGAGTTATTTGGGAATAAAGTCGGTCGATTTCGCAATTTTAGGGGTAATTAAAATTAAAAAAATAACAAATTAATTAATACCTATATAATGTAGATATCCTTTCGAGAGGACTCCTGGATATTGTTCTTTATAGCTTTAAATAACCGAAAAATAAGCGAGTATATAAATATAGGAAGGTAGTAGGTAACTTTAGTAAAATCATTTTTAACGGTAGTTACAATATTGATCCACTCTTCTAATTTCCAGGGGGCCGTAACACTTTCCCTCCCATCCCGGCGGGTGCGTGACCATGTTTTGACGATCTAGGTTAATGAATTCTAATTTCTACTACACTCCAATTACTGAATCAATGTAACTTCCTTCAAGGCCATTTTATATTTTCAAATTCAAGGAAATTTGATTTCCGTTGAAATTTTAAACCTTTGGGAGTAATAACGTCATTTCTTCAATTTGTAATACACCAACCACAAATTAACCCATTAACTAGCTTTCAATTGAACCCATAATAATTATGAAAGTTGTTTTTAGATTAAGACAATATTTTAAATATTTAATTATGTGTACGTGTACAGGAAAAAATATCAATAAATCCATCTTTCATAATTGTGGGCTTTACTAATATTTCCTACTTCGTCAGTTTGATTTTGAAATCGAAAGGGTCAAGATGAAGATCCTAGGGTCTGTACGAAGTGAGTTTTTCGATAAAGACACCACAAGTTGGAGTTCAACGTTTGGTTTGATATCAAAAGTATCGAATTTTTTCGGTTGTGTTATTTTCGATGATCCAAACAGAATTAAGTTTTGGAAACTAAGGTTTATCCTTAGCTGTGTTATCGTTCTTGCTTATACCTTCAATGCATTGCATGGGGTAATAAATATTTCCGCAACGCCATTTAAAAAGGGAGAATTTTTTATCGGCTTTCTAAACGGAATACAGGTGAATATTTTCAAAAATATAGGTAGTTTGTAACATTTGAATACTTTCAAAATCATTGATCAACAGGTCTTGTGTAAAATTATTATTCTTATACGGCAAAGAAACAATTTTCAAACAATGAAGGATACAATTATAACTACCACAAGTAGTTTTCAAAACGACAAATCGAAGGAGCAGGATTTGGTGAAACGATATCGACGATTGGTGAAGTGAGTAAATATTTAACTTAACTAACTTAAATACGTATATGTATACACTATACAATAATACTATGTATAATGTATATACACTACTGCAGAATGATACTATTTTATAGCTTTACGCCGACGTCTGTTTGTCATCAGAGTAACTCGACAACAGCTTAAGCTTTAAATTTAAAGCGGTCAGATGATAGAAAAATTCACAAATTTCTAAACAAATCATTTTTGTGACATCGAGTCACACGATAAGCAAATGTCTATTTTTCTTTTGCGGCCGGGAAAGTTTTTAAATTTTGTGTCTCCGAGTCACACGATCTTCGTTTTTAAAAATTTCTAAAGCGGTCTTTTAAAGCTAGCTAGCTAAACATTTTTTTAAAAAAAATGACAAGTACTTAGTAATTTTAGATTACGTATTGTGAGAACAATATAGTATAGTTAACTTTAATGTTTTGTATACTTGGATTAAAAAGAGCTCTTTATATATGTGTATACCTATTATAGCTAATATCTATATATATTTATCTCTATTATATCTTTATATCTATATTTCTATTATATATGTCTATATATTCATTTTAAAAGTTTTTATTTCTATTCCCTGATGATTCCACGATCAATGAAAAATTTCGTCGTGAACTAGAACTCAATGTTCGGGAAATTGAACAAATATTCGTTTATTTATTCATACATATATTATATTTAACAAAATGTTTTGGAGGATGCAAAAACACGTTTGTTACTATTTTATCCATTCAAACATATTTGGTTTTATTGGACTTTTTGCTTGCAATACACAAAATCATTTTCATTTTCACGGGAGTTGTATCGAGCTTTTATGGTGCTGACTCAGCGCTGAACACTGCGCTGTAAAATAACCACATACACATGGTCGGCGCTGCGTAAGACGAAATTGGCACCTGGGCAATTTGAGTCTTGACGCCCCCAACCCTACACGCACCCAACTACTCCGAGTGTATAGTTAATATATAATTACCATGATTTTAGTAATTTAAAGGCAATGCTTCAAAGAGTTAAATTAATACTGAAATTCGTTTCTTGTAAATCCAAGAGATATGACACAGGAATACGTATGGATTGAAAAAATATGCGCATGATATTCATTACAAGTTTTTTTTAATTATGTACCAATACCTTTGTCTAAACAATGTTTTTCTTGTTGGTCTAAAGGCACATACTTTCTGGTGGATCAGTCGTTTACGGTAGCCCGTGTATTTATTAGTCAAACCGTTCGTACGGCGCAAAACTAAGTAAATTTCGACTGGCTCTCTCCGAACTGTCAACCAACACCTGACCAGTCAATTTTGAGGATTTTCCGAACTGTTTGTGGAAAGAAGGCGCCATTCCGTATCAGGCGCAATAATGACTCCTTGCGTTTCTACGACAGAAGAACACAGGTCGTGGAAGTGCGCATTTACAAACCTTTTGTTACAGAAGGAAACAATTTAATTTTTTTAATCTCTTTTTGGCGTTCCCGTCACAGCGGTGCCCGCGGGCCTTAAACAACCACTACTCATACACAATGTTTTTTATCGTGCGACTTGGACAATTTGAAACCTTTCAGATTCCTTTGATGCGCCAAAAATATTCCGAAATTTTTGGGACATTTATAACCGATATGGCATATTTCATATTGTCGAGTCACACCATAGAAAATTTTCGAAATTGCTTATAAATGTGGGATTTTTGCTATCGTCTGATTCCGGCTTTACATAAAAAAAAACAAACTTCCAAACTATTTGGGGTATTTCATTATTTGTAGTTTGATTGATTTTTCAATTTAGTTTCTAATTGCTATTTTTTTATTATGAATAATGAACATAATATATTTCCAAACGTTTTTTAGTAAATTGATGTTTGCATCCTTCATCCTGTACTCTGCAATCTCAATCGTATATTTTGGAGTGCCACTACTTTTGCCGGGAGTTTGGGATCTTCCTCTTGATATTTCCAATGAATATTCGTACGGTGCTTATACCCAAAAAAACCAGTGCTCTATATTATTTTTGTTGTAGGTCAATACTTCATCAAATATTTAAAATGGGATACATTATAATTTTATCTGGACAATTTATTGCAACCTACGTTTTTTTCAACTACACTGTATTGTTTCTTATGTTTTGTTGCTACGTGTATCTAAAGCTCGACATCAACATTCATTTGTGTTCCTTCATTGGCGACACAAACAGTGCATTTGACACGGAAGAAAAGCAAAACCAACTGTTGAAGGAAATTAGCAACAACCATAGAGACGTATTGGAGTTCATGCGTTTGTTCAGGGAGACTTTTACGATGACAATTTTAACCACGATGCTAGCGATGACCGTAGTGCTGTGTGTTGGCACTGTGCATCTTATTATAGTATGTATAGGGATTAGGGAGTGTGAGAGAACTGACCCCTTTTTTATGCAAGAGTATGCAAAATTACGTAAATATTATTTGTGAGCCAAGCATTGGGAGCCAATTTTTAATTAAATGTTACTTGTGGATCAAGTCCTCCATACTCTCATAAATATTTGTTCCTAATTTTATACATTCACAGCAGTATATTGTTAACTATAGGATAAACTCGTCAATGCAACTATACTAATTCTAGTCGCCCTCTTCGACATTTTACTTTGCTCTGCATTTGGGCAGATCATCGCTTCGAAAAACGAGAAATACTCCAACGCGATTTATTGCAGCAATTGGTACGATTTGGAGGACTTGAACAACAGAAAAATGGTCCTCCTTATGCTGCACCAATCACAAGTCAAGATTGCACTTTCGAATGGCGGCTTTTCAGACATTTCTTTGGAAACATTCAAAGGGGTAACACGAAAATGAGTTTTAACTTTGTTCTTATTTTGCTTCGTTTTAGGTATTGCGAGCAACTTATTCTTTTGGAGCCTTTTTAATGAATATAAATAAAAATTAAGATAATGATTACTTCGAATGGTGGATTGCATTAATCAGCACTATTTTGGAAGCGAATATATGCATCGCGAAATGCACATACATATTATATATAGTATTGTATATTGACATATAATAAAAATTTTATCCACAGACCATTGCTGTTTTTATCCAAGCAACATGAATCCTTTCAATGAAATCCGGTTAAGGAAAGCTTTTATTGTACCAACTACCAAAAAAAAGATCGACTCACGAACTCTATTTTAATGTTTATAAACAGGTTAAAATCTTTACATCCTTCTTTGGATGGAAGGATTGCATGAAGTACACAGAAAGCAATGTGTGACTTTGCAACATTGAAATGTGTAAAATTAATTTCGTTTTTTATTAAATGCCCCCTAGCGATATTAATATTAATTATTTATGTGCCTCATAACGATACCAAGAAAAAGAAAACTCCTGAAAAATTATTTTATTCTTTTATTTTCTAGGCATTCAATTCATCATAACATTTTTTTTAGCTGGGGCATAACATTCAGGTTGCCTACATTCAGGAGCGCCGGAGGAGGAGTGCCCCTGCCCGATAAGAAAATTTGTTTATATGGATTTGTTTTCTTTTAGTTTGATTTTTTAGATAATTTAGAATTTTAGATTATTATAGATAATATATGATACATATTTCCATTTTGGAGTAATATTATAGAATTTTTATCAATTAATAATTATTGCTAATCTTCCATTTCTCCCTTTATATTTTTGCATTTTAGCTGCATTCTGTGCATGAAAGATTTTGATTTAATTAATACACAATTTATCAAATAGGAGTATGATTTTGTAAAGATTATTAATTAATAATTATTTTATCAATTTAGTCGAATAGAATTAGAGAGAGTTGGCGGTATCAATATTGACATACTGATTTGACGGTAAAAAATAAACTCATGAATCATGGTCATGATCACATAACCTATTCAGTAGGCATTTCAATAATTTATTGATTTGCCTATTGATCCAAAATTCAGCGATGGCCTTATTGTTTTGTTTGCTGTTCCCAGCAAAGCAAATCATTTTTTCATAAGCTTTGTGCGAATATTCGATTTGCGTATATGAAAAATAAACTGACTTTAAAACCACGATTTTTGGGTTTGGGTTTTTCTTTAGTTGTTTTGCAGTCTTATCTACCTACGTACAAAATTATCCAAATTATTATAATATTACAGACAACTTGCATTTTTACAGAGAAGTTGCAAATAAAATTGGTACTATAGTACCAATAGTACTATAGTACTATAGAAAGTAGAAATTCATAAAAGCAAGGCAAACTACTTTTCTCGAACATGCGAAATTCTAAAGTCAAGAATGAAAGTTTTCTAACGAAATATCGTATTCGCTGTGTGTTGTATATGGATAGAATTATACAGAGATAACACAGTTAGAATAACAGTTAGCATCATCTTTGGTACCAGTTTAGAGTTGTAACAGCTAGGATTAGTTCAGTCTCATTTTAACTAAGAATAAAGAAACCACGAGTGCAACTACAGTGTTTTAATCAAACATTCCATCCCGAATATAACACTGTGTACGTCACCCTCCCCGTCCTAAAAAACGTAAACTTACAATTCATTGAAAAATACAAATGCCAATGAGAAATCGTTTTGCCCTTTTCCCTACCCTCCCCGTCCCTAAATGTGTCAACTGGCTAAATTGCCTGAACAAGAAAAATGCGTGGAGGCAAAAATCGAATTTATTTTTCTCTGCATCACATCGCACTCCTGAAATCTTTCACCGCCGCAGCGCAGCCTCTAACTCTAATTTTAATATCGTGTAAAAAGAAACTGTGTTACAAAATTTCTCGCAAATATAATCTATAATTGTAATACATATTTATAACAATATTTAACAAAAGAAATCCGAATTGTAAGTATTTTGTACACAAAATCAACATTTTTCTATAAAAACGATTCAAGCTTATATGGCAACACTAAAAAGAAGTTGCGCGATTTTGCTCACCTTCAAACTTGTTCTTACCATTTCAACGAAATACCATCGTACTAAATTTCAAGTGTCTAGCTGCAAGCGTTCTTGGGTTATCGTCTGGCCAGACAGACGCACAGACAGATAGATAAACAGACAACCAGACGGACATGCATAAAACGGTTTCTTTTCACTTCCCAATCATGAATATATCGTTCTTTTTTTCTATTACCATTATTTCTTGGCGTTGCAAACGTTCGATCAAAACTAATATACCCTACATCTAGGGTATATTCGTAAGTGGCACAAATGTTGTCTTGTTCCGCTTTCATCTCAAAGCAGCAAATTCTGCTTGAACAGCGTCATTGTTACACCTTTTGTAAATTGGCAAATTTTATTCAACATATGAGCCGTTTATTTTGAAAGTGGGGCAAGTCCATTTTTGAAAAAAAAAATGGAGATAATGGTAGTTATAGATAAAACTTGTTATGATCTTTTTATGCGTAAACAATTTATAGTAAAAAAAAATCAGATTATAGTATTTGGGATATGGAAGATTTAGCTCTTAACAGTATTGAAAATATGTTTATTTTGAAAGTGGTGCAAGTCCATCTTATTGTTAGATTGAAATTATATTTGAGCGAATATAATATTACGGCAAAATTTAGCTCCGGTTGCTGTATGGTGAAGGAATGTGGCCGTTTGGCATCATGGCTGTAATTAATCCATTCTCCTTTGATTTATAAAAGGCACTACCTTATCCTAAGCTAAGCTAATAGTATCAATTGCATATCAGAAGCGTTATGTATTAAATCAAGGTTTCCACAATTTTCATAATGATGAAGTTAATATGTCTGTTTGGGATGAAACTTTAGCATCCCGAGGAGCACAAAAAGTTGCGTCTTGCTGTTTGAAACACTTACAGACTGATAACACAAAAACAAATTATGGCTTATACTGACATGTGCACTGGCCAAAATAGAAACATGTGGATGAAAATTGTTCAGTCCAGTGACAATGAAATAATTATCATTGATCACAAATTTTTATTGTCAGGACATTCATTTTTACCGAAAGATCGTGATTTTGAAGTGGTCGAAATAGTAATCCGGAAAAACAGTTCCTTGTATATTCCCCAGGATTACTATAAAGTATAATTTAAAATTATAAAAACACTTGACTAAGTTCCAAAATTTTTTATTTAATTAAATGACGCGTTTCGCCTTCTCAGGGCATCATCAGATTTGTGACTCAAATACTATAAAGTAATACGAAATTGTCGAAAACATACTAAATTTTCTTATTTTTCTTATTTTAATAATATAAGTAGGTATTGTTTCATTTTTTATCAAATAAATAAATATTTATAAAAATTTGAACAGTATTTTGTTTTTATTATTAAAAAAAGGCTGATGCAACTGAAATATTTCCCAATTAACAGTTTGTTCATTCGTCACAATTTTTGACTATTACAATTATTCATTTCTATATATATTCCGAATTGAAAACAGTTGTTAATATATTTACATTATATTTGTCACATTTTGAAACAGTTGTTCAAATATTTTTTAGGTAATTTGTGGTTTTCGAACAGCTCAAAAAATTTCCCTGTAAATAGATTGCATATTAAAAATGTATATAAACTCTATTCTGAAACTTATTCGCACCATTGTTCCGCAAAATGTTGAAAGTATTGTTTGTTATTGTGAGTTGTGCATTGTTGGCTAGAAGTGAACCGATTCTCGGTGGCCGGAAGATTTCCGTTACTGAATTCAATTACAGATTTATTGTATTACTTCATATATTCATTCAGGAGAATCACGATGGGGTTATTAAGAATCTTTTATCCCAGTGTTCAGGTTCACTTATCAAGCAAAATATGGTAATTACAGCAGCTCATTGCGTTTCTTGCTCAATTGCTCCTCCACAAATGAAAATATATGGAGGCTTACCCACGATACCAAAGAAATCCACTATTTCCCGGAAATGGATCGATTATGCAGTGAGGTGGACAATGGAAAAGTTTATCATTCATCCAGATTATAAGTCTTTGGGTTATGACGTGGCCCTAATTTATTTAACAAATAAAGAAAGAGAACAACCTGGTGAGGTGGTAGTAGGACAACTACTGGAAGTTGGTCCCATACCTTATGAACCAGTTATTGTGTCTGGATGGGGTCTTAAGGAAAACAATAACCGGGTGAAGTCACTCAGAGAAGCTACTCTGGATCATGTGCTATATAGCAGTTCTCATCATTGTGCTCGTTTTCCACAATTTAAAATGTGTTTGCAAGATCTAAAAAATATATCCACTACATGCCACGGAGACTCTGGAGGTCCTGTCATCAGAAACAATATAATTGTGGGAGTAATCAATGGAGGACTTATTAAACCCGTCACTGGTTTTTTCCAATCAAATGAAGTTTGCGATCCAGCAAAACCTACCTCTGCAGTTCCTATTCCGAGTATAATTAAATGGATCAAAGACCCAGTAATAAGAAACAAATATGAGATTGTGTACAGAGCTGAGAAGAAGGACACGAATAACGGTTTGATGCATTAGAAAATGTATATTATTTACAGAAGTTTGCCGATGTAAATATATGTAATTGGTTGTTTAAACAGAACATGTGTTTGGTATTACAAAAATGTAAAGGACTATAATTTATTATTAAGCGACTTCATATAGGTACATTTTTAAAAAATACAGTCGAATCTCCATAATTGGAAACTCTCGGTAATTCTTAGTGAATTATACCTACCCGGTCCTTTTGAACACCTCGCGGAAAATAAAATAAAAACCAGTACGGAAATATGGTTGGTTTGGTTTAGACCAATTACGAAATACCCTAAATGTAAAATCGAACAGTTTCAACCCAGAAGAAACGTTTATTAAGAAATCGTGAAAAAACCGTTTCCCCTTTATAAAAAGAGAAATTTATTCTAAGCTATTGAAAACGCATTAAAAAAGGAAATTTTTTGGTATATTAAAATTTTCAAGATCGTGTAAAAAAGTTTCGTGCAAATAAAATTAATAATTGTAATACGTATTAAGTATTAAATAGCGATCCTGCAGGCCATTCCTTAGCCGAGTTAAAATCCGTTAAATTTGCTTTACACCACTTTTGACAGCGTTTTGATTTATGTGGTGGTGCTGAATCTTGTTGAAAACGTGGAGCATCGCAGAAGTAAATGGTTTTACAAAACGTTTTCAATTTAGTAGTCTGCGGTAGTTTTTACTCCAAATTTATCGTTCTAAAAAAGAATTGATAACGAACTCGCGCATTGCGTCTATCGTACTAATGCATGTAACGGAACTTAAATGTCAAAATCATTCATTGAGTGTGTTGCAGATGTATTAAACTAAAAATGCATGTTAGTGAGTAATTTCTAGCCTGTAATTCAATTTTTCGATATTTTTTCTCTGCCTTTGCAATTAATTGACCTACATTCGTTTGTTTAAATAAAACTTCACTGACGTGCTCCAATTCCTTTAATGTAAACCCTGCACTGCCCTGGTAACCAAATTCATATACAAAACAATATGCAGATACTTGTGCCATAATTCACCCCTTTATCAGAGCTGTGACATTTACAAGGCCTTCAATTATACCTCAGATTTAAGACTAAAAATACTTGACTCAATTCCATTTCGACAGGCTTGATAGTTGGTTAACAACCATAACGTCGTTTATAAGTTTTGGAAAGAGTTATGAATAGTGTCACAAAAATAGGCTTGCCAAAAAATAAATAAAATTATTCCGTAGTAGAGTTGGGCGTAGTGCATTAAATTTTCATTGCACTAACTATTTCACTAGAACGGCGCGGCGTGGCTCAGTGATACTGAAAAACCAGTTTGCACTGTCACTAATGGATTAGTGGTAGTGCTTAGTGCAAAGTCGTTTTGACTATCACTAAATTGCTAGTGCTAGTGCACAATTTTTTCACTAGCAGTAACTACTAGTGGAATTAGTCATTGGTAGTGCAATCTGCACTATCACTAAATGATGCGGTGATGGTATGTTTAGCATATGCAAAGCATTGAGCTTTACTCGTACGATCCAAAATACTAGCGTAAAGGAATCGTTTGCGCGAAAATGAACTTGAACTCGATTTATTTTCAAAGTTCTTGGGCGTAAACATTTTGTAGTTTTTGTTATAGGGAAATGATATAATTAACGTCATTAAAGATTTCAAAATTACGGTTTTAAAAGTGGCATACGAAAGGGTTAATCTTAATGTTGTAAATAAAAGAACCTTTATTTTTAATTAATTTTATTCTTGTTTATTAGTGCAACCACTAGCCTTAAAAGCACTAATATTGTTTAAAATTAGGTCGTTATCCCAAAAAAAATTTCTGAAAATTTTGTTTTTTAGACAGAGGGTTCTGAGCGAACTAAACAAATTACTTCAAGGTAAAAAACAATAAATAAAAAAGATCCTGTAAAATAAAGCCGTGAAAAAAATAAAAATAAAACCACGTCAAAAACGAATGGGTGTACTCAAATTGAAGTCCAGAATCAAGATACGCTGTAGCTATTTTTAAACAATATTAGTGCTTTTTTGTCTATTGGTTGCTAATAAACAATAAAAAAAAAAAAATTAAAAATTGTATTTAAAAAATTAAGATTAGCCCTTTGCACTCGTATGCCCTGTTGGAGATGACAACACTAATTTTTTTTTATATAACTTTTAAAACCGTAATTTTGAATTCTTTAATAAAATTATAATATCATTTCCCTAACAAAAACTACAAAATGATTACGCCCAAGAACTTTGAAAATAAATCGAGTGCAAAAGGTTAAAATCATTTTCCAGTTGTGCGTAAACGATTCCTTTACGCTAGTATTTTGGATCGTACGAGTAAAGCTAAGGTGCCTTGCATACGCTAAACATACCATCACCGCATCATTTAGTGATAGTGCAGATTGCACTACCAATAACTAATTCCACTAGTATTTAGTGGTAGTGAAAAAAATGTACAAGAGCTTTAAAAATTTAGTGATACTGAAAACGACTTTGTACTAAGCACTACCACTAATCCATTAGTGACACTGCAAACTGATATTTCAGAACCACTAATTTTTAGTGCTATTGACAATTTAGTGGTAACGAAAACACCCAACTCTGTTCCGTAGTAGACAAAGTCACGTGCTCTTGGGAGCGTCTCATTGAAATGTGTTTACATGAAAAAATAATGCCAAGGGCAAATTAGAAATGAAATCGATTCGGAACGCCTTCATACTGAATAGCAAATATTAAAAGTAGACAACTTCCATGTGCTCGTGTCCTATTGAATACTTTTTACTGGTTTCCAAATGCCTTTGATCTTGAGATTAAGTGATTATGGTTCATCCCCGCACTGTACCAGCAATCGGCGATTTGTCGCAAATATTGTCATGCAACGTGAGTTTACAGTTCTGGATTTATAGAAATGAATTTAAATCGCAGAATATGGTTTATGGAGTGATTTTTCTCATAGGTCCTCCCCCAATACGCGTTTTCATAAATATAACACTCGTTTGGAAAATGGCTCCGATTCGATGACTTGAGAGTGTTTCGCAATAAAATCAACGCGAGTCCTTCCAAGTGTTTCTAAACAACTTCGATCGCATGGAAGCAGAAATCACTTTTATGTCCAGAGAAGAGTTAATGGACCAGAAACCAAAGCTTGAGTTTTCTTTAAATTGAAAAGTTGAAAGCAGTGACCATAAGGGATGAGAACCCTTTTGTGGAGGTCGTCCAACAATGTAAATTCAGTCACTAGAACATGGATGAGTGACAGGCTTTTCTTTGCGTTCCGACGAACCCTTCATAGAGCCACTTTTGAAACTGTTTCAAATCAATGAACACTGAATCATATGGGTGCAGGACAATCATCCCTTAGGTTAAGCGAAGTCCTGTGTTTCCCCCCGAAAAAAGAAGGATTTCAAGCTCTTGTGGTGAATGGCTAAAGAAGTTTATTTGTTTTTGATTGTGGTCGATGTTCCACTTGAGGTGAACAGAAATGATCTCATGTATTCTTAAAATATTCTATTTCCTATTGATTGCATCCTTCAGGAGAATTTTGGCTGTTGTGTTGTTCATCTTTAAAACTACCCGTTTGAATTTTTTACAAATTTATGAGTTATACTAGCAGTGACCGGCCCCGCGGCTCCGCTCGCGTAGACTACAAGATTATTGTTTAGTTTTATTGTAAATTAAGTTGGAATTTACTTAGTGTTAG
Organism: Leptogaster cylindrica; assembly: GCA_963082835.1. Lineage (NCBI taxonomy): Eukaryota > Metazoa > Arthropoda > Insecta > Diptera > Asilidae > Leptogaster > Leptogaster cylindrica. Next base: position 39,687,064 of record OY720105.1, read on the forward strand.
TTATGAAAAAAACAATTAAAATTAATTAAAAAAAAGAAAATATGACTTGATTTTATGATAGGTAACTCCTTTTATACACAGTGCAAAACGCTGTCATTTTTGCATTATTATTAAAGATTTTATCCATTTTCTTCTGTGAAAACGAGTTAAATATTTGATGAATGCATTGTCATCGACAACGAAAATATTTGTAAAGTGTTAGCTTGATTGAATCTGGATGACGGGAAGTGTGTTAATTAGCCGTCGAAAGGTTTTCCGTAAAACGGCACAAATACACAAACAAGCAAGTTTACGCGAAGTTAATATAGATGAATTAAAAAAGTAGTGAACAAATATCAAACGTTCATATTTATAATATTACAGTATGATTTAATTTATATTGGTTCTAGTCATTGTACCTGCACCCACTAAAAGCAAACAAATTACAAACGTCCTCCAGTCCTGGCATCTACAAAAGAGTTCCAATTGGGACGTGCACCGAGCCCTCCGACCTAAAAATGAAGTAAGGTACAAGCGCACTTCATTGCATTACAAGCTGATTTGAAATGCGCGCTTTTTGCGCAGTGATATTTTGAATTCTTGTTTTTAGGTTTTGTTTCAATTAAAATAAGTCAAATGCCTCTAAACGCCTTAAAAAATCCTTCGTCTGGGTTGGAATTACAACATGCAATAGAGAAGTTGAAAGGTCGTTCAGGCTCACCCAGAAATAAAAGGCATAATTCTCAACAACCACTTTATCCTAGTGTTTAATATTAAATTTTTCGAATTCCATTAGCACTTCATCTCAACCGCTCCCTCAGGATTCTCATCCCTCCGCCCACACAAAATACAGCCTTCGATGAATCATTTGTGAAGAACATGGGCTCAAGAATTGTTGAAAAGGCACAGATGCAGGCAGTCGCAGCATCCGAAAGGAAGTGTGGAATACTCTTCCACTGTAAGGAAGGAAGAGTAAGGAATTCACCCAAGCAAAAGCGGTCGGGGGGAGGAACGTTCTCAATGGAGTAAAGACAATAAAATGACTTCATTAAGAAATTCTTCTGGTCGACTTAAGAAAATTCCAGAACGAATTCGTGAAAAAATTCAATTCGATTCTAATCCTATTGCGTGGGTCGATATTGCTCCTCAAACACGTGCTTAACGTGTCCTTCAACACTCTCGAGGATATTGATATCCCCCTCTAGTTATTTATCGGTTTATTAATTGGCGAAAGTGGAAGACGTCGTGTAGAGTCAAATGTACAATTACTGATGAACATCCGAGTGCGGCATTCCGTAAAAATCGCTTTATTTTGACGAATGTGACATTGTACATGACAATGTCCTTCTGCCATTGAGCTCGAAGCATCTTGATTGTTCGTATGTCCACTGTCCAGTGCGAAGACAAAAAGTGCTCCTTTGATGGTCCTTTCCACATGCGGTAGTTGGGCATTAAGTCCAAGATAACTTCTCCTTTCCGGCTAATCTGATTCCGTGCACAACTTTTACTTTGTAGTGCCAGATCCGTTCGCCTTTAAGTGTCATAAGCATTCGTCGAAGGACGAAGACAATGTCGTGGTAGAGAGAGCAATTTGAATCGCAAATTTCCTGCAAAGTTCAGCAAAGCATTATAATATGTGATTTCAAGGCTAACAAATTCACCAGATTAATACTTATTCCACAGGAAAAGTGAGTGTGTGGAAAAAAAGGATTATTATTTCTTCAGTGTTGCACCTCCTCCAGGTGCGGAAGTTAGAAAAAACCAATCGTGCTTCCAAAGAAATTTGGTTAATAGAAACTTTTCCTAAGGTTCTGGCAAAAAAAGAAATGAAAATAAATTTCTATAATGACTCCGAGAAGCAGTTCGATATCGTCTATAATATAGGACGATTTTTTGTAGAGCAAGAGATACGAGGTTATAAACACCAAAATTATCTTTAGTTGCACTTTTAATTGTTGTACAAGTAGTCTGCAGTTTTTTCTAGTAGAACGTAGAAGAACGTGAGCTTTCAATAATAATAAGAACCTAAAAAGTTTACTGTAATTGTAATAAAAAGATAGCAACTAGCAGCTACTCCTATGGGCATTAAAGTTTGCTTGTCATTTTACAATTAAATAACGGTACCTACCAAATTAGTTTGGCATAATCATCGGAAATATGTTCTAGATAAAATTTTGTAGATAATGAGGAAGTGTACTGCTGCATGACAATGTAAAGTAAACTTTTGGAGTTTTATTAAATTTTTGAGTAGAATAGTATAATATTATTAGTTTTCATGGTAAAATCGCTTGGAAAGTAAAGTTCTCGGCTGGCATTAGAGTTTTTAATGAATCACAATGGATTCCTTATTCCAAAGGCAAGGAATCCTTATATAAATAAAGACGTAGAAAAATTGATGACCATCTATATTCTCGAAGTTGGTTAAAAAGACTAACAAAAGCCACAAAGATTCGTTTCTTATAAGAAAGTTTAGATCATGCGTGTTCCAACTTTGGGGCGTTCCATACGCAGGGGTTGAAACTATACGACGTCGGATGAATTTCCCCATGGATAATTTCCCCACGTGTTCTCCTATTGGATAAAATTCATCGCCGAATGGTTGTTAGTTTGCCTCACTACGAAGTCAACAGGTTTCGGTTATTCTCTTTTGAATGGCATCGTAATGGAGTTAACCACCCGCTGCTGAACTATCCATCATATAAGCTTAAGGATAACGTGGCAACTTGCAACCGTCAGTGATCCTGACCCCTATTTTTCTTGGATTATTCCTTTGATTTATTGCATTGCGGTTACCGTGAATTCCTTAAGTGCTTTTCCACGTAAACTGTCCAGCTCTAGCAGTAAAAGCAAATTGTTGCTTCAGGGTGCGCCGTTCTTACGCAGGAAACGTTCTGATCCTGTGGAATTGTAATTACTAAGAATTCAAACTTTGTATCTTCTGAGAGAACTTGTATTGTAGAAATACCCTTTGAGGTGATTTGGCGTAAAGCAAATTGGCATCAACTTTAATGCACTCTTCAACCAGTACATGTTTTATCAACATCATAAACAGAAAGCAGAGTTCTTATAACGAAGGATAGGAAAAGGATAATAAAGAGAAATTTCTATATGTTCTTTTAAACAATTTTTTATTCTATTATTGTTCCACATATACCATCACAAAAGCAAACAGCGTGCTGAAAAAAGTTACAAGGGGGATAATCTAAGAAACAAAATCTTAAAATTAACAACACAAAAACAGTTGACTGTGTTCCCTTACTAAAATTGTTTAACATGGAAACAGCAACATTGAAAGGAGTCAACTAAAATGAAACTCCTCTATTCGATTTTTATTTGAACACAGTCCAGTTGCGACTTAAAGGTACTACAGCTTATAAAAACTTATAATTGAATCGAATAGGCTCATTCATGTCCTTACATCATGTTAAATTTAAATCTAACTGCAATGTTATGTTTTTATCTTAAAATCTCAAGTATTACGTTAAATATATATGTACCTATGTAAATATCAACAATTAAATGTTTTTTTTAAGCATTTGTTACAATCTTTTGATATATTTTAAAAAAGAGATCGCTACTTAAAAATAAACGATTTTATTTAAATGACAAGAAATTAGCCTGAATCTTATTAGCTAAATCATAGTTTCGTTAGTTCCTCTTTTAATATATTTCAAGGGATATTAATATAAGATTGATGGCAGTTTTACTTATTTCCTTAAATATCTATGTTTAATGCAAACAGTTTGAAAGTTCAGTAATCAGCGATTTCGTTTTTATTTTAATCGAAGCCCGTGAAAATGTTTTGTATTCCAATTCGAATTATTTTATTTATGGAAGTTATACTGTCGTGTTAAATGAGTTCACAAAATGTTATTAAATCGTGTTTTGTTAGACATATCAATTTAGTAATTATTAATGGCAGTTTGATATGAGACTTAATTATCATAATAAATTTGGAATTATAACGTATAGCATGCATTTTTTATAAGAGGACAACAATTCATTATCGAGTGTCATTGAGGAAATACATATCAAAATATATGTCGTTTTTTTTCAAATTTAATAGGCATGAAAACACACATTTGGAAGTAAATAGGTTAAAATATTATTTTATATTTCAAAAATTCATTTATTTACAATTGTTTTATTTTATTTAAATTCAAAAATATCACGGGAAATAACGTACCATATTTTTCCTTCGTCAAAATTGGGGATTATTTTGCGGTATGTGATTTTGTTTTCATTTAAAGTATTTCCGGTCTATTATTTTTAACATTTAAATTTTACAACGATTTTAGTTTTTTGTAATAAGTAAAGTTGAATTGTTATCATTATTATATAAGCGTTGATGAATGTTCCAACACGCGTCTTATTTTGATGTGAGTTTAAGAGCTTTTTTTATGTCTTTATAAAACTCTTCTATCTCTTACCGAAACTCCTGTTCGTTTATATACTCCACAAATTTTAATATAATATAGTACAATAATTAGTTTTTTTATAAAAGAAGAAAAAAGGACCGCTCACCAAAGAAGTCTCCGAATGTCTCTCTCATTCTCATACTTGACCCAATCCAAGGAATTAATATTTAATTCGCCTTATTTAATATACGTAAATAAACATTTAAATGGTTAATTGAAGGTGATACAAGCGAATAGATAAAGCCACAGCATAATTTCTAGAATTAAGATAAATTAACATTCTCTACAACTAATCAGTGGCAAATAAATTTGCATAAATGTATAACTGCGCGCGTTCAGCCTTATTGTGTGGACATTATTCATATTTTTGCATTAATTCTGGAAATGTGATCGACCTGATGCAATATCGATGTTTAAATAAAGGCACAATTATTTCACAGTTTCCGCAGATATAATACGTGAGAGCTGGAATTCCGTTACGTGGAAATTGTTTATAAACTTCAGTAAGAAACTCTTTGCCTTAGACAAATACTTTCATCTGCTCATTCAACAAAAGTAGCTAATTTAAGACTTCAGCAAGGCGTATATTTTTTGAAATTATTTCCAATAAGCAAAACAAACGTTGCAATAAATGGATGTCCTTTTTTAGCTACTTTATTCAATTATTTATGACTAACAAGAAAGCTATACCAATGAGTAAATAAAAACAAGCACCACTTAAGAATCCAATCACAAAAAACACATCAATATTTCGATTTCGTATTTAATTTTGGGTAAGGAATGAATATTACAAAAATATTTTCAATTTTACTGTATAGAAAAAGAAAATAATAATAGACGTATGTGGAATTAATGCGAAAAACTACTGAGCTAAATTATGCTTTTTTAACATTACCTTATGTAGAATAGCACACCTCTATAAATCCCTAATTAACAATATAACAATAGATCTCAATTAAGTTACAAATAGTTTTTAAAATATATTGAATTTAGAGAACATTAATAGTTCAACCTCTCTTGACTACATTTATTTGCATTGAAGTATTTTTATAAAAATCCATAGAAGTCAAGAGTAGAAAAGGGGGACCCAAAAATCCCTAAAATTGCACAAAATATAGCAGCAAAATTTGCAGAACGAATTTTCACACATTTTATAAGCTCCAAAAGCGTTTTTGTTTTTATCGAATAAGTGTCCAAAAATATAGCAAAAGTAAAATAATGACTTTCAAAGCAATTTATAGACTATAATAATTGTAGGAAAGAAATAATAAAAACCCAGTACGATAATATTTTTCTAAAACATATATTTTTCTTCTCTTTCTAACTTAGAGACGAAGCAAAAATATGGGAGTGTTGTTTCCGTTGTATAAAACTTACAAAAGGAAAGAACTTGTTTCTTTTTTAACTATCGGTGTCATATCAATCATATTTCATTGCATAATGCTTTTGTCGAAATACACAGGTCCTTACATCGCTTATATCTGTTCTTAAAATTACATTTATAATGCAATAATTAATATAAAAATAAAAAACATAATAAACATTTAATAAAAGAAGTCATTAAAATAAAATTATAAAACAATTACAATCGTACAATTTTCGTGTTGTTTGTAGTTGCTAAATTGCGCTTATAAAACATGAATTAGACAATTTACAGCATAAAAAAATGGGCGTATTTTCTTAGAAAATAATTCTATCTTTAAGAAAATAAAGTTTTAATCTAAAATAGCTGTTCTATGAAGTGTGTTGTTTTTTAAAACAATGTTGCCATGGAAGAGTATTATAAACGCGCGACCAAAAACTATCGTAGTTGCATGCTGAATCGTTTTTTAAACGATAAATTTTTCCAGCAAAATATGCTTTTTGTTTTCATGGATGGGAAACCATGTTTCGTTAATCGTTCCTATTTTTTTCTGTTTCGTTTTACTTTTCAATAATTTATTGTGATTTTTCGTGTCTAAATTGTTTAAAGCGATAAAAATATTTTTGTTTTTAAATTTCCCTTTTTAAATATAATTTTCTGTTAAATATTAAGTTTAATTTTAAGCGTCGACCTTCTTCTTTTCTTTCTTTTTCTTCAAAAATGATGGCGTTCTTAATCCCTTTTTCTTCTTTTTGTCTTTTTTGGGAGACCCTTCCGTTGACACGTCCTGCAAATAATTAAAAAAATTAAGTTAATTTTTTGACAATTATTTATAATTAAAAGTTAAGTAATTAAATTTAATATTGTGAAAACTTACCTCTTTGCTGCTGTGCGAAAATGTGCTCAAATGAGTTTCTGAATGATCTCCATTTTGTACATTTTCACCTGAAAATATTGTTGAATTAATAGATAATAATAATATAACAAATCGAAATATATATAAGTGCGTTCAGATCGATTAATATTGACTGTAAATATTTAATATTTTGATGCAAAAAACGAGCGAGTGAATTTGTTGTTAAAAATTCAGCGAATATTTAAAAAAAAAAAAACAAAAAAGTGTTTTAAATTAGTAAATACTGAACATGATTCAATTGCATCAAAATACTTCCATTCGTTATCTACAAAAAGAACTTGCTACTTAAGTTGCAGAGCATATTTTATTATATGATTACTACATTCTACATTAGCGACATTGTTCACATGCAACAAACAATGAAAAACAAGCCATGCATATTAATTTTCACCAAAAATTTAAATCAAATAATAAGAAATTAAACAAAAATACGTTTATTTTCTGGTCACTGGTTTGAATCAATTACCTCAATTGTTATAATCTTGAAATTGTTTTGAAATGCTTTTTCTTACATTCTTTCTTCGTCGATTTCTTGAAACCATAACCACATTAATATTTTGATGAAAAGTTAGTTATTGTACAATTGTTATAATTTTAATCCCTTTTGAATTAGTACGACAGATTAGATTCTGTATAATTTGTTGAGTAGTTTATTTATTGAACATATTATGCACAAATCATTTAGCATTTCTTTGTTGATATGTATATTATGAAAATAGTATTAATTTACTACTTGTTTTTCGTTGAAGATTTTAGAATATTTATTTATTTCATATAATATTTCGTTTTATTTACATAAATTCGCGGATATAATTAAATCTATTTTTTTTTTTTTACAAAAACAATAAATTATTACTGTAAAAGAAATATTTAAACAAAACAGTAATCACTTTAAAATTCATTTATACTAAAAATATAATTTAATATCAGTACATTTTTAAGGATGCCGTTTAAGTTTACACAAAAATTTACAATGAATCCATATAAACACCAACAAGCGACAAAGTTTTAAACAAATCAAAGAAATAATGCTCCGACATTGTATTAATAAAAGAGCAAAATATTTCAATATTGTGTTAATTGTAAATGTTTTATGTAGCAAAACAAATTTTAAAAATGTGTTTTATAAATTATATAAAAGCAATTACAACTGTAAATATAACAATTTCAAAAATGTTATTGTACAAGAAATAGACATATTATAGACAATTTATTTAAGAAAGGAAGAATTGTATTTTAAAATATGGGTCGATCCGATGGGAAGTTATTTTTTAATCTTCTTCAGCAGATAAGGAGTAGTTCAATGCGACGGCAGACGCCAACATCTCTCGCTCATTTTCTAGCCGCGTATTTTCAATATTTTGATGAAATTCAACAATGTCATCAAAATCCCTTGACATTTTTGTTATTTGTTTCCCAAATTCATCAATTTTACGCTCACAACTTTCAGTATGTTTATCAAGTCTGTTTGTGGCTTGTCCCAGTTCCCGTATTTCGTCATCAATGCATTTAATACCCTCCATAGGCGATCCACTTTCTTTATTGCTCCGAGCAACCTTATCACGAGAATTTCTCTTTCTCTTACCATTAGACATATTAAAAGTCGGAGGTTTTTGAGTTCGGGAAGATTTAGTTGTACCTGAACTTTGTTTTTTCTTCAATGTAAATGTTTTTGTTTTTTTGACATTCGATCCTGGTGACATTGTAACCCAAAAGCTAGGAGAGCCACTGGTCGATTTACCCGTTTCAAATGAGTACACAGCATTGTCTACATTAGAAGTTAGTTTCTTCCTAAACTCGACTTGAACTTTTGTAGATGCCCCATTAGGAGCTGTCGTGAAAGGATTTAAAGAAAATATAGCTCCCACATTTTGATTAAGTCGACGTTGTTTTGAAGACACATTCAATATATTTTCAGAAATGAAATTTCTCTTTTTCTTCAAATTACTTTTCTTATTTTCGGGTTTAGTAATTTTCACATCGACTGCGATATTATCTTTATTTTTTTGGTTTTTGATTGCTGGTCGTGTTGCGCTTGTATTCGAAGGTTTTTGTACTTTATTTATTTTTTTAGTGCGCAGAAGTGAAGGACATAAGGGTAATTTTCTTTTAGGTTCACATCCACATGCCTTTTTCTTTTTATCTTTTTCGGATGAAGAATTCGAGAAACTAATAGATTGGCGAGATGTTTTCATCACAACAGAATCATTTGTTGAAGCTGTTGTATTCAAAATATTTTTTGAATTAGAACTTTTCGAACTAGAATTAGATTTAATAGTGTTCAAAGTTGAATTTAGCTGCTGTGGACTCATTCCGCTTATTTCTTCATTAATTTTCTTTTCTAGTTTTGATGGTGTAACTTTATTACGAATTGTCGTTTCAATTTTTTGAATAATTTTCTCTTCTCGATTAATGTCTTTGCTCGTAGTGATCTTTTCCAAAATTAATTTTTCCATTGAATTAAGTTCATCATTGTCATCGATTTCAGATAAATTTTTGGTATGGTCTAAATTTTCAGATGGTATGATCTCAATATCAGAATTAATTTCCATATTCGAAAAGTTCTTATTGGAAGACAAAGAGATTAGATCAGATTTAAAACTTTCATAACTGAGAAAATCATCTTTAGTTTCACCGGAATCAGACAATTCTGATGCGAGGAACATGTTATTGAATAATCCTTGCCTGGAACTATTGCTTTCGGATTTTCCAATGTTATAGCCAAAGTGTCCATTAAAATAGTCAACGCTCACACCACTGGAATGATCAAGTTCAAATGGACTTGGACTTGATATTGTAATTTCGCTTCTAGTTTCGTAGTTGTCGTCATTACTCGAATTAGAGTTCTCAATATCGTGCACAGTCGAATCCATACTGTCCCTGCACGAATAGTATGCGATATGATCGTTCCATAAGTCATAGAACTCTTCTTTACGCATTTCGCGCTGCTTTCGACTCATCAGTGATCTTCCACTGATTTCGCCCGAATTTTCGACATTATCGATGTGAATCTCGTCCTCTTTCTCTTCTAAAGTAAGATTATTCATAAAAGAATTTATTTCATCTACAATTGCATCTTTTTCTGCAGTTGATTGTTCTACAACAGGAATTAAAGAAATGTCAGAGGACACTGTTTTTGTATTGTTGAATTCCAAATTGGGTGACACATTGCTATAGTTAATATTCTTGATTTTTTCATAAAATCCGGGGGTACAATTTCTTTCATTTTTATCTGCCCCACCCATGGAACGTTCATCTTCTTCTATTATAGTATCCAAGTTACTGCCAATAGATCTTTGATTCAACCAATCAGGATTCACAATCAGGCCTTCAGTTTCGTCTATGTCCATTGCATCAGTTTCTAATACATTTGCCAATTTTAAACGTTTTGAAGGATTTTCAACTTTCGATAGGAATCTAATAACAGAATCCTTGGCTTTACGCTTTAAAATATTGCTAAAGTCATCGTCGGGACTATTTATGAAACGATGACTTGAAAATATTTCATGATAACTATGATATTGTTTGCAGGGAACAAATTTAGATGGACACAGCGGGATGTGTTTGTGGTCAGGCTGTATATATCGAGGATAATTGAACGTGAATTGTGAACTTGTTCTATACGGTGTATGCTCCCCTCTAGATTGTGTCCCACACACATACGTTGTATTCGAATTATTGAAACTTATCCATTCATTAGAACGGAAACTGTGATTCTCGTCGAACACCATGAAAGAGTTGCGGTCTTGCTTATCTTCCCGATTTATTCCACTGAATTTGCAAATATATGGATTTAAAAATTTATTAGAATCCGAGTTATCGCGATGAAAACGAAAATCTAAATGCAATTCTTCCAATGTTTTGAAATCTAAATTACTCCAATCAAGTGTTGGATATGAATTTAATATTTTAAGGGAATCACTTGAATTGCTGTATTCACAGTTGAGATTATTTAAAGGATCATTAAAAAAATCATTTTTGAATGCATTAAGTTTGGTCCGGAGCAAGGATGGATCAAAATTGGCGTAATATATATCTGAGGGGTTCTTAAATTCATCAGAAACCAAATTTTCTTGAATGTTATGGGAAACAGCTGCAATTTAAAAATATTAAATAAAGCAAAATGTTAAGGAAATGAAGGAAATTATATAAAATTTGAATGATGAAGATTGAAGATGTGTAGTATGTTTGTGTGAGTGTGTGATATTGCATGAAGTGATGAACCATTTCAGTTCAGATGTGTGCAAACTTCACAAGATTTTGTTGAAAGAAATCGGTTGAATTTTTCAAACATCTGTTTAAAATTGTGAAAAACAAAAACCAAATAAACCATAAATCCCATACACTTAACATAAATTGTTAAATACAAATCAATGCGATCAAAGAATGTGAAGGAATGTTATTGTGTGAGTAAATTGGCGTGTTTAATTATATTTACAACAATATTATATTTAATTTTTCTTATTTGGAAATTGATTTTACCTCGACCTGTTGGTGGTTTTTTACTCGTCGTTGTATGCATTCGTTCCACATTCAGAAAATCATTAGTTGCTATAAATAAAAAACCATAAAAGAAAATATAATCTAATAAAAATAAAATACTTATTTTTCATTTTCAGAAAGCGGACAAAACAAAAACAAAATGCATTGATATTCAGATGCATTGTAAAATGTGTTTATCACAAAAACACTCTTATATATCTTGCTATAAAAAAGTATTATTGTGCAATAAATGAAAACGTATGAATCACAACTAAAAAGGAAAATTTTTGCCAAACATTGTTTCAATACTACTATAGGAAAAAATAGTTTGGTACCATTATTATGAAAGAGTAGAGTTGTGATTGAAGAATTGCATGAGTTTCATGCATTTTAAAACAATGATCACTTTTAAAGGTTTCAAATGAGAAAACATTTCAATTGCATTTTGATAATTTATTTTTCTATTTTTCTGGGATTACTCTCCAAAAATGATCATTTTTGTAAAAGTGTTGTGAAAACTATAAAGATTGGTTTAGTTGAAGCATTAATTCAGTTCGCTCTAGATATCCTAAGTCACAGTGCGTTCTATAAACTACACAGAGTCTATTCTATGTTATAAGAATGTATCCAGTTTCCACTGTAAGCAATGTTTTTGTTAACAAAACAAATTTGCAGTATTTTTGAAATACTCGGTATATGAAATTAACCCTTTCACGCTTCATGAGGAATGTAAAAATATAATATTCCAATTATAGTCTGTACTTTTGAAACGTGCGAAAGTGCTCATTTGTTATGCATAATTGAAAAGGAGACTAATAATTTTGACTGTCGCATAGAAAGGGTTAAACTGCGAAAGTATACCAACCAGTACTCCACAGTGCCAATTTGATATTTATAAAACAATTAAAATTTTTCTGTTTTGGTTGAAAAGTTTACTTACGCAAAAAAATATATGTATAAAACATCTAATGACAGATGATCATCTATTCTAAAATGTTTCTATTGAATTAAATATCTAAAAATTTCAGTTTGAAATGATTTGAAATCTATCTGCATATTGATGATCACTCACCAGATAATAAATAAATAGTCTTTTGTTTATAAATGTTTAATTTGTTTAATAGAAATTCACTTTCGTTTGGATTTTCGTGAGATGGCTACAGTGGAAGGTAAACAAAGGGTAAAAAAGAGCACGTGTTTTTGTATAATAATTTTCTAAACATTTTATGTATAATTGCTGCAATTTTAATTAAAACAAACATAATTCAACTACAGGTGTTACAGTACTTTATAAAAACGAAAACTTCTTTTCAATTATTATAGTTCATTACTGTTGTTTTTTTTAACATTTTATATTAAACAAATTGTTATTACATCAAGAAGCCAATAGAAAAAATCTGAAGCAAAAAAAATATGTGTGTTTTTAAATATTTGTTAAACAGTTTCAGGATATTGTTTTATCTTTAAAAGAAAAGAAAAGAAACAAATAATTAAATTTGATCGAATTTTCCTGATTATTATTTAAATATTAATTTTGAAAATCAATTTAAAAGCAAATAATTGAATGATATTATGCAATTTAAATTTAAACTCACCATCACTCAAAACCACTTCTGGTTGGCTGGGTTTCGGCGCCTGTTTTGTTTCTATTCGCAATACTTGTGGTTCTGTAATTAAGATAACAAAATGTAATGCAAAAAGAAGAATTTTCAAGAATGTATAAAATACCTGAAGCATCTTCAGTTTCCGACTGGCTAGGAGCATGTTTTACCGGACTCTTCTGCTGGGCTCCAGAAGTTTGTAGCGAGCTGAGTGCCTCGGACTCGGAGAAATCTGTGTCAGTATCTAAAAAACAAAAACACAGCACCATTTTAATGGCAAAATTCATTGCGCTTTACTTATTCAACTTATTCATAATAATTAACTGCACATTTACCCTCATCTAATTATCTCCAGTCATAATTTGAAAAATATACTTACACTCCCCATGTGCATGCTTCCTTTCAACAGTTTTTTTGTACTCATTCAAATCGTCATCAGTTACGGAATCGAATGGATTCTTGGCGTATGGGGCTTTATATACGGTCGCATTGTGTTGATATCCACGCTGAATAATACCCTTCGAAGCAGCACCCATTAGGACGACGTGATCACCAGTTGCTGAAACTGTTGCGTCTTTGATTCGATTTGCTTCATCCCAAGTGACCCCTTCCAAAATATGTGATTGTGGCCCAGCTGATATTTTATCAGCTCTGCGATTGTCTTTGATCTGTGAAACGAAAAAAAAAAATTATAATAATAATCGATAATTGCGGTTTCAGTGAGACATAATTGTTTAACGTTGGAAGAACTGAGGAGCCACCTTGACCTTGTCGATTGATTTTATCTTGCAACAGATGGCTCAATCAATGATGTGAGCACAATGGGCAATTTGATGTGCACGGAAACGATACTGATTCAGATGGGGAGGCATTTGGTAACAACAAAAGAGGTGCAGTTAATGATATCACAGTGAAAGAGAAATACGTAATTAAACAAACGAAATTATAAAAAGTATTCTTCCATTTTCTCTGGAGTTTACAGAATGGAATCTTATTATTTAAATTATAGCAAACTAAAATACTATTTAATTAGCAATTCGATTGGCTCAAATAAAGAAGTAATGTTCTGTGGTACATAAAACCAAAAATGTATAATGCAAAAATACAAAATGTTAATGAATATGATAAAAATAATCGTTCATCATTACAACTCACCTGTTGTTGCAATCGCTTGAATTCTTTTGGATTAGTTCCTGGTGGCACAAATTGCATAGCATTATCAATCTTCACAGCAGTTGAATGTGTTGGCGAACCATCAGCAACCCACTTTGATTGGTTAAAGAAAAACAATTGAATTTGAATCAGTAAAATGAAGAGTAATTAGCGACAAATAACTACTTTTACTATATGATCTACAACTTGGCAATAATGAACAAGAAAACATATATCATGTAAAGTAATACATTTGAGTATTGTAACAAAACATTTTTTTTTATTTAACGAAAACAATTTTGTGCCTAAGATGAGAGTGGAAATCAAAAACAAATAAACGAATACAAATTGAGACGTTCATCACAAAATATGAATTTTAATTTTTAACAAAAATTATGGAAGATAACATGAAAATTAATAATTTGTCGCTAAAAACTTCCACTTACTGTTTCATAATTCAATAATTTTTTAACAATGATTTTCATTTTCAAAGGTAGGCACAAAATTAAATTTTCGGGAAATAAATGATAATGATTTAAACGCTTCTGTAGTGCATCTTATCATGATATATTTTTTCCAATAAGGTTTTTATAAATACAATTAACATCAAATGTATGTTGACTTTTCACATTTATTTCTATAAATTTCAATATGAGCGAAATTTCGTTGATTATTTTAATGCAAATATTGAAATTTTAGTGCAAGACTAATTTTAGTTTAGAGAAAGTTATTTTGAACAAACATTTTAATACCGAATCTTTGGTTTTTATACAAAAAAAAACAAAAACAGCCATTTTTGCACATTATATCATAAACAAATCGCTAAATTTTAATATTTGAATTAATCTGGCTTCTAAGGACTTCCAAACTATCCTTGAATCTTTTGTCGTGTTCTCAAAAAAAGCACTTTCAAAATATTTGAATTATAATTATGTTATATTTAAACAATATTCTCAGGATATTCTAATATGATTAATTTTGACTAAATTTAAATTTCTAAAAATATTGTAATATAATCGATGTAAAGGAATACCAGAAGTGCAGTGCTTTTCCCTTGAACTCACTATTGATTAAAGCAAAAAAAAACGATCACAATGTTTTTGTCTCGGTTTTTGTATTTATAAGTAATATTTTTTGCAGAAACTAAAATTTGGAATGTTTATAAAAATCGGAGAAAAACTTTTCCAATCTGAAGAAGATTGTTAATAGAAGGAATCACATAAGTAGTATCGATGTGCAAATACTTCCACTACATATCATTATCACACGCAGCACTGCATTTGAGTATTCCTATTATTGAATATAATAATTCACCCTTATCTAAAAATATTTAAAAGCTCGCAAATAGAAACGAAGACGAAAGCATTCAGCTTAAATATAATTCTAAAATATCAAAAATAACCATTCATTTAGGATCTACTCTATAATAATCCATAAAATTTTCTTGTGCTGCTCTAAAACTCATCAAATGTTGGGCACTAAACAAATATGTAGAAGATGGGATTATGTAAATCCTTGGAAATATAATATGGAATGTAAAATGTTGTTACAATGTTAATTTCACATTTCCAAATTGATGGCACATATTTTTTCATTGAAAAATACCAAATATGAACGGAAGAAATTAACCTAAATTTGCGTTGGTACCCATTTTAACATTTATCAAGGAACTTACGACTAGAAACGACTACAAACAAGAAAGCTGCAGAAAAACTTGCAAGAATATAAAAGGTGAAAAATATGCTTTGCCCTGTTTTCATCTACTTTTTATCTTCAAACGTTATAATTTCTACCTTTGTGATCTTCTTGGGATCAGGGGTTCCAGTCTCAAGGACTTCAACTCTCTGATATACATTGGGAGAGTTCAACCATCTTGTGCGATCCCCTCCTTTTCGAAGGTCGGATTTTTTCCAGATTCTGAAAAATAAAATTTAACAAAATTAATAACCGGCGTTAATCACAAGTGTTAAACAAACAAATTATTCGTCGAACTTTGTAAATATCCCTTATCATGTGAAGTTAATTTCAGACTGATACTAACTGTGATAAGGAGACTGTCTAAGAATATTTCGATGGCGTTATTAATCAACTACTAAAAATTAAACTCCTATTTTGTATTGAAAGTGATTTATCTAGAATATGTGATTAAACTCTTTTAAAGTTGGTTTTCTTTTATAAATATAATTGCATCCTTATCACTTTTACTAAATATTGAATCGTTTGACGATTAGATAACCAATTTTTATTCGCTTGATAGCATTAAATTCCTAATCTGCCCTAAAACATACTTAAACGTTTCCTAAAACTACAATCAACAACTTAATTTTTTACGGTTTCCAATTTTGTAAAAATTGTCATTTCAAAATAAAAATACCCACCCTTGTCTATAGAGTTCTTCCTCCTCAAGAAGATAACCAAGGGAGGATACTGCTGGTGGTACTTCAACATCGTTCTTCGGTTTTGGCAGTTCTGATTTCACAAGCGCATTACGATAAGTGTAACCAGTTCGGAAACCAGCATTATCAAGCATTCTCATTAATGCTTCAAACTCAACGCCACCCACGCGCCACTTTGGCTTCGAATGTAGTGGCCGCTCCCTATTATCCTGCTGTTGATTATCGGTTGATGTTTTGTGCTCATAGCCATCGGGTGGCTTACGTGATGCATCATACAGAGCCTTACGAGCTTCCTCTGGGATGAGATTAAGATTGTCTAGTCCCACTGGCAGTACTTTTAGTTGAGTTTCACATGCTTGAACGATGTGATAGGCAGCGTAAAAAGCTTCTTCAATTGTTTCCCCGCAGCAGAGGGCACCATGATTATTCAAAAGTAATACTTTTGATATTGGACCTAAGCTGCGAATTAATTTTTCCCGTTCTTCGGGTTCATTTAGTGAACCAGTGTAGGGGTGTGTTGCAATTTCACCCAAAACAGCTGCGTCACTTGTCAACGGCAATAGTCCAACTTTAAGAGAAGAAACAGCTACGACAGGATTGCAACCAATGTAAATGGCACAACGAATATCTGGGCGGGCTGCGTGAACGACGGAGTGCAATATGTAATCTGGAACAATTGAAAAAACTGTGGAATACTTCAAGGTATTTATTATTTCAACAACTTACGATTAATATTAATCCCAAAATTTGTTGTTCCATGCTCTACGATGTTCCCTTGCATATCGACCTTATTCAATGAAGATGCTGTCACTTCATGAAACAGTAATCCAAAAGGATTAACCAAAAATAATTCTTGGTCGGCATTCAAGCGAGCAGTTATTTGTGCTCCAAGGCCTTGGGTCCAGCCATAAAGATCTAACAGACGGAATGTAGCTGCCAATTTACAGCGTAAAATTCTCTCTCCTTTCGCATAGCCCATGGATTCAACACCGCGAATATCATTAATTGGTAGAACACAATTAGATGTTTTAAAAACACTACCAACACGAGCAGCTGGTACTCCAACAAGATCAGATAAATGCTGGAGTATTCCCGATGGACCACCTTCACGTATTTGGCTATCAACAATTCGTTCGAGTTCTTCACGAAACAGTTTCGAGCACATAATCGCTTCGACTCGTTTTCGACGTTCCATCTCACGCATATCCTAAACAACAAATATAATTTGTTAATAGTGAAACATTTGTTTTATTTCAAGATTATCTTACTGCCTCAATATCTGCTGGCCTCGCTTTATTAGCGTCATCCTCCCCAGCGGTGTCTATACCATTCTGCGACGGTTGTTCGACTTCAGTCATTTTGAATAAGTGATTCTACAATTTTACGTCCAATCCCAAACTGTAAGATTAAAAATAATACCAAATTAGCTTAACTTGATTGATTTATTAAAAAATTGATAAATTCATAAAGTAGTTGTTTCAAATTAGTGTTGAGACTATTTTTAAACGTTCAATGAATCACACAAACCTATTAAAATTATATGAATGATTGATATAAAATTATAAATTAAAAAAAAACTTTTAAAATAAATAACTTTTATTAATAAAATGCACTAAAATGGAAAATATAACCGTGCAAAAGTTATTTAGTCAAATTGTTAAAAGTTTTTTAATTATTTAATGCTAATAAGAATAATAAAAACCAGTAAGTAAAACACATCATATACATACATTAAATACATCAAAAATTACATCAAATGGTTTCTACGATTTGTTTTTGACATTTTGTAATAGTGAACTGCTTGAAAAATAAATTTTAAAAAAAAACTTTGCATTGATAGAGTGTAACAAATTTTTGCAACACATTGATTTATTGAAATCCTCGCTTTTCGGATTTATGGTTGCATGACCAAAAACTTTCTTGTAGACAAATAAAAAATTTCTGCATTTGGTTTAATCTTTTAAGTGAAAATTCGTTTAATTCCATAACACTTTTTTGACAGAAACTAATTCACTTAAGCCGTGAACTTTGGCAATCAACCAAATCAAAATAGAGTATGATTCATCTCAGAAAGTGTATGCGCGTGTAAATTTCTTAAGTTTGGCAAAAAAGGGTTCAATATCTTGTTTTTTACTTAATTCACAGTGATTTCTCATTTTCCAACTGCGTCCAGGAGACCAACAAAAGGTTGTTCAGCTTAGCTGGCTGCCCTAATATTTTCCGATTCACATTTATTTATGCAAGCCAAGTGCACTACTCCATGGCTTCAATTACATTAAACATATTATATCATTTCATGGATCGAAGTCAATTACAAAGAGCTTGATTCAATTCAGTGCGCGCCCTCGTGATCTAAAGCAAAATGGGATATCATAAAGATATAAATTTAGTGAATAAATTTGAGATTGTCTCATTGATAAGAGGTTTCCTCTTCATATTTGAAAGCCATCGCTTAATAAAAACATGACATCAACGATAAAACTGGAGCAGTAATATAGCAGTGGGTCCAGTTTGTGGATTGACTTTGTCTCATTGCTCTCCATTGGAAGTGTCTTCAATCCGCTTTTCAGATGATTTTACCACATTCATTTTGTGGGATAAATGCAATTTAGTGAGCACCATTAACTGAGATCTCAAATCCCATATAATAAATTGCGTAATGAGAGTTCATTGACTTCGGCTGGACACCAAATGAATTCAAAATCGCGCACCGCTACCGATTTATCAGATTTGTCGCCATTTTCTGCAACCTGTTAATTACCTTTTTCTGATTCCTGCTTTGACAGCGCGTTATTAGAATGCAGTCGGCTTATGAATAATGCATGTTGCAAATGCAATCTACGGTACGTTTATCTGGAGGGGCGTTCAACAATTGAGTTGCACGGTCTGAAGGGAGGGGTGGACAGAGGAATACCGGGCGAACTCCGACATTTTGTAACCGTAGGAGTGTGTAAATTGTTGCTATGAAATAATATTTCAATTCAAATTCGAGGAAGTACATACGTTAATTGATATCTCAGCAATTAACCGATTGAAGTATCTGTAAATGATTGTTTTACTTGCTTGACAGAAATAGCGTGGGTGGAAAAATTTGACGAATTTATTACGCGATTTTCCGCAGCGGTGCACAGAAAAACAGATTCCACAGAACTCTTCTAATTAAAGTCACGCGATGATTATTTTTTTTTTCTGTTCCTCAACAGACCAAGAAAAAAAACTCAACTAATTAACTTAAAAATTAAATAAGTCGGTTTGCATTAAACCTGATCTTTATGGTCTTTTTAAATCACACAAAATTAGAGGAAATTTAAGAAGTCACACAATTTTTAAATCGCTTTCTCCCCCTAATTGAAAAAGACATGGAAATAATTCTATTATGATAACACAAGCGTGCCACCCTCACTTCACGAGGCGGAGGTAATCCTCGTAACACTAAAATATAATTTTTGGTTAAAAATAGTTTTTACGTCAATCTAAAGGAAAAACGAAAATGTCTTTTCAAAGCAATTGCTATTGTCAGGCAATAATTAAATCCATATGAAACTTTATGAACAAAAGTGAAAGGGATTTAAAAAAAAAAAAAAAAAAAAAAACCTTTAAATCTTTTTGTCCTTTTAAAAAAAAAGTCAGAGAAGTATTTTTGTGAGCGCCATTTCGAGTGCATTTCGGAGAAAGAAAAGCATTCATGAATGTGTCAAGTTGTATTTTAGGATTTCGAAGCATTTGCCTTTGATCTAGATTTATTCGAAGGGGAGGAAAGTTGCTTCATTTTATTATTTACTTTATTTACAAAATCATACACATCTGCAATTCAAAATTCATTTACATTCTTCAAAATTCCCTCAATGCAAATTCAAAATTCGACGCAAATATTATGAGAAAATCTTGATTAAGTGTAAATAATTACTTAATATTTGGTATATTTGCCAATACACACCTCACTTATAATATCTATAAATGTTTTCCTCCACCCCAAAATACCTTATTAAGCGTCTTATGTAAGCAGCAATCACTTAACTTAAACTATTACTTAACACTAGTTCAATGTCGCATGCGTCAATTAGACTCGTTCGCAGTCTGGCTTAAATTAATCGAGATAAATGCATTAGCGCAATTCTGCGGCAAAGTCTGACATCATTTCCAGCTCATAATACCATTGATGGAAGTCCAGTGAACAAAACTTGAATGCCTGATTCAATTTGCGAGTGACTCTGCCCGTTCTCAGGTCAAATGTAACTCAATTTGGACGAAGAATTCTTAAATTATGACAACACTAAAATTTAGGTCAACTGGAATTTTGATAATGGCTAGAGAAAAAATTTTGTTAGAAAAATTATCACTGAAGAAGGAAGTAGATATAATTTGATTATTTACGATTTCCTATATGACAGAAAACAAACATAAATATTGCATTAAAAATTTAAAAAACAAAAGTAAAAAACATTTTCCATGAAAAACACTTCTCGAATTGACAAAATCAACATGAACCGAAATTCCTCAATAATTTCCAATCCAATCACGCATGCACAACTGAAATGTTTGGCTTAAAATTCTCTTCCATGGTTATTCCCCAAGGACAAAACATAACTGGAATAGAAATTATTTATTCTGTTTACTTTTGTCTTTAGATCAATTTCAACCTGACACCAAACAAAATGAAATGCCAGACAAATATTGTAGAAGGCAACATGGCACATTTCTTCCAAAAATAGATTTCAATGTGACAAAAATAATGTTGAAGACTTTAAAAATGTTATTTTCTTTCAGTTTTTTTCTTTACTTTCTCAACACTTTGACAGACAACAACACTTTCACGATATGTCTTGAAATCAATGGTGGAATTGAAGATTGGATTTGTATGCAAATGGGAAAAAGGGTTTGTTGTTGCAAGAGGAGAAAGAAAGCCGCTTGTCTGTCGAGGTTCTTACAAAATTCTATCAACGAAGAAGAACTGATGGGAGATTGGCCAGGCCCCAAAATTCATCTCATCACAAATTCTGAACTTGAGGGAACTCTTATTCATTGCAGAGGCATGAAGAAGAAAGTAAAAAGAAGGGAGATCGTTTAACGAAGGAAAAAGAAACAATGCTGTTTCGTCAGAGAAGATGTCCAAAGTGGAGAGTGGAGACTTGAGATAACTTGGTTAAATTCATACCAAAAAGTCACGGTTTCGTCCGTTTGTAGCGGAATGAATGCTAATTACTTATTCAGTGAGTTCCTGTGCAATTCACTGGCTTGGAAGGAAGCGTAAATGGGTCGTTTAGCCGCTTATTTTTTTTTATATCATTATAACGGTAACGACGATATACAAAAGGAAGAATTGTGGATGACGGTCGGGTAAGTGAATCTGTAGAAACTAAGAACTTATGGTTTTAAGACATTGCGTGGATAATGCAATTAGTAATCGGTAAGAAATTGTGAAAGTTTTCAGATAGAAAAATCATTTCCGGTTAATTTTCTCCAGTTGTTAATTCTCCGCCAGTGATAAATAACCGAAGAAATCCGGTTGAAATTTGCTCTGGTTCATTTGTTCTCCACACATCCACCGAACATATTTTCTTAACCATCTTAAAGTAATTTTAAAGATAATATATCTTTTATACTACATTTAAATGGCAACTACACGTAGGTAATATGATAAAATAAATGATAAACTTTTACGGGAATCGAATAAACGAAATTATCCATTTTAACCGTCAGTTGAGGTAAACGTGCTCGCATACGGGGTCAGAGCATGAGTTACCTTGATTATTAAAACGGTGTAAAGACGTTATGGTGTTGCACGGGAAAGTTGAATGGGTGGATGTTCTTTAATGCCCATTATGTTTCCGATGGAAGATACTTGGGAGGCCATAAAACTCGTCGTTATCTGGAACTGCAGCCTACTCAAATGCAGCTCAGGGAATAAGACGATTCTGGAGGATTTGTTTGTGGAAATTTAAAGATCGTTCTACCATACATTCACATCCTATATTATATAACAAGAATCAAATCTAGATTGTTCATAAAGCATAGAGAATTTTAATTTTTAAGGAAATATGTTCAACAAAAAACTTTCGATCGATAAAATATGAACTGAACGTGGATTTCACATAACCACTTGCAAGTCTGTAATGTCTGTTTCAAAAGAAAACTTCAACAAGGAAAATCCTCTGAAAATACAGGATTTGTACCGAGGATCTCCTTCCAAAAGACACAACAAATACTTTGAGACAACAAGATGTACACAATCCACTAAACACTGAAACTTCTCAGACAGAAGGAAAATATATTTGAGAACAGAAAACTTCTTCTTCAACAAACTCATTGTCACATCAACTATTTTTAGCATTAGATTTCACTTTCAGAATGTCTTAATAAAATTGTTGACTTCTCTATTGCCGATTGATTGCAAAAGAGAAACAAAAAAAATCCTTCCCATGTAAAATGCTGCGATATTTTTAGTTAGTCAATAATTTTCTTGGACACACTTCAGTTGTATGCTAATTACAAATTTATCTCGGGGAAAATTTGTTTTAAATAAAACTCGCAAACATTTTAAGATTAATTTTTGTGCTCACATTGTAAAATTTGTTTGTTATAGTTTTCCACAAAATATTAACGCCTGTTTTCCCTTTTAGCGGAAAACGGGCGGTTTGTAATTTTGCATGAAACTATACATTATTCATTTTCAACCTGCACGCGAGACACGCGAAAGTGTTTCATTCACCAGTGCACGATAAAAAGTCTGTGTCGCCATGCGGTGGAAAATCGATTTTGAAATTCAGCTTCCTTCACAGACATTCTCCCGGTTCTAAGGACATTTGAATTGTGTTTATTTAGTCCATTAGCGAAAATCCTTTTGAATTCGAATGTAGGGCAACTTGAAGGACTTTTGTTTTAACGCAAGACGTTTCAATTGTATTAGAATTGTTTATGGCATTAAAAGAAAAGGAGAAATGCTTGCAAGACGCAAAAAAACAAAACGTACCGTCGTATAGCTATACCAACAAATTTTCAAGATTATAATTAGATCCTTCTAGGTAAAACATCGACAATTCCCTTTTAATGGAGATTTTCACTGGTGAGGAAAGTTTACGGGACAATGAAAAATATGCTTTTCAATTCGTTTTGATTGTGCTACTTTTGAAAATGTCGACGGCGTTGGGAGGAGATTTAATGTAGTTTGGTTCTGGATATAGACTTTTTATGGGGCTGAAAATTAAATCAATGTAGACTGAACATGAAAAAAATTATATAGTATTATATAACAGAATTCAATTTCAGTCTTCTTTGAATATAATCTTATAATCAGGGAGGTTGAAAGTTTGTCCACTTTATACTAATTAGTATTAGTTTTGTTTTTTAGTTTTGGCTTTCCGATAAATCCGTCGATAATACTTTCGGTAAATACAGGAAGGTAAGTGGAAAAGCATATAAGGAGCCGACATTAGTTCTCATTGCAGTCCTCAAAAACTAAAAATCAACTGGGCAGTGAAAGAAGAACAGAGAAAAGCTAAAGAAAATAAATTACCTAAATAAATGCTTGCAATAAAGATGCACATAATTAACAAAATGCTTTGCTTGATTTTAAGAACGTTGAAAAACTTTAATTATTTTAATTTATCTTTTACTAATATAGAATGTTTATTTTTGAAATTATTGAGTATTAATTATTTAATATTTAAATTTGATTTTGAAATAAATATTTAATTTGAAAAACTGGAATTCATGTTTAACTACTGGAAGTTTATGATCCACTGAAGGTGCAATCACATATTGTATTTAGGAGTTCAAATACAAAAAAACATCATTCATTATGTTGTCTTTTTTTCTAATAAAGTTGCTTTTTATTGAATTCCTACAATCCTACATATTACCACTAATTTCGGTATGCAAGGATACTCTAATCGATCAAGCACTCTTTCCATGCCATCACCCCATATTTTCTTTACATTAAAAATCTAATTGTTGTTTTTGTTCTCGTTAAACAATTTCCATAATCAAAAACCATAACCACATCAAATACCATTCGCAAGAACTTACAGTACCCATTGACCATAGTATCTTAATTAGCGTCGTGCGATCGCGACTGTTCCTAACCTAGATCAAAAAATTAATGGATCGTAAACCATCATCTGAGTGACACGCGATATTGAGTTAAATTAAAATAATTCATGATAGCAATAATTGAACTGGCTGGGTTAGAAGGCTGATTCTAGTATTGATTTGGTTCCCCCCACAGTTCGACCCCATAATGGAAGACAACATCGTCATCATCGGATCAGAGCCACGACAAGTTCAATGACTTGAAGACTTCCACCTTTTCATCGCAGCGATAAATTGGACTTGGCTTCATATGTACTTTATTTTTTTTTATTAATTCCCGTCATGATGGCCACCACGTTCCATGTCCAAGTTCACCACGCGGCAAACACGAGACCCTCAACAAACATGAGTTAAGTGTGGCAACTGAAATTATCCTTTTGAACGCCTGGAAATGGGTAGGGAAAATTAAAATGGAGAAAGTTCATCAACCCTAAATGTCTGTTGTATGCCTATAAATAAAATAAAAAATATAAAAGAAATTCCTTTTTCTCCCTGACCACACCCACAAACTGGGAGTCGGGGCGCGTCCACGACCCACTGGTGTCCCGCTCATGGAGGAAATTAATTGTCTCCAGTGTTTTCAGCAGCTAAATGGAGTTTGCTTGACCACGAAAAATTTATCTCTGACCCAGTGGAATGTGAACAATTGAAATAAGGAGTCAGAGAGACATCAGAGTCTCCAGTCTAGGCTCGATTAAGTTGTTTGCAATTACACAATGAGGAATTCCCGCGTAATTTTAGCTTAATTTATGCTGTTGTTTAAAGTGTTATTTTTCTAATTGAACATGTTTTGAATTCTTGGTGCTAGAGAATGCCCCGCAGCATATTTACATCACTGGCAGAAGATTCTGGGAATGTTGGGAAACATAGCTTCTCCGCATGGAGCATCTGTTAACAATTGAATTTAGTTTTCTTCTTATTTTTTTTTTCATTTCGGAATTCGATGATTGATGAACACCGCTTTTCGGGCGGTCAAGTTTCAATCGTGTCGGGAACGAAGTTCAAGCAACTTCAGCCGCACCCATTCCCAATTCCTTGGAATCGAAAAGTACAAAAATAGTTCATTAAAGAATGGAAATTATAAACCTTTTTTTTTCTCAATAGTGAATACATACAGCTAAATTTGTTTAGAAACATTTTCAAGGCAAAATTTGTGGTCTTAAAACAAAAAGTTAATCATGAATTTCACAGTGCTAGCTTAAGCTCAAAAATAGGTTTAAAATTCTGCTTAAAGTATGCTTTGATTTCAAAGTGACAATTTTAGTCTTAAACTTTGCTTTAATTTAAGCGGCGATATTTCGTCGCTTAACTTAAGTTTCATAAAAATGTATTGTCAAACAAACGTCATATGTCAATTGAAATTAATTCTTGATTTTGAATTGTATTTAATGTGCTTGGTAATTAAATGGTTTAATTTTTATAAAAATCAATTAAAATATAGACCATAAACAAATAAAATCACTTATGCCCAATTTCACAGTGCAAGCTTAAGCTCAAAAATAGGTTTAAAATTCTGCTTAAAGTATGCTCTGATTTCAAAGTGACAATTTTAGTCTTAAACTTTGCTTTAATTTAAGCGGCGAAATTTCGTCGCTTAACTTAAGCTTCATAAAAATATAATGTCAAACAAACGTCATATGTCAATTAAAATTAATTCTTAATTTTGAATTGTATTTAATGTGCTTAGTAATTAAATGGTTTAATTTTTATAAAAATCAATTAAAATATAGATCATAAACAAATAACATCACTTAACAATAGCGGAATAACATTTTTAGCAAATAGTTCAACGTATACAGTAGACTACAAAATTGATTCTTATAACTTAAACCAGGTTTACTCAAATATCAACTGTGAAATCCGGCAGAATTAAACTTTAGTTTAAGCTTCCAATGCTCGCTTAACTAAGCGAAAACTTAAGTTTCAACTGTGAAATTTGGCATTAACAACAGCGGAATAACATTTTTGGCAAATAGTTCACCGTATACAGTAGACTACAAAATTGATTCTTATAATTTAAACCAGGTTTACTCGAATATCAACTGTGAAATCCGGTAGAATTAAACTTTAGTTTAAGCTGCCTATGCTCGCTTAACTAAGTGAAAACTTAAGTTTCAACTGTGAAATTGGGCATAACATTAAAGATAATAAAATTCAACTTAACTATTTTTTTGTAATAAATAAATATTAAATGATTATTTGTTTAAAAACTAATAATGATTTTATTTAAAAATTGAAAATTCACCATGCATAATAAAATTTTAATCATAACACGATTAATCATTAATCAGACACGATTTTGCAATCACCGGCGCGGCGCCAGTTCTCGTTTCAAAATTGACAATTAAGTAATAACAAATTTTATAAATAGAAGTTTGATTTCAGTTTTAAAAAGAAACAAACAGCAAACTCTTAAATCTTTATCTTTAGTGGATTATCAAAAGTGGATTGCCAATTCTGATATTGCACAATAAAAATATGAAAAAATATTGCACATGTCTGGCAAACCAATCACAAAAAATAATAAAAAATAAAAAATGTATACCTTTTTCCGCGAATTTATGTAATCATGTTCGCAAAACTCTTGACCTCTATTTTCTGTTGATTTTCAACGGCATTTTGCTTTCACAAAAAATCAACAAAAGGCATCTTTTGCGGAAACCGTCCACATTTGTTTATATATTCAAACTGTTTTTGTATGTTTTTTTTTTTTTTTGCTTTTTTAAGGAACAGAGAATCAGAATTTATTATCGTGCATATAAAAATGAGGAAGACAAATAAAAGCAAGCAACAAAAGCGTTTTTTTAAATTTCGTATCATTAACAAAGTGCGAAGTGATGTCATCGAAAAATTGTGCTGGTGAAATTTGCATTTATAAATCAAATACATTTACATTTTTAACATGGGAAAAGTAATAAAAGTAAAGTACAAGTTTTGAAACCCAAAACATGTTTGTTTGCAACTGTTTCTTTATAAACATTCGTATCAGAAAATAAATCGATCGCATGATTTCTCAACACTAAACGAAACAGAAGTTGGATTTTGTACTGAAGCAATTCAACAAACAATTCTTACCTTATATAATATTTAATAATCACACCCAGAAGTAGATATCTGAAAATAAAAGAAAAAAACACATAAATAAAACAATGACTCAATTGAAACAGAGAAAAGGTGATTGTGATCTCATTTCGAGGAGGAGGAAAGGAGGCTGAGTAAATCACCGAATTATGTGAAATTAAATTTAGGTCCGTAAAGTTTTCCGCACTTTTACTTCCTCGGGAACTGTTTCGATTCGAAAATGAAAATCTCAGGGAAATTAAATAGAAACCACTTTCGTTGGGCGTGATCTTGAAAGGGGAGAGAACGTTCAAACGTTGCGCCAAACGCGATAAGATCCTCCACACATGGCGGCGCAAGAAGATGAACGTGCCCGTGGACGGGTTCATAACGGGACCATGTAATAAGGTAATTAATCGGGTTCGCTTTCAAGTGTTTTTGCTGTTGTACCGAAATCTTCAATTATGCTGTGAGTCAAGTCACAGGTGCACCTATGCAGAGAAATAATGATAATCGAATTATTTAACTCTTTTCCCTTTCGAGTGGTGTGCACTGTGCAATAACCCCGGGGGGAAACAAGTACCACACGCAATTGCTCTTTAAAGGTGAAACCGAATTAATGAGCTAAAGTAGATCACATCAGACCAACGGACCAAAAGTGGAAGTAGCATAATTTCCATGATGATGTCATTCACTTCCCCCCGTTCCGTTTCCATGCGTTTCCGAAGCAATTACTGCAATTTCGTTGGGGAAATTCTCAGAGGGCAAAGGAAGATTATTGGATTATTTCACTCACACTAGCAGATTCAGGATCAGATTTTCGTGGAGTTCGGACAAGGATGCGTGCGCAATGAATAAACTCAACCTCACCCTTTTTTTAACACCCGCAAATTTGTCAGCGAAAACTGTTGCATGATTTCCGTCTTGAATTATTTTATTTAAATTTTGCTATAAAAACACTGCGGCATGACATCATTTTACGAACGTTCCTTCTATTAAGTGGGATGACACCGTTCGTGAGAAAATAGAAAATAACGAGGTGCGAATCACGGATTTAATCTCAGGGAATTATCGGATTAAGAATTGCTGATCCGATGATGCGCTATTCTCACGGAATTCTATTTAAATTAAATGAATAAATTACTACAAAAGCTGTTGAAAAAACCAATATGTACAACATTTAAAGAGGTGTATTTATTTATTAAATTTAATAAATTTAGGTAGGGAGCAGAGAACTGTTTTTGTTGAGCATTTTGTTTTACACTTGGTTGACTTCGATAAAAGTAAATAAATTGTTTTTCCCAGGCGTAAAAAAACTACAATAACAGTATTTTCCCATTTCTATAACACAGAATTGTTGCATTTAAAAACAAAGGAAACAAGATTCATTATTAAATTTCCAGATAATTAGATCATAAAAACTGTTTTTCACAAACAATAAACGCGCGATTCTCTCTATGTTGCGAATTTAAAGGAAAAATTAAAACTGAAAAATGTAAATAAAAGAGGAACATCTGTAGGAAAAGCAAATGATTGAATTATTTGGCAAGAAAACATTCTTAACATTTACTGAAAATTGCAAAGGAATTTCCAAACGTTATACGAAAAAATATGTTCGACTTTTCTGTATTTGATTGAATTGTTTGAAAGACACGATATCAAAAAACAAACGCTCTAGAAAAGCAATGTTTTATCATATGTGGACACAAGATTTGTTCAAACAATGTTTCTCCTATCGACATGGGAATGTTCTCCTTGCACGGCGGAAGAGTTGACTGGGTTCATTGATATTTGATTTACACAAAACCACTTTAACAGATAGTTCGATTATTTTCTCAAGGGAAACCTTTCATCTTACAATAATTTCATACTACAAAGAAAACTCCTCATTTTTTAATTTAAAGTAAAACAAGAAATGGATTTATTTAAAAACTTTTAGTTTGCTTTTTTTCTAATAAATAAATCAAAGAGTTTTCGTGAAACCATCCTCAACCGTAGAATCTGTTTTTTAGACGTATTTGATAGAAATTCTGCGCAATAAATATTTCCTCTACCCTCATCACTTTCCGAAAGTGTTTTCCCCGCAACAAAGATGGGGTGAGTTTTTTGTGAACAAAGAAAATTCCATGAATCATTCTTATTGCGTACTGTATTGATTTTCAATGAATTTTCACATACAGGGCCAGGAAGGGAAAACGAAACAGAAACTTACAGATAAATAAAGATTTCTTAAATCATTTTCATATAGAAAAAAATATACCGAATATAATTGCTGAATTTTCACCATTTTTGTTTGCTCCGTTATAATTCGAAACACATGTCATAGTGTCCGTTTGATCAATATTAAATTTTAACCCTTTAAATGCGAAACTCAATAAATTCGATTGATCAATAAATTCAATGGGAAATAACAATCTGAAATTGTTCCTTTTGACGAAAACTGTCCATTTTGTTGCCGACTGAGAATATTTCCCAAGGTGTCACGAATACTTCCCGATATTTTTTTTTTTTTTTTAGAAGGGTCATCTGAAATAGTCACGCATCCGGTTGAAAAATGCAAATTGTCTTGTTTTTTTACGACAACGAAAGGAAATGACTCAAAAGTTATTCTTTCCTCTTCAAACTAGAATTCATCTGGCACTGGATCAACACGCTCCAGTGGCCGACGAGAGAAACCGATTTAATTAAATCCATTTTAATCGATGTTAATCATTGCAATGAAATTGAGATCTCTAAAAATTAATAACAATTTCTCAGCCAAGGTTTTTTATTTTATTTTGCAAAATAATCCGTGTTGCGTTCAATGGAATTTGGCTAATTCACAAAAATTCAAAATGTGTAAGGATTTTCAACTAAATTTATAATAATACTTACTATTGCAATGTTTAATATGCTTTGAAAAATAGCATTAGAAAATAAATTTTTTATGTTTCAAAAATTTTTCATCAATATTTTTTTGAAACTTTGAATTTTACAGAAGTCATTGTTAAAAACCTGACCACAAACAAATTTACAGTGCTTGTTTCTATTTTATTACATTTTGCTAGAACAAAATAATGTTATGCAAGTTTGGTATTCAAAGATCGTCTAAAATATGTTGTAACCGAAAACAATAGCATTCCAGAGGAAAGTCACGTAATTTTTCTCAGTATCGGAATCACTTAAAAAAGATGCACAAAGATAAGGACAAAGTCAACCAATCAAGAAGTCAATTCATGGCAAAGGTATGAATTACATAATCCGAAAAAGGTAAATAGCCAACAAAAGACTGACAGACAATTGTCTTTATTTCTGAATATTCGTATTTATCTTTTCAGTTGATTTCGAATTCATTTCGATGACAATTTCTATGAATTTTTTATGAGATGAGGAAAAAACGAAACAGAAAAAATATAAAAGTGAAAATCGTTCTTCTGCAGTTTTCAAATAGTTAATACGACTATATACGAGTATTCAGGCAGGTGAACGACACCGACTGGCGAGGGGAGGGGAGGACAATGAAGAAGTGCATGACGGTGAGATTATTTGAAGAAAAAATACAATGTATTATGTGGGTTGATAAATGCGTTGATTTGCATTTATAATGCGACTATTAACGGTTCGTAGGTGATGATGTTGCGTCAAGTGTTGCTAAGATTGAGTCTCTTACACTTCATTGAAATGCAAAACAAATCAACAAAACATTTCTTGGCTTTGCTTCAAGTCCATGGATTCTCCGATATTACAAGGACATTAAAGTTTAGTAATCCATCAAAATAACTGACAATTCCATTATTGAATGAAAATATTAAATAAAGATGATTGACCCAATTCGAGAATAGACTTTAAGCGAAAAATTCAGTTTCTTCTTCCGAGCATGAATCATGTTTGCTCCATGTCCACACTCCATTATTAACTTTGTTACTTTTACAGTAGTGCTAAAAATAGCGGATCGACCGCAGGGCTTAAGATGGATTTAACAAAAAGAAACCACAACCTCAATGTACTTGATGATAGAGTTACCCATTGAGGGGCACTGAAGGCGAAACCTGCCTCCATATCTTCATACCTGAGAGAAATTATAATGTTCAGCGGTTTATTGGGGGTAGTTACCATGGAGGTATTGTTTTGCATATCTCCGAGACATAATACCACTGGATTAAAGTGAAAGTTGCCAAAGAATTCTTCGAAGAGGGAACAAAATGTCATGTAATGAACTCATTCATACATATTTTATGTGTACGAAGGAAAATTGGAGAAGTACATGGAAATTTTACCGAGAGGTATGTTAATTTTAAACATTGTTGGATTGTTCCTTTTTTCGAGGTCTGTCATCTAAAGTCATAAAACTTATAAGGCGTAAAATTTAAACTAGTTTCACTATGTACTGCCACTACATAATTTTAGCCCTAGGAAAAAAACTTACTCAGCATTTTGCAGAAGAATTATTCAAAAACGTTGAATTCACCAAGAAAACCTAGATATAAATTTTCATTCGAAAAACTGTCGGTTTCTGATTTAAGGTGTATTTTTTTAATGACATATTATAAAGTTCTTCTTCATACAATGCGTTGATCCTGCCATCTATCTGGATCATTATACGAATTATGCGATATTTCATAATATTCCCTCCGTTGAGAATATGGGGCAACTTCGGAGGAAAGGAGGATGGGCAAAAATGTATGGGACCTGGCCTCCAAATCAATAAGGATGAGTGATATGTCATTGGAAACGATTTTTTATTCTCTACCACTTTTTATATGGCGAGAACTTTGAAACTGATGTGGGAAAAAAGTTATAGCGGTTCTAATTGCTGAATTTCGCCTGTGATTGGCTATATGTATAGTAGGAGTGAAAAACACTTTTTCGAAATTCGATTTGAGAGTTGGGGAAAATATTCCTTTGTAGTCCTTATTAAGTGTAAAAAGTTTGGACTCGATCGGATTAGATCCTCCGTCTCCGCACGGGGCTTGAAGTTTTACATTGTACATATAGGCATAATATCGATAACTACGGAAACTCACTTTGTTGGTGATTTCGAAAGGATTTTGGAACACTGAATACGGGAAAAATAATAAAAAAATTCTAAACCATATTGTTTACGAGATATCCTTCGGTTCAAGCATTTCACAAAACCGATCCTTCTAGTTTCTACTAAGGATATCTTGTAAACGGTATGCTTTAGAATATTTTTTATTATTTTTCCCGTGATCAGCGCCTTAAAGTCATTCGGAAATCATCAACAAAGTCCATTTCCGCAGATAACGGTATCGTACCTATATAGCCACTCACAGCTGAAATTCAGTAATTTCAACCGCTATAACTTTTTTCCCACATCGATTTCAAACTTCCCGCCATATAAAAAGTTGGAGAATATAAAAAATCCTTTCCAATGACATATTGCTCATCCTTATTGGTTCCTAGGCCAAATTGCCCATCCTCCTTTAATAAATTGTCACTTTTCCGAATTGTTTTGGTAATTGTTATTTTTGGCTGCAAGCAAACATTATTTGTCTCAAAAGCAATAGCGCAATATTCTTTTTCCACATCTATAAGCAGTCGCATCTTCGAAAGTCTGACATTTGAAAGCACTGAACATAGCTTCGCTTTGATATTTCGTAAATTTCCCCTGCCGTTTTTTAAATGATCATATACCAGATCTTTGAAAAAACACACCTTTACATTGGCACATCAATTCAAATAACTATCAGTTCATCTAATTGGTATAGGTAGGAGATTGAAGTAGAAGTTTTGTTAATGTTATACAAAAACAACTCCGCAAATGTTGTTGGCCTCCTGCACCTACGCTAGACATCAACTTGGAACAATAACAGATTAATTTTCTATTCTTCAAAACTTTCTCAACCGCTGTTGACCATAATTTTGGCAAAAAACCCGTTGATAGATCTCCATTTCTACGAAACTCTTCCACTGACCCAATAAAAACCGTCTAAAGATCAAAATCAAATTGATTCATAATTTCATATCCTCGTTAATAAAGTTCCATGGAGGCGAAAATTCCGCTATGTAGCAGTTGCTGCATAATCGTCGGCAGGGTAATTGCGCCCTCCAGGTTCCTTTTCAATAAATTTGCACGGCAGTTGGGCGAGCGCACACCTCTCATTGGAACAATCCTTTGGGCCGCGGACTTTGCTGAGGAGGTACTTGACTTTGATGAACGCTCACTTCCCCGGTCAATCAATCGCGGTTTGCCGAATGCAATTATTGAACGGAAATATGCCGGAGGTTATTGCAGCCGCCGCGATCTCGATTCGATGATCATTCAAACCGCACCGGCGCAAATAGTTTTCAATGGCATCGATAGTAAAAAGAAAGAAACGGGAAAGACGGAAAAGGTTTTTATTTTAAATAGAGAAAATTAAGATACGGTAAATTGTGGGTGAGTAAATTGCGTGCGTGGGGGATTTCCAATTTAACAACCGCCACAAGATCCGAAATGTCAGATGCTGATGCTGGCATCCTACTTTTATGCAGATCCATCTCGCAATCGTGACTGAAGATGGTTCTCCAATTCCACAGAGCTTTCGCAATTGCAGTTGTCAATCGGTGGCGTTAGGCGAATATGTTTTGCCTACTTTTACCGAGATTTATTATCTAGATGGCGACTAAAATCTCTCGAAATACACGAACGACATCCATTTTGGTTGCGCGCGATTGCATTTGAAGATTTATTACCTTGATTGGTTTAAAATAAGATCAACC
Organism: Leptogaster cylindrica; assembly: GCA_963082835.1. Lineage (NCBI taxonomy): Eukaryota > Metazoa > Arthropoda > Insecta > Diptera > Asilidae > Leptogaster > Leptogaster cylindrica. Next base: position 39,721,221 of record OY720105.1, read on the forward strand.
GGCCGGAAACATTTATTTATCTATCTATGAGTGCGATAACAGAAAATGCGTTTGGATTTTATGCTATTATTATCTGCGGTAACTGCTTGAGAAATGTCAATATTCTTTCTGTAAACCTTTGATAGAAAAGTCGGAAATAGAACTAAAATTATGTTCATTGAAATAATGCACAACTACTCTTTGACCTCGCAATCAAAGATTGGCCAACGAAACTCCAAGAAACGTTCATTCAAGAACAATAAAAAACTAAACGAACGAAAACATAAAGAATTTATTTTCTACAAATGATTCATTGCGAGATTTCCGGCTCTATCAACTCGGACGACGACCACAACGATGAACGCAACCGAAAGGGTTATCTGAAGCTTCTTCCGCTTAATGGAGTGCAAATAAAATCCACATTTAAACTGTCTCAATAATAACGAGCTCGTCGAGTTTATCTGGTGCATTTGTTAGCAATGACTGCAATTGACTGTTTTATTGGATGCAAAAAAACTAATTGAAATAAAATTGTATGTTTGCGTGGAGGAATCATGAAATCATTTCTCCGGTGCTTGCTTGAATATCATCTTCTTAAAAACAAAAAATATTCAGAAATTTGCGGTTTGGTTTGATAAGTAATAAAATATGATAATTAATTTTACGATGGCACAAGAAGAAAGAAGATTGTTGCTATTCATAAACGTTGGCAATTTGTATCTGTTTTTGTTTTTATGAACTGCAATAAAATGATATTTAATAATTATGATTTTTAGTCTTGCAGTTAATTAAAAGTCTGAAAAAATCCAATGCGAAAATTCAGCAAGAAGGGAAGGACATTGAACATTTAATTGAAAATGAATAGCAATTTATTTGTTTTTAAATTTTTGATCCAAATCATTATTTTTCTGCGCCAATCCTAGAAAATTGAAAATACAGCTGAAAATTGCTGAATTTTCCGACCGATTAAAACCATAAAAAAACGTTACTAATTAAAGCGAACTAAAAAACAACCCTTTCCCCTTCGTCACATTCCTCGCATGATATTTATCCTCGATAGAGTTGACCTGTTCTGGACGTGAAAAGCCACCGGAAAAACAGTGAAAATGCACTGGCGGCATAAAGTCGCGTCAAGCTTTTTGTGTTTTTCATGTTTGCTGAACTGTAGCTGCCGTTTTCCTTTGAAATTCGCAACCCTTTCCTTTTGTTGTTTCTCCAAAAAAGGGGGAAGCGGTTTTGTGTGCAACCAAACAATCTGCTCCCCATTCGTACGCTTTCCGCCCACACCACCCTCCCAGACTAAGGCCTCCGAAAATATTTAATGAATGGCGGGCTCATAAACAAAAGCAAAAGAAAAGCTCTCACCCCGAGGCGAATTATGAACAGAGAAGGGGTTCTCAGCCGACTAGAGGGGGTTAATCGACATTTTCATCATACAGGTCCCTACTGCCGTCCACCCACCTGCAATTATACTCATTTCCCACACTGCCAGTCTAATTGCGGCGCAGAGGTCTCATTGCGGACGGATGCATACAATCTGTCGCCATTCTGTTCGTTTAGTAGGTATTGCATAATCGGGATGACGTCATCGCTGTAATGTTATCGCGCTCTGAATCGATTAGATTAAAGCCAACGTCCGTTCTTTTTTTTATTGTTTTTCTTTTGAACAGGTGATTTAATTTATGCAGCGGAAAATTGACAGATTGCACGATATTTTTTCGGTGTGTTTTGTACCATCATCGGAGTTTTCTCCTTGAAGTTTAATTTACCGGTAATTACCTGCATTTGTGGGGGGTGGAGCACATTGCCCATTCGCACAGTAGTCGATGGGAGGAAATGTCTGCCCATTGGAAACAGGGGAATTTTGTTGCACTGATTAATTTCGGTGCACGTGCTTCCATCAAACGCGTTCAATGGAGAAGTGCATATTGTATATTGCTTGTTGTTTTCTGTGCGGCAACCTGGCACTGTTGCCGATTTTATTCCACGGGTACTCAGCTTTATCGGGGAGCTTTCACACCCAAATCCCAGTGCAGAGGGGGACTCCGCCACTGACTGGCTCCACTGTTGCTACGTGTGGAGCACTTATATCAACGATGACAACGACGACTACTGTGGTGGCGCACGTCTGGAATTGCTTGGACGAAAGTCATGCCAAATTCGTTTCGGGACTCTCATATTGTAACTTTTGGCAAACAAAATTAGGTTAGATTAATTCGCACAAGGAGAGAGAATCTCAAGAACTCAAATTGCGATTACGTAAAGAAATCGATATCGAATTTGTACGTCAGAAAAATAAAATATGTAAAAAGCTCTGAGAATTTATACGAAAATAATTTGATTTACTCCAAAGTTAAAATCGAGTGATAAAAATACATTTTTCTATTAATAAACAAACAGTAGTGTAATATTCGACGCTTGTAAAAATTGAAAACTTAGCAGGTGAACACTGCAAACATTTTTCGGAGCATTGCAAAGAAGGGGTTGCGAACATTGATCTTTGAACTCGTGCCAACTCGGACAATATAATCCCTAAAAAGCATAAAAGTTAGGTCAGTGGCATGTTGAAATTTCCCTGGAACATTGTAAACTCTGATGAATTAAATCTTCTGTTTGTTACAAGAACGTAAACATTAGTTGCAATCATTACTAAAAACTGTTCCCCCTCCAATGCAAATCTCAGCCGCCAAACAAGTTGAGAATCATTAAAATTTAAAAAGATAATAGCGGAACTAATTCAACAGCAACTTCCCTTCTAAAATTCAAATCTGTAAAATTTCAATTCTCGTTAATTTATGTTTTGACCCATTTCGGGGATGCCCGCATCTGTAGATCCCGCTACAAAGTAATGCATGTTGGCGCTAAATGCTCACCACGTACAGCTAACAATAGAAATCAGTGTTTGCTTTTCGTCAGTGCATATTTGCGATTTGCAAATGGCAATGGACGCTGAAGGCGCAGGTCAGACCGAACTTAACTTCAAAAACAAAATGCAATTATGCGACTGGCGAGTAAGCAATAAAAGGAATAACAACAAAAACAAACGACGCGAAAAATCTACTTACGGGAGCGAGTGAAGTGAAGCGCGAAAGGGGCACGGACCCACAATCTCGAAATTTTAAATTAAGAAGATGCTGATTAGGCATTAGTCACGTCACTACAAATCGCGAGACATTTTGATGCATGTAAAGGTAATTTGCGGCAATGGACTGTTGGCAGTTGCAATGAAAGTTTCTTAACCTTGGATGTTGGATCTGAAAATCCTAACGGATTTAGCACCTTTCGGTTTGATTTGAAAACACAAAATGTGTCATTTTGAACCGGTGAGAGTTGTTAAATCGGGGAAAAACCTTTCAAATTCCTTAAGTCATACTAAAAATTCGCTGTAAATTAATGCACATTTGCAACTTGACCACCGAAACGTCAACCGAACAGCGGTACTCCACGTGAACAACAACGGTACTTTAATAACGTTTCACCATTCATCATCATTTTCAACTGAAAAATGTCCGGCACAAGTTAACCCTTTGAAAATATAAATTGAAACTTTTTTAATTGATGTATTTCTGTAAATTTAAGTTATTCATGAAGTGTCACAGATTTTAGTACTTTAAATTTCGGTCACGTTCGAACAATAAATAAGACCGCGGCGTAGACATAAATATCGATGAGTATCGATTACGAAACCATAAAATGAGTCAACCAAATTTCTGAGGCGTCCACCTTTCCGTCTTTCTTGAACTGATCGTTCACCTTCTTTTCATGTTAATCTTGTTAAATTACAAGTGAGATACAAAATCGGTCAAATTAAGATCAGAAGTTGGGGATGATTAGACTGTAATTGCAGATGCCGCGGCGATATGTTTCAATAAAACACTGAAAGGGGTGAATACAACCCTTTGAGACAAATCCGCTGCAGGAAATAGGGGCACAGGAAGTGTTGGGAAGAGTGCCGTGAATGAACAAAAGAAAATCGAACCGCATTTACCGGCAGGAAGCCTTGCAACCCGACACCCTTTTGGGGGGTGTTGACATTCGAATTTGTTATTTTACAAATGTGCGAATTCTACAAATTTAATTCTTTTGAAGGGATTAAGTTGAGTCAAAATAATTAACAACTTTACTGGATTGCTCCAGTTTGCATCGGTTATGGCATTTTCTGTACTGGAAATCAAACGGTAAACCGTTAGCTTTGTTGAAAGCGAACGAGAAGCCGTTAAGTTTGAAATGCAACATAAACCAAACTGGAAGTCTATCGTCTTTGAAATATTTTCAGGTTCGAATTTAGAAAGGATTGAAAATAATATGTATGTTAACTGACTGGTACTTTATTTTACACCTTTCTGCAATCACTATAGGATCCTTACGCCCTTGGGGCTTATCACATGTGTTTTCTCCTTCGCGGTATCCACCCACTCATTTTACATAAGCGGCACTATCCAGAGCGCTTCTGGTGTATCTGCAGCACTGCAAAAAAAAACTAAAAAGTCATATTTGATTGCGATGGCTTATCGCGATTCGTGATGTTTTCACTAAAACCGAGGAGCAGCATCATTAATTGATTCTAAAATTCAGAAAGTAAACAAAAGTTCGCGATATCGTCGCTGGTGTGCCACAGCGATAGATATACTCCCCCGCCATCCCTACACTGTCCTCGTCGGGCAGTGCGTCTAAAAATATAAAACTGACACAATATCCACCCGAGCGGAGGCCGCCGTCAAGCCGCACTCAGCTCGGCGTGAAATTCCAATGAGGATGATGATGGGAAGTGACAAAAAGTGGCCCAGCAGCAGCGGAGCAACTCGGTGAGTAGTTTCGATTCGAATTCGCAAAAAACTCAAGGTCCTTCTCATCACCGACAGTTGCCTGCACAGAAATTGGCCGAGTTAATTCATCAAATTATGCACAAATTAGACCCCTCGCCCCGTCACTCGTTGTCCCTACTCCCTAGCAATTTTATTATCTTCTACTGGTCAGTTGATGTGTCTGTATGTGTGCCTAATCTAACAAATAAAAAAAAAAAAAAGAGACAAAAAACTCTCGGCATAATGGACACATGACGTCATGTTTGAAAATACAATTTTTCGCAAAAAGCAGAAATAATCAAATTGAAAAACATCTGCGAAATACGAGTAGAAATTCTTCGCTATAGGATTGCAGCTTTCAAGACAAGAAAAATTGATTTATCGATCCGGCGACCTGTCCTCATCCCCTCCCGGTAAAGGAGTTTCAAGTGGCTTGCAACTGGGCCCAAAAGCCACACCTGATATAGCAGAGCAACAAGAAATGACTTTACATTAATAAGTTTAGTTTGGGAGATCTCGCAAAATTTACGAGACAAAATAAAAATTCAGTGTATCCGGAAATTCACCACGCCATTAGCAGTGTTGGTAACTCACAGATATGGATTTTTTTCTTCTTCGAAACCACTACTCAAATATCTTCACAAACTTACCACTGCAGGGAATTGTCCGCTCGATTGCACAAAAATCTGCTCCAAATTCACTTATTTCTTTTCCTAAACTCACAACGAATAAAAATTTTTGCGTATAAAATCACCACTGCACATTCAAGCCGAGAGAATGTGTTAATCCGCGCAAAAATCAGTTACGAGAAGAGAGCATACGCCCAGTTGACGTTTTGAGGAGGGGGAAAAAATCTCAAGTGCACGACGAAGGAAATTTTTTACCACAGATAAATTTGATATTCCCCACGAGTTGGGGAAATTTTCAATATGAATGTCCTCCTCAATATGATTTTCGATTTTCCACAAAAATTCAATTGTCACTAACACAAATTTCAAATTTGTACTCGAGAACACTGGAACTTTTCGTACAGCACTTTTTCTACTTTTCTTTTTTTCCTTTCGTCACCAAGGAACAGGTTCATGGGGACAACACTAGGAAGAAAAGAGAAACATCGACTAAGAGGACGCCGCCGTCGTTCGTCTTTTCGTTGCTTTGCAGCTAATTTTTGATTTCGAAAAAAACACTAAATACTTCACGCAGATCTAAATTTCCAATTTGAATGCGCAAAGGTCAATTAGACAGACACTTCCAAATTTAGTTATGTCGCGCCACTCGTTCCTTAATTATGAAAATTACACGATTCCACACCAACCACACTTCACGACGACGAACGATTCGCTTCTGGTGAATTTTCATGTATTTCATGGCGGTTTACAAAGAAGCGGCTGAATAGCTGAAAAGCGGGAAATTTCTTCTATTCCATTGTAAACGGAATACTTATAAATACCAACATGTAATAGAGCTGTGAAAAATAAAGTAAAATCCTATTTATACCAAAACGACACATTAGCTAACATCTGATTATTGCACAAAATTAATGAACAATTCTTCTAACAATAAATTTGAGAGTTCATAATATCAAGAAACTTAAAATTGTTATATGTAAGTACAAAGCAATTGAACAATAGTTATACAATTTTACAGAAGCAAGAAGTCAGCTCATATACATAATATCAAGTATAATTACCCTCTAATTTATAGAATTTACATATATTACTATAATATAATAAATAAAACAGTTAAAATTTGAAAAGAACATTCTTTTTTTATATGGCATTACGAAATTGCATCCAGAAAAATCCCACCGCGAATGGCGGCGGGAAATGTTGATTTTTTTAATTAGAAAAATTTCCTGCGCGAAAGAAATGAGATTTTTTGTGAGAATCGCGCGGTAGGAGTGAGTGTGTCGGGTCCAGAACGTTGGACGTCGTTTTACAAATGTCGGTGTCCATAGAATTTGTTTGGCACATTGGAAAAACAGGTAATTAGTTTTTGCAAACGATTTTACAATATTTTTCGTGGGAGAATTTGTAGATTGCATAAAACTCAAGTGGTAACTTAACCTAAAAATCCTTTCCCTCCTAGGGATGCGCGGATAAACTGTGGGCAGAAAAGTAAAAAAAGGATTTCCTGTTAACAAGTAGATACGTGAAGATTTGAAGAAACAGCAAAATGGGCCGTACACCATCGCCTTCTTCACGTCGTCGTCGGGATAAGGAGCGTAACGAAAGAAAAAAACGACGGGACCGTGTCAGGGAACACGGAAGATCCCGCGAAAGAGAACGCGAAAAGGAATCCAGACGACAACGTTCACGGGAAAAGGACCGTGGCGACAGGAGCAGAAGCCGCGACCACGAGAGGTCCTCCAGACGGCGATCGAGGTGAATCAAAATTGTAGTGTATTGCGACACCTGAATTTCTTATTAATTATGAAGCATGTTCCGTTTAAATTGTTGCGGGAAATTTTCTAACTGTTTTCTCGACATCGAGAATCGATTTTCCAGCAACGAAATCACGAAAATTAAGGCTCTAAATCATTTTCACAGATATTGTAATTGGTGATTTTCGAGTTCTTCGTGAACGTTGCTTTTAAATCGACCAAATTCAGCAGTGTTCCCCCAAAAACGTGCGCCCAAAAGCGCAGAATTGCATTTGTGCAACAGGTAGCAATGCAATTGCAGATACAGAAATGCTACAATGCAGCAATCCTTATTTCTATTGACATTAAATTAATCCGTTGTATCTACGTTTTGGATAATTCTATTGAAATTTTCATTGAATAAGGAAAGACACCAATTACGTGATACCCTACATGTAGAAAAACATACTCATTCTATGTAAAAATCTAGACATGAATTTTCTAAGGCTAGAAGTCTGCGACTGTTTAATTTTATAGTATTCAGCAAGAGCTTAAAATTTATATCACGCACGACCCAAATTGGACCCATGGACAACCCCAAGGCGGTTACGTATATAACATAATACGTACCTATTTATAACAATATTTAACAAAAGAAATTCAAAATGTAAATATTCAGTATAATAAATAGATTCAGGCTTATATAGCAACACTAAGAAGGAGTTGCCCGATTTTTCTCATCTTCGAACTTAGAATTACAATTTTAACGAAATATTCTTGTACCAAGTTTCAAATCTCTAGCTACAAGCGTTTTCGAGTTATCGTCTGGACAGACAGACAGACAGACGAACATCCATAAAACGGTTTCTTTTCCCTTCAACAATTCCTGAAGAAGATTAGTCCAATTACTAATGAGATCTGCTCAAATATTTTGTAATTTGTTATTTCAACACCAGCGCTGAAAAGGCGAATTTTTTGTGTAGTAGAACGTCATCAAGAAATCAGCTCGAAACATCCAGGATCCAGTGCCATACATTGCCCGGCATCTATCCGATCTACTACAGAACTGACAGGTAATTTTTTGGATGGATGTCGGACAAGCCGCTTAAATTCGACTATAACATTTCTACACTAGAATACTTTCCTGTTATAAGAAAAAGGAAACGAATAACAATTCCTGAAGAAGATTAGTACAATTACTAATGAGATCTGCTCCAAATATATTTAGTTCTTTTTCTCTATCACCATTGCCGTTGCACACGTTCGCTCAAAACTAATAAACCCTACATCTAGGGTATAAAAATTCAACGAAAATAACGGACATGCTTTCATTATGTATAAGCCATTTATTGTAAACTAAATGCGACTAAATGGAAATGTTACCATTGTAGGTCACGATCGGAACGAGGCCACCCATCAACGTCGCGATCGAAGGCCGATCGTCCAGAGTTCAGTGAGGCAGATCTAGAAGGTAAGAGCCCTGAAGAAATTGAAATGATGAAGACGATGGGTTTTTGTACATTTGATACGACCAAAAACAAGAAGGTCGACGGGAACGATGCAGGTGAAGTGCACGTGATTCTCAAGAGAAAATATCGCCAGTACATGAATCGCAAAGGAGGCTTCAACAGACCTCTAGATTTTGTCGCGTAGAAACATTTCCAGTTGCCTGTAAAATCCACGAACAGTTATCCATTTGAGATAATAACGGAATTTGTTTTGTTTATACATTTAAGTCAAGTTAGATTCATTTTAATGCTGTTAAAAAGGGATTTGAATCCTGCAAATTTTCATTTTTCATACAAACAACAGCAAATCTATTAATTAATTGAGTCGATCCTTTTTATGTTGATCATTTCTCAAACTATAATCAAAATGAATTGACAAATTTCTTGTTGATTTGTTTCGTTACTTATTAAGTTTTCATACGCTTCTCAGTTATTTATTTTAAAGATAAACCGAATATAATTTAATTTTGAATGTTGTTGGCGGAAAATCCTGCAAATTCTCTGGAGTTATGCCGGAATTTATAGAAAGGAGTTTAAGTTGATGTAGAAATCTTCAGATTTGTTTTTTAAATAATGTAAAATTTATCTTCAAAGTTTACTTTTTCTTCCAGCTATTTTTTTGCTTTTTGGCCATTCAATTCCTTACTTAAAATGTTTAAAATATAAACAATTTCTCAGACTCCTTCCTGTAAATGTGAAAGCATTGCAGACGGTCTTGCTTTCAACATTCAATTGAATTATAAATAAAATCTTTAAAACGGGTATATTTATATATAATTACAATAGTTAATGCAATAGTATAAAAAAGAAACTTATTTACAAATTATTTACACATACACCACACACAATGCAATAGAACGGTTTTCATTTAACTTTATTTTACAATATATAAAAAATTAACACAACCACACACAACCATAACTTACAATAGACCAGTCACAATATGCAATAGCCAGGGATTTTATTAATTGGTTAACACATGTTATCTCAACCACAAAATACCTCACCTCTAACATTATATAGAAAATATACCTCAAATTAAACCGATATTTTAATAATCAATAGTGTATGATAGACATTAACAATTACTTTGTTGATGCTTAAAATAAATAGAATAATATTCAAAAAACAATCTGTATGATGTGAAATTTTAACTTTTGTTGTAAACACATTTTTCTTTGCCATTTTTTTTAAACATAAATAAGTGTAACGTTGAATAATTGCAGGGCTCATTTATTGTATGAAAAAATATTGAGAAAATGTTTTCTTTTGGATTGATCTATATTTAAGATAAATAAATCGAAATGGTTAAAAACATAAACAACAGATTGTTATCTTTGTATCTTGGTAGTTTTAAGCAGTTTTCTTATATTTTATCTATTTAACCAATTATCATACATTTTCAGTTACACTTTTGTAGCGTTCTGCTTTTGTTTAAATCACAAACTCAATGTAACCTTAAACAAACATTTCTATTAGTTTATGCTAAATTCTAAAACAATTATGTTCTCGTTTTGGTACACTTTCTGAACTATTGTAATCCTAGGTATTTTTACATTTGAATAAACGTAAACCAGAGTTGTGAAAATAAAACATAATCCATTGATTTATATTACAAAATACATTTTTATTGGATCTCAAGTAGTTTAAATAAAGCTCACAAACAGTAACAAACACGAGTTGTGATTATCATTTATTGCCTTAGCGAATGAATTCTTTGGTCACCTGATATACAACAGTGTTACTCATAAGTTAGAATTACTTCAACTCAATGTTTGTTAACAATATTATTTTGTATTAATTTCCAACTTGTAATCATTAAGTTTGTCACAAGAGCAACTTAAGAATGCCTTATAATCAATAAAATTTGAATTTCTACTAATTTTCTGCAGTGTATTCAGTGTCAACCATTTTAGCATTTCGATTTATGTAAAATTAGTGTATTTAGATGTATATAAAAAACTTATTTAATATATTTATTGTATTATCACTTGTGATAATGGTGCGAAAAATCCGTTTTAGGACGTAAAAATTTTTGTATAAAGGGTAAAATTAATAAAAGACATTGCAACACAATATCTGTTTTTTTGTGTATATTTTGTTAATTGTTATTGATTTTTTTCTTTATATAAACATTACGGGTTTTTTGAAGTTGTTGAAGCTTCATCGCATTCGGAAAGTGGGAATTTCAGTCGCCCTGTGAATGAAAGTATTCGTATTTCAAATAGTTTATTTTATTAATAAGGCAATCAATCCTGACTTAATATTAAATATTAATAAATTTAATAAATGTGTTCTTTTTTTGTACCCGCAACCCGCTGAAAAACAACAATTTTGTTGGGAATTTCTTCCAGTGAAACCAGCCATCGGTATTGCTTGCTTCTAAAGAAATAAATCTGGTTTTTCGATGCATTTCGAAATTTACGAAGAAACACTATATTAATATGATAGATCCCGCAACTAAAAAAGTTTTTTTCCGGATTTAAGAAATTTCCCGATTTCCGGAGGGGAAAAATCCCTCGTTGCAATGAGTTTTTACTAGGGATGGGAAAAACCTACCGGTTTAAACCGAAAACCGGTGTTTTGGTTCGGTCAACCGGTGTTTTTTCGGTGATGTTTTTGGTTCGGTTTTCACCGGTGATTTTTTTTAATTGCAATAACCGGATAAAAAAAACCGGCAAAATAAGTTTTGTAAACAGAAAGAAAACATGGTAATTTTTACATCTTTCGGAGACATTTTGCTTTTTAGAATAAAAAAACCTAAATGGTAGTTGAATTATTGATTGAAAACGGCCTGCGGACATACACGCGAGGAAAGCAATCAGCAATTTTAAACTCATTAAAGTAAAGCTTTGACCCCAGTTTGTTATTAAAAAATTAAACAATAATCAATATAGAATATGCATACATACTATTATACTTTTTTTGTAACTTAGGCGTTCCGTGCTTGGCTTAAATTTATAAATAATTAAAAAACTTTGGTTTTATTATAAGCGCTGCATTATTTTACTAGCGATCTCTGCAAATGTTTAACTGTTTTGGCTTTTGAATGATAGTTGCCTTTTGATTTATAGTTGTCTTTGCATCTGAAGGAAATAGATATATTTTACAGTTCGTGTTTGATTTGAGTTTTGAGTTTACCTTCAGGCTACAACTGCTCAGCACCAGCTCCATATTTGCTATGCACTATGCAGCAGTAGCAAGCTTTTGCTGTTTAAAAAATAAAAGTTTTTAAAAAAACACCGAAAACCGGTTATTTGAAAAACCGGTGATTTAGAACGGTTTCAACCGCCCGGTTAAACCGCAGGTGAAAAACACCGAAATAACCGAAAACCGGATATTTTGGCAACAACCGCCATCCCTAGTTTTTACTTAAGATTTATTATCATACTGGTAGTGACATCTATTGGATTCGGAAATCAAAGGCCGTCAAAGAAAGAAATTTCAAGCATTTGAATAATAACAATTTAAAAATTACCAAAAATGTAACTTATAATTGAAATTCGTGATCCTTGCAATGAATTGATGGAATTTCTTTTAATAATTATGAATTTGAATTTTTTCTTGTGTGTTTTTTGTTTGGTGTGGTGAATATAGAGATTGTTTATGTTTGGCAATCCGCCAAGATCAGTTTACTTCAGGGATGAAAGATTAGGTTATTCGGCAACTAATTTTCAAGTGTATTTCACAATAATTATGGAAACAGATACAGGTGGTTTCGAAGAAAGTATCGCACGACATGGAGAGCGGCAAAATATCACAGAACTGGCAGCAGTTGTACGTGAAACATCTGCTGACGATGTAAGTATTTTTTTGCAAGTGTAGGGTCAAGAATTGCATTACAAAAATCTATTTAATTAAAGCTAATTAGAGCAATTATCAAACGTTTGAACACGGTAGAAGCTATAAGCTTCTGGGATTACCTACTAAAAGGGTTTGACGACACTGATGAATCCAAACAAAAACGATTCTTGTGTGTGATGGCGGTCCTGAAGCAGATGAATAAACAGGAGATGACGTACAAGCACACGGAGATGATAAAGAGGCTCTGTTTGGATCTTCCGCATTTCTCCAATCCACACTTGTCGGACCTGGTTGAATTTTGCATTGATTCAATGAGAATCGGAGACCCAAAGTGTACTATGTAAGTGCAAAATTGTTGCGGTTACTTTGGATTGAAATATTACTGGAAATACTCCTCTATAGATGGAAAGATTTACTTCCCGAAGTAGTGGACGCTCTTTCTAATCAGGATGAAGTGGTGCTGGATGGTGTGAGGAACTCTGGAGAAAATTACAGGATGAATATTGTCCGCAGACTCACCAGTATGAAATGGCCGATGTCCGTCATGACACCCATCGCGAATATGTTCCAGTAATATTATTTTTCTAGTCCTGATGTTCCTCTTTAAAGTAATGTTTCCCCAGGGATATGAACACCACCTCGGAGGAAATTTCGACAGTTCTAAAAAAGCTTTGTTACAGTTTACAAAGACTGGATCCCCTAGAAATTCCGCCTCTTGCCTTCCAAACATTTACGCTGTGCAGCTCACCCAATCAAGTGATTCTGCCCATTTTGTCCTTCGGCAGATATTTCTACAAGCACTATTACAAGAAGCAATTCGCACCTACTGAAGACTCTTCGGACTTCGATAGCATTGGTAAGTTACTTAATAAGACTTCTAAAAGTATTTATACCGCATTTGATTGTTGCGTGCTGCTTTCCGTTTGGATAGCTTCCAATTTGCAGTAAGTACTTTTGTATGTTTTTGCATGAAATTCAATGTGGAACATTTTCAGTGGACCATTCCGAGCACGAACTCCGTGAAGCAGAAGAAACGGTGCTTTTGCATCTCAGTTACTGTACACAAACAAAAATATCTGAGCAGCAGATTATAACGGTTCTTCGGGTAGAACAGCATTTCCAAAAAATAATTAGCAATTAATAATACTTTGTTAATCTCACAGGGCTTATCAGCGTCCCCTGACGTAATTCTGACACCATTCGTCCTTAGTGCACTTCTGTGCATGACAAAAATAAATCGCAACCCGGACGCACCGCTATCTGGATCCGTTATTCTTCCGTTTCTGCGTAATGTTGTAAAAAACAACGAGGACGAAAAGGAAATGCAGAGAATTTCGGCATGGTGCCGGGATACTCTGCAAACGAAACAGATCGATCTCGAGAGGATTTTTACAATTTTAATTCAGCAGAACAAGGATGGGAAGGATGTTGTAACGCCCGGACTTGTGAATCTCGCTTTTGTCTTATTGAGGACCAAAAATTCCCCAAAAATGCACTCTTTGGCGATCCTATTTCTACAGAATTTCATTAAGAAACGATTCGCTTTTGGTAAAGGTATAGTGGAGACTGTCGCCGAATGGATGATCACCTGCCAGGATGATATACAGTATTCTGGTAATTTCACAACTCATGAACATTAACTGCATTTATGCTTTGGATGTTTTCAGACTGTTTGACCGCGCTGAGCTTGAATGATACTTACACGGTTTCGGAATGCGAGAAAACAATAAAATTCGTCTTGGATTTTTTCATGAATGTAATTTTGCGAGTTGTGACGTATTCTAAAAATCAATAATTAACTTTTCTGTATTAGATTGCAGCAGAAAATGCCATGAGGATGCTACACTTCATTTTACCAGTTGCAAAAATGTCACCCACCATTCGAGATTCTCTCATCGGAGTGCTCAAGAAAGCCATGTACTCAAAGTAAGTGTCTAGTGTTTGAATAATTGCTTTTAAATTGTGTTACTCAATTTCCCATTTAATTTCCCAGAAAACCAGATTTATGTCGCTTGGGAATCTTTGGTCTTTGTACGCTTCTGAAGCAATTAAACAACAATAATTCGCAAAGATCCACTTCAAGTGTAGCTGGATCATTCACGCAGTTAAGCATTTCCGGCTACGGAAGGACACAAGCGACTTTAAGTGATCGGGGTAATCCTCAGCGACATTTCAATGTCTTGGCTCTGGAAATAATTGGCCTTTTGCAGCACTGCTTCATGGAAAAGATAGAAGCAAAGGAAACTCTGTATGAAAGTAAGTTCCTTACAAATACGGTTCAATAATTTGTGGTTGAGTAACGGTTCTTCCAGCCCTGATACGGTCCATCGAACTCAATCCACGACTAGCACCTCATATTTATAAATTCGTCGAGTTGAACTTTACTCAATGTTTTACCATGAATGAATCGTCATCTGAAATACACTTCAGCTCAATGGTGGTCACGACGAATAGTGATCAAGAAATTGATGTTGTAGACAATTTAGGACGTCTCACGATTCTACTAGTTTGCTGTATGATAACATGTGAAAATAATGAGCTCTCTTTTGATCCGACTGTGGTACGCAAAATTCTTGATACAGCCGTGGTTCAAATTATCTCAAAGGATCTCTTGTTACCGGAGCCGGTACGCTTTTGTATAAATGTTTTTGATGAAAGAATTTTAAGGAATGTTTTGTAGAACGGCCCTTTGGATCACAAAATGAATCAGTTAACAATACAAAGTCTCAACTTTTTGGAAGCATTGATTTACTACCAATTATGGACGTCTAAATCTACCAATGAAAATGTAAAGAACATTTTGGAATTATTTAAACGACATCACAGTATTCGTGAGGCTGCAAAAGTGAGGAAGAATGTTTGATATTTAATTGAATTATTCAAATAATCGATTCTATGTAGAATTGGCTGAGTACACAAAGTAAGAAGGGGCCCAAGAAGGGCAAAGAAGGCATCGATGCAACTCGACAAACACAAAACGCAACAATTAATGGGGCAGTAGTCAAAAAACTTGTGTTTAAACCGGAAAATATTTGGAATCTTCCTACAATTGAACATTTACTGAGACTATTGCATCAGTAAGTTCAAAGTTTTTTCATCAAAAAGAAAGTGTGCATTGTAATCACCTCTTTCAGGGATGTTGTTTCATTCGCCACTTCTCAGTCCACGTCATCTCTGCGCAGTAACAGAAATCTGGTTCGATATGTACTGGAAGTTGCCTGTTTCCGGGTTGAAGCTCTGCGAAATGAGCCAATCTACAAACAAGTGAAGCACAGTAAAAGAATTTTCAAGTACTTAATCGATCTAACAAGAGTCCTGTATGAGCGATGTGTGAAAAGGCTCCAGGACTTGTGGAACAAGTTCGATGTAAGGACTGCTTATTTGAGTGCTGAATGCCTATACCAAAGTCTCTATACAGCCGATGCTGTGTACAAACGAAAATTTGAAGAATTCATAAAGCAAATTGGTTTGTGTTTCAGTAGCAATTATATATTGAGGTAATAAATTTAACTAACCGTATTAGATTTGCCGATAGGAGGTGTAAATCATGTTACGATCACAAAAGTATTACAAAAAACAATCGAAACT
Source organism: Leptogaster cylindrica (assembly GCA_963082835.1). Lineage (NCBI taxonomy): Eukaryota > Metazoa > Arthropoda > Insecta > Diptera > Asilidae > Leptogaster > Leptogaster cylindrica. The sequence continues at coordinate 39,737,267 of OY720105.1, forward strand.
GCGATGACGAACAGCGAGGAGTTGAATGGCGAGGGTGAAGGGAAGAAAATTCCAGCGATTCTAATCAACTGCTTGTATATTTTGTACGAAAACATTCCAACTGAAAGTGAACTAACTGATGAAGTATGTTGCTCATGCTCATATTAAATTCAGTCAATGGTTAATGGTAAAGAATATTTCAGGGTTACAATTGGACATTGAAGTTTTGCCAAGATCACGAGTTGAATTCCAAAGACATGGGAGTCATCTACAAATTGCTCTTTTCCCTTCGACAAAAGCTTAAACATGGTGAATTCTACGATACAATCGCGATGCATTTGGAAGATGTCTATGGGAAAGTGGACGAACAAGTAAAACACTTGATTTGTTGTTGCATTTTAAATGATTGTTGCTTTTTTTGTTAGATGGAATCTGAACCGCAGTTCAAGTTAAAATCAATCGCAGAAGCAACTGCTGATTGCTGCATGACGGAATTATTGGCCGTAACGCGAACACAAATCGAACACATTGAGTATTTCATCTCCAAAGTGAACACGCTCTTGTTCAAGATGAAAGTAACGGTGGAGGAAGATCACGCCGATTGTGTATCTAAAATGAAAGCAATCGAGAGATCAATTTGTTCACAGTTAATTCACATCACCAAAACTTTGATCCACATCACAAACACTTGTACTCCTCTGGGGCCCACAACATGCGCCATTGCCCGTCTTATAACCCTTTTCTACGTTTGCATGACGAACTTAACCAAACATTTCATATCCAGGAACGCTGCAATTCCAATATCTTTGCAGATGACGAAGTAAGACTTTTTTTGTAATATTGAATGTAATACAATGGAAATCTTTCCAGGTATGATCAAGTATTGAAAATAGCTGGAAAACCTTTAGGAACTCGTGTATATAATTTTATAGAGTATGTTGAAACGAATACATTCGAAAATACCAAAGGACGCAAGGTAAATGATCCTCAAGCTGACAAAGCTAAAGTATTACGTGAAACGAGATCTCTTCCGAGATTGATTCTTCGAATTGAAACTTTCAACAAATTTGTGATGCTTTTAAGCAAGAAGACGAAGCTTCATCTTTCGCACTTTCTGCACATTGGTACCGTGCGAGATTTCCGAATAAAATTGGGTGTGTTGAAGGAGGCTATTGAGAAAGCATTCTCCAACAGTGCCGAAGTTGAAGTGGATGAATCAATGTTGGAGCCAGAGAGTGAACAATTGTCAGATGATGAAGCTGGCTCTGTTGAGACAGCTGATGAGCTTCAACCAAAACCTAAGAAAAGAAGAACTCTAGTGGAAAGACCTGGAAGTTCTGATGGTTTTTCTAATCGTGCAGAAGACGATTCCACTCCGCAAACAAGCACCACCGAAAGAGGAATCCTTGAAGATGAAAGTAATAATCCAACTGCTCATCAAGTGCTCCAAAATTTTGCTAAGCTGAATGAGAAGAGCAAGAAACGAAAGAAGAAGGATGATAGTGAGAATCAACCGCAACCGCAACCTACAGGTTTAAAAAAAAGGGGCAGGGGCAGGCAACGTCTTTAATTAAGTTAAGCTTCTTGTTTACTGTAAATTTGCAACTATAATTTTACAACATTTTGAAACGATTAATAAATATAAAAATTAATTTTTTTTGATTCGTATTATGGAGAATTAGAAACATTAATTTTGACTAAAATGTATTAAATCTAAATAACATTTTCAATTAGTTTAGAAATTAACAATTCAAAGTGCCTAAAGGCTAACAGAAATTTGCGCAGGTCGAGTACCAACCATTTGTCGTAACGTCGTCATCTCTTCCCTTAAAGCTAAGATCTGTGCCCGCAAAAAGGCGTTTTCCTGTTCTAGAACTGCTGCTCGGAAGGCGATCTGTAACACAGTAATTACAATAAGTAATACTACAAAACATTAGCTGCTGTACTCTATCCTCTCTGAGTTTTCTGGCATCCCTTGATTTTTTTGCTGCTTCATTATTTCTTTTCCGTCTTTCAAAGTATTTTTCGTCCTTTTGGTCATCGGGAATTGGCTTCTTTTCGCCGCGCTGTCGTCGCGCCATGAAGGCCGAGTAATTGAACTCGGATAATCGACTGTGTCCAGGTAAGTGGTAATCTGGGAAGTAATCGAAGTTTATTGGCGAGCAGGTCGTGGATGTAGGGCCGGTCAATGGTGGCAGCGTGGGAGATACTTCCTTGGTGCATGGAATTGGGAAAATAGTTCTCAAGTCTGATGATCGTAGTTTGGGCTTCTTCAACTCCTGCACAGTTTTGGTGTTACTTGCCGTATTCGAGCCGTATTGAAAATTGCTATCGTCCTTTGCTAGATTGTAATAGGGTTGAACCTCTGCGAAAAGTACTACACTTAGTCAAAAGGATGCAACACCATTTATTTGAAATTAATTTGAGTAAATCTTTTCAACAGATTATTATTAAAAAAAAAATTCAGTTTTAATTAATTTGAACAACTTTTTCCAATATTCAGTCAGAATTAGTACCTGTTGGTGTAATAAGTCTGTTGCATGTCCTTAAAAAGTGAATCGTAGAGAATGAAAACGGATCCGCAAGTGAACGATGCATTTCACCACTGCACATATTTTTTTAACTTCACAATAATAATATTTAGACTGTCCTTCAAATGTTCATATTTCAACAATTGTTTTAACAACACAATACACCACCGTTAACTGAAACCGACTAAACCGTGCAAGGTCCTGTCTGTTATTTATAATCATTCCCCAGGACATCAAATATGATGATGGAGTTTGTTGTGGTTTCAACCAATCACGCAATAGTGACTATAATTACATCCACCGACAGTGAATCCTTTGCCTAACATCTGCTGGGGTTGGCTGAGATTTTACTCCCCTCCCATGTGGGGAGTGAGTTCTCTCCTATTCACATGCGTGCAGTGGTTGTGGAGTCACCACCCTCGCGGGTAATTTATGTCGCAATACTGTTTTCACGAATTTGTCATTTGTAGAAATAAGGATTGCTTAAGGACACATAACGGTATTCTAGATAGTTGAATTCCACTGTTGTCTTTGTTTATTAGCGTGACTGAAGAGCTATCTGTTGAGTGTTTCCTCTTGGAAACAGAAAGCAGTTGGAGAGACATTGATAAAGGATTATTGAAAATATATATTACTTTTTAATTTCGCAATATTTCTTCAGACGAATAATTTAAATTTCAATATGACAAAAAACATTCATCAACATTCTTCCATTTCCTCGCCGTCTCCTGCTTCTGGCTTCTGACAAGGACAACCATCATTAGTGTTCGGACAATTTACTTCCGGACATAAATTTGAATATTCTGGATCTACACTGTTAATGCCTAACTTTAATTCCAATTTTCGCCAGGCCAGACGTCTTTGTTTCGGTGTTTTTGCACAGCATATTTTCGCAAAAGGACCAAGAGTTTTATACCCGCCTTTCATGTACATCACCAATCCGCTATTTTCTAGCTCTCGCAAGGCAGTAGATACCTGAGAACAAATGTCGCCATCTGCAAACGGTCTTCAAAATGGCAAAGTGTTTGTAACAGTTAAATATAGTTCAGCGGATGATTTCTTTTACACTTACTGGTGCTTTAAATAATTCACAATATGCAATTTCTGCACACCTGTCTCAAAAATGGGCTGTTGCTGCAGTCTCCTCACGACCTCCAACACAAGAAAAGATAACCTATCGCAGTAATGCACAGGAAATTGATCGGCTAGAAAAGGATTCATAAAGGCGCTTGTTTATATTTTTTAATTGGAAGAATATTACTTGATTCACTCATTGTGTCGCTGGACATTAAAATGAGACTGTAATTTGACTATTTTTAGGTATTTTAATTATTACAGCTTTGTCAACTTTAGAAATAAACAAAATCATTGGCATTCTATAAAACTTTGCTAAACAAAAGCTTATAAAAAAAACTGAGTGATTTCTATTTATACAAGTAGAAATTTTCTAACCGTTAAGGGGGGACTTGGGTAGTTGGGTGGTACGGGTACTTGGGTGGTAAAATTTTCAACTTTTTTTTATTTATTACTAGCAGGTCTACCCTGTTTCACCCGGGGCGGTGAAAATTATAATATAATGTAATGTAGGTATGTACAAACACCACATATATGTATATATATTACATAATACATACAACGTTTCCCGTATACTTCCGGTTACAATAATAATATTATATTATAATAGTTGCTTCTTTTTTTATGTCAAGGGTGGCTCTCATTGAGCTTTTTTTCTAACTAAAAGGCCAAATACCAATTTTTTTTTCTTCAAAAATGGAGGATTTTCATACAAACTTTCATCCTATGTTCTGACAATTACGAACACAGCAAAAAAAATCAGCCAAATCGGTCAAGCCGCTCTCAAGGGATGAGGTTTATACATATATGAGGGAATTGATTTTTATTTATATAGAAGATACTAATTGTTAATATTTTTTTACTTTAATGACATATACGAAAAGCCAAACTATTCAAAAACAAACCATAATGTTATAATTATGAAAATAGTTTACAAGATTTGCCGATCTTTCTTAAAAAATGCATTATAATCTTATATTTTTGAATATGTATATTGTATATATCACTATATCAGGTCGATGAAAAATTTTCGATTTTTTGAATATAAAAAATTCTATCTGCCAAACTAATTTCTGACCCAACTTGGAATTGAAATATTTGTTTTCTAACCTTATTATACATAACATACAAAAAAGAAAAACAATAAAAAATATGGATTTTGAGATACTCAAAAATAACGGTTAATAATTAATTTATCGCTTTCGTCCATTTTGTGAAACATACTTTTATATGTATTTTTTTCTGAAATTTTAAATGTCTTCCTTTAAAATGAGATATAAGTCATTAAAGAACACCAGTATTTGTAAATGCAGAGATTTTTGAACAAAACACGTTTTACAAAATTTGCAGTTGTCAAGTCTCCCTAACGACTAAAGGGCGGCAATTTTTGAGAAACTACAGAACCAGTTTCATACAAACTTCGAGTACTTTATGTAAAAAAAAAAAAAAATTAAAAAAATCGCAGCACATGAGATCGGAAAATGTCCTAAAATTGGTCGATTCTTCATGGAATGACGACCCACTATACAAAAGATCATAATTCATAACAAGAATAGCTCAAAAAAATTTTTATGAGGGAAGGGAAATTTACCACCCAATTACCACTTGTGGGAAATTGGGCGGTACATTTTAAAATTGATTTATAACAATTTTCTCTGTTTATTAGAATTAAAAAATCTACTAAAGTAATTTTTTGTGAACAAGACTCACACTAGGTTTATAAAGGACATCAGCCATTTTGCTCCAAATGTGAAACCGCTGGCAAAACAAAAATTGCTTTTTTGTAATAGTATTTGTCCACCAAAGTATTCCTGAATAGTAGGACACCAAAGCTGTAGCACCCCTGTACTTGGTTTTATTTGAGTTCAAAAAGTCTATATTTTATTATGTTTATATTTTACCTCTTTGTCTATAGGATTTCTTATCTTCTATATTGTACGAAGGACGGAGAAATCGTTCTAAACTTTTCAATGTTTGTGACCAATCTATATCATTTACCATTATTACAAAAAAATTAATGCTTATTTTTCTGTTAATACTGTTAATGTACTTCTTGTATGATGATTTTGAAGCCTGAAGATCATAAGGTTCACTTTTAGTTACAGTTCAAAAAAGGTATGCGAAGTTTAGACAAAAAGTTTTGTCAGCACAAAATTCAAGTTAAAAATTTTTTTGTTTTTAATAAATGGCAGTTACATGGTACTTTTAGTTTTCTTCCTACCACTAAAACGCACACAATACAGTAGACTCCCTCTAGTTCGGAGTTTGGACACCTCAGGACCGGACCCTTGTTTAAAGTACAAGAAAATCCGAACGAACAGAAGTCAATGGAAAAAAGATGGAGAAAAGGTATAGGTCTGCAAGGCCGTCCGAACCATCCGAAGTCCAACCTACATTGGTCCAAACGAGAGGGAGTCTAAGTCTACTGTAATTAGTATTGAGTGTTTATTAATTGGGTGGTAAAATACATTTTATTTATGTTTTTTGTAAATTGTGAAAAAAAATCAAACTATAATATTGTAATTATTGTAAATTAACTAAGTAAAGTTACAACGAACACAACAAGAAGAGAGCTCCAACCAGATAAATTTGTAAAATATTCATTGTTAGACATGATGCCATAGAGATATTTCAATAAAGGTACAGGGTAAATAAATGAAATGAAATGAGGAAGTTTTAATTAAAATACGTTTGGAAAAAAAAGTTAACTGGCTTTTTTTTTATAAAATGGTCCTCCAAGATTTTGGTTTAAAAATATCTTTTGGCGTAATGATACGGACTATGGATACAAAACTTTCTGTGTTTGGTAGGGCTAATATGAGGTTAATTTGGAAAAAAAATTAGAAGTTTATCTCGATTAATCAAGTCACTGTGACCAGTTACGAATATGTCTTGGAATTAGTATGTAGTTTGGTGAACAATCGCGGAAAAAAATCATAACTCGAAAACTATCAAAAATCGTAGAACACATATGGCCCATGGCCCATGGCCTATAGGGGTGATTCGGGTAGCCCTTGCGGTGCTCGACCTCTGGACTTCCGCTTGACACTACTTCTTGGGACACCTTGTATAGAAAGTGAAAAGTCTGTTGAAAATTTGAAAATGATACAATAAATATTAAATAATATAAAATATCAAGTCTTGCAGTTGTAAAATACACCCTCACATAATATATAGTACAGTAGAAGCAAATATTCGATTGTGTTATTGATTATTCATTCATCATTAAAAAATCACATCGCATGCGAGGGATGCGCTAATGACACATTATTAATTCTCTTCCTTCTTATTAATTATTATTTTTTTTTGTTTTTTAAAATATTGTTTTGATAAAAGCTGAGGAAAATATTGTTTATAGGCATTTTTGTTCTGCACATTTTTCGCCTATTTGCGGTGAATAGATTAAATTATTGGTTGTTACTCCAATGAGCGTTGAAGTAATGAACAACAATTAAACTGCAATAAGTGCAATTATCTGAAAAAATGAAAACAGGAAGGGAATGAGGGATCATTGACGAACTGAAGCGAGAAACAACAACAAATGAAAATATAAAGAACTGCATGGAGTATAAAAAATTTGTAAACATTTTTTTTATTGTTGTCCTTGCATTCGTGTGATTTTTGTTTACGAAGTCTGAGAACATTAATATCGATTCCAAAACAAGGTGTCATAATCAGCAAATAATAACAAAATTAGACGATCACACACCGAAGGACAATGCATTGTCGAAAAGTGGGGTATGTATTTATTTGTCAAGGAAAGTCCTCTTACAGTAATTATGACAACCTAAGGGTAAGAATCGTTAAAGGGATAATTTGAAGCATTCTAATGATAGTATGACCAAAGACCAAAGGTTGATGCATATAGTGCTTTTTACTGTAATAGAAAACAGTTCAATTCTCATTTACAATTCGATGGTGATCGAGGACACTGGATATTAATAGACAACAGGACATCAGCGTACTGATTTCCTAACGAACATTTCGTGTGCGATAATGAATAACAATGGGACAGAGATCGACCGAAGGGTAAGAATTAAAAGGGTCACAGCTCGCAATTATAGATAATAACTGACCATTTTCAGGGTAAAGTGCTAAAAAATCGTGTACATGTATCTCATTCCAGCCCGGGACAGGATACAATCATAACTGGCATAACACTGTACAGACTACTCCCCATTATCAGAGTGGCCCGCTTAACCCCATCAATGACACCTGACCGGATTCCCATAGTAAAATCATAATTTACTTGGGCCGAAGACACCATCGCGATATCGACCACAGGATAATGCTCGATGTAGACAGTTTATTATGCAGGTTGGATAAAAATTGATAACATACAAGTTTCATGAGTGGTCGTCATGTGTGGGTGAGTCAACCGAAAGGATTAAAAGGACATCGGATTTTCAATCGGGGAAGGCGATGTTGGAATTAAAGATTAATCAATCGGACGAGGTGGACACCGCGAATGGCATTCGTGTAATTTAAGTATCCTGAAAAGTGGGAGGAGTATTCAGGAAGTTCGGCCATTTTGCTGATGACAGTTTCAAACAGTTTCTGCTTCTGGAATTTATTTTGAAAAACCGACTTAACCCTTCCTGCTAAAAATCATTTCATAATTAAAAATATTTTAAATATAATAAAATCTTAAATACAACTTTCTTGCACAAATCGTTTTTGTTTCTAAATCTGTAACATAATTAAAATGTTCCAAAATATTTAAATATTGTTGTCACCCCAAAAATATTACTTCCTGAATCATTGAATCCTAGTTCTCACTGAAGAGGACATTATGTAGTGATTTCGATAAATTCCACCTGGGAAACTCTCATGCGTGCACACAATTAGCAGGTCGCAGTTTGGTGCCGTAAGTAATTTGGGAGAAAAAGTTTAGAACTAATAAAAAAAATATCCCGTTGTTGATTACCCTGCGGGAAGGTGTAACAATTTGACACGTGAATTGTTTAAGGGTGGAGGAAATTACTTTCCCAAATGTAAATCTCTATAAACTTGAACACTAAATTGATTTTAATGACTTTGTTTTGTTCACAAACATTAACGAATTTTATTTGGTATGTACGGAAAAACAAGAATTATTGGGGAAGTATATTTTTGTTGACTTTGATTACAATGATTAGGAAGTTTTGGTTTTATCATTATTGCATCTTGTCTTCTTGTGGGATTGTTTGGTATTCTCTTAGGTCCTGAGAAATAAAGAAATCTAAAGTGAGTTTTGCCGTCGCAATTTTAGCATGACTTTCTATTATGGAACGCTCAAATTTCATTAGAAAAAATTTCGAAAAATTCACATAGTAAAATCATTCAGCAGGAAGAGTACAAAATGAAACTATTAGCCTCAAAACCCAAGACTCAGAAAAATCGCCCAAAATAAAGAATGTTTTGCCATAGGAAAAGCCAAATCGATATCTGGAATTTGAATTTTTAAATTTTCATTGCAATCAAACTGAGAAGAAAAGGGGAGAGAGCCGAATTCATATAGCCTATCAGAAGACAAAACGGTGCTTAACTATATTAAATAACTGCTAAAAATTACTACCTTCGCCAACTCTGTCAGACTCAGAGATGTGACGTGATTTGTCTGAACGTGACAAGATATTAAAAAATTACTAGAAAAACAACGATGTGTTTTTTGATATTTTTTTCTCCTTATAATACCGACTTTGATCCTTATTTTTAGTTTGCTTCTAACACATCTGTGATCCATGCTTAATAGTTTCGCTGAAATTTGAATGTAAAGATATTACAATATAGAACATTGGTTGACTAGACCCATCTTTTAAGTGACAGCTTTTCTTATTTTTTTTTCTAAGAAATTTAATGAAATATCTGTAAATTGTTTGGCACATAATCAGAGACTAATGTACAAACTATTAAATAAGATTGATACAAGACGTATCTAATTAACGTATAGGTATAAAACTAGACCTCTTATAATAACATTAAAGAAGTTGAATTTGTCTCTTTTGTCTTTGTCTCATGGAATACTCCAGGACCATTCGACCAAAAATGATTTTTTGTCAGGTTTCTCTTTGATATCTTTTAAAAAGTATTTCACCAATTGTACTGCAATGAATTAAAGAAATTCGCTTTTACAACATTGTTTAGTGACCTTTATGGGAAATCTTTCATTATGAAAGAACAGTGAACTCCAATTCAAATTATGAGGGATTACATCTGTTTGACCTTTTGATCTTTTGGGAATTTTTGTAGGCTCTCATAATAAAGCCACAAATATACGCTTCGGATGGTTTATTAGGCACCTCATGAAGTGTACAAAACAATTAAATAACAATTCTTCCCATCGGTAGGTAGAGCCGTAGAGGTAGGACGAATGCACCTTTTTTGGGAAACGGAACGGAAAGGTAAGTCGCGAACATCAGCATCTAGTATAATAAAAAATTGCTTTTATTAGAAGTTCATTCGAATTATTGGATTTGCGAGAGAAGCCCTCGCGATTATTAAAAAATATTAATTTTTGACAAAGTGGCAATAGTGTGAATATAGAAATTTTCAATTTTGACCGAGAAATTTGGCGTAATTTGTTTATAAGTAAAAATATTGTTGGTCAATCTTAAATATCGTGTGTACTTTTTTACTTTCTAGAGAACCTATATTTAAGAAGCCACGGTTGAAATTTCAAGTAAATTGGACGAAAATTGAAGAAGTTCTGTTTCCGCCCGATTTTGAAGACACAGTTTAGGGAAAAACGCGTTCAAAGTTGTAATATTGTTCTAAAATGCATGGAACTACGGACGGTTGTTCAGATATTGATTTCTGGGAAGCATTTAAAAAAAAACATTCTAAAAGATATTTAATGTTTAAATATATAATTTAAGACAAAAAACAAAAATCGATTTTTTATAAAATTCGAACAGATGTATCTCCTTTGGAAAATGTTTCATAAAAAAAAATCATAGCTTCTATATGACTAATTTTGTCGTATTATCTATCCATCACAAATCTCTTCAAAATTCAATTCCAAATATCGATTTTATTGTATTATATTAATTAAGAATCCTAACTTTTCTTGAATTGGTTCCTCATAGTGATCGTGCCGTTTAATATGGCCACTCTGGTAAGGACGAAGGAGTTGCCCGATTTTCTCTTTCGCTGCCAGAATAATTTTTAATAATAAGTAAATTAAGCAAATCTTCCCTAGTTAAGTTTTCAATCCTCTGATATGTATTTGATTCGATATTTGAACTCGACATTTATGCAATATCAAAAATAAAAACAATATTTAAAACCTGAAAATATTTTAATTTGCGAAACATATTTAACGAAATTGTGAAAATTTAACAATAAATTAAAATATTCGTTGAAAAATTATTTGAGCTTGTGAACTTGAACTTCTCCTTCAGTCGTAAGCAGAACTAGATCCTGGAACCCTGAAGTCTCCTTTACTAGGCCAAATCCACGAGCAGATCCACCCGATGTTCCAGGCAACTCCTTTCCCAGAAAGAAGTCGAAAACACGTAAGTTTCCATCCGCCAATGCATAGAGCTTCCTGTCGTCGGCAGAAGATTCTATATTTTGAACTAGATTCTTTCTTAAAACGGAACCATCGAAGAGAATCTGTTGATCGTAAATAAGAGCTTCTTGATGGTCATCGACGAAATTCGATACCAGCTGTGGATCCTTGCCAGCATCAAAAATCCCAACAGGTTCCGGATAGTCCAAGGACCTCCTTTCGTTCCTTATAATATTCTGGATTGCACAGGACTTTCCAATCTCAGAGTCAAATTCTAGCTTACTCGAACTGCTTCCTTGTCGTTGTTGTTCGTCTTGTGGGTCAAGACACTCTTTGGAGCCATCTTCCGGCTTATTTTGATTACAATTCAAAGCAATTACGGATCCGTTAGACAATCCTACTATTAAAAAGTCTTCAGTGTTGAGCAATTTAATTGCAGTGGGGAACAGAAATTTGCTCTCATCGATGAAGAGTTTCATAAACCTATTTGCTTTAAGGGTCTTTGAACAGGATATAATATAATTTCGATTCATTGCTACAAAAATTCGTTCACAACCAGTATCCAAACTGGTGAATCGCAATCCTTGCAAACCCAGCCTGAATTCATCCCTAGAATCTTGGAGTTCCTTTAGCACAGTATCACTGAAAATGTCGTTTTCAAAGTACGATCGAGTTTTATCGTATTTACTTTTTATTTTAATATGCTTAAGTTCCAAGTAGTCCTTAAGATCACAAATTGCACTTTGAGTCAACTTCACCCGTGCCCAGGGAGAACTGTATTCTGCCGTGGAGGTTTTACTATTTCCAAAATGCGGGAATGTATTGTTGTTTCTTCCAATTTCGACCAAACTCCAAATTGTAACAACTCCAGTGTCGTTGAGTGAAACAAACTGAAATGAAACAAACGAATTGACTTCTATTTCGCAAAAATGGTAAATGTCTCTGACCTGAATTGGTTTGTACATTCGAAAATTGTGGACCTGGATTCCGATTTTAAAACTCTTGATGTCAACTACAGCACCAATGTCTATCGACGACAGATCATCCCCACTGAAACTGGGAGCAATGGTTTGGGATGCAGCAAAATGCTTCAGGTAGCCGTCCAGTTTCGAGCAAAAGGAGTAAGTTTCCCTTAAGTCCCACATTGCGATGCTACCATCTAGCAGACCAGCCACGATAACGTCCGAAGTTTCAGAGCATACATCAATTCGGCACACTTCGCTCCAAGTCGACAGCAAACGAATTGGAGTTTGGGTCTCGTTGGTGCTCCACACCGAGATTAAATTCAGGAAATCGCTTTTGTAAATCTCATCCACACTTTCGTGCACAGTCAACACCAGATTGTGTTTGGGACTTGAAAATATTCGAGTCACTTTCAAGGCACTTAAAAATGTCGTGTTCAAAGTGTAGAAGCCATTACTGATCGGCGATCGCGATGTTTTCGTCCATTTCGAATTTTCTGTTTTACTCAAAATGGCGGAGATAGTCAACACTGATCTGCTCAGAAAACCGTTCAGTCGATCAAAGTCGATCTGTTTCTGCATCCCCGCAAGCGGTTTTGCTTCATCTCGCTTGAATCTATTCAAAGCCTGGATGCTTCTTGCCAAAGGATCAGCATTTGCGGCAGCATCCTTCGGATCCTCCGGCTTATCCAAAAGCTCGCCACAAGTATTCCGCAAGTTAATAAAAGTGTTTTCTCGTATTAGGTGAATGGTGTAGTGCGGCGGATGTTGGGTCCACACTGATCGACATTGGAGCTCATCGGTTTGGGTCTCGGTTTCCAGGCGATCTTCATTGGTTTGTGTGGACGTTTGGGTTGTGTTGCAGTTCCCGTAAATTTTCATGTAATGCTCATATTTTACAGGCTTCATGTCGAACAGAATGAAACTAACTGTGTCCAGCTGGATCTTGTCCTGTAGCTCCTTTGCCCTTTTCGACATCCGAGATGGTTTAGGGGGACTTGCTGATGATCGAGCTGAATGGCTGCCAAATGCACCGAAGCTAAAGCCGGAATCTAACTGATCGGAGTTTACAGTTAACGTGTCCATGCTGTCGAGTTGCACTTGTTGAATTTTATCCTTTTTCGAATTCAAATCATAACTGCCAGAGTCTAATTTTCGCTCGTCCTCCTTATCCCTGTGGATTACAGTTATAGGAGGCACTGTCTCTTCGGATTCATCAGTTTCCGACTGGACTTCAGATGAGTTGCTCGGAGTATCTTCCTTGGAACTTCCCGTTCCTGATATTTCTGCTGTTGACGAGGACCCTGTTTCGAAATCTGATTCATAGGATTCAAAATCGTCCTCGTAATCTCCCTCAACGGATCCATTATCCTCAGTTTTTGATTCGCTTGACTCTTGCAAATTCTTTTGTGGTCTAGTTTTTTCATCGAATTGAATTTCAAAAGCAACAGGATTTTTAACCTTTGTAATAACATTTGGAACAGGAGGAGTTTCTTGCGGACGTTTCACTTTCTTCGTCAGAAATGTATCCAAACTCTTTGGACCACTTGTGGAATTTTTTAGAACCACAATTTCTTCCTGTTCCAGTGTCCTTGTTCGCGTCCTTTCTCTGGTGAGGTTGTTATCAATCGGTGTTACATCCTGCAATTCTCTTCGTTTCAGGGGTGGGGATGCTACGGTTACATTGTGCACAGTGGTCATAGCTCTACTCTTGTTAACTGATTGCACAACCGTGTTCTTCATTTTTTGCACATTCTCTGAAGTGTGTTTTGCTAGTAATGGTTGATTTCTCACTTCCGTCCTTCTCTTGGAAATTATATTGCTTTGACCTTGAGCTTGATTTGTGCTTTTTGATTGTCTAGATTCAGTTGACGTCGACGGTTTCGTTATTTTATGCAATGATTTTGTTTTTTCCTCTTCCTTTTTGGTAGCATTTTGTTTATTTGTTACTACTTTTGAAGGGGCTGTAGATTTTAATGGTTTTGTAAGTTTTGGTGGTTCTTTTTCCTCAAGTTTTGGTTTTATTCGAATCTACAAAAATATGAGGGACAAATATTCATATTTGTTTGAATTTTGCCATATTTTTAAAAATAATTTGAACAATGAACATGCTTTTTTCATATAGGAAAACAAAATACTTAGATAGGTATATAATTCTTTATAAGAATACATTGGAGGAAATTCTAAACTATTGTCGAATCTCAACAAACTGATCCCAGGTTTATTTAAAGCTTTAATTTATTATGGAAAAAAAAAAATCCGCTACGAATCGGTTTCTGAGTTCAAGAAGCTTTGAATATCATAAAATTTGCTTCGTTTATTTTCGTTCTTCTTTCAGTCGCGAAACTTAAACTAAATTAATTCACTATTTCGCGCATTTGATATTAAAATAGAAGCTTTCACTAACGGAGGCACGTGGAGCGATTTTACAATGTCTTCAATTCAATTAGGGTCTTCCAATCCAATCCAAAGATTCAGTTGCTACGTGTCTTCGGAGAGATTACACGGAATTAAATTCAGGGGAGATAATCAAAAATGAGAAAAATTTGCCTGATAAAATGAGAAACAGTAATTAATTGAGATATCAGGAAATTTCCGCAAAGGCGTGTAAAAACAAAGTGCATCACTGCATCTCCGAATCTTGGGAATTTACTAGGGAAATAATGGTGAATTGAGTGCGGGGAGCTGCCGTGTTATCTCACATCTGTGCACACTGCACAGTATTTCAAGAGAAAGTGTGCGTGTGGTGGGTGCAAGCAAAGAGTGCATTACAATTTTTCCGTTTTGTGCCAATTATTTATAGAATAACTCACATTTCGGATTGTGGTCGTGGTCCTATTCGCTTTTGACATTTTATTGTATCGAGCTGCTTTTAATCAATGACAGTGGAGTAAATAAGTTATTTGTTTTGACATTTTTACATGACAACGAAGTCATCAGCTGCGTGAGGATTTGTTTGGTGAGTAAGAACAACGAGGTTCGTTTCCCTGCTAAAGTGGTGAAAACCGCAGGGATACAATTTCAAACATTTAAAAAACAACCGTTAAAAGAACAAGGAACTGAAGTAAATCTGAAAATTAATTTGATATAAAACAAAAATTAAATATAATATTAGTTTAACACCAGTCTTGTCTTAGCATGTCTTGAACGAAAGAACTTTACCAGGAATAATAAGATTTAGAACACCATTCAATTATTACACTCCTTTTATTAATTTCCTAAAAAATAATATCACATGTTTTGGCATACTTAATTTAAACTAACAACATTGATTTTACATGCAAACAAAGACAATTAGAAAAGAGCTAGCTAGAAGGATACCATTTAAAAATGCATTAGAACTAGAGCTATACATATTGTTCACATACTTATGGTAGACATATTCCATGAGACGAGGAACTTCGTCACGCTTCAAATCGGAGATGCTTCTAAGACCATCTGTGTTGTCCCGAAACATGACATCACTTCTCTTGTCGAAAGGACCAAACATCGTAAATGGCAGAGTGTGAGATTTGTATTTTTTGCCAAACAGTCGATCCATGTCCCTGAGTGAATTATGAATCTCGTTTTGACGCATCACTGTTGAATTATGTGTCATCAAGTGTCCTCTCGATGTCCAATGGAGATAACATAAATTATACTTTAATTTTTTATTGTTTGCGCCATACGGGCACAAAGTTTTAAATGAATCCTTGTTGACTGACTTGGACCAGGTTACGTTGAGTAGGCCATTGGTGAAATTCTTATATATCTCAGCATTTACGAAAGCAACATCGCCGCCCTCCACTAGACATCGAAGTGCTCCTTCGTCGCCAGTGTATTTCAGTGGGCAATTGTTTCTCGCCTTCGGATTCCACGTACAGGAATCGTACGAGAAAAATCTGGCTATACTAAGTGGTTCCGGAGTGGTTTTAGCTATTGTATCCAATGCCGACAAGTACGCTGCTCCTTCGAAGGACGGGAAGCAGGCCTTCTTCCATTCCAGGTCAGTGAAGTTCTGAAAACCAGATGACTTACGAACGACAGCAACTGTTACGTATCTGTCGTGAAACTCTTGGGAATATTCATATAAAACTGGAACCAATCCATAGTCCCTTTGAGCTGTTATGCGGTGATCTTGCGAAACATGAACAACGTCCACTACTTTATGTTTAGCATCATCCAAACAGTTGTCAACACTCTCCGCTCGGATGCATTGAATATTCGGCTCGATGCCGTATACTTGAGCGGCCTCCTGGAGCCAAGAGCATTTCACATGCTGGATGATCGATGTTGTGCAATAAACAATCGATCGAGGTGGATTGCATTCGGGAAAACTGTAGGCACTTTGGAAGCCAATTGCCTGATCGAGGTAATCGTCTATGGGCACAGTTGTGTCCAGCGAAACTATATCGACGTGGTACGTTTCCAGCAAACTGAGGAGGGCATTTTGCCAAACTTCACCATCATGTGATACTTTACTGACTATTTCCTGAACTAAGGAGGCATGCGATCTGCAAAATTATAAATTCATTATTAAACGGCAATTTAGCTCGTCTATTGCTCACCTTCTAGCGGCTATAACCGGCCAAGGTTTGGCCACCCACACGCAAGGATGTGATGTGTTCAGTGGCTGCAAGTGGCCCTCCGGACAAAGGAAGCTGTACTCGTTTGGATTAGCTTCCGCTTGAATTCCACTGAACTGTAAATTTAGATGAAAGATTTGTTAAAATAAACCTTTTTATAATGACAAAAAAAATTTAATATTCCGATAAAATTTACCCCAAAATGACTTCTGACGTCATCCAAACGTGCCCAAGCGACGTCTCCCGTGGCAGTGGTCAAGCAATAAAGGGTTCCTCGTCGTCCCCAGTGTTTGTCACCGATTCCACAACGGTAAGGATCATAACACAATTCACACAGCGACGGATATTTTAACTTGAGAAGACGATCCTGTGCAGTGTCTGGAACCCAAGGACCAGCCTTGCAGGACGATCCAAAGAAATTCGAGCTAGCTTTGATTCGTGCTTCTGTTATTGATAAATCAGGATCACAGGATTTTGGCACCAAAACCGATTCAAAATACTATATTAAGAAATTTTAGAATTATTTTCCGTTTATACAAACATATTATAGATCCATACATTTGCTAGAATATCGGTCCAATGTCCCTCCAATCCGTGGCCAGGATGACAAAATCTACTGCCACGCAAGTCCTGTGCCGTGTGAATTCCAGCCTCATTATCCACGACCGCAACGATTTCATACTCGAATGGCGAATCATGAAAGCGCATTTCATTAGTGACTAGAATTTCCACGGTCGCCCAACGTGCTGCAACCAAATCCTCCGAGGAGAAGACTCCGAAATGAGCAAATCCTTTGTGGATTCTACGGACGCAATCCAAGCGATCCACACCCACTATACATTCTATGTTTGATGTGCTCTCGAGGATCGGACAGAATTTCTCCGTTCTTTTATAACTGCCTTTGGTCTCGACGATGCAGAGACGCACTACAAAAATAAATCAGTAAATTTTAACTAGTACGGAAGTTTAATTGATTTAGGCCAATTATGAAATACTCTAGATGGAGAACGACACAATTTTAACGCAGAAGACGCGTTGGTTAAGAAATCAGAACAAAAACAATTTTTCCCATCGTAAAAATGGAAAGTCCTTGTAAATTGTAAGCTAAATATTCAGTAAGCAAAATGGACATTTTGATATAAAAATAATTTAGCCTTATATGGCAACACTAAAAACTAGTGGCCCGATTTTGCTCATCTTCGAACTTGACCGTACAATTTTAACGAATTGTATTATTGTAGGTATCAACATTTCAAATCTCCAGCTACAAGCGTTCTCGAGTTATCGTCTGGCAAGCCAGACATACAGACGGACATCCATAAACCGGTTTCTTTTCACTTTCCAATCGTGCATACCTATATATTTTTTTTTCTATCATCGTTATTTCTTGGCGTTACAAACGTTCGCTTAAGGCTAGTATAGAGTATAGTCTACATCTAAGGAAATCATATAACCAAAAATTGGTAACATTGTTTAGCTGTTTTCAGTTATTTACGAATGACTAACAAGAACTCTCCATATTTTCCGAAGGTTTTCCGCAAAAACTATTAATCATATTGTAATATTGCCGCAATGAGCTTTCTAAAAATGTGATTGCTTACTGTGTTGCAAGAAATAAAATTTAAAAAAAAAATGAAGCGTTCGAAAATTAATAAAATAATCATTATTCCAAAGCGTGAAATTTATCAATTACGATTGCTAAATCGATTACTTAGCAATTTATTGGAGACGAATAACGAAATTCTGCGGTCTCGTAAATTTTAGCAATGACAAATTTGCATTTTTTTACTGTTGCTAAAAGTAAAGTAAAACGTGATTAATAGCAAATGATCGTTAATCTCAGTAGATGACTGGAAAGAATTGCACGTTGACCTCTACGGATTTTAATTTGCTACATTCTGAGTGCATCACAGTTGCATATTATTATGCAATCGCAATAATTTATAGAACAACACAAGAATTTTATTTCGATGTGATCATCTTCAGCACTTAATGAAAAATCTTTCACTCAAATTGCAATCGATATAAACTCTTTGACATCCCCAAGTATTTAATTGGGCATAATTTATTAATCACCTAAGAGTAAGACAGCAGAAATTTGCAATTCATGGATCAGCAAGCGACTGTGGCATCTCCACGCAACATTGACCTCACAATATCCTTGCGAAACATTTCGCAATCTCCTCTTAATTCGTGTATTACGTTAAAAGCGGTGATAATAATTTATGTGTATTTATCGATCTGTGCGAAATCCAGTATCGATCGAGGATTATGCTCATAGATCGCTCCTCTCAGATTTATTTTAATTTAAAATATTTTCCAAATATTTTATTCACAAAATGCCAAGAAGTCTGTGAAGTTTTTTCAAAGAAATAAAAAGAGAATATTTTTTTGTTTAATAATGAATTCGGTTATATCAGAATAATAGATTGTATTATGTTATTTTTTTTTATTATTTGCAACACGTCATATCTAACAGGAACAATAACTCAAAGACCTTAAAAATTTCGATAAAATGAACGAGTTAATCGGAAAAAAAATAAAATGTTAGAAAATATCAAGAGATTAGTCCAAGAAACGTGCTAAAATTTGCAGAAAATTATCATCAGGCGTTTTTTTTTATAATAGTTAATTTATTTAAAATAAAACAAAAGATATTAAATGATTATGTTTAGTGATTATCACTTTTTCACATTTTTTTAAATTTATTAATAAATTGCTTTTTTATTAAATTAACACGAATAAATCTAATATATGTGATATTTTACAGTTAAAGTACAGAGTTGTAATGATAAAAAAATGTTGAGATAGTCTGTATAATAATTCTAAAATCATTAAGAAAAAATTGTAACTGATTTTGTAATTTAAAAATTAATATCAAAACCTTCAAATTATTTGCAATATCAAAATTAAATAAATAATTAATTATTGGGAAATTGCAAATGGATGTTTGTGTGTCTGCTTGAATATTCCTTCTGACTAACTTTTGAGAAGGACACCGATGCTTGCATTTCTCGACCTGAATATTCAAAAAACCGAAAACGAATTGAGCAGTTTCAATATTTTATAGCAGAAAATAATTAAATAATTGTGTTGTTTTGCATCCATCGACTCAGTGTTAATAATAGCTTCCGGTTTTGAAAGTCTAGCGTGTTTTAATTTTAATCGAAAAAAACACTTCCCGTAACTTACATTTCTCGCCACTTGGGGCGTCTTTGGTCAGGACAAAGTGCAGTAGTGTTGTTAACAACACAAAAATTTGAATCAAACTCATATTTAACATAACCTTTCTGTTACAATTCACTGCACGATTGTTTCTATAAATATTGATGAAGTATTTCGAGGTGTTTTGTTGCTCTTTTGTTTAGTTCAAACACAAACTAAAATTATTACTTGAACAGGTTTTTTTCGCCTATATCAAGGGGGTGTATTCACTTTTGATGAAGTCATGGAAAACAGCTGAGACCGCGACACTTGCACTATTAAAAACTGAATGTGGATGAATCGAAATCCAGCAACGTCCAAATCCGACCGTAGTCAACAGGTTACTGATTGTTTACTTTGACTTAATTTCAAGATTCACCTTCGACTGGGAAATCAAAACCAGTCACGTAACTCAATGCTGTTCTGCTGACCAAATGACCACGATGGATATAATATTGTGAGCAGTCGACAGAGCAAGTGGAACTGCTGATGATCCATTCGAGACGATACAGTGTGTTCCATGAATAGTCGATTCGGTGAATCTGTACCGAAATTTCCAACGGTTGAATATTATCTGGAATCCTTAACTGCGTTCCATAAACCAGTTCGCAGACAATCAGTAACTTGAGTCCAACACTTGATCTTGACTTGAAATCCCAATTCCCAACTTCCCGAGCCCAATCAAGTGGACCCGTTCACGATCGCTGGATTTTTGCCGAAGGGAAATTCCGTCCGTAAAATCAATATACTGTAATGATTTAACAACTTTTGATTTTTATTATTTTTATTCTCGCAAGTATATTGACAAATTACTCCCGTCCCCGGGATCCTCTCCTTCAAACAATTTCTTGTTAATTTTAATGTCATCAGATCGCTTATTGCTCGACGGACAGGTTATTTGCCAAGGTATCGGGGATTTTTTCGATTTTTTTTTAATTTTTCAATTTTGAGCAATATGCCTGGTTAGTAAGAGGGGGGGATATGGATGTGGCCTTGACTATTTTAATTGCACTTTGGTCCAATGTCGTCGACCTGATCAATTTCAATTGAAATGATAAAAACATGGAGTTTATAACAACCTGCATCTGTATAATTTATCTAAATGGGCGTCGAAATATTTTCAAGATAAAAAATACAATGCTTTTACGCTTTTTGTTACAATTTACACGACTATGATATTATAATCGTATTTTCTTTTGATGGAATTTTTTTTCGTGTTCCGGTACTTGAAGCACGTTCATGTGTTAATGAAATTTGATCGATTCCAAATTTTTGCGAATAATGATTGTCATTTTATAAAATAAATAATTTAAATTAGATTCTTTGTTGAGCTTATTTTGAACAACACGATAATATCTTTTGTCTTGTTATTTTTATAAAAGTAGTTTTAGAATTTTGCTCACCAACAATGTCAACTAATTATACATTTTAAAACCAGTTCACTAATGAATAATGTTAATTGGAATTTTGTTAAGTTTAAGGAAGATAAATGGTCAATGATCGTTTGTTAATTCTCTTCAGTTCTTCTACAAATATTTAGAAGAAAACAGTTTTTATTTATGTATATAATTCTGGTTTGGTTGAAAAATTTATGTTGTTAAATAGATATTTCTAATCCTCCTTTTGCTTTTCGTGTAAATCGAATAAAATTCTTCCTACTTATATATATGTTTCAGATAGTAATTAATTGTCGTTGTTTTTTGTTCTTGACAATTTTGAAAACTTATGTGTGTGTTTTGTTACTTATGTAATGCTCAGTTTTGCTAATTTTATAATTCAAATTAATCGCGAATCATCAATCTCAGCAAATAACTTCAACTGACTCCATTTGAAAGCGGTGCGTCGAAAATGTCGGTCATTGTTTTCCTAAGTGAGCAGACGGAATTCCCCGGTGGACGAGGAATTCCCACGGATCAGAGCGGCGCATGCCAACTAGATATTTCCAGTGATTTACCTGATTGATATACCTGATCTCCAGGTAATTAGCGGCTGGTGACGCGAGGAAACCTATGAAAGACGAACTTGCTGCATGGCATTTTGAGTGCGCAAGAAAACAATAATTATGCAACAATCGAGAGCAGTCGGTGGAAAATAATTGTGTGGTTACATAGGCCAGATTTTGCCTTGGCAGCACTGGAAAAGGGGAGTAGCCTCGGAGTCACATTACCCAACAAATTCGTTTTACTGCGGTGCATGAAATTCTTTAACAAAATAAATTTTCTATATGTAGCACATGGTCAGGAAAACCCGCTGACTCAGCTCTTTTCCCAAAATAAAGATTTGCTCAAGGTCTTCTCCCTGGCCTGGGTGACCATAAAACTCGCTGTAAGGAATGTTAGTCATTAGGTGCGAAATGAACGGTAGATAAGAATATAAAGAAAATGCGCAGATATTGCTTTGGTTCGGTGTGTTTTCAAGGATAACCTTTTGCGAGGCTTAGAAAAATATTTAGGATACGGCGTAGTTGAAGCAACTGTACGCGGACAAAAAGTTAAGTATGACGTAGGAATTAGTCATGGGAAGAAAAAAAAGTAAAGAACAGGAAGGATAACTAGGAATCTAGGCAGCGAGTGATTATCAGTTCACCGTCGGGCATGCCAGGGAGTTGACTGAAGGAATTTGTTGACGTGTGATCTGCCGTGTTTGTTATAGATTTTTCAGAAGTGGGATCGAACTTTTTAGTGCGAATTTGGATTAACGGGGGATTAACGGGTTGATCGGTATAACTAGTGATCAGGTGGTGTTCATAGAAGAGTAAGGATTCTTACCGTTGAGATTCGTGACAGTGTAGAATAAATTCGTGAGAGGACTTTGATCAAGGACTGTGATTACTAAAACAGATCAAGGACTGTAATAGTGAAAGCATAACAACGACTGTGACAGTGCAAACAGATCAAGGAGTGGGTGTACCAGTGTGAAGAAGAGACTGTGTGCGGTGACAACGGTGACTGGTGTGTTGACTGTGAGTAATTGTGCCACAGACAAGGATGATGAGCGCTGAAGTCGAATGCGAACGGGTAGGTGACGAAGAGGAACAGCATGTAGTAGAACCCATAGAAAAGGTAGGTGCACTTACTGAACTAGAATTATTGAAACGGGAGAATGAGCTACTCAGACGGGAAAAAGAGTTATACGAACGGGAGAAGGCGTTGAATATTGCCACCGAATCCTGCGAGATGCGGACATCAAACTCCACCGCGAGTTATGAGCAGGACCAGCCACGATCAATAAAAATCGGAATGGCCGACGTCAGTGCGATCATTCCAATATTCGACCCTGAAAGAGAAACTATCTCAGCCAATGAATGGCTGATTAATATAAATAATTTACGCGTTGTTTACGGATGGGAGGAAAGAGTGACAATGGTATACGCAGTTTTTCGTCTAGAAGGAGCGGCAAGGTTCTGGTACCAGAGTAGACAGGAAGCAATTACGACGTGGGAACGATTTCAAAAGGAATTCGGTGAAGCATTTCCAGCGCAAAAGGATGATACAGCCATCCTCTTGAAAATCATGGCGAGGAAAAGGAAGAAGGAGGAATGCGTTGAAAATTACTTTTACAGTGTCGCGGCTCTTGCCAAACAAATAGATATGAAAGATCAAAACGCAATAAAATACATTATTTCAGGCTTAGGGGATAAATCCATGATCAATATGCTTCTGGCTGCAAATTGCAAGACACTGCCCGAATTACTTGTAAACATAAAACGTTATGAGGAAATTGAAAACCACCGTCATCAACGCGCACAACTAAACGATAATAACACATCTAACCCAGTTGACAAAATAGAGGAACATCATGCGAGATTTGTCAGAACCCGGAATAGGCTATTTCCACACACCGCATTACGAGCTTTACCGAAGATGGAATCACCAAAGCGATTAAAAATCACACCACGGGTCCAAAGAATGGGCGAGCAACGACCAACAAACTATATAAAGTGCTTCAATTGCGGAGAGCTAGGGCATTATGCGACTAATTGTAAGAATTCTTCATCCAATAGAGTGTGCTTTGCATGCAGGAAACCGGGTCACCGTGCAAGAGATTGCCCTTCCAGAACCATGTCTATAATAGGCGTCAAAAACGAGGACTTTCCCACTGATATCAGGGATGAGTATCATCCTCTAATTGAAGTAAATGGTATTCAGTTATTGGCCTATTTAGACTTAGGCAGTGAATGTTCCACGATTTGGGATACTGTTGTTAATAATAATAACTGGCCAAGCGAAGAATGCGAGACTAAGCTTATCGGATTCGGAGGAAATGAATATACTGCTTGGCGCAAAATAAAAGTTATGATCAGAATTGGAGAGGTCGAAATGGAAAGTGAATTAGTTGTGGTTTCGAACATGGCACAATCAACTCCAGTGATTGTGGGGAGGAATTTTCTTGATCATCCGAACATAACAATAATCAAGGACTGGAAACAATTTAAAATTACCAAAAATATGAATCCGTCTGGTGGGTCGATGTCATCACTACCACAGCGGAAGGAGTTTGGAGTAGAAGATTTAATAGTCCCTGCAACCATTGATGAGGACTGCCGAAGAGAGCTGCTGAGTATGTTAAATAATTATAGAGATTGTTTTGCGGACAACATTAAGGAAATGGGTAAAACTGATCTGGTCGAGATTCAAATTAACTTAAACGAAAAGAAGATCGTGCGGTATCATCCGTATAAAATAGCGTACGGACTAAAAGATATTTTAAGGAAGAAAATTGAAGAACTATTAGAATCTGACATTATAGCCGTCTCAACTTCAGAATATGCCAGCCCTGTCTTATTAATTCCAAAGAAGAACGGAGAACTGCGCATGTGTGTGGATTATCGAAAATTGAATTCACTAACGAAAAGGGAGAATTTTCCTGTGCCAAATATTGAAGAGACATTAAACTCTTTAAATGGAAAAAAATATTTCACGACATTAGACTTGATGAACGGCTATTACCAAATCCCAGTGAAAGCCGATAGCCAACATCTTACCGCATTTGTAACTCCGGATGGACACTATGAATTCAAAAGGATGCCGTTCGGCTTGACTAATGCTCCTGCGGTTTTTATGCGTTTGATGAAGGAAATTACGCGCCGTTTGAAATCAAAGGACATAATTTCATATATGGATGACGTACTGATTGCAACAGAAACTATTGAGGAAAACATAAGGGTCACCCAACAACTACTGGCAGAGTTAAGAATAGCTAAGGTAACGTTGAACATCAAAAAGTGCGATTTTCTGAAAGAGGAAATCAACTTCCTGGGACATGAACTCTCAGCTGGTATTGTGAAACCGGGAGAAATCAAAACGATTGCCGTGAAAGAATATAAAAAACCGGAGAATGTAAAGGAGGTGCGCCAATTCCTAGGATTGACGGGCTATTTTCGCAGATTTGTGCAAGGATTTTCCCGAATAGCCGCACCATTGAATAAACTGCTACGAAAGAATGTGGAGTTTGCATGGGGACAAGAGCAAGAAGAAGCTTTCAATCAGTTAAAATGTGCGCTCAGCCAACGCCCAATACTAACATTATATAATTATAATGCTGATCATGAGTTGCACACAGATGCGAGCAGCCATGGATTGGCTGGAATCCTTATGCAAAAGGACAAAGACAATAATCTCAGACCAGTTTCCTATTTTAGTAGAGCAACAACTGATTGCGAATCCAAATACCACAGCTACGAATTAGAAGCTTTAGCAGTTGTGGAGAGTTTAGCCCGTTTTAAGCATTATTTATTGGGTAAGCATTTTAAGATAGTGACGGACTGCAATTCCCTTCGGCTTACTCAAGAAAAAAGGGATTTAGTCCCAAGGATTGCACGCTGGTGGCTACAAATTTCAGAATATGACTTCGAGTTAGAATTTCGCCCGGGAACTCAGATGAGTCACGCTGATGCTCTTAGCCGTAGTCCTTGTGAGAAGGGAAAAGAAGCCGAACCGGTTAGCCATAAAATTCTAATAGTAGGAATGTACGAAGACGACTGGCTATCCACGCTTCAAGATCAAGATCCGAAGCTAAAGAACATTCGACATATCTTGGAAGGAGACATTGGAAACAGCAAAGAAGTTGATGGAGTCAAAGGAAATTATCAGATAAAAGACAATCGAATTAATAAAAAAACTGAACAGGGTTTGCGATTCGTAGTACCTCAAGGAATTCGTTGGAGAGTAATTAAATTAGGACACGATGACATGGGACATTGTGGACTCGAGCGCACTGTTAAGTATTTACAAAATTATTTCTGGTTCCCGAATATGCGGCAAGTAATTAAGAAATATATAAACAGCTGTATAGAGTGTTTATACAACAAACGAGGCAATGACGAAACACGATTTGTATTACACGAGCCGGAAAGACAACCAATCCCATTTTACACAATACATGTAGATCTACTGGGACCTTATCCAAAAAGTAAAAAAGGGAATACTCATTTGATCGGAGTAATTTGTGCCTTCACAAAATTCATAATACTGAGAGCTACGAAATCTACAACTTCCCGTGGAGTGACAAATCTTTTGTACGATGTCACACAATATTTTGGGATGCCTGCACGGTTAATAGCTGACCGTGGCACCACGTTTACTTCGCAGGAATTTAAGCGATTTTGCAAGGAAAATGATGTCAAACTCATATTGACTGCTGTTAAAACTCCGCGCTCCAACGGACAAATTGAGAGATATTTCCGTACCGCACAGACGGCGGTCTCCACTCTGACAACCGAGGAAGACGGACGAGATTGGGACAAGAATATTTCAGCCATACAATGGGGTTTGAATAGTCTACAACATTCCACTACAAAGAAAACTCCACAAGAATTATTATTGGGATACCAGCCGAGGACTATACTGAAAAATAAACTGTTATTAGCACTTCAAGATGGCGAAGTAGAAGAGGAGGATGAAGATCGAATTCCTATTGCTGAATTGCGCCGATTAGTATTGCAACGAATCAAAGAAAAGCAGAGCAAACAGGCTGAGAAGTTCAACGCTACCCACAAATCACCTCGAAAATACGAGAAAGGAGATTTGGTGCTCCTGAAACAGGAACCTGTGGCAACTGGGCAATCTAGGAAAGTACAACCACGATACCGAGGGCCATATCAAGTGAAGACAGTTCTTCCGAATGACCGGTACCTGATAATTGATACCAACACAACCCAAGTAAGTCAGAAACCGTACGAATCAGTGCAAGCAGCCGACAGGATGAAACCGTGGTGTTCGCTGAACGAAATGAGTTTCGATGAGGAAGCATCAGAGGAGGAGAATAACGTAAACGAATAACGTAAACTCAAAATAATGTTTTTTCTTTTTTTTAGTTTTTCTTTTTTTTTAACAAAAAAAGTTTTTTTTTTTTTTTTGAAAGTAAGCGATTAGTTAAAGTAAAAACAAAAAAACAGTAACAATAACATTTTTGAAATAAAAGGAATTGAATAAGAAACAAATTGAGTATCTTGTTTAATAATGCTGGGTTCACTTGAAAGGCGAATTCTATGTGGTTGAAGTCTCCCTATTTCTGTGTGGTGGGGTTGCTCTGCAAGATTCTGTGTGGAGGGAGCTGTTCTCAATACTGTGTGAACTGGGACTGCCCTAAATTCTGTGTGGAAGGGATTGACAAAAGTTCTGTGTGACTTAGGCTGCTCCAGAGTCAGGGTGGTTAATAGATCGACCGATACCTGTGAGGTAAGAAATGATCTACTGAGATGAGAACTGTGTGGTAAAGAAAGATATTCCTAATGGAATGACGTAAATTAGCTGTGTGGTTGCAGGAAATGCAGAACTGTGTGTAGCATATGCCTGAATTATAACTATGTGGAATAAATTGCCCTAAGGTTAGCATCACTGGGGACAGTGATCTGATTGGATGGCCGAGCTGTAGCACATGGTCAGGAAAACCCGCTGACTCAGCTCTTTTCCCAAAATAAAGATTTGCTCAAGGTCTTCTCCCTGGCCTGGGTGACCATAAAACTCGCTGTAAGGAATGTTAGTCATTAGGTGCGAAATGAACGGTAGATAAGAATATAAAGAAAATGCGCAGATATTGCTTTGGTTCGGTGTGTTTTCAAGGATAACCTTTTGCGAGGCTTAGAAAAATATTTAGGATACGGCGTAGTTGAAGCAACTGTACGCGGACAAAAAGTTAAGTATGACGTAGGAATTAGTCATGGGAAGAAAAAAAAGTAAAGAACAGGAAGGATAACTAGGAATCTAGGCAGCGAGTGATTATCAGTTCACCGTCGGGCATGCCAGGGAGTTGACTGAAGGAATTTGTTGACGTGTGATCTGCCGTGTTTGTTATATATATAATAAAATAATGTAAATTAATTTCAATTTTGGAATTTATCTGGAGGACTCAAAGTAAAGGAAAGGAAAGAACCAAAAGCCGAAATATTACAATTATTATTTCCTTTTATCATTTTTATTTAAATGAAGTAATGATAAACTATGAAAATTATTTATAACTTTGCTTCCTTTTTTTGTGGTATACTGCCATTACTAATGAATCACTACAGGTATTGGCAATTGGGAGATGAAAACATAATTGCAGTGGCTGTAATTATGGAATTTCAGGAACTGCCTTGTGCGTCGTCGGTCATTTACCAACTAAAATTTTTTAACATAATAAATACCACTAATTGTTTAATATTTTTTAATATAATAAATACCACTACATTGGCTTTCACCAGAAACTCTTCTAGTTAGCCTTCGAACAGAGACACGAGATCTTGTAAATTCCCGCAAACGTGACACATCAAAATGAGCGATCGCTAGACGATCACTGAATAAATTCCCAATCGTGAATGTCAGCAATTTAGTCAAAATTTCAAATTAAAAAAAAAAAAAAATGGTAAGATGCTTCTATAAATGTTTTGATGTAATCAATATACATAGGTACAATTATTGAAATTTTGTTATCTTGTCTTTATCAAATATCACATGAAAATTTCAATTACGTTTGATTTGATTTAGAAACTTATAAAATTAAGAAATAAAATGAAAATGCTTTTGTTTATACCCTTTTTTGTTAATTATACTCTCCGCGAAATTCTAAATTACGCCCGATTCTTATCGCTTGCACGAGCTGTCGATAAACTCGGAAATAATTTTGCGTTTTCGAAAGGCAAAGCATTCTTTCGTCGAGTGTTTACCATGTTACATCTGTCGCAATTTGAATAAGTGAAAAAATTGATGATTGTATTAGTCATAATTGTAAAATTAATTAGTACGGAAACTACCGCTGACAAACGAGTAAACGATGGAATAAATTATCTTGGTGCTTTTTCAAGAAATTACTTTCCTCATTATTTGTTGCAATTAATTCCAGTGTAAGTGCCGATGTCACAGTGTTGGTGAGAGCACATAGCAATGATAATATCTAAAATGTAATAAATCAAGTGCAATTAAATTATTTCTCATCATTAAAGTCAGTGAGGAATTATTAACCGTAACAACTGCGCGTGTCTCAAAATTTAAATATGGTCTTCCTCATTTTTTTATTACACCAAAACAAGTTGATTTTTACATTTTGTAATTATGTAAATTTTAAATTTTTTTAAAATGAAATCCTATTGATATGCAATATAAACAATGAGAACAAAACGTCTGTCAATGTAAATAAGATAACGGAACAATGCCTTTAAATTTCTGCTTTCGAAAGTAAATATTTACATCAATTTAAACCCACAATATTGTTACTAACCGTGTCAACATTCTCTAAAAAATTATAATCATTAAAATTAAAGTAAATAAAACTATTTTTAAAATTTCTTCACGTCTTGATTGAAAATTTATTATTATTTCCTTAAATTCAATATTTGCCAAATACTCTCGAGTTTATTGTTTTATTACATGTTTTCTTTTCATTTGTACTTTATTTTACTTGATGTCATTCCACAACAATGCAATTTTAACCCTTTCTCCCATATTATTAATTTGACAAAGTAACCAATTTGTAATTCTTAACTTAAGATTATCATGCAAGTAACGAAAGTGTCAATTCCATCCACCAATAAAGATAAAAATCCCGCAGACACTCGTGTTAATTTTGTTTGTGTTTTATATTTGTGCACAGCAATAACGAAGCGAATGTGAAATAAATGCGAGATAAGGACCGTTATCTGTTTCCATTTTCGTATCCACTTGAGGAGTTGCGAAGATTGGCAAAGCAGTCTCACTTTATTGTCTCGTGCTCCTTGAAAAGGAGCGATAAACCGATCTTAGCTGGATTGTTGATAGGGGCAAAGGAAAGGGTTCAAGTCCATGGATTGGTACCTGACAGTGGATCGACTCTAAAGACGACCTGATCACAGCCTGCAGAGTTGCATCCTCACCAAGACACCGTTTCCAGGGGAAAGACTTCATCGACGACACCATGGTGAAAATAAACAAAAGCCTTCTGCCCATCAAGGCGCATTACTTCTTCTTCATGGCAGGTAAGGTTATTTTTTAATTGCATATTTTAACCCTTTACTGAGTGGAATGGCCTTTAGCAATGGGCCCAATTTTGCCCCAGATTACTGTCTTTGGGAAGGAGTTGGGGGTGTCGGCCGACGTAATGGGATACATCACTTCAGTTCTTCCAGTACTCTACGTCCTTGCGAAGCCCGGAGTTGGTTTCCTAGTTGACTATTTTTCGGTAACAGAAAAAGATATCGATACCCGAAAATTCAAATTCAATTGATTTTTTTTCCAGTCACTGAGGAAAGCTGTCTTCATGCTGATCATCATCACAATGACTCTGTGCTTTGCCGGATTCTACTTTATTCCCCAAGAGTCCCACAAAATCGATCTGGATGGACAATTTAACTTTAGTATTTTAATCAGAGACTTGGACAACTGCAATGAAGAGGTGAGTTAGTAATTTTTACTTAAATCATTTTTTTTATGGCTTGGCAACTATTTTGTCGGTTGAATTGTTTACACAGTTGTTATCGAAAGTGTTGCTTAAACAAACAAAGTATTAATGAATATAATTTTGGTCAAGTCACAAATGCGTAGGATTTTTGACAAGCTCAGCAAAATTCTCAACTCTGTTTGCTTCATTGCATAAAGGCAGAAGTTTATTAAACTTTTATAGTGACAATAAGAACATTGCATAGTAAAAGCGGAATACTTTCGGCATGGTTACAGATAGTGAAATCTGTTCACTCGGTTTTAGTTTCGTGGATCGTGGGTGTTGCAAACAGAGCATTTTGTGAATTTTATTAGTTTTGAATGTCATGTATGCGAATTGATAACAATATTAGTTCACAAATAAATGTTCAGCTAATGTTGATAAGTGTCGATGACTATGAGTTCTGGTTGTAAGAGTTTTCTTCGAGTTAAAGATAACAATTACTACTGATAACAGTGGCAAATTTCTTTGTTTAGTATTTAAAAAAAAATTAATAATTAAATTTCATTAATTCATTTATTACCTACAAAATAATGTTATGAAGAATTTCCAAAAGTTTATGTTATACTCGTATTATTAACGAATTTAAGTAAACAGAATATTGTTTTCTGAATTAATTGTTGTTATTTATACAATCAGTTATTTATTGCAAGGAAAAATATTATCGAATCTCTTTCCATGATGGAAATGTTTACAAGTTCCAATCAAGAGTTTTTTACTATGAAATATTTATGAAAAATGTGTGAATTGAGTACATTTTTGTATCTGGATCATTCTTTTGGCAATTGTTTCTTCATGCTGCCCAGGCTTGGAAATGGAATCCTTGTTTTGTTGGGTCCTGATGGAACTCGCTGGTCTCATCTTACTAGTAATTGTGTTCCTCAGAAAACTCTTGCAGTTTGCTCTCTATTGGCCGATTATGCTGATCCTTGGCACCCAAATCTTTCGTGGATGTGGAAAACGCTCCAGTTTCGGCTTTCGTTTCTGTTGCTAACTTGCTAAACCTCACAGTTCTCGTTTCGTAGTTGCTCTTGAATCTTACAATGCACATCCAATCAGCGAGGTCGTTTTGTAGAAATCCCCAACCTCTACATTCCCTGACCGAGGAGCGCTCGTCGAACTTCCTGGCGTTGGTCAACAACTCAACGTTGTTGGAACAACGTGCATTGGAAAAAGAACTCAAGCCCACACTGTTAATTTCATCTTGAGAAACAATTAAGAACTGATTCTGTTGATTTTTTAAAATTATTTTATATAAATTATTTTTCAAATGAAAATATGTCCAGCCTGATGACTTCAATAATGTTATTTAGCTTTAATATAATAAATAAATTAATATAATAAATATTGGCAAATTATTTGCATTATTTTTCAAATTTATTTCCTCTTCTATCTTTCAGACTGTTAGTCATAAATCATTGTGTAGAACAACGCGAGAGATTCAATGCAGAAATGATTTTAACAATATAACAACATTGTACCTCAGTCCAGTTGAAAACCTACACAACAATTTATCGGTTTTCAAGGACACATCAAACAACACTTTCCATTTGTGCGTGAACACCAATCCTTCAACTGAGTTCACCGATTTGAAACATCACAACCTATCCTGCCGTCCAAGTAAGGAAAGTTTGCCCGAATGTGTCTACAACACTTCAGTATTTTGGATGTATGTTATCCTGATGTGTATTGGTACGATTGGATTCAATGTGACAAACTGTATAAGCGATGCCATATGTTTCGACGTTTTGGGGGAATCCCAGGAAATGAAGTATGGAAACCAACGTGTTTGGGGCACTATCGGATTTGGCTTGTCAGCGTTGTTGGCTGGAGTTACTGTCAATATGTCGACCACGGACACGATCAAGAGTTTCACTCCAGCACTTGTTATTATGCTTGTTTTTAGTGGGATGGATTTATTGAGCACATGTACCTTAAAGGTGACTTTACATAAATTATATTCACAGACAAAAAAATTAACATATTCTTTTTCAATTGAAAATCAAGCTTCCCAAACTGTCTTCAGACTCCGTATTTGACGATGTCATGGGACTGTTACGACAACCACGAGTGGCCATATTTTTAATGTTCGCAACGATCGCTGGAATATTAGACTCTTTCATTATATACTTCATGTTCTGGCATTTGGAAGAAGTCGCAGAGAAGACTGGATATATGGGGTCAATAAAATTAATAGAAGGATGTGTAGTTGCCGCTGAATGCCTTTGCGGTGAAATTCCCATATTTCTTCTTAGTGGAAAAATATTGAATAAGTTGGGATACGTGCACTGCATGAGTTTGTGTTTCTTCACGTACTCCATTCGGTTAGGCCTGATCTCTCTTATACCGAATCCATGGTGGCTTGTGGGTATCGAACTTGTAATGCAAGGATGTACTTATGCATTATGTTACACGTGCATAGTGGCGTATGCTTCCACAATTGCACCACCAGGAACTTCGGCAACTGTACAAGGTTTGGTAGCCGGAATGGACGATGGGCTGGGATTTGCAATTGGATCTCTAATTGGAGGTCATGCAATGAAAAATTTCGGAGGACAACGTAGCTTTCAATTTTTCTCGTTGGCTGCATTTATTACCGGAGTTTTGCATGTGCTCGTCAGACCTGCATCAAAACATGAAACCCACACTGCGAAGCAACCAGGATATGTGATACCTAGTGAACAACTTACAAAACAGAACCAAAAAGATATTGATGATTGATTATCTTGACTGCTAGACTTAAGTAGGAATTTATAGAATGTTACAAAAATTTTGTACGTTATGGAAGTATTTTTGTTAAAATTTCTAATAAATTTTTGTATTAGCTCACGGATTTACTGTTAAGTCGCATTGGTTAACTGGCTCGCTGAAGATTCTTATTTTACATCAGATGTTTATTTAAGCAGATTCATAAGGTGGATGTTTTAAATTTCCTTTGTGTTCCAGGAAAAACTATTTTGCTGTAAAACTTCTTTTGTATAATTACTCTTTTGAATTTAATTCTAAGTGAATTATATAATGCAAAGAAATTACTCAGATTTCAGAGACGCCTGAAATTAGAAACAAACCCTTTAAAATTGCTTAAACAAAATTATGGTTTTGAAAATTTTCACATCTTACTCATGCTTAAAATTTCAAAATTTTACTGAAGTCGATTGCGGAATTTTGAATAAGCCAACTTCGTATACAATAGCAGTAGGTATGCATATGAAAAACGTGTTCAAATACACTAAAAATAAAAACGAAACCGAAACCGTCTGCTTTTGAACACAACATCAAATCAACAACATAAACCAATAAGTCTAGAATATGTATGTTAGAAATTTTCACGTGTTCTAGTTACATAATATAAGGGTGGTAGTATTGGTAAAGGTAATATAATATGTTTATAGGAACAATTGTTATTTCATCGACCCAAATCAAAAAATTCTGCGCTTTCTATAGTCAAATTTGTAAATACGTATTCTAAAACCAATTTTACAATTCAAATACAAATTTTACAAAAATTCCTTTGTATGTAGGTTTATGTTTATTGTTTTTAGAAACAAAGTTAATTCTTCACTCTTGAAGGGAAACTAAGTTGTTCCTTCTTTAAAGAATTTAGTGTCAGAGGAGCAAAATTATTTCCATAAGGTTCTTTTTAATGTAATATTGAAGTTGTGCTCGTGTCAGTTTAAACTAATTCGAGGCCAATGTTAACGTCATCGTCAAATACTAAGGCATTACAGTTGATCAAATTTACTTAAAATTATTTTAGGCCCATTGTTTTCCTACAGTTCGACAGTATAAAAGCAGAAACCGTGATAGACAGCGATATTCAAGATATATTCAGTCGAGATGAACGTTGTTACTCTACTCTGGTTTTTTTTCCTGGTGACTTTCCATAGTTGCGTTGGCGTCAACTTTCGCAAGGATGAAGCAACGATTTCAAGTGCAGAAACTGTTGCAAACATGGAGACATATTTTTCGAAATTTGTCAACACTGAGTCTTTGATGTTTTATGGCGGTGATCAAGCGTTAGTGCGATTGGCGAGGAGTCCAAAGCGAAAGCCTGGAAGATTTGGCAAACCTTTATCAAAAAAAGAAGTTAAATCAACCTCTAGAAACGACCGTGGAAAAACCAAATGTGAAGAGAGGAATTCCAGAACAAGATGTAGTATTTGTCCGAAAGGTTTTCCACTTCTGCTGAATGAAGAATGTCCATGGCAGGATATTTCGGGAGAGTTAAAACAATTAGTACTAGATAAAGGGGAGTCTATTCTGCTGAACGACGAGAATACCACGTTGAGTTCGTATGATGATCAAAAGTTTGACGAAAATTTCGGGGACGATACTACAGATTATCAAGAAAAAATTCCTGAAAATAATTTTAAGGATAAAATTGAATATTTTGAATCAAATGATGAGGACGACCACGACAATGAAGATGGCTATGAAGATGATCATAGTGATGATGATGATGACGAGGAAGACGAAGAAAGTCAAAATTATGATGAATTTGATACAAACAGTGAAGAATTCAAAAAGAGCAGTGTAATCTATGTCGAGCCTAAGCTTAAAATCGACAAAAGACTTCTTGTTCATCCAAGTGAAACGACAGACCAGAAAAGGTTAAATTATCAAAAGCCATTGAAAATAATGAAATCACTTCTATCCTCTTATGAAAGCTTTATAGTGGACACAGTTTTTGAGACGTACAGGGAAGCCACTGATGCACTTCATTACTTCCGCAGTGAATTATTAAAATTTTATGCAGAAAGAGAAATCAGCACTGTTGACAGAAACTTAGATTCTGAAACTGTTCTTGAAGACCTTTACAGAATTATTGTTGTGTTTCCAGTCGTAATTGAGAGAGGAATTTCTTACATTAAGATAATTGAACAAACATCGGGAAAACTCGAAGAACTCGCTAATGAAAACTCAACTTTGATGTTCAATTATTATATGATATGTCAATTCGAAGCCATCCAAAACATTCATCAGATGTTCAAAGACGCAAATAAATTCTTCTTGTACATAAGCAAAATTATTTCCTCCGCATTCCAATCTCTGAACGAGAGTCCTTCAGCAGGAGAATGGCGCAGCATTTGGGTTAACACATTTACGGAGCTGAAGAAGTTGAAATTCGCTTACAGAGCATATAATGAAGACGCAATGTTGAAGTTTTTAATCGATAATTATCTGAAGTTCTTTACAAAACGCACCAAAATTTAGATGTTTAGATTTTTAGAACTACTGAACTAAAAAAAAGAGGTTGCGTTTGCGCATCCGACCTTTGTAAATCAGTTTGACAATACAGAAAAAATACTTTTATAAAAAACAGATGGATATCATAAATCCTATTGCCTAATACGTCCAAAACTGTGACTATTCACATATAGATAGGATCCCGCTAAACACGCCGCGCTCGTACACTGCTCCGGCATCAGTACCTACTTGCTAGTATAATCTTAATTCTGTTGGTGAGCCGACAGCGGGTAGGTCAACTGTTTTTTGTTTTCTTATTTTGTCGTCTTCTGGACATTTTTTAGCAGTAAACCCCTCATAAAACCCGACCTCATTCAGCCCCTTGACGCTCTACATCATTTGCAAAGCAGACTTGAGGAAAATGCCTCAAGAATGAGCCCGCTCAACATTTCCCAGAAGATAAAACACTGCCGCCGCCGTTACAAAACTCCTCTCCCCTTTTTGCATTTTTTATAATAGATAAAATGTAAAGGCCTTCTTTTGGATAACGCATTGGATCCACCAAAACCGCTACACACTACACAGCAACAAGGAAGCTTAATAATATCCATTGAATCCGGTGGATATTCTTTGATGTAACATGCAGAAACATGAAATTACGATATATCTACCCGTTGTTGTTTTGTGTAGTTACCTAATTTGGTTAAATAATAAATGCTCAAAACGTCCATTTATTAAATTCATTTCTCAGGCTCTCAGCAAACTACATAATTACAATGAAAGTTTGAAGGGAAAATGTTCTAAATTTGTAAATTGTTAGCAGGTTTCGTACACTTCAAGTCTCACTATTCGTCTCTAATCTAAATTCAAAACGATTTATAATAAATCAATTCGGATTTAGGTCAAACAGGTAAAACTATTCTTTTTCAAATCAAAACGATCACTGCAAGAAATTCTCGCCAAATATGATCTCTGTCCTTTTCCTGTTCCTTTCCGTTTCCATCCAAATTCCATTCTATTACTAAGCTACTTTTACCGTTAGAGAAGTACATACTCATAAATAATTATTCAAGCCGAGTGCGAATGGCGTAGTGCAAACATAATAGATAAACCATGTTCATAAACAATATATTTCGCAGTGTCCTTTTCTAATCCAAAAGGAGTAGGAGAATGAGATAGTCATTGGTCTCTGCTCTCTTGTACCCTTTGCCGTGAACTTGAATCATGAATGCGATCGTCTCCCTTCTGCAGCAACACTCCCAGAAGAGGCCAGAATTCCCAGATGCACTGCGATCGCCGATCAGTGAAGATTGAATTGATCAAAGAGTTCTCAAAGAGTTCTGTGCTTGGAGTTTCGTTGTACGTTCGGAATTAATTAGAAATTTGAAATTGAAGTGCGCGGACAGAATTGAAGGAAAGTGAAATTTAATGTGAGTTTTAAAAGCAATTTTTAGGTAATGACAAATTTTGCTTGCAATATGTGGAGAAATGCGAATAGTTTTTAACAGATTAATCTCCATTTACCGTGAAAGAAAAATTGCAAGTGCGTTTTAAAATTATCGAATGTCGAAAAATTATAGATTTCCTGTTGGTGAGTTCCTGTTCCTGATTGGCTCAATTTCCATTTTGATAGGTCACCCTTGGATGCAGCTAGACACAATCATAAAAAAATGTCCGTTACAATTTTTGGTAGGTACTCCTTATCTGCAGACTGCAGCATAAACAAAATGATGATTTGAAAAGTCTCTGCGTCAATATTGATAATTCAGCATTTTTTGGTTCGGTGGCAAATAATAAAGTGAACTTGCTGCAAAAAAAAGGGTTCGCAGGAAGGAATTTTGGTCACTTGGAATGGTGTGTGGCTCTAATTGCGTGTCAGAATTCGCGTCTTCGGCAGCGCTCCGTGAAGTGTTCGATAAAATTATTTTGCCCTAGAGAATTAATCAATTTTACAATATCGTGTGATTATCGAGTGCGATATGAACAAAACAAATGATGAAGTGAAAAAGTACAAACTGGAGAACGAAAAAATATTTTATAAATGTTGCATGAATATTTGCAAAAATCGGCAATGGAGAGAATTTTGTTAACCCACTGTTGCATTATCTGTTCAATGTTTATTGTGACTTATCTTTATTGTTTCATTTTGCTCATTCCACATCTGCTGCAATTTTTCCCTTTTTCCAAGAAAATTCTTTTCAACTGGAAAAGTGCACCAACTTTTTGTGTTATTATTTACTACGTTTACATGCAGGGTTGAACCTGGGTTGAACCCGGGTTCGACTCCATGTAAACGCGGGTCGAGTCCAAACGGGGTTGAACTCGACTCAACCAATACTACGTTTACATGCAGGGTTGAACCTGGGTTGAACCCAGGTTCGACTCCATGTAAACGCGAGTCGAGTCCAAACCGGGTTGAACTCGACTCGACCCAGCTTTGCTACCTGGGTTGAGTCGAGGAGTCGAGTTAAAATGCATGTAAACGCGGGTTGAGTAGTCGAGTTGACAGTTCGACAGTTTTTTCATGTTTTCTGACTAATTTTCCAAAACATAAGATTTTAATCGAAATCAAATTCCTTAAAATATGTATAAAATATAAATGAAACTCGAAAAAATTGAAAAAATTGTTAATATAATAGATCAAATTAGTGCAATAAGGTGTCACTTCGACTACGTTTGGACTCGATCTCTCAACCCAGAGTGCTCAAAAACGCGGGTTCGAGTTCAAAACCTGTTTTCGACTCGATCTTTCGACTCTGCATGTAAACGTAGTACAAGTTTGCGAGCTGGGTCGAGTCGAAGAGTCGAGTTACAATGCATGTAAACGCGGGTCGAGTTCAAAACCAGTTTTCGACTCGATCTTTCGACTCTGCATGTAAACGTAGTAATTGTTATTGGAAACATCTTGTATTACTAAGTTGAATAAATTTAATTATTTATAAACAAAAAAAATTATGTGCCTATGTTAACTCTTTTTTTTTAAAAACAAACTCTTATTCCTTATAAATTAGAACAAAAGATTAATGTTTATTTGAATTGAAGTCCTGCAAGTACTCTTATAAAAGTCAAAGAGGTGCAGTCGGTGAAGAAAATACAAGAAAAACATTTGCAGAAATAAAACTGTAAAACAGTGCTTTGCAAGGGTTCTTTAAGTAATAATTATTATTTTTCATAATTGGGCAGAAGACTCGTAAATATAATTCGCAAAAAGCCGGTGTTGTTTTGAATTCAAACCAATAATAACGGAGCCAACAATATTTAAACTGACACTAAGCATTTTTTTATGTAATCTAAATCGATTTCGATCTTTTAATCATTAACGTAAAAATAAATTTTCGTAGCAAACTTCTCGGTACTCCGCAGTAAACAACAAAAACAAATAAGATGAATTTTAATACTTGAGATCACAACATTAGTTTGGTTTTTTTAAATCAATTTATGTATTTCAAGTTGCAAAATTTATCAGTGCAGGCAGACTGTGTTTATAATGAAGAAAGCATTTAAACAATTGAAAACATTTTACACAATTCTGTGGATGTAGTAATTTACCGAATCGGGTGGACATTTCCTGTAATCCGCAGTTATATAGTGGACCGTGAAAGTTAAATATTTACCGTGTTTTTCACTTCGTTCTAAAAGTCTTAGGTAATTACAATTTTTTTCGATTTTCCATAAGGAAGACATTTCTAAAAACTCGTATTACATAAT
The DNA here is from genome assembly GCA_963082835.1 of Leptogaster cylindrica. Lineage (NCBI taxonomy): Eukaryota > Metazoa > Arthropoda > Insecta > Diptera > Asilidae > Leptogaster > Leptogaster cylindrica. The sequence continues at coordinate 39,776,859 of OY720105.1, forward strand.
ATATATACTATACATAGGTAAGTATATATTATGTACATTGTACATAGAATATATAGATTGCGAAATATAATACAATATCTCAAAAACTATATTAAAGATTATTCAAAATAAAACTTCCATTATAGAATAGTTCTCCAATAATTTCACATAATATCTCTTTTAGGAAGCTGCTGTAACTAAACGCTTCCAGAAATCTGGATCCAGAAGGAAGTTGAGAAGCTTCCGGAGCAGTTTAACAGAGATCTTCAAGACGAAAGGAATTGGCAGTACAAATCAAAAACAGGGTCGCGAAGGAAATTGAATCACTATGTTTCTGAATTTATACCGACGTGTTTTTGGAGACGGACAAAAGACTCCCGAAAACGTCTCAAATACTGAATCCATGCCACCGACAAGTCCATATAAACAACACAACACTTATACTAGAGATACGAGTATAAGGACCAACCAAAATAAGGTTTACAATGCAAACTACAAGATCAGGAGGATATTTGGCAAAAACGACGAGTACATAGAAGGAAAGTGGCAAGATCGAAAACTGATTGAATTGAAAGCATTTCAATTTACGTATCCCGCAAGCAAGAAGGCTGCTTACGTAAGACGTCAAGGATCGGGCTACTTACTCATCTTTGACGACGAACTTTTCATTGCGAGGGCGGTTTTCACTGATATAGAGAATTTGGTTGAAAAAGGATTCTATATAATGAAAAAAGAGCTTCTCAAAAGACTTGTAGTAACTGAGATCATCAAGGATAGTAGTTTGGTTGAGAGGAATTCCTGCTACGATCCTTTGTCAAGTTATTTGCATGAAATCAGCGATAATTCTGCAAGCAATTTAGACTATGCCGAGGATGTCTTCCAGCTGAGCTTACTATTTAAGCCGAACTTCCGGTATGCTGACAAGAGTATCCTGGAAGTCATATATAACAACAACTACATTTCGTTCACATTTCGGAAAATTGCTCAAAATTTACTTCGCGCAGAGGAAAACTTAGAAACAAGAAGAAACATTTTCCACAGAATTAAACATTTCTGGGCGAGAAATGTCGCTAGAGATTTGCAGTTGGCCTACGAAAATAGTGTGAAGAATCATAAACAGAGTTTGATGGACGAGTGTTCTCTCTTCTATTCTGACCTTGAGGACGTCGTGAGGGACCAACTGAAGAACTTGTCTAACAATGAAGCACTGTACTTGAGTAACAACGATATACGGTTGTTCTCCGACATGGACAATGAAATCAAAGGGCAGCACTTTTCAGAATTCCTCGATGATGTGATAATCAAATTTTTCCTGTACGTTAGCTACATCGGCACATTAAAAAACGGTAACTTCCTGAAATCGGTTGCTCCTTTGACCCATCCTATTTACGGCTTCCTCTTCAAGAGCTTCCGGGAGATAGTCACTGAGATCGGGAGGGAAACAAACATGACTCCGGGTGATTTCCTCATTAAAGATGATTACGGAGATTGGCAATTGGCAGAATCTTTTGCATGGCGTCAGCCGTCTTCCCTAAACCAAAGCCTGGAGCAACAGTGCAGATTCGTGTTTCGCCTGATGGAACATTTTGAGCCTGGATGTGAGAAACGCACAACACAATTCAAATATAATTTCAAAATACTGCAAGATGGGGAATGGAGGGCGCAGATGTCGCAGGAGCAGTTACTTTGGATGTACTTTTTGGATAATGCCATTGGCGGAATCGTCACAGCAGAACAACTGAAGTGGTACGAAAGTCTCATTGAGGGATGCAAGGATTTCTTGACTAAGGCAGGAGAGCAATACGAATCCTTTCGTGTTATTTCGCAAAACTGTGCCAAATTTATAGTGCAGACCAATGCTTATCTATCCGGAGACGTTGCGAAAGTAGACCAAGATATTCTAAGAAAACAGATCGAGTACATCAACAGGGCAATTGAAATGGAGGCGTTGACCAACTTCAGGGACCTGATAGACGTCTACAACGAGTATTGGAGTAATCGAGAGCGCATTAATGTACGTCTTCCGGAAAAGTTTCCCCACGGCCGATTTAAGGACGAGTTAAAGGAAATAAGCCAAGAACTTCTGGACCTCCTGCTTACAGTTCTCAGCTACGACGTTCAACCACAGGAAGTGATCAACTATTTTCGAGTGTTCAACGAATTCGTAGGAGACTTGGATGCTGTGGAGTACAGATGGATAGTTAAAAAGGAGGGCGGAATATCCGACAGTGATGTCAGCATCGTTAATGAGAAAAAGAATTCGTTCGTCATAAAGGATCCAGAGACATTTTTAAAGAGCGGCAACACAATTCCGCGACATTTCATTATTGAAATAATTCAAGAGTTGCTAAAATGTATAACTAAACTGTTTATTGGCAAGAACTGGTCGGGAAAGGACCAAGTGAATGCTGCAGCTGATTTAATGTCATCTATAAAAAAGTCGTTGCTTTATCTTAAGGACCAGTCCAATTACGTCTCTTTCGAGATATTCAAGGAGGACAGCACAAAGCCCTTCAATTTTGCTGTAGAAAATAGTGCGTCGTACGGAGAATTTTCCAAGCGCGTGGGTATTATCGGGGAGTCTTTTTGGTACATTAGAAAACAGGATGAAATCGATATAGAGAAAGCCCTAGAACTCTATGGAGAGGAGAACTCCAGTCAACAAATTGAAACCATGAGGACTTGCTACAACATCTATCTTGATAAATTCAATTATTACATATCGCAAACTTGTTCAAAAGAATTTGGAGACAAAATCGAATTTGTCATTGACGAAGTGCAAGAACAGCTGGACAAACGGAGCGTCAACTCTTGGGATACAAAGTTCAAGAGAGAAGTTCTTCTAGAAGTGCTAGCTGGACTTGCTGCAGTATGGTCGATTCTAGAATCCAAGGATATTGCAGTCACAGGGAAATGTCTCAAACCGCATTGCATTCAAATTCTGTGCATTATAAGATTGCTGAGCATTGATGACCATGATGGAGTAGACAAGCATCTGGCACAGGTCTTGACAGGACAAGGGAAGTCCTTGGTGTTGGGATTACTGTCCGCATTGTTAGCACTGACTGGTCATAAAGTTCGAACCGTTTGTTATAGCAAATATCTGGCAACACGGGACAAAGAAGACTTTGCGGAGTTCTTCGATGTATTTAAGATTGGTAATAAAATTGTTTACGACACCTTCGAGGATATGGCAAATGGGCTCTTGTACTTTGACATAGATGGAAAGAGACGAGGTCTAGGAGATTTGGTTCAAACTCGCATTTTGGATCACAGTGAAAGACAATCGAGGAAATTTCATAATAACAATGTTGACAACACTATTCTACTGATTGATGAAGTCGATGTGTTTTTCTCTGACCAGTTCTATGGCAGTAATTTCGGTGCAGGTCAAGCAGTATATTTGCCAGGCCTTGAACTAATTCAGGAAAAGATATGGGAATTGGTATTGAGTGGGAATAGCAACGCCAACGCGATATACTCCAAGATTGAATCGTACATAAAAGACACGATGAAGGAAAGCAATTCTGATTTTAAAGAATTCAAGAAATTTTTATCGAAAGCAGGGCAGTTCTGGCTTTTGGAGAGAAACACAGAAGTAACTGAAAAAGAGTACAACAATGCATCGCTCTTTTGGGAACATCTCAAGAAAATGATTGAAAACGCAGTTGCAGTTAATAAAGCAAGTGACACAGACGAGTTAATCTCTCTTTATATTATAAATGATAATGGCAAAATAGCTGTGAAGAACTCAAACGCGATCTACTGCGAGAATTCAGTTCTTGAATACTATAATGTATTTGTCTACTTTAGATTGAAGAAGAGAAACTTTGATAAGAAGAATTATGGTTACTTGGTTATACATTGTGGGCTCATTTCGTACGCAAAACTTCCTGTTGAATACCCTTTAATCCTGGGTGTAAGTGGCACGTTAACCACTCTGAATGAGTACGAAAAGAGAGCGGTGAGAGATGTCTACAAGATCAAAAAGAACTCAGTAATGCCATCCTACTTTGGACGATCGAAGTTGCGGTTCAGCACCAGTCATAATTTTGCAATCGCTAATTCTGAAGATGAATGGCACAGTACAATATTCCACAATGCAAACTCGAAAATTGCGTCAGGGACTTCTGTTTTGGTGTTCTTCAAAAACGATTCTGATATTGAGAAGTTCAGAAACAAATTCTGCAGTAAGTTCAATCGTTTGTATGTTCTGACTGTAAATTCAAAGGACCACGAGAAGAAGAAGTTGGTGGAAGAGGCTGGCATTCCAAAAACCATAACTTTAGCTACGAGGGAAATGGGACGCGGCGTGGACTACAAATCTAGTGTCGCAGTGGAAGCATCCGGGGGAATGCATGTCATTCAGACATTCTGTTCCCTGGACGTAAAGGAGGAGAAGCAAATAAGAGGAAGAACCGCACGCAAGGATAACGACGGATCATATGAGTTGATACTTTGTAAGAATCACTTGATACAAGATGGGTATATTGGATACGGTCATTCTTTGCCTTCTTACGAAAAACTGCACGAAATCAGAGAAGAGAAAATGAATGTGAAGCGCTCAAATGATGGGCAAAATATTGCAAAAGCTGCAAAGAATCATGACGTCACATTGAAATACCTAAAATCGTTCTTCAAATAAATGACGATGTTTTATTTCTATAGAAAATTTTAAGTTTGACTAAAACATGAAAATTAATTCCATTTTGTCTCTGTATTAAAAATAATCTTAAAGTAATCTAATCTGTCTTAAAAAGTAATCTCCAAATATATTATTAAGTTTAGTTTTTTCTTATGAGAGACACCATGTTTTCAACAAACCATGTATTCTCAAATACGCAATTTCATTTAGCACTAATAGTTATTAAAACATATTTGTAATACTCGCATAAGTTTAGGTCTTAGGTTTTCAATAAAGTGAAATTTAAAAAATAATTTACTGATTAGTTTTAGTTGCGCTTGTGATTCGGTTATTAATGTATTACATGAAATTTCGATAAGTGCAGTGATCGGGAAGTTTGTTTGGGTAAATTTGAACAGCTAAATGTAACGGAAGTGAAACGTTACATTAGAAACCAAAATCGTAACTACGAGGAATGTTACTTCAACCTTTTATGTAACCAATAATAATGGTTCAATTTAAAGTTTCAAATGTCATCTCCAAATTTTATACTCTTCGATTTTAAAATGAGCATCTTTAAACTTTGTCCTCTTCCTTCTCCCCACCTGCATCCTCCTCGTAATTTCAAACGTAGGACAAAGAAACATGGAGCACACATTCCGCGTCTTCATAATAACTGGATCTCACTTTTTAGGCTTCAGATAACCTGAAAATACGATTTAAAGTACGTATATATTATATATATAAGTAAGCGTTTTCATTGGTGTTTTAAAATATTGTTGTTTAGTTTTAGCTTAGATACAATATAAGTTTCGGTTCTCTGGCAACAATTTGGTAATTTTAAGTAACAAATAATCACACTGTAAAATAAGCCACACGGGTGGCATTCTTTGGGTTCACGTTACCATGCATTCCTCAGCATGAGGTTTTATCGCATCAACAAGCGAGGCGATTCACTTTCGTTAAATCATCACATAATTCTTCCCGCAGCACTCAGTCGCAGGCGAATTTGATTACTTGATGCTTATCGCTGCCATAGGCAAAATATTTTATCACACGTCTCCAGCCGAACGCAAGTTGATACGATTAACCCTTATGCTGAGTAAGGTAAATTTTTTGGTTTTGTTGTTTATATTAGGTATAAGAATGCTCTAGCGTAAGTTACATTCTGAATCTCGAAAATAAATTTAGTCAGTCGCCATTGACAGAGCAACCGAATCAGTCGTTTTAATTTCAGTACCTCGAACCCAAGTCCGAAAAATTTAGTGCTCAATCCAATCGGTTGGAATTAATCGCGAAATCCTCCCATCACTGTGCCCAGGTTTTGCACCTGTGCACCGATCAACAATTGTCAGGTACAAGCACCTGACATCTAAATCTGCAACTTTAACCGCGGTCGACAAAAGACGCCGGTCGCGTTATAAACATTTTTGGTGACCCCGACGTGATTTAAACATTTAAATAAACGGAGTTTAGTTATCGATTGTTTGTTAAACCAGTGAACTTAGACGTTGGAACCATGGACAAGGCAGCTGGCGCCCAAAAGAGAACTGGATCCGAAATCGAGCAATTGGTGTCGAATTATAAAAGGGATGCGACTACTCGGAAAAGCATCCGTTATTACCAGGATCAGCTACGTACGCTCGATGAATTGTGGACGACGTTTGAGGATCAGGACAACATAATCAGAATCGACTACCCGACCGAGATCGACCATCCTTACTTCGTGAAGGATTACTACAAGAAAATTTGTGGCTTGTATGAAAAGTATCGTGAAAAGTTCAACAGCAACATTACCATGCTGCAGGACGTAGTGGTGCCTGAGGTTACAAAGTCTGGCCAGTTAAAGGATGTGGATGATAACGTAAAACCATGCAAACCAGAGGACTTAGATGGTGCTGCGGCCCAGCCAGTTTCGCGGCCGCCCAGTGGAAAGTGTAGCCCCATTGCCCAATCACAAGTCCCGCCAGTGTCACGACCATCCAGTGGAAAATGCAGCCCCATTGCCCAACTTCAAGTCCCAGAAAAGGCTCTTCGATTAATGAGGAGACAAGCGGGAGTAATCGAATCGTTACAACGAATTATGAGTCGAGCAAACCAGGAATCGGAGCCATATAAGAAATCGTTTTGCGAAGTCCAACTCCAACTCGTGAATGAGTACTGGGGTGAAATAGCGAAACAACACCAGAACATTCTCGAATTTGCCGATAATCCGAGGGAACTCGGATACGATTTGGAGAAATTTTACCATGTTGAGGAACTGGTTCACTCTTTTTTGGTCAAATTTACGAATGCCATTTCTGATCCAGCGCCGCAAACCAACCAATCAAGCACCACGACGACGATGAAACTACCAAGAGTGATCCTTCCCAAATTTGATGGTGATTACTTGCAGTGGAGGCAATTTCGAGACTTGTTCACCCAAATGATTCACACTCAAGCCATGGGTGCATCCCAAAAAATGTGGTACCTCAAAACAAACCTGTTGGGCGAGGCTGAGCGATTAATTCGACATTTACCTGTTTCCGACGAAAATTACTCCACCGCCTGGAAAATACTAGTGGACAGGTATGAAAATACGCGACTTCTGGTAACAGCAACCATCAACAAATTACTGGACCAATCAAAAATGCAGACCGAAAGTGCCGCAGGACTTAAAACCCTCCATGACACAACTCGAGAATGTCTATTAGCATTGCAAAATCTGGGGATCAACACTGCCAATTGGAGCCCACTCGTCGTCCACATTCTGGTTAGGAAACTGGACAAAACCACCCATAGTTTATACGAGCAGTCACTCAGTCGACCACGGGAGATCCAATCAATCCAGGATTTCCTCCAATTTTTGGAGATCCGCTTCCAAGTGCTAGAATCTCTTGGCATCAGAGGGCGGACTACCGAAAATACCAAACATGATCGCACCAGGCCCACATCCTTCATGACCACAACTCGAGACTTCCGATGTGTTCTATGCAATCAAAATCACCAGCTATTCTCATGCAGAAAATTCCTGTCGAAAACTTCATCTCAGAGATACCAGACACTCAAGAATAATAACTTGTGCCTCAATTGTATGAGACCTGGCCACGCAGCAACCAACTGCACACTTCGAGGCTGCGGAAAGTGTTCGCGAAAACATAATTCGCTCATCCATTTCGGAGACCTCTTACACAACGCAGGCAAGTTCCACCAGCCTGCATATGCAAATACTCCTTCGGTAGACAAACCAATCAAGACCAAGACCATCCAGGAAAACACCTCGTCCTCCAAAACCGCAGCAACTCCAACCACATTATCAGCTCAAGCAGGTCCACAACAAGCGTATGTCTTGTTGAGCACTGTCGTAATATACGTCATCAACAGCAAGGGTTTGGAAACGCCCTGCAGAGCAATTTTGGATTCTGGGTCCCAGTTAAATTTCGTAAGCAGCAACTTTGCAAAACATCTTGGATTTATGCCAACCACAAAATCCTTACGCGTAGAAGGAATAGGGAAACGAAGTCTCAGAACTGACCATCGCATAAATATCACCATCAAGTCCAGGATTAGCAATTTCCATACCAACCTGGAGGCATTTATCTTACCCCAAATCACTGCTGACCAGCCAGCGTATTCACTCGCCACAGAATCCTGGAAGCTCCCTAAAAATATCCAATTGGCAGATCCAAGTTTCAACAAACCAGGGAAGATAGACCTACTCATTGGCGCGGAATTGTTCTTCGAATTGATCTCAATTGGACAAATTAAATTAGGGGACAATCTCCCCAGATTGCAGAACACATTACTCGGGTGGATCGTTGCCGGGACAATAGGCTGCAATCAACCAAACACCACTGTTTGTGGCATCTGCACCCATGATGATGCCAATTTGAGTGAACGGGTAGAACGATTTTGGAGGCTCGACGAATCCGAACCCCGGATGCCAATCAGAACATTAGCAGAACGAGAATGTGAACAACATTTCACGCGAACCATGAGCCAAAACAAAGACGGTCGTTTTGTGGTAAGACTGCCATTCGCTCGTGAGCCCAGTTCTTTAGGGGACTCAAGAACGACTGCCTTGAACCGATTCTTCTCATTAGAACGAAGGTTAGCCAAGCATCCTGAAATTTATCGACAATACCAGGAATTTATGAAAGAATATTTGGATTTGGGACACATGAAGCCAGTGGAGATAACAGCCATATCGCAACCCAATTACTTCATCCCACACCATTGTGTATTAAAACCGGAAAGCACCACAACGAAGCTGCGAGTTGTTTTCGATGCATCCTGCAAAACCTCGACCAATCGTTCACTCAACGATGTTCTATACACCGGACCAGCCATCCAGGAAGAATTATTCTCGGTACTACTCAGATTCCGCACACCTCGTTTCGTGTTTACCGCCGATATAACCAAAATGTATCGACAAGTGCTGCTACACGAAGATGACCAACGCTTCCAAATCATCATTTGGAGAGACAATCCAAACTCACCCATTCAGTACTACCAACTCTGTACGGTAACATATGGAGTAACCACCGCACCATACTTGGCGATCAGATGCCTCCACCAACTGGCGTCGCAAGCCATTCAACATCCACTGGCAGCGCACGCAATCAGACACAGCTTCTATGTTGACGACGTCATGACTGGTGCAAACAGCATACGCGAAGCTTTGGCAATCCAAGAAGAGTTACAAAACATTCTGCGTCCTGCTGGTTTCGAGCTGAGGAAATGGTGTGCCAACCACCCATCCTTACTAAAACATATCAAGGATGAAGACAAAGCCATCCACCTTGACCTCCAAAAGGACGATGACTGTCACGTAAAAACATTAGGGCTTACATGGCTACCAAAATCAGACGACTTCGCTATCAGAACGACTTGGCCGGAAGATAATCAACGAGTAACCAAGCGCCAGGTGTTATCGGATATCGCCCACCTCTTTGATCCACTAGGCTTATTAAGCCCAGTCATTGTTAGCGCCAAGATATTTCTCCAGAAATTGTGGGCGCTTAAATTGGATTGGGATGCTGCAGTCCCCATGGACTACCATTCACACTGGATTCGATTCCGATCAAGTCTTAAACATTTAAATGACATAAAAGTTCCCAGACACGTGTTCGCAAACCAGACACCACAGTCAATGCAGTTACATGCCTTCGCGGACGCCTCAGAAAAGGCATACGGCACAGCGATCTATGTGCGATCGATGCTCCCCAACGGAACTCTCATTGTGCGACTATTATGTGCCAAGTCTAGAGTAGCCCCGCTTAAGGCTACTACGTTACCTCGACTGGAGTTATGCGCTGCCAAATTGGCCTCAGAATTGTTGCAGAGGGTAGATGTAGATGTAGATGTAGATTCTGTGAGGTGAGCAGCAGATGCCCGGCACCTAGACCATGTGGTCCATTGTACATACCTCGTTGAGAAGTGCTAAACATCTTGAGTTTTAATCTTGTTGCCTTTCATAAGCCGTTAGTCGACGTGTTCGTCTAACGAAACTCAATATTTTAGGCAACGGAATATCTAGTAGCTCTGCAGGAGCTACCGTACGCTTTCCGAAAATTTCGGCCCTCAGATTGAAGTAAAGGGGACATGTGCACGTGAAGTGTGCTATAGTTTCCTCCTCTAATTCACAGTTACATAGGGGAGAGCTCACTATGCATAATTTGTGGAGATGACTGTTAAGCCTACAGTGCCCTGTGAGTACACTAATGGCGAGTCTAATTCCGCACCTGCTGTAGCCTAGCAGACGTTCGCTTAGGGCGCAGACGACTCGTTTCATAAAGAATTTCGACTGTCTGCAGTCGTTCCTCGCCACCCACCTTTTGTTCTGCTCTTTACGAGCCCATTCTTCGAATACGCGAGTTGAAAAGGATGGTGCTAAGCCCATATAAGGCTCAGGGCCTACAAATGGTGAGCTTGAGCCCTCCCTAGCAAGACCGTCCGCAATCTCGTTACCTACGATGTTGCTATGGCCAGGGACCCAGATTAATGTTACTCTGTTAAGAGTAGAGATTTTGTTAAGCGACATGCTACATTCGCTAACGATTTTTGAGGAGACAACATACGAGTTAAGCGCTTTTAAAGCAGCTTGACTATCTGAGAAGATTAAGATGTGCTTCCCGCGAATGTTCATCTCCTGTATTAGTTGGGCACATTTAAGAATGCCTAGAACCTCTGCTTGGAATATAGTGGTAAAGCGACCGGCTGAAATGGAGACGCGCAAGTCATCGGTGAGTCCATAAACTCCGATGCCAGCAAGACCATTGGCAACCGAACCATCCGTGAACCACACAGAGTGAAAGTCTGACCCTATATTCCTGAGGTGATTAGCTTCCCATTCCATTCTGGAGGGGAAGACGACTGTGTAGCCCCTGCTGTTGGTGAAACAGGGAGATACTTTGTCCGAGATCATAAGGACATTTACATTGATTTTCACAATTTTGTCCCAGATCGCAGAGTGCCCTGATTGCTGACTTTTAAATAGCCAGAGATCGTTTAATTTTAAACGAAGGGCAGATTTCATAGCTTCTTTTGCCACAAAGATATCAATCGGAGCAAGAGAAAGAGCAGTCTCGATTGCTGCTGTTGGAGTAGTTCTCATAGCTCCCGTAATGCTCAAGCAGGCCATCCTTTGAACCTTCGAGAGAGCTTTCAGGATCGTGCCTACATTGGTTCTATGCCACCAAACTAACGCACCATAGCAAAGACTAGGTCTGATGACAGTGGTGTAGATCCAGTGGAGGATTTTGGGTTTAATGCCCCATGTGGAACCGAATGCCCTTCTGCACTGCCAAAAGGTTGTGATGGCCTTTTGTATTTTGTTGTTGAGATGCAGTTGCCAATTCAGTTTATGGTCTAAGATAACTCCTAGATATTTGACGCTTTTCGCGTAATTAATCTCTCTGCCAAAGATATGCAGGGATTTAATGCCAACTAACTTACGTTTATTGGTAAAAATTACTGCAGAGGTTTTATCTGCATTTACAGAGAGGTTTCTGGCCTTGCACCACTTTTCAATCATCTTGAGAGCATGCTGTTCCAGCTCACAAAGAGTATTGAGAAACTTTCCTCTACACAGAATCACTATATCATCCGCATAGGCAATGGAGAAGTGACCGTCGCGGCTTAGTGTTTCCGTAAGGTCATTGACAACCAAACACCAGAGAATGGGGGAAAGAATGCCACCCTGGGGGCAGCCCCTGCCTACCTTTTTCCTCGCAGTGTGGTTACCGATTACGGTGGAGATGAATCTGCACTGGAGCATGTTATCTATCCACCGCGCTATTGTTTCACAAATGCCATGACTACGCATAGCAGATGCCATGGCTTCAAAACTGGTGTTGTCGAAAGCGCCCTCAACGTCTAAGAAGACTCCTATGCAGAAGTTCTTGTCATAAAGGGCCCTCTCGATGAAATCAATTGTATGATGAAGGGCGGATTCAGTGGATTTCCCTTTCTGATAAGCGTGTTGGCTCTTATGTAAGGGAAATTCCTTCAGATAGTTTGATCTGATGAAAACATCCAACATCTTTTCCAAAGCTTTCAGAAGAAAGCTAGTGAGTGTAATTGGGCGAAAAGATTTCGCCACTTTATAGGTTGCTCTGCCGGGTTTAGGGATAAAAATCACTTTAGCTAGTCTCCAGCTCCGGGGAACATAGCCAAAGGCTAGGATCGACCTGAATAACCTGGTCAGAGGTTCCAATATCAGAGACAGTGCTTCCTGAAGCATAACTGGGTAAATACCATCTCTACCCGGACTCTTGAAAGGTTGGAAGGAAGAAATCGCCCACCTGAGAGTCGCTTTTTGGATAACAGAGTCGGCGATTTTCCAGTCCACGTTTTGTGGAGTGTACTGTACGTCGACCTCTAGATCTCCCGCTTGAAGTGATGCACAGCTGGGAAAGTGGGTTTCCAAAAGATGTTCCGCAGTGGAGGCGTCATCATCAATGTACACGCCACTAGGCAGTTGTAGAGTGCCCAGCTGTGCAACTTTATCTTTCGTGAGGATTTTGTGTATTCTCGCCGAATCCCTCAAACCTTCAATTTCAGAGCAGTACTTTTTCCAGGAGAGCGATTTAGCCAGCTTAATTTCTCTTTTGAAATCTTTCTGCAGAGCGCGGAAGATTACCCACTCTGAAGCAGAGTTGCTGTTTTTAGCTTTGTTGAATTGTCTCCGTACTCTTTTCCTGAGCTCATATAGGTTAGCGTTCCACCAAGGAGTTTTCCCCTTAGACCGGGGCGTGATAAGGGGGCATGCCGCTTCAAAGCTCGTGATCAGTGCCGCTTCGAGATTACCAATCGTAGCATCAATATCACTTACGCTGGCAATCGACGGCATTTGGCCAGTCAACCTGCAGCCCAGTACTTCTCTGAAAACTTTCCAATCAGTTTTCCTAGGGTTCCTAAAGCTAGGAGGTGTGGGATCACGAGCAGAAATTGAAAGCGCGATGCTCTTATGGTCCGAAGTTAGAATGTCATTTGTGACTCTCCAATCTGCTATAAAGTCTGTCAAACTGAATGAGCAGAGCGTTACATCGATTGTTTCACGCCTCAGGGAATTCACAAAAGTCGGAACATTACCGGTGTTTAATACAGTCAGCTCGGTATACATGAGATAATCCAAGAGAGACTGTCCTCTATCATTTATGTTAGTGCTGCCCCAACAAACGTGATGTGAGTTGGCGTCGCACCCGATAAGTATGGGGAGATTCTTCCTATAGCAGTACTCAACGACCTCCCTAAGTTCCCTGCTGGGTGGAGGTTCCGTCGAATCATAAGGCAGATAGGATGAAACAAAAATGATCTCATGAGCAACGTCGTGTAGGTTTAAAGTGACACGGATTGTCACTTGGTCTCTGCTGGTGTGCTCATGGATTAAAATGGCTTTCGTTGTATGGGCAGCCCAGATGCAGGCCCTTGGTTTGACCGCATCGGTAGCTGCGAAAACTCTGCCATTGTTCAGGCCTAATCCACGAACCTTGGATTTAAAAAGCCAAGGTTCCTGGATTAGAGCTAGTTTTGTGTGCCCCAGAGCAAGCACTCTGCATAGTTCGGCAGAGGCTGATTTGCTGTGTTGCAAGTTAATCTGAATTATTTTAAATGCTGTACACATGATAATGCAAGCAAGTTTGTAAAATTGAGGCTCCGAAAAGGATTACTTTCCGAGCGCGGCTACAGAGACAGCATCGACAACCCCGCTTTCCAGCGAGATTGCTTCTGCTGCCACCGAGTCCGTGTCGTACTTGCTGCCACCCGCACCCGCGGAGCACTCTGCATCAGCTGCACGAATCTTAGCTGTGAGCTGCATGAGCCCGTAAAAGATCCTGCAGCCATGTGCTTTCAGAGTCTCTAGAGATCCCTGGTCGACTCCAAGTACAAGAAGAGTACCTTTAGGGGACTCATCTTTCCTATAAAAGAGTCGCCATTTTTCGATCCCTAGATCTCTATTTTGCCTGATAAGCCTTTTGTGCAGCTGCTCAGGCGTGGAGTTGTTGGTCCCTGGTAGCCAGAGCACAACCTTTGTGTGCTTAGGAATTTTTGAAAATTCGCAAGCTAAGAGCTCTGCCCCGTTCCAGGGAGCTTTTAGACGCTGGGCGCAGTTTATCAGCCAGTCTTTAGACTCCGCATCGATGCAAGTCACAAGCAGATAACCGCGGTTATCGCTGCCTCTGCCAATAAAACTCGCCCCACGAAACTTAGGCGAAAAACTGTCATCATCTGCGTCAAAAATTTCGCCGGTGATTACAGCTTGCAACGAGTCAGCCTGCTCCTCAGAAACCAGAAGGTCCTCCACTTTGGGACCAAAGACCATACGCAGAGTATTGTCGCTAGCGACCTCTGCAAAAGTGGCCTTCGGTTCCAACTTGGGATCGGCCGTTGAAATAAAAGAAGCTTTGCTTCTTTTTACCACCTGTGTGTCATTAGGTGAAGAGAGTGGTCGCTTGGGCGTACTATTAATTTCCGGGTCCGAATTGGCCGTACTTTTAATTTCCTTTCCCTTGATGAATTGCATTTCCACCTTGGAAGATGTACTTTGCGCTGCTTTTAACCTCCGTTGAGCCGCATTCCAGCGACGTTTGGTTTTGGAGGATTTGCTTCCGGTAACTGGGGCACCATTTACCGCCTGGCCTGTACGGGTTGCATTTATGGCGGAGAGTGTATTTGTTAGCGGGGGCACACTCGGATTATTCCGCTCACTCCCAGATGGCGCTGCGATCGTCAGGGTGGCGGAACGAGCTTTAGCATTTAATGCTTTCGCCGCCTTCCCTGACGATCGCCGCGCATCTTCCTCAAACATACCTGGCCGGTTCTGGATTGCAGGTGGATGCGCACCTGACACAACCGCGGCTTTGCCGCCAGCCGATCCGGTGGGTGGGCCAACAGCTCCAGCTTTCCTGCTTTTGCCGCCGACCACAGTCCACTGCTCAGCCCCGGCCCCCACACAATCACTCACCTTGGGCGCCGACGGAACTTCTTTCCCGGTTTCTGTCCCAGGCACACTAACACTCCCGTCCGCGATCACTCCCGCACACTCACCGCCACCGTCCCAGGTTCCAGGGGATATCCCATCAGCAGTGGGAGCGCCATTTCCGGACAAAATAGATTTCGAGTTTGTATTCGATCGATCGGACATGTCAACTCGTTGACAGTTCAGCTACTCCCGTTGCAGAGGGTCATACGAGATTTAAACTGGAATCAAGTGTCCTATTTCATGTGGTCAGACTCAGAGATCGTATTAGCCTGGTTGAACTCTCCATCAACTTCGTTTCACACATTCGTTGCCAATCGTGTATCGGCAATCCAGGAATTAACTCCCGCAATCCACTGGCGGCATGTTCCATCTAAGGACAACCCAGCTGATCTAGTCTCCAGAGGCACACATCCTGAGAAGTTAAAAGAAAACACCCAATGGTTTTACGGACCTTTCTTTCTTCACTGTTCTCCTACTTCATGGCCAGAAGGGAAACCGCTGACAGACATCCAATTGGAAAAAAGGCAACCGAGCGCGCTGCTGTCGGCTACAAGCGTATTGACTCATCCGATCAATACCATTGACAGCAGAAATTCATTCAACCACTTGCAACGTACAATAGCATATATTCTACGCTTCATCCACAACACCCGCCAACGGGACGACACTAATAGAAGAAGGTCCTTATTATCTGTCACCGAACTTGACGATGCTCTTATCGCCATAATAAAGGAAGTCCAACGGCAAGGCTTTCCTGATGAGTTACAGTCACTAGCTCGCACCAACGAAGTTCACCAAAGAAGCAGTCTGCATACTCTAGCACCATTCCTTGATGAAGCAGGAGTAATCAGAGTGGGAGGAAGGCTAGAGGCATCATCATTGCCATACGATGCCAAGCATCCAATGTTGCTACCATACGCGCATCCCATCATTCGATTGTTAATGACACACCTTCACGTCATTAACTCCCATGCTGGTCCACAAGCACTCTTATCAATAGTGCGCCAGCGATTCTGGCCGATTAAGGGGAAGACCATTGCACGATCCATCGTGCAAAATTGTGTACGCTGCGCCCGAGTGAAACCAAAGCTTCTTACCCAACTCATGGGCAACTTACCCCCCAGCAGAGTTCAGCAAGCACGACCGTTTATCAACACTGGGGTCGATTTCTGTGGTCCGTTCTGGATTCACTTCAAACTTCGTGGAAAGAGACCACAAAAATGTTATGTCGCAATATTTTGCTGTTTTGCTACGAAAGCAATACATATCGAAGTAGTCAGCGACTTAACCACTGAAGCTTTCATTAGCGCTCTCAAACGTTTTGGGGGAAGACGAGGCAACTGCCGCAACCTTCATTGCGACAACGCCACCAACTTCGTCGGAGCACGAAACCAGTTGCACGAATTAATCGAAACCATCCACGGGATATATGCCAAGGAAAAGATTATCAACTTCTGCACCACTCGAGGTATTGACTTCCATTTCATACCACCCCGTGCTCCGCATTTTGGCGGCCTGTGGGAGGCAGCAGTGAAATCCGCAAAATATTTGATGCAGCGCAACATAGCCAACGCGTCGTTGACGTACGAAGAACTGGAAACGGTTATGGTGGAAGTAGAAGCCATCCTAAACTCGAGACCATTGACTCCAATGTCGTCTGATCCCAATGATTTATCTGCGTTGACTCCCGGCCATTTTTTGATTGGTGAACCACTCACCGCAATAGCAGACCCACGTGCCGACCCACTTCAAGTGACGCTAGTACAAAGATGGAAACTCGTGTCAAGATTAAAACTCGAATTCTGGGATCGATGGACCAAAGAGTATCTGCACGAACTTCAGCACCGCTATAAGTGGCACAAGCCGCTCCAGAATGTACAACCAGGCACAATGGTGTTGATAAAGGAACCAAACATAGCGCCGTTAAAATGGCCTCTGGGCAGAGTGACCAACTGCATCAAGGGTAAAGATGGCTTCGTGCGAGTCGCCGATGTCCGTACAAGTTCCGGCATCCTACGCAGACCAATCCATAACTTGGCCCCATTGCCAATAAATCACGAAGCTCCTTCCCCTGTCACAACCGAACTACCAACAGACGGGGAAGAACCACCAGAGTCTACCGAAGACAACACCTCGAGCAATCCACAACCATCAACCAGTCGCCAGTCCCAATCTACCACTCGACGAAGATCAAGTGATGAGACTTCAGGACCCTCTAGCTCACATAAACGTCGAAAGGCAGCCGCAACCAGTTTATTACTCCTTGCCTGCTTGATTCTACCAGTATGCGCCAAGCAGATCGACATCGAGCCGTTCACAGCACAACCAGGACTTTACTTCGAAGGATTGGGTCCGGTCGACTTGTTCTCAAATGAATGGAGCTTGGTGATATATCTTAACATGAGCACCTACAACCAAAAATTTTATACTCTCCATTCAGGGCTGCACAGCCTGAGTCGTGTATGCAGCTTGATTCAATCAAATCAATCATGTACCCAGATCATCTCACAATTTAAAGCCACACTGTTAGAGATCCAAAGCAATGACCAGCTGCTCGCATATCAACCACGTTCAAGACCCAAACGAGCACCGCTCAACATAATTGGAAACATCGCCAGCTCACTTTTCGGAGTACTCGACTCAGAGTATGCTGAGCAAATGACCCATGTCATAAACAACCTAGAGGACAATGAGCAATATGTGTTAGACCTCTTGAAAAATCAAACAACCATTGTGGATTCCACTATCAACTTGATTAAAAAGACTCAGGAGTTACAAGATGCCCAACTGAGCCTGGTGGAAACACAAATCAATCGCACTATTGTGGAAGTTCAGGCAATCAAAGACGAATTACGCGAGCAGCAGTACATTGAATTGTTTAACTCAGTATGCATCCATCTTATTCTCGAATTCACGGAATACCAAAGAATCCAATCGACGCTGCTGGATGTCATAATAGATACCCACCATGGAAAAATCAACCCCCAATTGTTATCACCAAAGCAATTGCAAGCGCAAATTGGAATTATAAAGGACAATTTACCACCAACCTTACGACTACCAGCAGGACAAGCCAACATACTACAAATATATCAATTAATGACGGTGGAAGGTAACGTTGGACCAAACCAGATGATCTTCAGGATGAAACTCCCTTTATTCTCATTTGAATCGTTTGAAATACTTCGAGTCATCCCCGTCCCTATCCAAGTCAATGGAACTTTTCTCGTGATCGAGCCAACAGCCAAGTATTTGATAATCAACCTGCATCGTGATATGTATTATCCAGTACCAGAAGCCGAACTTGGACTATGCAGCACCATTGGGCATTCCAACTTCATGTGTAAACAACATCACCCACTTTATCGAAAGGGTTCCAATATAAGCGCTTGCGAAATCGGTTATTTGACTCATGCGGCTTCACCAGTTGGCTGTAAAATTTCCAAAGTCGACCAAGTCCCGCGGTGGACACAGCTCCTGAACCCAAACCACTGGATTTATACCATAAAGGGTGAAACCACCATAAACATTGCCTGTGACATAACAATCACCCAGAAAACAATCCGAGGATCCGGCTTACTGAAGTTGAACAACGGTTGTTCAATCAAAGAAGAGCAAGCCACCATTGCAACCCACAACCTGCATACGTCAGTAATGAAGACGTCATTCTTACCGTCTCAAAATTTGACTGACTTCCTGCCGCCATCAAGGCTAGCCGACCTCGTATATCAACCATTGCCCCGGCAAACCATCGATGAAGACATCAAACACTTAAAAAAGAACCTGCTGCAACTCCAAAGAGCAGAGGTACTTCCCAAACGGACCACCACCTATGACGTTCATCACTTCAGTCTAGGATACATCAGTCTACTCATAGGCATCGTCATCATCGGATACTTGACTTACCGAGAAGTCACCTCAACCAGGGCCAAAAGAACACCACCACCACCCATACCACTGCCAAGACGATTGTCATCGGCCTTCACCTTGGACCCAACATTGGAAGTTGAGCTGCGTGCTCAACGGGGGGAGAATGTTTAGTTTTAGCTTAGATACAATATAAGTTTCGGTTCTCTGGCAACAATTTGGTAATTTTAAGTAACAAATAATCACACTGTAAAATAAGCCACACGGGTGGCATTCTTTGGGTTCACGTTACCATGCATTCCTCAGCATGAGGTTTTATCGCATCAACAAGCGAGGCGATTCACTTTCGTTAAATCATCACATAATTCTTCCCGCAGCACTCAGTCGCAGGCGAATTTGATTACTTGATGCTTATCGCTGCCATAGGCAAAATATTTTATCACACGTCTCCAGCCGAACGCAAGTTGATACGATTAACCCTTATGCTGAGTAAGGTAATTTTTTTGGTTTTGTTGTTTATATTAGGTATAAGAATGCTCTAGCGTAAGTTACATTCTGAATCTCGAAAATAAATTTAGTCAGTCGCAATTGACAGAGCAACCGAATCAGTCGTTTTAATTTCAGTACCTCGAACCCAAGTCCGAAAAATTTAGTGCTCAATCCAATCGGTTGGAATTAATCGCGAAATCCTCCCATCACTGTGCCCAGGTTTTGCACCTGTGCACCGATCAACAATTGTCAGGTACAAGCACCTGACATCTAAATCTGCAACTTTAACCGCGGTCGACAAAAGACGCCGGTCGCGTTATAAACAATTGTTATCTAAACCTTCAACCAATTATTTTAAGCAATAAGCCTGAAGCAAATATTCGAAATTTCAATATGTCGCATTTACATTTATGTTTATAAAATTATTTTCACCTTTTTTTACCATCTAATTTGTATAGTTTTGGACTACTTATAGTAAAAAAAATTTGTTATAATACTTCTATAGTACGTAAATATTATTGGTTTATGCATATTAGGCCAATTATGAAATACCCTAGATTTGAAATGTCCCAGTTTTAACACAACAAACGGTTGTTAAGAAATCGTGTAAAAAACATGCAAAACAGTTTTGTCATCGTAAAAACAGAATTTCGTTCTAAATTATTGAAAAGGCATGTAAAAAAGAAAGTTTTTGTTATCCGTAAAATTTCAAGATCGTGTAAAAACAGTTCCATTCAAATAATTAGTAATTGTAAGATGTATTTACAGCAAAATTTAACAAGGAAGTTAATATGTTAATATTAAGTTAACAAAATCTACATTTTTGTACATATAAAAATAATTCAGCCTTATATGGCAACACTAAGATGGAATTGCTTGATTTTGCTCATTTTCGAAGTATTATTATACAAAATTTCAAGGTTAGCTATAAGAGTTCTCGAGTTATCATGTGGACGAACAGGCAGACAGACGGACATCCATAAAATGGTTTCGTTTGAGTTTCCATTCAAGATTCATTCTTTTATTTCCATTACCATTATTCCTTCGTCTTGCGAAAGTTCTCTCAAAACTAATATACCCTACATCAAGGGTATGAAAAAAAGATTATAGAAAACCCGATTTTTGTTTTCAAAAAATATAATCGTCCCAACTTTAATTACAAATTATAATTATTATACCCGACAAAAAAGAAAACTAAAAAACAAAAAAAAAAACTACCGGACATAGATCCGAACGTGGACTTTTGCGTTAAGCGCTCGATCTTCTAAACCCCCAGATAAATTCATCTTATTGTTAGATGCGAAGAATGTATATTAGATAACGTGATACGAAATTCAGTATTTCATTGCCTAGCGGCTCATCTTTATTTCCAACGGAGTTGCTGGAGTAAAACGTTATTTTCAACCCCAGTCTATCCTATTCAATTTAACAAAAGCAAATAGCAGCATCTGTGTCAATAAAATTGTGCCAATTCCGAATTGGCTACTAAGAAAACTATAAAAATGCCTTCCTTAAATTTATTTATTTAGCTTGCAAGCTTGAGGAGTGTTTACATTTAGCAGCCGCTAACATTTGGCTTGTTCCTCTGGCACTTGTTGTTCCACGCGACCCAGGCCTTGAATCCTTGCACTCTTTTGATCGTCCTTGCGCACTTCACGCTGGAGCTGATGTTGTCAGACAAGAGACTGTTGCAGGACACTTTACAGGTGTTGGAGGACTTGATACTGCCTTTGCACCAGTATTTGTTGTTAATCTGGAACAGGCCGAAATCCTGGGTTCCGTCTGAGTTGCGCTTACCAACAGCCTTTGAGTTGAAGGAACTCTCGTGTTGGGCGATGCACACCCAATCGGAAAGTTCATTGTTGGGGACACCTAAACGTCTCAACTCCTGCACCAAGGAGCATTTGTTGAACACTTTGGCGGAAACCAATGGAGACGACCATTGCGCCAAAAACAGAACTGCTGCTAGACTTAGGATGTTTAACTTCATTTTGAACTTTGATTGAAGAACTGAAATCTTAGGGAAATTTGTTAACGTTTTATACCTCAACCGTAGCCTTGAAGCTCTTCACTTGTTTTGTATAAAGGTATATCCCCTCATGATTAATATTTTCAAATTTTTCAGGTGTTTTAAAATGATGTTTGCACAATCAATTGTTTTTCTATCAACTAATTTGGATGAATTGTTGCCAATGCTGACTGCCAGATTGTTTAACATCCGCCATCAAATGTTATCTTTAAATAATCAATTGAAGATAAGCCACCGACAATGAAAATCATTAATAGCGTTTATTACTATTAGGATAGATATTGTAATTTATTGAGAACGTTATATGGCAATTATTTTATAACATAACGCCACTTTACGTTGTATAGGGGAGAGTCGGAGAAAACGGGATACCATTCCAGATTTTTTTTTTGTATTTGAAAATGTGTTCAAGAAAAACCCACTTATGTTACACGGTTAATTACAGCATTAATTAAAGTACACTAAAAACATTTTTAAGTCTTTCTAAAAAATTTAAAAAATTTGATGTCCAACTCCAAAGGCTTCCAGATCCCGTCTTATCCCACTAAGCTCTGATAAAACGAGATAGGGATTTCTTAGTTATTTTTCTCTTTGTCAAACTATCTGAAAAACAAAGTTAACTTAAAAAACATTTAAATCTACTTTAAACTAAATTAACTTACACCGAAGCTATATTGAGCAATATATAACCAAATTTTGCAATATAGGGCTAAATTGCGGCTGCATTGCAAAATGAATTTTGAATCATTGAGTTCAGCCATTTTGCCGTTTGAATTTATTTGAATTTACATTTATTTAAATTTCGGTAATTTATTTATGTATTTAGTACTTAGAGCATGATATTATGTAATAAGATAATATAATTAATACTATTTATGATGTTACTCTAAGATTTAAAAAACGTAATAAATCTGAAGCTGTCAATTGCAACCGTCTTCTATATTGCATTGCGATCGGTGTGAACATAGTAATAGTATTATTTGCAATTTGAATTCTGGTAGAAATTCGTTGATACTTTGAAGGCATCGTGCTTTCTGTAACAATAACAAGAAAAGGAAAAACACTAAAAATCTTATCAACTGAAAATGCTGTTTTGGTAGCTGAGAACAAGTTTCTGTTGTTCCCCGCGTGATAGCAGCAAGTTCCTAGGTTCGGTATCCTGTTTTATCAGACTATCCCTTTTTGTCCTTTCTCTCCATTATTACGAGATCTTTTTCAATCGAAGTATGCCATGATTAGAAATTGATCGCTTTCAAATATTCAAAATATCGTTTTATTCGTTAATATTTTTCATATATTTCTTATTATTTACATTTCCTTTTATTTTACATGCGTTAAAACTATTGTAATCAAAACAAATGAGACCATGGAAAAAGAAATAAATCCTTGCCTTCCAAGCAAACAAACTTTACAAGACTTAGTTATTAAAAAATTCGTAAATAATGGTGGGTATTTAGTTTGTTTATAAACAAACATCTTTCCAAAATGAAATGATTTTAACAACGCCAATTTCTAAGTGAATCTTTCTGATGTAAAACTTCAACAATTGGAACCGGGCTGTCTTCAGGAAAATTTATTTTCTGGCAAGGAAGGTCTTGCTTATGGCTTATGGGGTCTTCCAAAGACCCTCTCCGAAATCGCCAGCAAGGATACAGAGGTTCAATACAAGGCTCTTAATAAATTGGTAGAACTTTTATACAAACCTTCGGAGCTCAGTCGAAGTGTGGAGGAGTACAACATCGTGAAGAGGTAGCATGTGAAATTTTGCATAACGGTCTCATTCGGTTTGGGTTTGCAGACTACAAAGAGTCCTGGCAATGAATATGCCACAGACACCAGAAACACAACCTTGCATTGGAAAAATATTAAAATGTTTGCGTAAGATTAGTGTGAACAAATCTTGTGTTCATCATGATTATTTCAGGAATACTTTTCAGTAATTCTTACAAGTAGAAACGAGAGTGCTCTCCAGATAGTTAAAGATTACAGTATAATGGACACTCTCTTTTGTATTGTAACGCGTAATGATTCTTGTATCGTAGAAGACTGTGCAAAAATTTTCTACCTTTTATCATTGCACGAAATAGGTACTTCTGGATGACAGAGGAATGTTCTGTAGATTCAATATTTAGTTATTCCAGTGGCGGATCGGTTGATTTACAACGGCTTCCTTTGTCGAATAAGGATATTGCTTCAGGACGATTGTCGAACTATCCACATCTATAAATGTCTCTGCAATTTGATACGACGCTTTCCAGAAGAAGCAATGTATTGTGGTTTCTACGAATTGTTCGTCCATAAACTGACTGTAGAAGATACTCTCCAGGCGTTAATCGTCAATTGTTTCGCTTTATTACTATCTACAAAAGAAGCTGCCGAAAGTTTTTCTAAAGCAAATGGACTGCATATTTTGTTTGAATTGTTGAAGAGGGATTCTCTAGCCGAATATGCAGCCCTTGGTTTGTTGAACTTTACCTTTAAAAGGAACGTGATATGCAGATGCCAGGAGATTTGGGACCTTCCAGTTGTCCTCACTCAACATGCTCACAGTAAAACTAATTGCGTTCTTCAATTGTTCTGTTTGCAGGTATAAGAAATAAAGATAATCGGTAGATCCTAGCTTATCCCTGTATGTTATAGGTGCCTCGACAGATAACCAGTTTGCCAAGCATCAAGAACTTTGTTAGAATTAATCTAGCGAAAAGTATCAAGAATATTGAATGCAGGAGCAGTTTCGTCAAGGAAGCTAAGATGAAGCTGTTAATGTTTTTAGATGAAAAGAATTACAGAGCGATATCGTTACATCCAGAAGAAAAGTTACCAAAAGATAAAAACAAACCGGATGATGAAACAATTGATGATCTTTCAACAATGAACCGGAAGAATCACAATCCTTTTTCAGATGAAGGAAATTCATGCAGGAAACCTCGACCTATTGCTTACAGACTGCATTATGGAAAAACTTGTCAAGTTAAACCAGATTTGCAGATTAAGGAAAAGCCTGCATTCCCAAGAAAGTATTCTACTATATAGTATGTTACATTGTTTCAAGAAGAGAAAGGAACAGGAGAACACTCAATGAAACGCAAGCACTGTACCTAACTCCTTAGTAGAACTGATTTTTGATATCTCTCAACAGGATTCTATCGGAAGAATTCACATCCATTTGAATCCTTCTCTGAAATGAACACGAATAGTTCAGAAAGAAATTTTATTAGTATGTAATAATGATAATTCTACATGTAAATTATAGGACACGAAACAATAAAACAATTCCAGTATAAAAATCACAACTGATCACGTTAGCGTCAGAAGCCCGGCGTCAATGGATTGGCTAACGTCGCCCATAGTGTTGGTGTTAATGCTGCCATCTGCAACAGCAGCCAACAGATCATTCACCAACATCGCTTGTTCATTCAATTCCGAATCGGACTGGGACTCAGTATCTTGTTGCAGTAACTTTCTGGTTTCGCCTCGATCAACGAGCAAGTTATCCATTTGCAAACGCTCACAGTCTTTGGGAAACTCATGGTCCTTCATGTGCTTTTTAAGGTAAGCGAATGAAGACCAACTTTTATTGCAAATCTCACATTTGAACATTTTCTCTCGATTGTGGCATCGCTTATGAGGCAAATTTATCAAAACGTGTAAAATAGGCCCATTTTAGGACAAATTTTCTCCGTTATTATTTGGAGAATCTTTATCAAACTTTTTTTAAAAGATAAGACAAAGGGTTTTATTCGGAATGAGTGGAGCAAATTTTTTAAAAAGTACTTAGTTTTTTTTTTATAACCCTTGAAAGAGATGACTAACTCCAAATTTTGATCGTGTTTAATACCAATTTCCTCGAAAACTATTTGACCAAATATACAAAATTTTATTTCCCTCGGTACATTAAAGGGTTTTATTTGGAAAGAGCGGAGCACTTTTCTCATTTTCGACTTAGGAATTTCCCGAGAATTTTCCGAATGAGTGTGGTTTTTTCAAAAAAAATTCTTTAGTTTTCCTAATTTTTTTCATACTGTTATGAAAATTAAGGGATTGGTAACGTTTTCCATAAAAAATTGGATTATGTTTCTTGGAAAATATTGGAAAAATTTAACAAATCGAAAGTTCTTTTTTTGCATAATTTTCTTGAGTTATCCTATGCAAAACGGGGACAACAACCAAATTCTCGCAAATTTGGTTCAACGAGTTGAATGTAGATGGCCAGGGGCCAGAATTGATTTTTCGTAAGTGGCCTGAGTTTTTTCCAAGAATACGTCAGCTGCTTTCTATGTGCAGCAAGGGGATGTGGATTGTGGATAATTCTTTACACACGCATACTACTAGCTTGCTACACTTAAGCTATTGAATAGGAAAGCGCAATTTTTGCTTGTTTTCTCGGGTGATCTTATTTATTATTTGTTTTGCCACCACAGCAGCTTAGGTAGAAAGAACTTTTGCGGGTGCGCGCAGTGATGCGTATGCCGAATTGTAGTTCTTTCTGATTATTTCAGTGCCGGCAAGAATATAAATTTCTTTTATGCTGCGGCACATTTCTTTTCATTTTATTTTTAGATTTGATTTTCTCAGCAGTCGTCCCTGGATTATTTTCCCTTTTTCACTTTCTGGCCAACATTTTCTTATGAAAAGCAAGTGTTCTTCTGGCCTTGACATTTTTTTTGGATTTGTTTTTTAGGGTAAACGTATTATTGAGTAAATAGTAATGCCAACAAAAATTTTGTAATAAATATATTATTGCAATTTCAAACAATTTCAAGTATTATTGATTTGAATGATAGTTGGGTCGTTCCGCGCATCAAATAAAAATATGATTTGTCACACTCAACCATCATCTCTGATTTTGATGAGATTTTGTAATTTTTATCTATACATAGTTATGAAAAAATACCAAATTTTATATCTTTAGCCCTATTATTATTACAATTAGGTAACTATATTTTAGAAAAAAAGTTTAATAACAATAATTCCCAGCAATACTGTTGAAATTGACTATTTTTTATAGAAATTAAAAACCTGAACCTTCCTCAATAATTCGTCACCCTGAAATGAAAAACAAATCCAAAAAAAAATTGTCAAGCGCGGAAGAACGAACGCACTTGCTTTTTCATAAGAAAATGTTGGCCAGAATGTATAAAAGAGAAAATAAACCAGCGACGGCTGCCTGGTCAGAAAATCAAATCAGAATATAAAATGAAAAAAAAAATGTACCGCATAAAAGATATTCATTTCTTGCCGCAAAATAATCAAAAAAAAAAAAAAAATTAAAAATTTTAAGTAACCCCCGACACAAAAAAAACTCTAAAAAGTAAAAAAATAAAATTTCTCTGTCGGCCTTTTATAACTTCATTAAAAGATACATAAGAAAATTGGTCTCGTCTCCGTTGAAGACTCGTCGTGGGTGGCTTAGAACGTATAAAAGATCTTTCTCCTCAAGCTACCGTCGGATTTTTTGGAACCATCTTTTAATATCTTCTGGAGATACTTTTGCACTTGTATCTGTCACAGCCTCTGGAGCGCGTAGGGTCAATTCTGGATGACGCTTAAGAAATGACCTATACCACTTTTCTCCTGGTAAATTATCCTTAAATTGTGTCTCTCGTGGAACGGCATCCAGAAAATTCTTTACCATAGCTTTAATATCCTCTTTGCGGCAGGGAAATCCTTTTCTCTGGTTACTCATCACTCAGTCACATATGTTCCTTTCTTCTTCCTCTGATAGTATTGTTGCGGGACCAAAGGATCTTTTTTTCGTTCTATTATAAAGACGATTTTGGAGGGTCCCACGTGGAATATTATATTTTTTCGACGCTCTATTTATTAGGCTTCCTGACCTAATTTCTCCAAAGGCTTTCTGTAACATTTCCTCTGAATATGTCCTGTTATCTCGCGGCATAATTTCCTAAAATATGAAAATTTTACATACTCTTCATCTCAGCCTTTTAAATGTGCTCGTTATTGGGCAAACGAATTTCTCCGTTTTTCCCAGTAACGAGCATAGTGCGCTTTACTGGTTTTTCTTATAGTTTTTTTTACCAGTAACGAGCATTACTATAAAACCTCTATTATTAAATTTTACCTTTTCTGAGAGTGTACACTAGTTAGTTAGCACTCTGTAGAATAATATATTTCTAAAATAAATACTTACCGTACTATATATATAGTACTTATTACACAAAACAAAAAGTAACCACTCTTAACGAAACTCTTTAAAAATTGCAATTTTCACGACCTTTCACTCTTAGTGTTTCCTTTAAAATGATAACTTTGATCTACCTAAGAAGAATGCCAGCGGTCAGACATTAAAAAATTTCTTATGCCAGAAAACTACATTGCGGGATTTCCAGCGAACCCCTGTTCTTAGAATTTGTTGAATAAAGTACGAAGTGCTCGTTACAGGCACCAGTGCTCGTTACTGGTAACGTTACCCTATTAATATTTTTAAGATGAGCGTCGCCGCGTCGGGGGACCGCTAATATAACGAATCACTAGAATTCTTTGTATATATATTCTATAGAATTTTAGTGATTCGTTATACTTAGTTACTAATACTATTATATAATATATATTCTATAGAATTGCAGTGAACCATCTCGATCACGTCAGCTTTCAAACAAAAAAAAACCGCATTATGATCGGTCCATTCGTTTCAGAGCTACGATGCCACAGCCACACAAATACACAGATACACAGCCACGTCAAACTTATAACACCCCTCTTTTTGCATTCGGGGGTTAAAAAGAACATCAATTCGGCATCTGCATCACCGCAGTGCACACCCCGCAAAAGTGCCTTCCATCCCCGCGGCCTTAGGTGGCAAAAGAATAATAAAAAAAATCACCCCAGAAAACAAGCAAAATATGTGTTTGTAAAGTGTAAAACTGTAAAAGTGTAAACCGAATATCGATTCACTGCCATTGAATGAAAGCAGCTCTGTGACGTCTCTCCAAACACGCATGCGCTGATCTGCTGGAAGAACTCAACTCGCGCTGCCCGAATTTTCTTCTTTGTTTTGTCTTGTTTGCAAAGTGTCTCCACTAGTGCGGTAAATTGTCCATGCTAAGAAAACGATTTCTGCTCTGGGTAAATTTGCCTCTTATGTTGTTTGAGTTGACTGATCGTTGCGAATTTTCGTCCGCAAGTTTCGCACTCAAACGGTTTTTCTCCGGTGTGTGATCTTATGTGAACGCTAAGGTCATGTTGGGCGAAATTCTTTCCACATCCAGTTGTACGGTTTTTCCCCGGTATGCCTGCACATGTGTGTGGTTACACATTTTACATTGATGCAGTCTTTTGCCAGAATGAACTGTCATGTGCAAGTTCAAGTTGGACGATTTGATGAAGGATTTTGATGTTGAATTATTATATGATATGTCAATACGAAGCCATCCAAAACATTCATCAGGTGTTCAAAGACGCAAATAAATTCTTTTTGTACATAATCAAAATTATTTACTCCGCATTGCATTCTCTGAACCAGAGTCCTTCAGCAGGAGAATGGCACAGGCGCAGCATTTGGGTCAAAATATTTACGGAGCTGAAGAAGTTGAAATTCGCTTACAGAGCATATAATGAAGACGCAATTTTGAAGTATTTAACCGATAATTTGCAGAAGTTCTTTACAAAACGCACCAAAAGTTAGATGTTTAGATTTTTAGAACTACTACTAAAATAAAGAGGTGGCGTTTCCGCATCCGACCTTTGTAAAGCGGTAAACACAATACGACGTTCGGCTTGGCCGACTGTTGACAGTTCGAGTAAAACATAAGTGCTAGAGTAGTGCCTAACACAAAGGCAAAGTCGGCTGAGTCGGCCAAGTTCTGAGTTGGTCTACTTTCTACTGGAGCCGAACTTTTTCGACTTTTGATACTTATTTTTTGTTTGACAGTCAGCTGAAGAGTTTACGTTTGTTTGGTCCTTTTTGAACTAATAAAACAATAAAAGTTTGAAAATGTCATTTGAAGAAAATTTAATATCTCTAATCAAGGAAAAAGATATTTTCAATATCAAAAGCCGTGAATACCGGAAATTCGATAAAAAGGAAAGAGACTGGCAAAAGTTCGAAAAGTTGTATTGTGTTAGGCACAATTTCAGAAAGTTCTCGAAGTCGAAAGTTTCGAAAGTCGGCCAAGCCGAACGTCCAATTGTGTTTACCGCTTAAATCAGTTTGACAATAAATAAAACAAAAAACTTTATAAAAAAACAGATGGATATCATAAATTCTAATGCCTAATACGTCCAAAACTGTGACTATTCACATACAGATAGCATCCCGCTAATCACGCCGCGCTCGTACATTGCTCCGACGTTAGTACTTGCTAGTTTAATATAATCTTATACCATTGACAGACATGTAGTATGAATACCATTGTATTGAAACTATCATCGCAATACTACGTAGTATGAGAACTCCTGACAGACTTGAGTTCGTGGAATGCGAAGTAAACAATTTCGGATTTTGACAGCTGTCATATCTCTTAATGTTATGTACTGAAATTGTGTAGAGTTTTGCAAAAAATATTAAGCGAAAACCACTATGAAAACAAATACTTGTAAAGAACACAAAGAACCTCGAACTATGTTTAACCTTTACACTTTGATTTAAGAAAATGTTTTGCCAAAATATGTCAAATCACAATACTCTATTCTCCGCTACTTCAAGTTGGCGCTGACGCAAGTAAATTCTTCCGATTTTCTGAGCTTTTCGCAATACTACGTCGATTGATCTAGTTTCAATACTACGCTAATACCACCTAGGTCCTAGGTGAGCTGGTATGGACCTAGTATTCGGTGATAGACATGTAATATTTACGTAGTATTGCGATGAGATAGTATCAAAACCACATGTCTGTCAATGGTATTCTGTGGGTGAGAGGTGATGGCAGTTTTTTTTTTGCCGTCTTCTGGACAATTTTTAGCAGTAAACGCCTCATAAAACCCGACCTCATTCAGCCCCTTGACACTCTACATCATTTGCATCTACCGTTTTTGATTTGTGTAGTTACCTAATTTGGTTCTATTATAAATGATTAAATAATAAATGTTCAAAACGGTGATTTATTAAATTCATTTCTCAGGCTCTCAGCAAACCACATAATTAATTATTAATTACAAAGAAAGTTTGAAGGGAAAATGTTCTAAATTTGTAAATTGTTAGCAGGTTTCGTACACTTCAAGTCTCAGTATTCGTCTCTAATCTAAATAATGAATATTCAAATCGATTTATAATAAATCAATTCGGATTTAGGTCAAACAGGTAAAACTATTCTTTTTCAAATCAAAACGATCACTGCAAGAAATTCTCGCCAAATATGATCTCTGTCCTTTTCCTATTCCTTTCCGTTTCCATCCAAATTCCATTCTATTACTAATCTACTTTTACCGTTAGAGAAGTACATACTCAAAAATAATTATTCAAGCCGAGTTCGAATGGCGAAGTGCAAACATAATAGATAAACCATGTTCATAAACAATATATTTCACAGTGTCCTTTTCTAATCCAAAAGGAGACTGAGTAAGAGATAGTCATTGGTCTCTGCTCTCTTGTACCCTTTGCCTGACCTTGAGTGCTCGTCTCCAGCTCCACTCCCAGAAGAGGCCAGAATTCCCAGATGCAGTGCGATCGCCGATCAGTGAAGATTGAATTGATCAAAGAGTTCTCAAAGAGTTCTGTGCTTGGAGTTTCGTTGTACGTTCGGAATTAATTAGAAATTTGAAATTGAAGTGCGCGGACAGAATTGAAGGAAAGTGAAATTTAAGGTGAGTTTTAAAAGCAATTTTTAAGTAATGAGGATAAATTGTGTTTGCAATATGTGGAGAAATGCGAATAGTTTTTAACAGATTAATCTCCATTTACCGTGAAAGAAAAATTACAAAAAATATAGATTTCCTGTTGGTGAGTTCCTGTTCCTGATTGGCTCAATTTCCATTTCCTTGCATGCAACTAGACATAATCATAAAAAAAATGTCCGTTACAAATTTTGGTACTCCTTATCTGGAGAGTGCAGCATAAACAAAATGATGTTTGAAAAGTCTCTGCGGCAATATTGATAATTCAGCATTTTTCACCTTGAAAAAGGCACCAACGTTGTGTGTTATTATTGTTGTTCGAAACATCTTGTATTCCTAAATTGAATAAATTTAATTATTTACAATTATTTATTTATTTATTCATTCTTTTTTTATTTATTTATTCTTTTTTTAAAAACAAAGTCTTATTCCTTATAAATTAGAACAAAGGATTAATGTTTATTTAAATTGAAGTCCTGCAAATTCTGTTATAAAAATCAAAGAGGTGCAGTCGGTGAAGAAAATACAAGAAAAACATTTGCAGAAATAAAAATGTAAAACAGTGCTTTGCAACCGTTGTTTATGAAACTGCAATTTATTATCATACATAATTGGCAGACTATAATTCGCAAAAAGCCGGTGTTGTTTTGAATGCGAACCAATAATACGGAGCCACCGAGCCAGCAATATTTAAGCTGACACATTTTGCTATGTAACCTAGATCGAAATCGATCTTTTAATCATTAATGTAAAAATAAATTTTCATAGCAAACATAGAAAACATTTTACACAATTCTGTGGATGTAGTGATTTACCGAATCGGGTGGACATTTACTGTAATCCGCAGTTATATAGTGAAGCGTGAAATTTAAATACTTACCGTGTAAGGGCCCAGTCCCATAGCCACCGTTGGCCGTCAAAACGTTCGTGCCCACTTCGGGCACTCTTCGCCCTGAAAAAACTTGTTTTCTGTATGGAAAACAAAACCCGAAGACTCAAATTAAAGTTAAGGGGAACGAAAAAGAGTACGCCGTCAAGCCACCGTCAAGAGAGAATTTTTACTTCGGTTCTGACGAATGTTTTAGAGGGGAAACATTGTTTACGTTAAGTACTACGTACAGTAAAGTAATTCGAGTTTTGTTTTGAATGAAATATGTTTACTTTTTTTATAATATATTGCTTACATTCCTAGACCTAAATATAAATTAAAAATAAATGCAAATACAACTCTTTAGTGGTTCTTTAACATTAAATAAATTACGAAATAACACTAACATATAGATTATAAGTACTTAAAACCTAAATATTTAACGTTTACAAATGGAGAAATGGTCATCTAATTATATTAAATTATTATTTTTAAAGAATTGTTTTATTTTTTATTAAATAAATTTAATTTTTTAAGAGCTATATTTAGTATTAGTAGTTTATATTTATGCTGCTCTTCAATACATATTTTCAAAATCAATTATCAAAAGCCTTTCAACATTTCCGGAAAAAGTAAGTTAACGAAATCAAAATTAAATTTCTTCGATGAAATTGCTTCCCCTCATTCATTTTCGACCACTGTACATGCAGAAGAAGCGTAGCAACCATCGGAAAACAGGTTCAATATGAGGGGAATCAGACTCGTAGATGAAAGCAAAATACAGGCCGTCGTCGCCGTCGTCGTTAAGATTTGCTCAACTTTGCGCTCTCAGGAACATTTTCTTGGGCCGAAGACTACCCGAATGAGCACGAACGTTTTGACGGCCGACGGCCAACGGTGGCTATGGGACTGGGCCCTAACACTCTCCGCTCGCACACGTTAGAAAAAATGAAATTTTCGTGGTCGATTTACATCAAAGAATATCTAATAATAGTTATAGATATTCTTTGATTTACACCAACTCATGATCGTGCCCGACAGTAGATTGCCCTTTTCCAAAAGTTACTTGTTTAAATATATTTCTGCATGCCAGGATTTCTGCCTACTACTTGCCATTTAATAGTTCGGGGGGTTGCTGATCATTTTTATTATTTCTTCGAGAAGGACACTCCAGCTCTCAAGCATAATTCTACGAAGCCCATTAGCAACTATTTGCCTACTTGGATTTCCCAAGGATCAGAGGGAATCCGCATGCATTTCTGCAAACGACCGCAATAACAATTTTACATCCTAATTAAGCGATTAATAGTTCTTCGAGAAGGATATACCACCTCTCAAGACTAATTCTACAAAATCCATTACTAAACTATTTGCCTTCTTGGACTTCCCAAAGATCAGAGGGAGTCCGCATGCATTTCTGCGGACTACTGTAATAACCAATTTACCTTCTAGTTAATCAATTACTCTCTGAGAACCTTTTTCTTTGAGACGATTAACCCACGGTCACAGGAAGACGCTTGTCTTGCTTAATCATATAATATATACTGTAGTCGAGCCAGAGCGGGCTTTTCCTTGATCTGTTCGTTACAACCGTCTCTTTCACTTCGTCCTACCAAGGCCCAACCAAAATGTACATAAGAAAACATAACATAACATAATATAAGGCTGGACATATGGGCTACTAATGTATTCGCCCAAAATGTCCGTCAGCTTACGTTCGTCAAGTCGGAAATGTCAAATTTACGTTCGTCGAGTACGCAAGGTTGGGTGAGAATCCAACTCTTGCGTATGCTAACGGAATTTTGACATTTGGGCAAAAGCAATTTGTTGTGTTTACCTTACGTATCGTTACGTATTCATTTCGGGTACATTTACGTTTTGACGTAATTTTGACATACGAAAGCTTACGTTCGTTCAATTACGTACGTATTCTTATGTACAATTTGGTTGGGCCTTAAAAGTCTTAGGTAATTAAATTTTTGTTCGATTTTGCAAGAAAGAAATTTCTACATGTATTATACAGGGTGTTTAAAAAAGACACGCAAATATTTAAGGGGGTGATTTGAGATTTCTGAGTTCATTTTATGAAAAAAAGTTCATATATAAACATAGGTCCGGAAATGCATGGCTTCCTAGATACAGGGTGTTCAACTTTTTTTTTTAAAATATCGGTTTTTTAACAATATCTGAAATATCTTCTGTCCGATTTTTTTGAAATTTTACAGCATTGTTTGCAGTGATTATGAGCTCATTTCCCCTTAACTAGACTAAGGTTATTAAGTCCAGTGGCGTGCGTGGGGCACCTTTAGCAATATTATTGACAAAAAATGTGTACGCTACTGACTTTTTTCTAATTATGATTTTTTTTTTTAGATAAAGCAAGCAAAAATACAACTTTTTCGTCTCCTGAGTTTTTGACGTATCTTCCTTCGTTTTCGAGATAAAATGCAAAAACCATTTGATTGCATGTCCATTTCCCATACATACCAAACTTAAATATTTCCGAGTCGTTTTTAAACACCCTATACATAGGTAAGTAATAAGTATATATTATATACATTGTACGTCATAGAATATATAGATTGCGAAATATAATACAATATCTCAAAAACTATATTAAAGATTATTCAAAATAAAAATTCCATTATAGAATAGTTCTCTAATAATTTCACATAATATCTCTTTTAGGAAGCTGCTGTAACTAAACGCTTCCAGAAATCTGGATCCAGAAGGAAGCTGAGAAGCTTCCGGAGCAGTTTAACACAGATCTTCAAGACGAAATGAATTGGCAGTAGAAATCAAAAACAGGGTCGCGAAGGAAATTGAATCACTATGTTTCTGAATTTATACCGACGTGTTTTTGGAGACGGGCAAAAGGCTCCCGAAAGCGTCTCCAATACTGAATCCATGCCAACGACAAGTCCATATAAACAACACAACACTTATACTAGAGATATAAGGATCAACAAAAACAAAGTTTACAATGCAAATAACAAGATTAGGAGGATATTTGGCAAAAACGACGAGTACATAGAAGGAAAGTGGCAAGATCGAAAACTGATTGAATTGAAAGCATTTCAATTTACGTATCCCGCAAGCAAGAAGGCTGCTTACGTACGACGTCAAGGATCGGGCTACTTACTCATCTTTGACGACGAACTTTTCATTGCGAGGGCGGTTTTCACTGATATAGAGAATTTGGTTGAAAAAGGATTCTATATAATGAAAAATGAGCTTCTCAAAAGACTGGACGTAACTGAAATCATCAAGGATAATAGGTTGGTTGAGAGGAATTCCTGCTACGATCCTTTGTCAAGTTATTTGCATGAAATCAGCGATAATTCTGCAAGGAATTTAGACTATGCCGAGGATGTCTTCCAGCTGAGCTTACTATTTAAGCAGAACTTCCTGTATGCTGACAAGAGTATCCTGGAAGTCATATATAACAACAACTTCATTTCGTTCACATTTCGGAAAATTGCTCAAAATTTACTTCGCGCAGAGGAAAACTTAGAAACAAGAAGAAACATTTTCCACAGAATTAAACATTTCTGGGCGCGAAATGTCGCTAGAGATTTGCAGTTGGCCTACGAAAATAGTGTGAAGAATCATAAACAGAGTCTGATGGACGAGTGTTCTCTCTTCTATTCTGAGCTTGAGGACGTCGTGAGAGACCAACTGAAGAACTTGTCTAACAATGAAGCATTGTACTTGAGTAACAACGATATACGGTTGTTCTCCGACATGGACAATGAAATCAAAGGGCAGCACTTTTCAGAATTCCTCGATGATGTGATAATCAAATTTTTCCTGTACGTTAGCTACATCGGCACATTCAAAAACGGTAACTTCCTGAAATCGGTTGCTCCTTTGACCCATCCTATTTACGGCTTCCTCTTCAAGAGCTTCCGGGAGATAGTCACTGAGATCGGGAGGGAAACAAACATGACTCCGGGTGATTTCCTCATTAAAGATGGTTACGGAGAATGGCAATTGGCAGAATCTCTTGCATGGCGTCAGCCGTCTTCCCTAAACCAAAGCCTGGAGCAACAGTGCAGATTCGTGTTTCGCCTGATGGAACATTTTGAACCTGGATGTCAGAAACGCACAACACAATTCAAATATAATTTCAAAATACTGCAAGATGGTGAATGGAGGGCGCAGATGGCGCAGGAGCAGTTACTTTGGATGTATTTTTTGGATAATGCCATTGGCGGAATCGTCACAGTAGAACAACTGAAGTGGTACGAAAGTCTCATTGAGGGATGCAAGGATTTCTTGACCAAGGCAGGAGAGGAATACGAATCCTTTCGTGTTATTTCGCAAAACTGTGTCAGATTTATAGTGCAGACCAATGCTTATCTATCCGGAGACGTTGCGAAAGTAGACCAAGATATTTTAAGAAAACAGTTCGAGTACATCAACAGGGCAATTGAAATGGAGGCGTTGACCAACTTCAGGGACCTGATAGACGTCTACAACGAGTATTGGAGTAATCGAGAACGCATTAATGTACGTCTTCCGGAAAAGTTCCCCCACGGCCGATTTAAGGACGAGTTAAAGGAAATATGCCAAGAACTTCTGGACCTCCTGCTTACAGTTCTCAGCTGCGACGTTCAACCACAGGAAGTGATCAAGTATTTTCGAGTGTACAACAAATTCCTAGGAGATTTGGATGCTGTGGATTACAGATGGATAGTTAAAAAGGAGGGCGGAATATCCGACAGTGATGTCAGCATCGTTAATGAGAAAAAGAATTCGTTCGTCATAAAGGATCCAGAGACATTTTTAAAGAGCGGCAACACAATTCCGCGACATTTCGTTATTGAAATAATTCAAGAGTTGCTAAAATGTATAACTAAACTGTTCCTTGGCAAGAACTGGTTGGGAAAGGACCAAGTGAATGCTGCAGCTGATTTAATGTCATCTATAAAAAAGTCGTTGCTTTATCTTAAGGACCAGTCCAATTACGTCTCTTTCGAAATATTCAAGGAGGACAGCACAAAGCCATTCAGTTTTGCTGTAGAAAATAGTGCGTCGTACGGAGAATTTTCCAAGCGCGTTGGTATTATTGGGGAGTCATTTTGGTACATTAGAAAACAGGATGAAATCGATATAGAGAAAGCCCTAGAACTCTGTGGAGAGGAGAACTACAGTCAACAAATTGAAACCATGAGGACTTGCTACAACATCTACCTTGATAAATTCAATTATTACATATCGCAAACTTGTTCAAAAGAATTTGGAGACAAAATCGAATTTGTCATTGACGAAGTTCAAGAACAGCTGGACAAACGGAGCGTCAACACTTGGGATACAAAGTTCAAGAGAGAAGTTCTTCTAGAAGTGCTAGCAGGACTTGCTGCAGTATGGTCGATTCTAGAATCCAAGGATATTGCAGTCACAGGGAAATGTCTCAAGCCGCATTGCATTCAAATTCTGTGCATTATAAGATTGCTAAGCATTGATGAAGACCATGATGGAGTAGACAAGCATCTGGCACAGGTCTTGACAGGACAAGGGAAGTCCTTGGTGTTGGGATTACTGTCCGCATTGTTGGCACTGACTGGTCATAAAGTTCGAACTGTTTGTTATAGCAAATATTTGGCAACACGGGACCAAGAAGACTTTGCGGAGTTCTTCGATGTATTTAACTTTGGTAATAAAATTGTTTACGACACCTTCGAGGATATGGCGAATGGGCTCTTGTACTTTGACATAGATGGAAAGAGACGAGGTCTAGGAGATTTGGTTCAAACTCGCATTTTGGATCACAGTGAAAGACAATCGAGGAAATTTCATAATAACAATGTTGACAACACTATTCTACTGATTGATGAAGTCGATGTGTTTTTCTCTGACCAGTTCTATGGCAGTCATTACGGTGCATGCATAGTACTATATTTGCCAGGCCTTGAACTAATTCAGGAAAAGATATGGGAATTGGTATTGAGTGGGAATAGCAACGCCAACGCGATATACTTCAAGATTGAATCGTACATAAAAGACACAATGAAGGAAAACAATTATGATTTTAAAGAATTCAACAAATTTTTATCGAAAGGAGGACAGTTCTGGCTTTTGAAGGGAAACATAGAAGTAACTGAAAAAGAGTACAACAATGCATCGCTCTTTTGGGAACATCTCATGAAAATGATTGAAAACGCAGTTGCAGTTAATGAAGCAAGTGACACAGACCCGATAATCACTCTTTATATTATAAATGATAATGGCAAAATAGCTGTGAAGGACGCAAACGCGATCTACTGTGAGGATAAATTTCTTGAATACAATAACATATTTGTCTATTTTAGGTTGAAGAAGAGAAACTTTGATAAGAAGAATTATGGTTATTTGGTTAAACATTGTGGGCGCATTTCGTACGCAAAACTTCCTGTTGAATACCCTTTAATCTTGGGTGTAAGTGGCACGTTAACCACTCTGAATGAGTACGAAAAGAGAGCGGTGAGAGATGTCTACAAGATCAAAAAGAACTCAGTAATGCCATCCTACTTTGGACGATCGAAGTTGCGCTTCAGCACCAGTCATAATTTTGCAGTCGCTAATTCTGAAGATGAATGGCACAGTACAATATTCCACAATGCAAACTCGAAAATTGCGTCAGGGACTTCTGTTTTGGTGTTCTTCAAAAACGATTCTGATATTGAGAAGTTCAGAAAAAAATTCTGCAGTAAGTTCAATCGTTTGTATGTTCTGACTGTAAATTCAAAGGACCACGAGAAGAAGAAGTTGGTGGAAGAGGCGGGCATTCCAAAAACCATAACTTTAGCTACGAGGGAAATGGGACGCGGCGTGGACTACAAATCTAGTGTCGTAGTGGAAGCATCCGGGGGAATGCATGTCATTCAGACATTCTGTTCCCTGGACGTAAAGGAGGAGAAGCAAATAAGAGGAAGAACCGCACGCAAGGATAACGACGGATCATACGAGTTGATACTTTGCAAGAAACACTTGATACAAGAAGGGTATATTAAAGAGGATGACTGCTCACCTTCTTACGAAAAACTGCACGAAATCAGAGAAGAGAAATTGAATGTGCAGCGCTCAAATGATGGGCAAAATATTGCGAAAACTGCAAAAGATCATGACGTCACATTGAAATACCTAAAATCGTTCTTCAAATAAATGACGATGTTTTGTTTCTATAGAAAATTTTAAGTTTGACTAAAACATGAAAATTAATTCCATTTCGTCTCTGTATTAAAAATAATCTAAAAGTAATCTAATCTGCCTTAAAAAGTAATCTCCAAATATATTATTAATTTTACTTTTTTCTTATGAGAGACACCATGTTTTCAACAAACCATGTATTCTCAAATACGCAATTTCATTTAGCACTAATAGCTAGTTATTAAAACATATTTGTAATACTCGCATAAGTTTAGGTCTTAAGTTTTCAATAAAGTGAAATTTAAAAAATAATTTACTGATTAGTTTTAGTTGCGCTTGTGATTCGGTTATTAATATATTACATGAAATTCCGATACGTGCAGTGATCGGGAAGTTTGTTTGGGTAAATTTGAACAGCTAAATGTAACGGAAGTGAAACGTTACATTAGAAACCAAAATCGTAACTACGAGGAATGTTACTTCAACCTTTTATGTAACCAATAATAATGGTTCAATTTAAAGTTTCAAATGTCATCTCCAAATTTTATACTGTTCGATTTTAAAATGAACATCTTTAAACTTTGTCCTCTTCCTTCTACCGACCTGCATCCTTCTCGTAATTTCAAATGTAGGAC
This sequence comes from Leptogaster cylindrica, assembly GCA_963082835.1. Taxonomy (NCBI): domain Eukaryota; kingdom Metazoa; phylum Arthropoda; class Insecta; order Diptera; family Asilidae; genus Leptogaster; species Leptogaster cylindrica. The sequence continues at coordinate 39,816,738 of OY720105.1, forward strand.
AAAGAAACATGGAGCACACATTCCGCGTCTTCATAATAACTGGATCTCACTTTTTAAGCTTCAGATAACATGAAAATACGATTTAAAGTAGGTATATATTATATAAGTAAAGATACAAAACTGTCCGGAGCACCCGTTTTCATTGGTGTTTTAAAATATTGTTATCTAAACCTTCAACCAATTATTTTAATCAATAAGCCTCGAGCAAATATTCGAAATTTCAATATGTCGCATTTACATTTATGTTTATACAATTATTTTCCCCCGACTTCACAAAGTTCACCATTTTTTACCATCTAATTTGTATAGTTTAAATTAAAAAAAATTGTTATAATACTTCTAGTACGTAAATATTATTATTGGTTTATCCATATTAGCCCAATTATGAAATACCCTAGATTTGAAATGTCCCAGTTTTAACACAAGAAACGGTTGTTAAGAAATCGTGTAAAAAACATGCAAAACAGTTTTGCCATCGTAAAAACAGAATTTCGTTCTAAATTATTGAAAAGGCATGTAAAAAAGAAAGTTTTTGTTATCTGTAAAATTTCAAGATCGTGTAAAAACAGTTCCACTCAAATAATTAGTAATTGTAAGACGTATTTACACCAATATTTAACAAGAAAGTTAGTATTATGTTAAGATTAAGTTAACAAAATCTCCATTTTTGTACTTACAAAATTTCAAGGTTAGCTATAAGAGTTCTCGAGTTAGCATGTGGACGTACAGACAGACAGACGGACATCCATAAAATGGTTTCGATTGAGTTTCCATTCAAGATTCATTCTTTTATTTCCATTACCATTATTCCTTCGTCTTGCGAAAGTTCTCTCAAAACTAATATACCCTACATCAAGGGTATGAAAAAAATATTATAGAAAACCCATTTTTGTTTTCAAAAAATATAATCCTCCCAACTTTAATTACAAATTATGATTAATCCCGATAAAAAAGAAAACTAAAAAACAACGAAAACTACCGGACATAAATCCGAACGTGGACTTTTGCGTTAAGCGCTCGATGTTCCAAACCCCCAGATAAATTCATCTTATTGTTAGGTGCGAAGAATGTATATTAGATAACGTGATACGAAATTCAATATTTCATTACCTACTCTAAAACTAATTGAGCTAAACTCATGGAGAAAAAATATTCCATTGAGTAACATTAGAGCCTTGCATATTTAGAGTTTCATGGGTACACCTCGAACAGTTTCGGAAATAACCTATGCTTTTTGACATATTTATTCGTTTTTTAAATCTATACAATATCTCAAAACGAAAGCTGTAAAAAAATTTCAAGGGGAGAGGGGGGGGGGGGGGATTCCAAAGGTTTGTTATTAGAAATAATAAGACAAAATGAAAGAAGGAAGATCGATGGGTGAGGTTCAATTTTTAATAATAAAAAAAATGTATGAAAGATTTTTAATTGCATTGGGAAACGAGAGAATTCATTTAACTGCAGCAATTTAACCGTAAAAATGTTTTGCTAGGTATTTATTATACACAAGCAATAAAAAGATCTGTCTAAGATTATGGGTATCAGTGTTTCGAGTATCGACCGTTATATTACAGAACGCCCGAAACCTTAAGAGGCAAATTTACCTAGAGCAGAAATTGTTTTCTTAGCATGGACATTTTACCGCAGTAGTGGAGACACTTTGCGAACAAGACAAAACAAAGAAGAAAATTCGGGCTGCGCGAGTGGGTTATTCCAGCAGATCAGCAGTGATGATGCAGCGGTGATGCGGAAGTCGAATTGATGTTCTTTCTGAGTATTTCTTTTCCATTTTATATTCTGATTTGGTTTTCTGCCCAGGCAGCCGTCGCATTCTGGCCAACATTTTCTTTTGAAAAAACAAGGGCGTTCGTTTTTCCGGCCTTGACAATTTTTTTGTGGATTTGTTTTTTATTTCAGGCTGAACGAATTATTGAGGAAGGTGCGGGTTTTTCATTTGTAAAAAAATAGTCAATTTCAACAATATTGTAGGGAATTATTGTTATTAAACTTTTTTTCTAAAATATAGTTTCTTAATTGTAATAATAACACTGTGCAACAAAATTTAAAAATTTTTACGCAAATTGAGCAAACTAAACGATTCTAAGATAAAATTGGGCCGCTGAGCTCGAATTTATCATCCGTTTTGCTGTATGTCGTCAAAATTTTGAGATATTTACAGTTCAAGGTCAACTGGACTGCCTTTGAAATCGTTACCTGTAATTCATTATTTTGAACTCCAATCAAATTTATGTCTTAGGCAAAGTTGTTCGTTATTTAATTCTACATATTTTTTATCACCACACCCCCCACCCGCCCCCTACCCTTACCCATTTTTTTTGCAAATTTCTGAAAAAGACATGCCGTACAGAGTGAACCGTTAGGAAAAATAACAATGTTTTTTCGGAAGAAATATTCCTCATCTATTTTTAGGTGGGGTCTGCGAACATCAAAATTCTCTCAGACCTAACCCTAATGGCAAAACACCCCTCCAAAGTGAAGCATTCTGATTTTTTTTTCACCTCTTTAGCCGTGAGGGTTAAGCGAATGCAGTTAAACTTCATGTATGTTAGGAAAAAATGTTCCTTTTTGAAAATACGATAGGGTCTACGAACAAAAAAATACACCTACTTTGTCTTTTGTCTATATTAGTGTATTTGCAGGTTGAACTTAGTGAGTGAAAACCCAAAATTACTGAAACCGGCTTTTTTGCAAGAACCGCCATCCCTACTTTGCTTATAAGTAATTTATATATAAATATATCAAAATTTTCCATTAAATTTTATTGTATACATGCACATCAGTCTTCCTTAAACAAAGTGAAACGCGCATATGCTGGTAAATGAGTTACAGAACGCATTTGAGGAAATTGGAGTTCATATGTTCTCAAAAATACATTTCCTTCATTTGAATTTCTTCCTACAACAATTGCGAACCGAATCGGAAGAACATAGAGAGCGTTTCCATCAAGTCGCTGCTCCTAAGCTCCTTTCATACAAATTATTCATTACAAAATTTTTGTTGACATTAACTATTTATTTAGAACTGGAAAATTCACACCTTACTCAATAATACGTGCATCCTAAAAAACAAATCCAAACAAAATTTTCAAGACCAGAAAAACACTTGCTTTTTTATACGAAAATGTTGGCCAGAAAATGAAAAAGGGAAAATAATCCTGCGACGCTCAGAAAATCAAATCTAAAAATAGAATGAAAAGAAATGTGCCGCAGCATGAAAGAAATTCTTGCCGGCACTGAAATAATCAGCAAGAACTACAATTCTTATTCGGCATCGGCATCACTGCGCACATCCGCAAAAGTTGCTTCTACCTAAACTGGTTGTGTTGGCAAAAAACTAATAAATAACATCATCCCAGAAAACAAGCAAAAATTGCGCTTTCCTACACAATAGCAAGTGTAACATGCTAGTAAGATGTGTGTGTAAAAAATATCCACTACTGCATCGAAAGCAGCTGACGTATTTTCTACGAATTCTAGCAATTCTGGCCAATGGCCATCTACATTCAACTCTTTGAACCAAATTTGCGAGAATTTGGTTGTGGTCCCCGTTTTGCATAGGATGAAGACGCAATGTTGAAGTTTTTAATCGATAATTATCTGAAGTTCTTTACAAAACGCACCAAAATTTAGATGTTTAGATTTTTAGAACTACTGAACTAAAAAAAAGAGGTTGCGTTTGCGCATCCGACCTTTGTCAGATGATCCCCACCCCCAAAAACATTAAAATCGATATACTACACCCTATATCTAGCAATAAAGTTTTTAACTGATTTTTTCTGCGAGCACTTATTACTTTGATTTAAATACCCTATTATCCGGTACTTGCCCAAGTCAGATTTCGGTCGACTTTTTTTTGTGTTATGTAGAGGTATAAAAGTAATGAAATCCGTTGAGAAACCTTTTGAAACAATTTTGTTGAACCTCCACTGTTCAATGACTGGACTAGTAAGAGCAGTAATCTCAAAACAGTGTTCATAAAGTTTTGTATGGTGTGACTCGGGAAATTTGTACCCCGCAAATTGCTTGGATGTGCCGAAAATATTCCGAAATTTTTGGGATATTTATAAGCGATACACCATATTGCTTATCGTCGAGTCACACGATATGAAATACGGCGTATCGCTTTTAAATACGACGTTTTCCGTATCGTGTACCTCCGGCTTAACGCATTGGATCCACCAAAACCGCTACACAGCAACAAGGAAGCTTAATAATATCCATTGAATCCGGTGGATATTCTTTGATGTAACATGCAGAAACATGAAATTACGATATATCTACCCGTTGTTGTTTTGTGTAGTTACCTAATTTGGTTAAATAATAAATGTTCAAAACGTCCATTTATTAAATTCATTTCTCAGGCTCTCAGTAAACCACATAATTACAATGAAAGTTTGAAGGGAAAATGTTCTAAATTTGTAAATTGTTAGCAGGTTTCGTACACTTCAAGTCTCACTATTCGTCTCTAATCTAAATAATGAATATTCAAAACGATTTATAATAAATCAATTCGGATTTAGCTCAAACAGGTAAAACGATTCTTTTTCAAATCAAAACGATCACTGCAAGAAATTCTCGCCAAATATGATCTCTGTCCTTTTCCTGTTCCTTTCCGTTTCCATCCAAATTCCATTCTATTACTAATCTACTTTTACCGTTAGAGAAGTACATACTCAAAAACAATTATTCAAGCCGAGTTCGAATGGCGTAGTGATAATAGATAAACCATGTTCATAAACAATATATTTCACAGTGTCCTTTTCTAATCCAAAAGTAGACTGAGTAAAGCCCGGTCCAGACGTTCAGTTTTGAACAACGACTTGTCTGCGCAGTTTTATGACCGAATGAAATCGTTGCGATTTTTAGAGCGTCCACACGACAACAACATATCTGCGTATTTTGCTCTGTTTTGTGTGATATGCGTTCAAAGTTCATGGAAGTCTGCACAGATTCACGGATATCTATGCTCTTTAGCTCAGATATCGTTGCAACTGCGCAGACTTCAAATCGTCGAAGTTTTCCAGACCACACGCAATGATTTGTCTGCAACGATCTGATCTGCGCAGATTTCATTCACGATTCATTCGATTTCATTCGGTCATAAAACTGCGCAGACAAATCGTTGCGATTTTTAGAGCGTCCACACGGCAACGACATATCTGCGTATTTCGCTCTGTTTTGTGTGATATGTGTTCAAAGTTCATGGAAGTCCGCACAGATTCACGGATATCTATGCTCTTTAGCTCAGATATCGTTGCAACTGCGCAGACTTCAAATCGTCGCAGTTTTCCAGTCCACACGCAACGATTTGTCTGCAACGATCTGATCTGCGCAGACAAGTCGTTGTTCAAAACTGAGCGTCTGGACCGGGCTTTAGAGCTAGTCATTGGTCTCTGCTTTCTTGTACCTTTGCCGTGAACTTGAATGCGATCGTCTCCACTCTCCAGCAACACTCCCAGAGACCAGAAGAGTCCAGAATTATCAGATGCAGTGCGATCGCCGATCGGTGAAGATTGAATTGATCAAAGAGTTCTCAAAGAGTTCTGTGCTTGGAGTTTCGTTGTACGTTCGGAATTAATTAGAAATTTGAAATTGAAGTGCGCGGAAAGAATTGAAGGAAAGTGAAATTTAAGGTGAGTTTTAAAAGCAATTTTTAGGTATTGACAAATTTTGCTTGCAATATGTGGAGAAATGCGAATAGTTTGTAACAGATTAATCTCCATTTACCGTGAAAGAAAAATTGCAAGTGCGTTTTAAAATTATTGAATGGCGAAAAATTATAGATTTCCTGTTGGTGAGTTCCTGTTCCTGATTGGCTCAATTTCCATTTTGATAGGCCACGCCAATTGCAGCTAGACAAATACATACAAAAATGTCCGTTACAAAATTTTGGTACTCCTTATCTGGAGACTGCAGCATAAACAAAATGATGTTTTGAAAAGTCTCTCTGGCAATATTGATAATTCAGCATTTTTTAGATTCGGTGGCAAATAATAAAGTGAACTTGCTGCAAAAAAAGGTTCGCAGGAAGGAATTTTGGTCACTTGGAATGGTGTGTGGCTCTAATTGCGTCTCAAAATTCCCGTCTTCGGCAGCGCTCCGTGAAGTGTTCGATAAAATTATTTTGCCCTAGAGAATTAATCGATTTTACAATATAGTGCGATTATCGAATGCGATATGAACAAAAGAATTGATGAAGTGAAAAAGTACAAACTGGACAACGAAAAAATATTTCATAAATGTTGCATGAATATTTGCAAAAGTCGGCAATGGAGAGAATTTTGTTAACCTACTGTTGCATTATCTGTTCAATGTTTATTGTGACTTATCTTTATTGTTTCATTTTGCTCATTCCACATCTGCTGCAATTTTTCTCTTTTTCCAAGTAAATTCTTTTCAACTGGAAAAGTGCACCAACTTTTTGTGTTATTTTATTATTGTTGTTCGAAACATTTTGTATTACTAAGTTGAATAAATTTAATTATTTGCAAACAAAATAAATTATGTGCCTATGTTAACTCTTTTTTTAAAAACAAAATCTTATTCCTTATAAATTAGAAGAAAAGATTAATGTTTATTTGAATTGAAGCCCTGCAAGTTCTGTTATAAAAATCAAAGAGGTGCAGTCGGTGAAGAAAACACAAGAAAAACATTTGCAGAAATAAAACTGTAAAACAGTGCTTTGCAACCGTTGTTTATGAAACTGCAAATTATTATTGTACATAATTGTACAGAAGACTCGTAAATATAATTCGCAAAAAGCCGGTGTTGTTTTGAATTCGAACCAATAATAACGGAGCCAACAATATTTAAACTGACACTAAGCATTTTGTTATGTAATCTAAATCGATTTCGATCTTTTAATCATTAACGTAAAAATAAATTTTCATAGCAAATTTCTCGATACTCCACAATAAACAATAAAAACAAATAAGATGAATTTTAATACTTGAGATCACAACATTCGTTTGGTTTTTTTAAATCAATTTATGTATTTCAAGTTGCAAAATTTATCAGAGCAGGCAGACTGTGTTTATAATGAAGAAACATTTAAACAATTGAAAACATTTTACACAATTCTGTCGATGTAGTAATTTACCGAATCGGGTGGACATTTACTGTAATCCGCAGTTATATAGTGGACCGTGAAAGTTAAATATTTACCGTGTTTTTCACTTCGTTCTAAAAGTCTTAGGTAATTACAATTTTTTTCGATTTTCCATAAGGAAGAAATTTCTACATACTCGTATTATATATATATACTATACATAGGTAAGTATATATTATGTACATTGTACATAGAATATATAGATTGCGAAATATAATACAATATCTCAAAAACTATATTAAAGATTATTTAAAATAAAAACTTCTATTATAGAATAGTTCTCCAATAATTTCACATATCTCTTTTAGGAAGCTGCTGTAACTAAACGCTTCTGGAAATCTGGATCCAGAAGGAAGCTGAGAAGCTTCCGGAGCAGTTTAACAGAGATCTTCAAGACGAAAGGAATTGGCAGTAGAAATCAAAAACGGGGTCGCGAAGGAAATTGAATCACTATGTTTCTGAATTTATACCGACGTGTTTTTGGAGACGGACAAAAGGCTCCCGAAAGCGTCTCAAATACTGAATCCATGCCAACGACAAGTCCATATAAACAACACAACACTACAGATGCAAGGACCAACCAAAATAAAGTTTACGATGTAAACAACCAGATCAGGAGGATATTTGGCACAAATGACGAGTACATAGAAGGAAAGTGGAAAAATGGAAAACTTATTGAACTAAAAGCATTTCAATTTACGTATCCCGAAAGCAAGAAGGCTGCTTACGTAAGACGTCAAGGATCGGGCTACTTGCTCATCTTTGACGACGAACTTTTCATTGCGAGGGCGGTTTTCACTGATATAGAGAATGTGGTTGAAAAAGGATTCTATATAATGAAAAATGAGCTTCTCAAAAGACTGGACGTAGCTGAAATCATCAAGGATAGTAGGTTGGTTGAGAGGAATTCCTGCTACGATCCTTTGTCAATTTATTTGCATGAAATCAGCGATAATTCTGCAAGGAATTTAGACTATGCCGAGGATGTCTTCCAGCTGAGCTTACTATTTAAGCAGAACTTCCGGTATGCTGACAAGAGTATCCTGGAAGTCATATATAACAACAACTACATTTCGTTCACATTTCGGAAAATTGTTCAAAATTTACTTCGCGCAGAGGAAAACTTAGAAACAAGAAGAAACATTTTCCAAAGAATTAAACATTTCTGGGCGCGAAATGTCGCTAGAGATTTGCAGTTGGCCTACGAAAATAGTGTGAAGAATCATAAACAGAGTCTGATGGACGAGTGTTCTCTCTTCTATTCTGAGCTTGAGGACGTCGTGAGAGACCAACTGAAGAACTTGTCTAACAATGAAGCATTGTACTTGAGTAACAACGATATACGGTTGTTCTCCGACATGGACAATGAAATCAAAGGGCAGCACTTTTCAGAATTCCTCGATGATGTGATAATCAAATTTTTCCTGTACGTTAGCTACATCGGCACATTCAAAAACGGTAACTTCCTGAAATCGGTTGCTCCTTTGACCCATCCTATTTACGGCTTCCTCTTCAAGAGCTTCCGGGAGATAGTCACTGAGATCGGGAGGGAAACAAACATGACTCCGGGTGATTTCCTCATTAAAGATGATTACGGAGATTGGCAATTGGCAGAATCTTTTGCATGGCGTCAGCCGTCTTCCCTAAACCAAAGCCTGGAGCAACAGTGCAGATTCGTGTTTCGCCTGATGGAACATTTTGAGCCTGGATGTCAGAAACGCACAACACAATTCAAATATAATTTCAAAATACTGCAAGATGGTGAATGGAGGGCGCAGATGTCGCAGGAGCAGTTACTTTGGATGTATTTTTTGGATGATGCCATTGACGGAATCGTCACAGCAGAACAACTGAAGTGGTACGAAAGTTTCATTGAGGGATGCAAGGATTTCTTGACCAAGGCAGGAGAGCAATACGAATCCTTTCGTGTTATTTCGCAAAACTGTGCCAGATTTATAGTGCAAACCAGTGCTTATCTATCCGGAGACGTTGCGAAAGTGGACCAAGATATTCTAAGAAAACAGATCGAGTACATCAACAGGGCAATTGAAATGGAGGCGTTGACCAACTTCAGGGACCTGATAGACGTCTACAACGAGTATTGGAGTAATCGAGAACGCATTAATGTACGTCTTCCGGAAAAGTTCCCCCACGGCCGATTTAAGGACGAGTTAAAGGAAATAAGCCAAGCACTTCTGGACCTCCTGCTTACAGTTCTCGGCTGCGACGTTCAACCACAGGAAGTGGTCAAGTATTTTCGAGTGTACAACGAATTCGTAGGAGACTTGGATGCTGTGGATTACAGATGGATAGTTAAAAAGGAGGGCGGAATATCCGATAGTGATGTCAGCATCGTTAATGAGAAAAAGAATTCGTTCGTCATAAAGGATCCAGAGACATTTTTAAAGAGCGGCAACACAATTCCGCGACATTTCGTTATTGAAATAATTCAAGAGTTGCTAAAATGTATAACTAAACTGTTTATTGGCAAGAACTGGTCGGGAAAGGACCAAGTGAATGCTGCAGCTGATTTAATGTCATCTATAAAAAAGTCGTTGCTTTATCTTAAGGACCAGTCCAATTACGTCTCTTTCGAGATATTCAAGGAGGAGAGCACAAAGCCATTCAATTTTGCTGTAGAAAATAGTGCGTCGTACGGAGAATTTTCCAAGCGCGTTGGTATTATCGGGGAGTCTTTTTGGTACATTAGAAAACAGGATGAAATCGATATAGAGAAAGCCCTAGAACTCTATGGAGAGGAGAACTCCAGTCAACAAATTGAAACCATGAGGACTTGCTACAACATCTACCTTGATAAATTCAATTATTACATATCGCAAACTTGTTCAAAAGAATTTGGAGACAAAATCGAATTTGTCATTGACGAAGTGCAAGAACAGCTGGACAAACGGAGCGTCCACTCTTGGGATACAAAGTTCAAGAGAGAAGTTCTTCTAGAAGTGCTAGCAGGACTTGCTGCAGTATGGTCGATTCTGGAATCCAAGGATATCGCAGTCACAGGGAAATGTCTCAAGCCGCATTGCATTCAAATTCTGTGCATTATAAGATTGCTGAGCATTGATGAAGACCATGATGGAGTAGACAAGCATCTGGCACAGGTCTTGACAGGACAAGGGAAGTCCTTGGTGTTGGGATTACTGTCCGCATTGTTGGCACTGACTGGTCATAAAGTTCGAACCGTTTGTTATAGCAAATATCTGGCAACACGGGACAAAGAAGACTTTGCGGAGTTCTTCGATGTATTTAAGATTGGTAATAAAATTGTTTACGACACCTTCGAGGATATGGCAAGTGATCTTTTATACGTTGAAGTAGATGGAAAAAGACGAGATCTAAGGGATTTGGTGCAAACTCGCATTTTGGATCACAGTGAAAGACAATCGAGGAAATTTCATAATAACAATGTAGACAACACTATTCTACTGATTGATGAAGTCGATGTGTTTTTCTCTGACCAGTTCTATGGCAGTAATTTCGGTGCATGTCAAACAATATATTTGGCAGGCCTTGAACTAATTCAGGAAAAGATATGGGAATTGGTATTGAGTGGGAATAGCAACGCCAACGCGATATACTCCAAGATTGAATCGTACATAAAAGACACAATGAAGGAAAACAATTATGATTTTAAAGAATTCAACAAATTTTTATCGAAAGGAGGACAGTTCTGGCTTTTAAAGGGATACACTGATGTAATTGAAAAAGAGTACAACAATGCATCGCTCTTTTGGGAACATCTCAAGAAAATGATTGAAAACGCAGTTGCAGTTAATGAAGCAAGCGACACAGACGAGTTAATCACTGATTATATAATAAACGAAAACGGCAAAATAGCTGTGAAGAACTCAAACGCGATCTACTGCGAGTATTCAGTTCTTGAATACAATAACATATTTGTCTATTTTCGATTGAAGAAGAGAAACTTTGATAAGAAGAATTATGGGTATTTGAATGTTGATTGTGGATGCATTTCTTACGCCAAACTTCCTGTTGAATACCCTCTAATCCTGGGTGTAAGTGGCACGTTAACCACTCTGAATGAGTACGAAAAGAGAGCGGTGAGAGATGTCTACAAGATCAACAAGAACTCAGAAATGCCATCCTACTTTGGACGATCGAAGTTGCGGTTCAGCACCAGTCATAATTTTGCAGTCGCTAATTCTGAAGATGAATGGCACAGTACAATATTCCACAATGCAAACTCGAAAATTGCGTCAGGGACTTCTGTTTTGGTGTTCTTCAAAAAGGATTCTGACATTGAGAAGTTCAGAAACAAATTCTGCAGTAAGTTCAATCGTTTGTATGTTCTGACTGTAAATTCAAAGGACCACGAGAAGAAGAAGTTGGTGGAAGAGGCGGGCATTCCAAAAACCATAACTTTAGCTACGAGGGAAATGGGACGCGGCGTGGACTACAAATCTAGTGTCGCAGTGGAAGCATCCGGGGGAATGCATGTCATTCAGACATTCTGTTCCCTGGACGTAAAGGAGGAGAAGCAAATAAGAGGAAGAACCGCACGCAAGGATAACGACGGATCATACGAGTTGATACTTTGCAAGAAACATTTGATCCAAGATGGATATATTAAAGAGGATGACTCCTCACCTTCTTACGAAAAACTGCACGAAATCAGAGAAGAGAAAATGAATGTGAAGCGCTCAAATGACGAGGAAAATATTGCGAAAGCAGAAAAGAATCATGACGTCACAATGAAATACCTAAAATCGTTCTTCAAATTAATGAGAAAATTTTAAGTTTGACTAAAACATAAAAATTAATTCCATTTTGTCTCTGTATTAAAAATAATCTTAAAGTAATCTACTAATCTGTCTTAAAAAGCAATCTCCAAATATATAAATTTTAGTTTTTTCTTCTGAGGGACACTATGTTTTCAACAAACCATGTATTCTCAAATACGCAATTTCATTTAGTACTAATAGTTATTAAAATATATTTATAATACTCGCATAATTTTATTAGGTCTTAGGTTTTCAATAAAGCGACATTTAAAAAGTAATTTACTGATTGGTTTTTGTTGTGCTTGTGATTTGGTTATTAATATATTACATGAAATTTCCATAAGTGCAGTGATCGGGAAGTTTGTTTGGGTAAATTTGAACAGCTAAATGTAACGGAAGTGAAACGTTACATTAGAAACCAAAATCGTAACTACGAGGAAAGTTACTTCAACCTTTTATGTAACCAATAATAATTGTTCAATTTAAAGTTTCAAATGTCATCTCCAAATTTTATACTGTTCGATTTTAAAATGAACATCTTTAAACTTTGTCCTCTTCCTTCTACCGACCTGCATCCTTCTCGTAATTTCAAATGTAGGACAAAGAAACATGGAGCACACATTCCGCGTCTTCATAATAACTGGATCTCACTTTTTAAGCTTCAGATAACCTGGAACTACGATTTAAAGTAGGTATATATTATATAAGTAATGATACAAAACTGTCTGGAGCACCCGTTTTCATTGGTGTATTCAAATATTGTTATCTAAACCTTCAACCAATTATTTTAATCAATAAGCCTCGAGCAAATATTCGAAATTTCAATATGTCGCATTTACATTTATGTTTATAAAATTATTTTCACCATTTTTTACCATCTAATTTGTATAGTTTTGGACTACTTATATTAAAAAAAATTGTTATAATACTTCTAGTACGTAAATATTATTGATTTATGCATATTAGGCCAATTATGAAATACCCTAGATTTGAAATATCCCAGTTTTAACACAAGAAACGGTTGTTAAGAAATCGTGTAAAAAACATGCAAAACAGTTTTGTCATCGTAAAAACAGAATTTCGTTCTAAATTATTGAAAAGGCATGTAAAAAAGAAAGTTTTTGTTATCTGTAAAATTTCAAGATCGTGTAAAAACAGTTCCACTCAAATAATTAGTAATTGTATTTGCAGCAAAATTTAACAAGGAAGTTAATATGTTAATATTAAGTTAACAAAATCTCCATTTTTGTACATATAAAAATAATTCAGCCTTATATGGCAACACTAAGATGGAATTGCTTGATTTTGCTCATTTTCGAAGTATTATTATACAAAATTTTAAGGTTAGCTATAAGAGTTCTCGAGTTATCATGTGGACGAACAGACAGACAGACGGACATCCATAAAATGGTTTCGTTTGAGTTTCCATTCCAGATTCATTCTTTTATTTCCATTACCATTATTCCTTCGTCTTGCAAAAGTTCTCTCAAAACTAATATACCCTACATCTAAGGGTATGAAAAAAAGATTATAGAAAACCCGATTTTTGTTTTCAAAAACTTTAATCCTCCCAACTTTAATTACAAATTATGATTAATCCCGACAAAACAGAAAACTATTAATAAAAAACAAAAAAAACTACCGGACATAGATCCGAACGTGGACTTTTGCGTTAAGCCGGAGGTACACGATACGGAAAACGTCATATTTATAAGCGATACGCCTTATTTCATATCGTGTGACTCGACGATAAGCAATATGGTGTATCGCTTATAAATATCCCAAAAATTTCGGAATATTTTCGGCACATCCAAGCAAATTGCGGGGTACAAATTTCCCGAGTCACACCATACAAAACTTTATGTACACAATTTTGAGATTACTGCTCTTACGGACGGCGCGGCGTCGCGGTAATCTGTGAATTGCAAAATACAGGTTGCAAACTCATTTTTGCTTATCGTGTGACTCGATGTCTCAAAAGTGACATCCACAAAGATATTTCCTTATAAATATGACGTTTTCCGTATCGTGTACCTCCGGCTTTAAGCGCTCGATGTTCTAAACCCCCAGATAAATTCATCTATTGTTAGATGCGAAGAATGTATATTAGATAACGTGATACGAAATTCAATATTTCATTGCCTAGCGGCTCATCTTTATTTCCAACGGAGTTGCTGGAGTAAAAACGTTATTTTCAACCCCAGTCTATCCTATTCAATTTAACAAAAGCAAATAGCAGCATCTGTGTCAATAAAATTGTGCCAATTCCGAATTGGCTACTAAGAAAACTATAAAAATGCCTTCCTTAAATTTATTTATTTAGCTTGCAAGCTTGAAGAGTGTTTACATTTAGCAGCCGCTAACATTTGGCTTGTTCCTCTGGCACTTGTTGTTCCACGCGACCCAGGCCTTGAATCCTTGCACTCTTTTGATCGTCCTTGCGCACTTCACGCTCGAGCTGATGTTGTCAGACAAGAGACTGTTGCAGGACACTTTACAGGTGTTGGAGGACTTGATACTGCCTTTGCACCAGTATTTGTTGTTAATCTGGAACAGGCCGAAATCCTGGGTTCCGTCTGAGTTGCGCTTACCAACAGCCTTTGAGTTGAAGGAACTCTCGTGTTGGGCAATGCACACCCAATCGGAAAGTTCATTGTTGGGGACACCTAAACGTCTCAACTCCTGCACCAAGGAGCATTTGTTGAACACTTTGGCGGAAATCAATGGAGACGACCATTGCGCCAAAAACAGAACTGCTGCTAGACTTAGGATGTTTAACTTCATTTTGAACTTTGATTGAAGAACTGAAATCTTAGGGAAATTTGTTAACGTTTTATACCTCAACCGTAGCCTTGAAGCTCTTCACTTGTTTTGTATAAAGGTATATCCCCTCATGATTAATATTTTCAAATTTTTCAGGTGTTTTAAAATGATGTTTGCACAATCAATTGTGTTTCTATTAACTAATTTGGATGAATTGTTGCCAATGCTGACTGCCGGATTGTTTAACATCCGCCATCAAATGTTATCTTTAAATAATCAATTGAAGATAAGCCACCGACAATGAAAATCATTAATAGCGTTTATTACTATTAGGATAGATATTGTACTTTATTGAGAACGTTATATGGCAATTATTTTATAACATAACGCCAGTTTACGTTGTATAGGGGAGTGTTGGAGAAAACGGTATACCATTCCAGAGTTTTTTTGTATTTGAAAATGTGTTCAAGAAAAACCCACTTATGTTACACGGTTAATTACAGCATTAATTAAAGTACACTAAAAACATTTTTAAGTCTTTCTAAAAAATTTAAAAAATTTGATGTCCAACTCCAAAGGCTTCCAGATCCCGTCTTATCCGACTAAGCTCTGATAAAACGAGATAGGGATTTCTTAGTTATTTTTCTCTTTGTCAAACTATCTGAAAAACAAAGTTAACTTAAAACACCTTTAAATCTACTTTAAACTAAATTAACTTACACCGAAGCTATATTGAGCAATATATAACCAAATTTTGCAATATAGGGCTAAATTGCGGCTGCATTACAAAATGAATTTTGAATTATGGAGTTCATCCATTTTGCCGTTTGAATTTATTTGATTTTACATTTATTTAAATTTCGATAATTTATTTATGCATTTAGTACTTAGAGCATGATATTATGTAATAAGATAATATAATTAATACTATTTATGATGTTACTCTAAGATTTAAAAAACGTAATAAATCTGAGGCTGTCAATTGCAACCGTCTTCTATATTGCATTTCGATCGGTGTGAACATAGTAATAGTATTATTTACAATTTGAATTCTGGTAGAAATTCGTTGATACTTTGAAGGCATCGTGCTTTCTGTAACAATAACAAGAAAAGGAAAAACACTAAAAATCTTATCAACTGAAAATGCTGTTTTGGTAGCTGAGAAAAAGTTTCTGTTGTTCCCCGCGTGATAGCAGCACTAGTTAAGTTCCTAGGTTCGGTATCCTGTTTTATCAGACTATCCCTTTTTGTCCTTTCTTTCCATTATTACGAGATCTTTTTCAATCGAAGTATGCCATGATTTAAAATTGATCGCTTTCAAATATTCAAAATATCGTTTTATTCGTTAATATTTTTCATATATTTCTTATTATTTACATTTCTTATTATTTTACATGCGTTAAAACTATTGTAATCAAAACAAATGAGACCATGGAAAAAGAAATAATTCCTTGCCTTCCAAGCAAACAAACTTTACAAGACTTAGTTATTAAAAAATTCGTAAATAATGGTGGGTATTTAGTTTGTTTATAAACAAACATCTTTGCAAAATGAAATGATTTTAACAACGCCAATTTCTAAGTGAATCTTTCTGATGTAAAACTTCAACAATTGGAACCGGGCTGTCTTCAGGAAAATTTATTTTCTGGCAAGGAAGGTCTTGCTTATGGCTTATGGGGTCTTCCAAAGATCCTCTTCGAAATCGCCAGCAAGGATACAGAGGTTCAATACAAGGCTCTTAATAAATTGGTAGAAGTTTTATACAAACCTTCAGAGCTCAGTCGAAGTGTGGAGGAGTACAACATCGTGAAGAGGTAGCATGTGAAATTTTGCATAACGGTTTCATTCGGTTTGGGTTTGCAGACTACAAAGAGTCCTGGCAATGAATATGCCACAGACACCAGAAACACAACCTTGCATTGGAAAGATATTAAAATGTTTGCGTAAAATTAGTTTAAACAAATCTTGAGATCCGCATGATTATTTCAGGAATACTTTTCAGAAATTCTTACAAGTAGAAACGAAAGTGCTCTCCAGATAGCTAAAGATTACAGTATAATGGACACTCTCTTTTGTATTGTAACGCGTAATGATTCTTGTATCGTAGAAGACTGTGCAAAAATTTTCTACCTTTTATCATTGCACGAAATAGGTACTTCTGGATGGCAGTGGAATGTTCTGTAGATTCAATATTTAGTTATTCCAGTGGCGGATTGGTTGATTTACAACGGCTACCTTTGTCGAATAAGGATATTGCTTCAGGACGATTGTCGAACTGTCCACATCTATAAATGTCTCTGCAATTTGATACGACGCTTTCCAGAAGAAGCAATGTATTGTGGTTTCTACGAATTGTTCGTCCATAAACTGACTGTAGAAGATACTCTCCAGGCGTTAATCGTCAATTGTTTCGCTTTATTACTATCTACAAAAGAAGCTGCCGAAAGTTTTTCTAAAGCAAATGGACTGCATATTTTGTTTGAGTTGTTGAAGAGGGATTCTCTAGCCGAATATGCAGCCCTTGGTTTGTTGAACTTTACCATTAAAAGGAACGTGATATGCAGATGCCAGGAGATTTGGGACCTTCCAATTGTCCTCACTCAACATGCTCACAGTAAAACTAATTGCGCTCTTCAATTGTTCTGTTTGCAGGTATAAGAAATAAAGATAATCGGTAGGTCCTAGCTTATCCCTGTATCTTATAGGTGCTTCGACAGATAACCAGTTTGCCAAGCATCAAGAACTTTGTTAGAATGAATCTAGCGAAAAGTATCAAGAATATTGAATGCAGGAGCACTTTCGTCAAGGAAGCTAAGATGAAGCTGTTAATATTTTTAGATGAAAAGAATTACAGAGCGATATCGTCACATCCAGAAGAAAAGTTGCCAAAAGATAAAAACAAACCGGATGATGAAACAATTGATGATCTTTCAACAATGGACCGGAAGAATCGCAACCCTTTTTCAGATGAAGGAAATTCATGCAGGAAACCTCGTCCTATTGCTTACAGACTGCATTATGGAAAAACTTGTGAAGTTAAACCGGATTTGCAGACTAAGGAAAAGCCTGTATTCCCAATAAAGTATTCTACTATATAGTATGTTACATTGTTTCAAGAAGAGAAAGGAACAGGAGAACACTCAATGAAACGCAAGCACTGTACCTAACTCCTTAGTAGAACTGATTTTTGATATCTCTCAACAGGATTCTATCGGAAGAATTCACATCCATTTGAATCCTTCTCTGAAATGAACACGAATAGTTCAGATAGAAATTTTATTAGTATGTAATAATGATAATTCTACGTGTAAATTATAGGACACGAAACAATAAAACAATTCCAGTATAAAAATCACAACTGATCACGTTAGCGTCAGAAGCCCGGCGTCAATGGATTGGCTAACGTCCCCCATGGTGTTGGTGTTAATGCTGCCATCTGCAACAGCAGCCAACAGATCGTTCACCAACATCGCTTGTTCATTCAATTCCGAATCGGACTGGGACTCAGTATCTTGTTGCAGTACCTTTCTGGTTTCGCCTCGATCACCGAGCAAGTTATCCATTTGCAAACGCTCGCAGTTCTTGGGGAACTCATGGTCCTGCATGTGCTTTTTAAGGTACGCCAATGAAGACCAACTTTTATTGCAAATCTCACACTTGAACATTTTCTCTCGATTGTGGCATCGCTTATGCTGTTTGAGTTGACTGATCGTTGCGAATTTTCGTCCGCAAGTTTCGCACTCAAACGGTTTTTCTCCGGTGTGTGATCTCATGTGAACGCTAAGATCATGTCGGGCGAAATTCTTTCCACATTGGGGGCAGTTGTACGGCTTTTCCCCGGTATGCGTGCGCATGTGTGTGGTTAAAGTGGATGAGCTCGCGAACGCTCTTTCACACATTTTACATTGATTCGGTCTCTCGCCGGAATGAACTCTCATGTGCAAGTTCCAGTTGGACGACTGGATGAAGGATTTTGATGTTCAATTACTATATCGCTTCTCCGGTGGAACAACGACATAACTGCAAATTTTTGAGCTGTATAGGGGTAGTTTATATGTTTTGTCAAAACTGTTAATTTATCTAAAACTAGACTAAATTTGCCATTATAAAAATGACCGTTTATTTTTCTTAGACTATTTCTTATGTTCTAAATAACACAAACCATTAGAAAAAAATTTTAAATTTAGTTTTCTGAATAACAATTAAATTTGCACTTATGTCGTTGTTCCACCGGAGAAGCGATATGATATGTCCAAAACATTCATCAGATGTTCAAAGACGCAAATAAGTTCTTCTTGTACATAAGCAAAATTATTTCCTCCGCATTCCAATCTCTGAACCAGAGTCCTTCAGCAGGAGAATGGCGCAGCATTTGGGTCAACACATTTACGGAGCTGAAGAAGTTGAAATTCGCTTACAGAGCGTATAATGAAGACGCAATGTTGAAGTTTTTAATCGATAATTATCTGAAGTTCTTTACAAAACGCACCAAAATTTAGATGTTTAGATTTTTAGAACTACTGAACTAAAAAAAAGAGGTTGCGTTTGCGCATCCGACCTTTGTAAAGCCCGGTCCAGACGCTCAGTTTTGAACAACGACTTGTCTGCGCAGATCAGATCGTTGCAGACAAATCGTTGCGTGTGGACTGGAAAACTTCGACGATTTGAAGTCTGCGCAGTTGCAACGATATCTGAGCTAAAGAGCATAGATATCCGTGAATCTGTGCAGACTTCCATGAACTTTGAACGCATATCACACAAAACAGAGCAAAATACGTAGATATGTCGTTGCCGTGTGGACGCTCTAAAAATCGCAACGATTTCATTCGGTCATAAAAATGCGCAGACAAATCGGTGTTCAAAACTGAGCGTCTGGACCGCGCTTAAATCAGTTTGACAATACATAAAAAATACTTTTATAAAAAACAGACGGATATCATAATTCCTAATGCCTAATACGTCCAAAACTGTGACTATTCACATATAGATAGGATCCCGCTAAACACGCCGCGCTCGTACACTGCTCCGGCATCAGTACCTACTTGCTAGTATAATCTTAATTCTGTTGGTGAGACGACAGCGGGTAGGTCAGCTGTTTTTTGTTTTCTTATTTTGTCATCTTCTGAACATTTTTTAGCAGTAAACCCCTCATAAAACCCGACGTCATTCAGCCGCTTGACGCTCTACATCATTTGCAAAGCAGACTTGAGGAAAATGCCTCCAGAATGTACCCGCTCAACATTTCCCAGAAGATAAAACACTGCCGCCACCGTTACAAAACTCCTCTCCCCTTTTTGCATTTTTTATAATAGATAAAATGTAAAGGCCTTCTTTTGGATAACGCATTGGATCCACCATCCACCAAAACCGCTACACAGCAACAAGGAAGCTTAATAATATCCATTGAATCCGGTGGATATTCTTTGATGTAACATGCAGAAACATGAAATTACGATATATCTACCCGTTGTTGTTTTGTGTAGTTACCTAATTTGGTTAAATAATAAATGCTCAAAACGTCCATTTATTAAATTCATTTCTCAGGCTCTCAGCAAACTACATAATTACAATGAAAGTTTGAAGGGAAAATGTTCTAAATTTGTAAATTGTTAGCAGGTTTCGTACACTTCAAGTCTCACTATTCGTCTCTAATCTAAATTCAAAACGATTTATAATAAATCAATTCGGATTTAGGTCAAACAGGTAAAACGATTCTTTTTCAAATCAAAACGATCACTGCAAGGAATTCTCGCCAAATATGATCTCTGTCCTTTTCCTATTCCTTTCCGTTTCCATCCAAATTCCATTCTATTACTAAGCTACTTTCACCGTTAGAGAAGTTCATACTCATAAAAAATTATTCAAGCCGAGTTCGAATGGCGAAGTGCAAACATAATAAATAAACGCCATAAACCGTTCATAAGCAATATATTTCGCAGTGTCCTTTTCTAGTCCAAAAGGAGTAGGAGAATGAGATAGTCATTGGTCTCTGCTCTCTTGTACCCTTTGCCTTGAACTTGAATGCGATCGTCTCCAGCAACACTCCCAGAAGAGGCCAGAATTCCCAGATGCAGTGCGATCGCCGATCGGTGAAGATTGAATTGATCAGAGTTCTCAAAGAGTTCTGTGCTTGGAGTTTCGTTGTACGTTCGGAATTAATTGGTAATTTGAAATTGAAGTGCGCGGAAAGAATTGAAGGAAAGTGAAATTTAAGGTGAGTTTTAAAAGCAATTTTTAGGTAATGACAAATTGTGCTTGCAATATGTGGAGAAATGCAAATAGTTTTTAACAGATTAATCTCCATTTGCCGTGAAAGAAAAATTACAAGTGCGTTTTAAAATTATTGAATGGCGAAAAATTATAGATTTCCTGTTGGTGAGTTCCTGTTCCTGATTGGCTCAATTTCGATTTTGACAACGAAAAAATATTTCATAAATGTTGCATGAATATTTGCAAGAATCGGAAATGGAGAGAGTTTTGTTAACATACTGTTGCATTATCTGTTCAATGTTTATTGTGACTTATCTTTATTGTTTCATTTTGCTCATTCCACATCTGCTGCAATTTTTCCCTTTTTCCAAGTAAATTCTTTTCACCTTGAAAAGTGCACCAACGTTGTGTGTTATTATTGTTGTTCGAAACATCTTGTATTATTAAGTTGAATAAATTTAATTATTTGCAAACAAAATAAATTATGTGCCTATGTTAACTCTTTTTTTAAAAACAAAATCTTATTCCTTATAAATTAGAAGAAAAGATTAATGTTTATTTGAATTGAAGTCCTGCAAGTTCTGTTATAAAAATCAAAGAGGTGCAGTCGGTGAAGAAAATACAAGAAAAACATTTGCAGAAATAAAACTGTAAAACAGTGCTTTGCAACCGTTGTTTATGAAACTGCAAAGCACAAATTATGCTTGTACAATAATGCGGAGCCAACAATATTTAAACTGACACTAAGCATTTTTTTATGTAATCTAAATCGATTTCGATCTTTTAATCATTAACGTAAAAATAAATTTTCATAGCAAATTTCTCGGTACTCCACAATAAACAATAAAAACAAATAAGATGAATTTTAATACTTGAGATCAGAACATTAGTTTGGTTTTTTTTGGAATCAATTTATGTATTTCAAGTTGCAAAATTTATCAGAGCAGGCAGAGTGTGTTTATAATGAAGAAAGTATTTAAACAATTGAAAACATTTTACACAATTCTGTGGATGTAGTGATTTACCGAATCGGGTGGACATTTCCTGTAATCCGCAGTTATATAGTGGACCGTGAAAGTTAAATATTTACCATGTGAAAAACTTCGTTCTAAAAGTCTTAGATAATTACAATTTTTTTCGATTTTCCATAAGGAAGACATTTCTAAAAACTCGTATTACATAATATATATACTATACATAGGTAAGTATATATTATGTACATTGTACATAGAATATATAGATTGCGAAATATAATACAATATCTCAAAAACTATATTAAAGATTATTCAAAATAAAACTTCCATTATAGAATAGTTCTCCAATAATTTCACATAATATCTCTTTTAGGAAGCTGCTGTAACTAAACGCTTCCAGAAATCTGGATCCAGAAGGAAGCTGAGAAGCTTCCGGAGCAGTTTAACAGAGATCTTCAAGACGAAAGGAATTGGCAGTACAAATCAAAAACAGGGTCGCGAAGGAAATTGAAACACTATGTTTCTGAATTTATACCGACGTGTTTTTGGAGACGGACAAAAGGCTCCCGAAAGCGTCTCAAATACTGAATCCATGCCAACGACAAGTCCATATAAACAACACAACACTTATACTAAAGATACGAGTATAAGGACCAACCAAAATAAAGTTTACAATGCAAACTACAAGATCAGGAGGATATTTGGCAAAAACGACGAGTACATAGAAGGAAAGTGGCAAGATCGAAAACTGATTGAATTGAAAGCATTTCAATTTACGTATCCCGCAAGCAAGAAGGCTGCTTACGTACGACGTCAAGGATCGGGCTACTTACTCATCTTTGACGACGAACTTTTCATTGCGAGGGCGGTTTTCACTGATATAGAGAATGTGGTTGAAAAAGGATTCTATATAATGAAAAAAGAGCTTCTCAAAAGACTTGTAGTAACTGAGATCATCAAGGATAGTAGGTTGGTTGAGAGGAATTCCTGCTACGATCCTTTGTCAAGTTATTTGCATGAAATCAGCGATAATTCTGCAAGCAATTTAGACTATGCCGAGGATGTCTTCCAGCTGAGCTTACTATTTAAGCAGAACTTCCCGTATGCTGACAAGAGTATCCTGGAAGTCATATATAACAACAACTACATTTCGTTCACATTTCGGAAAATTGCTCAAAATTTACTTCGCGCAGAGGAAAACTTAGAAACAAGAAGAAACATTTTCCACAGATTTAAACATTTCTGGGCGAGAAATGTCGCTAGAGATTTGCAGTTGGCCTACGAAAATAGTGTGAAGAATCATAAACAGAGTCTGATGGACGAGTGTTCTCTCTTCTATTCTGAGCTTGAGGACGTCGTGAGAGACCAACTGAAGAACTTGTCTAACAATGAAGCATTGTACTTGAGTAACAACGATATACGGTTGTTCTCCGACATGGACAATGAAATCAAAGGGCAGCACTTTTCAGAATTCCTCGATGATGTGATAATCAAATTTTTCCTATACGTTAGCTACGTCGGCACATTCAAAAACGGTAACTTCCTGAAATCGGTTGCTCCTTTGACCCATCCTATTTACGGCTTCCTCTTCAAGAGCTTCCGGGAGATAGTCACTGAGATCGGGAGGGAAACAAACATGACTCCGGGTGATTTCCTCATTAAAGATGATTACGGAGATTGGCAATTGGCAGAATCTTTTGCATGGTGTCAGCCGTCTTCCCTAAACCAAAGCCTGGAGCAACAGTGCAGATTCGTCTTTCGCCTGATGGAACATTTTGAGCCTGGATGTGAGAAACGCACAACACAATTCAAATATAATTTCAAAATACTGCAAGATGGGGAATGGAGGGCGCAGATGTCGCAGGAGCAGTTACTTTGGATGTATATTTTGGATAATGCCATTGGCGGAATCGTCACAGCAGAACAACTGAAGTGGTACGAAAGTCTCATTGAGGGATGCAAGGATTTCTTGACCAAGGCAGGAGAGCAATACGAATCCTTTCGTGTTATTTCGCAAAACTGTGCCAGATTTATAGTGCAGACCAATGCTTATCTATCCGGAGACGTTGCGAAAGTAGACCAAGATATTTTAAGAAAACAGATCGAGTACATCAACAGGGCAATTGAAATGGAGGCGTTGACCAACTTCAGGGACCTGATAGACGTCTACAACGAGTATTGGAGTAATCGAGAGCGCATTAATGTACGTCTTCCGGAAAAGTTCCCCCACGGCCGATTTAAGGACGAGTTAAAGGAAATAAGCCAAGAACTTCTGGACCTCCTGCTTACAGTTCTCAGCTGCGACGTTCAACCACAGGAAGTGATCAAGTATTTTCGAGTGTTCAACGAATTCGTAGGAGATTTGGATGCTGTGGATTACAGATGGATAGTTAAAAAGGAGGGCGGAATATCCGACAGTGATGTCAGCATCGTTAATGAGAAAAAGAATTCGTTCGTCATAAAGGATCCAGAGACATTTTTAAAGAGCGGCAACACAATTCCGCGGCATTTCGTTATTGAAATAATTCAAGAGTTGCTAAAATGTATAACTAAACTGTTCCTTGGCAAGAACTGGTCGGGAAAGGACCAAGTGAATGCTGCAGCTGATTTAATGTCATCTATAAAAAAGTCGTTGCTTTATCTTAAGGACCAGTCCAATTACGTCTCTTTCGAGATATTCAAGGAGGACAGCACAAAGCCATTCAATTTTGCTGTAGAAAATAGTGCGTCGTACGGAGAATTTTCCAAGCGCGTTGGTATTATCGGGGAGTCTTTTTGGTACATTAGAAAACAGGATGAAATCGATATAGAGAAAGCCCTAGAACTCTATGGAGAGGAGAACTCTAGTCAACAATTTGAAACCATGAGGACTTGCTACAACATCTACCTTGATAAATTCAATTATTACATATCGCAAACTTGTTCAAAAGAATTTGGAGACAAAATCGAATTTGTCATTGACGAAGTGCAAGAACAGCTGGACAAACGGAGCGTCAACTCTTGGGATACAAAGTTCAAGAGAGAAGTTCTTCTAGAAGTGCTAGCAGGACTTGCTGCAGTATGGTCGATTCTAGAATCCAAGGATATTGCAGTCACAGGGAAATGTCTCAAACCGCATTGCATTCAAATTCTGTGCATTATAAGATTGCTGAGCATTGATGACCATGATGGAGTAGACAAGCATCTGGCACAGGTCTTGACAGGACAAGGGAAGTCCTTGGTGTTGGGATTACTGTCCGCATTGTTAGCACTGACTGGTCATAAAGTTCGAACCGTTTGTTATAGCAAATATCTGGCAACACGGGACAAAGAAGACTTTGCGGAGTTCTTCGATGTATTTAAGATTGGTAATAAAATTGTTTACGACACCTTCGAGGATATGGCAAATGGGCTCTTGTACTATGACATAGATGGAAAGAGACAAGGTCTATGGGATTTGGTTCAAACTCGCATTTTGGATCACAGTGAAAGACAATCGAGGAAATTTCATAATAACAATGTTGACAACACTATTCTACTGATTGATGAAGTCGATGTGTTTTTCTCTGACCAGTTCTATGGCAGTAATTACGGTGCATGCACATTACTATATATGCCAAACCTTGAAAAAATTCAGGAAAAGATATGGGAATTGGTATTGAGTGGGAATAGCAACGCCAACGCGTTATACTCCAAGATTGAATCGTACATAAAAGACACAATGAAAGAAAGCAATTCTGATGTTAAAGAACTCAACAAATTTTTATCGAAAGCAGGACAGTTCTGGCTTTTAAAGGGATACACTGATGTAATTGAAAAAGAGTACAACAATGCATCGCTCTTTTGGGAACATCTCAAGAAAATGATTGAAAACGCAGTTGCAGTTAATAAAGCAAGCGACACAGACCAGTTAATCACTGATTATACAATAAACGAAAACGGCAAAATAGCTCTGAAGGACTCAAACGCGATCTACTGTGAGGATAAATTTCTTGAATACAATAACATATTTGTCTATTTTAGATTGAAGAAGAGAAACTTTGATAAGAAGAATTATGGGTATTTGAATGTTGATTGTGGATGCATTTCTTACGCCAAACTTCCTGTTGAATATCCTTTAATCCTGGGTGTAAGTGGCACGTTAACCACTCTGAATGAGTACGAAAAGAGAGCGGTGAGAGATGTCTACAAGATCAAAAAGAACTCAGTAATGCCATCCTACTTTGGACGATCGAAGTTGCGGTTCAGCACCAGTCATAATTTTGCAATCGCTAATTCTGAAGATGAATGGCACAGTACAATATTCCACAATGCAAACTCGAAAATTGCGTCAGGGACTTCTGTTTTGGTGTTCTTCAAAAACGATTCTGATATTGAGAAGTTCAGAAACAAATTCTGCAGTAAGTTCAATCGTTTGTATGTTCTGACTGTAAATTCAAAGGACCACGAGAAGAAGAAGTTGGTGGAAGAGGCTGGCATTCCAAAAACCATAACTTTAGCTACGAGGGAAATGGGACGCGGCGTGGACTACAAATCTAGTGTCGCAGTGGAAGCATCCGGGGGAATGCATGTCATTCAGACATTCTGTTCCCTGGACGTAAAAGAGGAGAAGCAAATAAAAGGAAGAACCGCACGCAAGGATAACGACGGATCATATGAGTTGATACTTTGTAAGAATCACTTGATACAAGATGGGTATATTGGATACGGTCATTCTTTGCCTTCTTACGAAAAACTGCACGAAATCAGAGAAGAGAAAATGAATGTGAAGCGCTCAAATGATGGGCAAAATATTGCGAAAGCTGCAAAGAATCATGACGTCACATTGAAATACCTAAAATCGTTCTTCAAATAAATGACGATGTTTTATTTCTATAGAAAATTTTAAGTTTGACTAAAACATGAAAATTAATTCCATTTTGTCTCTGTATTAAAAATAATCTTAAAGTAATCTAATCTGTCTTAAAAAGTAATCTCCAAATATATTATTAATTTTAGTTTTTTCTTATGAGAGACACCATGTTTTCAACAAACCATGTATTCTCAAATACGCAATTTCATTTAGCACTAATAGTTATTAAAACATATTTGTAATACTCGCATAAGTTTAGGTCTTAGATTTTCAATAAAGTGAAATTTAAAAAATAATTTACTGATTAGTTTTAGTTGCGCTTGTGATTCGATTATTAATATATTACATGAAATTTCGATAAGTGCAGTGATCGGGAAGTTTGTTTGGGTAAATTTGAACAGCTAAATGTAACGGAAGTGAAACGTTGCATTAGAAACCAAAATCGTAAGTTCGTAACTACGAGGAATGTTACTTCAACCTTTTATGTAACCAATAATAATTGTTCAATTTGAAGTTTCAAATGTCATCTCCAAATTTTATACTCTTCGATTTTAAAATGAGCATCTTTAAACTTTGTCCTCTTCCTTCTCCCCACCTGCATCCTCCTCGTAATTTCAAACGTAGGACAAAGAAACATGGAGCACACATTCCGCGTCTTCATAATAACTGGATCTCACTTTTTAGGCTTCAGATAACCTGAAAATACGATTTAAAGTACGTATATATTATATATATAAGTAAGCGTTTTCATTGGTGTTTTAAAATATTGTTATCTAAACCTTCAACCAATTATTTTAATCAATAAGCCTCGAGCAAATATTCGAAATTTCAATATGTCGCATTTACATTTATGTTTATAAAATTATTTTCACCTTTTTTTACCATCTAATTTGTATAGTTTTGGACTACTTATAGTAAAAAAAATTTGTTATAATACTTCTATAGTACGTAAATATTATTGGTTTATGCATATTAGGCCAATTATGAAATACCCTAGATTTGAAATGTCCCAGTTTTAACACAACAAACGGTTGTTAAGAAATCGTGTAAAAAACATGCAAAACAGTTTTGTCATCGTAAAAACAGAATTTCGTTCTAAATTATCAAATTGAAAAGGCATGTAAAAAAGAAAGTTTTTGGTATCCGTAAAATTTCAAGATCGTGTAAAAACAGTTCCATTCAAATAATTAGTAATTGTAAGATGTATTTACAGCAAAATTTAACAAGGAAGTTAATATGTTAATATTAAGTTAACAAAATCTACATTTTTGTACATATAAAAATAATTCAGCCTTATATGGCAACACTAAGATGGAATTGCTTGATTTTGCTCATTTTCGAAGTATTATTATACAAAATTTCAAGGTTAGCTATAAGAGTTCTCGAGTTATCATGTGGACGAACAGGCAGACAGACGGACATCCATAAAATGGTTTCGTTTGAGTTTCCATTCAAGATTCATTCTTTTATTTCCATTACCATTATTCCTTCGTCTTGCAAAAGTTCTCTCAAAACTAATATACCGTACATCTAAGGGTATGAAAAAAAGATTATAGAAAACCCGGTTTTTTTTCAAAAAATATAATCCTCCCAACTTTAATTACAAATTATGATTAATCCCGACAAAACAGAAAACTAAAAAACAACGAAAACTACCGGACATAGATCCGAACGTGGACTTTTGCGTTAAGCGCTCGATGTTCTAAACCCCCAGATAAATTCATCTTATTGTTAGATGCGAAGAATGTATATTAGATAACGTGATACGAAATTCAATATTTCATTGCCTAACGGCTCATCTTTATTTCCAACGGAGTTGCTGGAGTAAAAACGTTATTTTAAACCCCAGTCTATCCTATTCAATTTAACAAAAGCAAATAGCACCATCTGTGTCAATAAAATTGTGCCAATTCCGAATTGGCTACTAAGAAAACTATAAAAATGCCTTCCTTAAATTTATTTATTTAGCTTGCAAGCTTGAGGAGTGTTTACATTTAGCAGCCGCTAACATTTGGCTTGTTCCTCTGGCACTTGTTGTTCCACGCGACCCAGGCCTTGAATCCTTGCACTCTTTTGATCGTCCTTGCGCACTTCACGCTCGAGCTGATGTTGTCAGACAAGAGACTGTTGCAGGACACTTTACAGGTGTTGGAGGACTTGATACTGCCTTTGCACCAGTATTTGTTGTTAATCTGGAACAGGCCGAAATCCTGGGTTCCGTCTGAGTTGCGCTTACCAACAGCCTTTGAGTTGAAGGAACTCTCGTGTTGGGCAATGCACACCCAATCGGAAAGTTCATTGTTGGGGACACCTAAACGTCTCAACTCCTGCACCAAGGAGCATTTGTTGAACACTTTGGCGGAAACCAATGGAGACGACCATTGCGCCAAAAACAGAACTGCTGCTAGACTTAGGATGTTTAACTTCATTTTGAACTTTGATTGAAGAACTGAAATCTTAGGGAAATTTGTTAACGTTTTATACCTCAACCGTAGCCTTGAAGCTCTTCACTTGTTTTGTATAAAGGTATATCCCCTCATGATTAATATTTTAAAATTTTTCAGGTGTTTTAAAATGATGTTTGCACAATCAATTGTTTTTCTATCAACTAATTTGGATGAATTGTTGCCAATGCTGACTGCCGGATTGTTTAACATCCGCCATCAAATGTTATCTTTAAATAATCAATTGAAGATAAGCCACCGACAATGAAAATCATTAATAGCGTTTATTACTATTAGGATAGATATTGTACTTTATTGAGAACGTTATATGGCAATTATTTTATAACATAACGCCACTTTACGTTGTATAGGGGAGAGTTGGAGAAAACGGGATACCATTCCAGATTTTTTTTTGTATTTGAAAATGTGTTCAAGAAAAACCCACTTATGTTACACGGTTAATTACAGCATTAATTAAAGTACACTAAAAACATTTTTAAGTCTTTCTAAAAAATTTAAAAAATTTGATGTCCAACTCCAAGGGCTTCCAGATCCCGTCTTATCCGACTAAGCTCTGATAAAACGAGATAGGGATTTCTTAGTTATTTTTCTCTTTGTCAAACTATCTGAAAAACAAAGTTAACTTAAAAAACCTTGAAATCTACTTTAAACTAAATTAACTTACACCGAAGCTATATTGAGCAATATATAACCAAATTTTGCAATATAGGGCTAAATTGCGGCTGCATTACAAAATGAATTTTGAATTATTGAGTTCATCCATTTTGCCGTTTGAATTTATTTGATTTTACATTTATTTAAATTTCGATAATTTATTTATGCATTTAGTACTTAGAGCATGATATTATGTAATAAGATAATATAATTAATACTATTTATGATGTTACTCTAAGATTTAAAAAACGTCATAAATCTGAGGCTGTCAATTGCAACCGTCTTCTATATTGCATTGCGATCGGTGTGAACATAGTAATAGTATTATTTGCAATTTGAATTCTGGTAGAAATTCGTTGATACTATGAAGGCATCGTGCTTTCTGTAACAATAACAAGAAAAGGAGAAACACTAAAAATCTTATCAACTGAAAATGCTGTTTCGGTAGCTGAGAACAAGTTTCTGTTGTTCCCCGCGTGATAGCAGCACTAGTTAAGTTCCTAGGTTCGGTATCCTGTTTTATCAGACTATCCCTTTTTGTCCTTTCTCTCCATTATTACGAGATCTTTTTCAATCGAAGTATGCCATGATTAAAAATTGATCGCTTTCAAATATTCAAAATATCGTTTTATTCGTTAATATTTTTCATATATTTCTTATTATTTACATTTCCTTTTATTTTACATGCGTTAAAACTATTGTAATCACAACAAATGAGACCATGGAAAAAGAAATAAATCCTTGCCTTCCAAGCAAACAAACTTTACAAGACTTAGTTATTAAAAAATTCGTAAATAATGGTGGGTATTTAGTTTGTTTATAAACAAACATCTTTCCAAAATGAAATGATTTTAACAACGCCAATTTCTAAGTGAATCTTTCTGATGTAAAACTTCAACAATTGGAACCGGGCTGTCTTCAGGAAAATTTATTTTCTGGCAAGGAAGGTCTTGCTTATGGCTTATGGGGTCTTCCAAAGATCCTCTCCGAAATCGCCAGCAAGGATACAGAGGTTCAATACAAGGCTCTTAATAAATTGGTAGAACTTTTATACAACCCTTCAGAGCTCAGTCGAAGTGTGGAGGAGTACAACATCGTGAAGAGGTAGCATGTGAAATTTTGCATAACGGTTTCATTCGGTTTGGGTTTGCAGACTACAAAGAGTCCTGGCAATGAATATGCCACAGACACCAGAAACACAACCTTGCATTGGAAAAATATTAAAATGTTTGCGTAAGATTAGTTTAAACAAATCTTGAGATCCGCATGATTATTTCAGGAATACTTTTCAGAAATTCTTACAAGTAGAAACGAGAGTGCTCTCCAGATAGTTAAAGATTACAGTATAATGGACACTCTCTTTTGTATTGTAACGTGTAATGATTCTTGTATCGTAGAAGACTGTGCAAAAATTTTCTACCTTTTATCATTGCACGAAATAGGTACTTCTGGATGGCAGTGGAATGTTCTGTAGATTCAATATTTAGTTATTCCAGTGGCGGATTGGTTGATTTACAACGGCTTCCTTTGTCGAATAAGGATATTGCTTCAGGACGATTGTCGAACTGTCCACATCTATAAATGTCTCTGCAATTTGATACGACGCTTTCCAGAAGAAGCAATGTATTGTGGTTTCTACGAATTGTTCGTCCATAAACTGACTGTAGAAGATACTCTCCAGCCGTTAATCGTCAATTGTTTCGCTTTATTACTATCTACAAAAGAAGCTGCCGAAAGTTTTTCTAAAGCAAATGGACTGCATATTTTGTTTGAGTTGTTGAAGAGGGATTCTCTAGCCGAATATGCAGCCCTTGGTTTGTTGAACTTTACCATTAAAAGAAACGTGATATGCAGATGCCAGGAGATTTGGGACCTTCCAATTGTCCTCACTCAACATGCTCACAGTAAAACTAATTGCGCTCTTCAATTGTTCTGTTTGCAGGTATAAGAAATAAAGATAATCGGTAGATCCTAGCTTATCCCTGTATGTTATAGGTGCTTCGACAGATAACCAGTTTGCCAAGCATCAAGAACTTTGTTAGAATGAATCTAGCGAAAAGTATCAAAAATATTGAATGCAGGAGCACTTTCGTCAAGGAAGCTAAGATGAAGCTGTTAATGTTTTTAGATGAAAAGAATTACAGAGCGATATCGTCACATCCAGAAGAAAAGTTACCAAAAGATAAAAACAAACCGGATGATGAAACAATTGATGATCTTTCAACAATGGACCGGAAGAATCACAATCCTTTTTCAGATGAAGGAAATTCATGCAGGAAACCTCGTCCTATTGCTTACAGACTGCATTATGGAAAAACTTGTGAAGTTAAACCGGATTTGCAGACTAAGGAAAAGCCTGTATTCCCAAGAAAGTATTCTACTATATAGTATGTTACATTGTTTCAAAAAGAGAAAGGACCACAGGAACAGGAGAACACTCAATGAAACGCAAGCACTACCTAACTCCTTAGTAGAACTGATTTGTGTAGTCTCTAAACAGCATTCTATCGGAAGAATTCACATCCATTTGAATCCTTCTCTGAAATGAACATGAATAGTTCAGATAGTAATTTTATTAGTATGCAATAATGATAATTCTACATGTAAATTAATTATAGGACACGAAACAATAAAACAATTGCAGTATAAAAATCACAACTGATCACGTTAGCGTCAGAAGCCCGGCGTCAATGGATTGGCTAACGTCGCCCATAGTGTTGGTGTTAATGCTGCCATCTGCAACAGCAGCCAACAGATCGTTCACCAACATCGCTTGTTCATTCAATTCCGAATCGGACTGGGACTCAGTATCTTGTTGCAGTACCTTTCTGGTTTCGCCTCGATCAACGAGCAAGTTATTCATTTGCAAACGCTCGCAGTCCTTGGGGAACTCATGGTCCTGCATGTGCTTTTTAAGGTACGCCAATGAAGACCAACTTTTATTGCAAATCTCACATTTGAACATTTTCTCTCGATTGTGGCATCGCTTATGCTGTTTGAGTTGACTGATCGTTGCGAATTTTCGTCCGCAAGTTTCGCACTCAAACGGTTTTTCTCCGGTGTGTGATCTCATGTGAACGCTAAGATCATGTCGGGCGAAATTCTTTCCACATTGGGGGCAGTTGTACGGTTTTTCCCCGGTATGCGTGCGCATGTGTGTGGTTAAAGTGGATGAGCTCGCGAACGCTCTTTCACACATTTTACATTGATACGGTCTCTCGCCAGAATGAACTCTCATGTGCAAGTTCAAGTTCGACGACTGGATGAAGGATTTATTACAAGCGAAACACACGTATGGTCTCTCCCCAGTGTGCACCCGGATGTGAGTTGTTAGAGTGCTTTGATGAGTGAACCTGGAATTGGTTTTATTGCTATCAAAAAACAAAGTTATAAGAATTTTTTTCTACCTTTTACCACACCGATCACAGGCGTACATTTTTTCCTCTTTGTGGGTTTTTAGATGTGAATTTAACAATCTAGAATCGACGAAGCCTTTCCCGCACTCCTTGCACACCCACGGTTTTTCCCCGGTGTGATTTCTCTTGTGCACCGACAAAGAATAAGAATCGTAGTAACTTTTATCGCAAACTGTACAAACATGCTTCCGCTCCCGCTTCTCGCCCGTGTGAAACCGGAAATGTCTTGTTAGTGATCCCATCTCAGGGAATCCTCTTCCGCACACCTCGCATTTGTAAGGTTTATCTTCGAAGTGAATGCGAACATGTCTGCGCAGTTTTAGGTTGCCTGAAAAGGAAGTTGTGAAACTAATTGTGTAACTGGCAAATAACTAGATGAACCAACTAGAGAATTCCTTTTTGCACCGTCGACAAACGAATTTCTCATTTGAATCATGAATGGATTCATGAATGTAAAGATCTCCCTCGACGCTGAAATTCATGTCGCATTCCTTGCACATGAACCCATTGGTCACGTTGCTCGATTCAGTGTCATTTCTGTGGCAGCGACAGTGAACCTCCAGGGTCTTCCTGTTTTTAAAGCTCTTCCTGCACACCTTGCAAGAGTAATTATTTTCATCATCATTATGCTTGGTCACGTGCCTCATGAACAGTTTCGGATCTAAGAATCACATTAAAATCCTCTTGTCATTGAACACAATAATTATAGATTAACTTACTTGAAAATGTTTTATCACATATCGAACATGGAAAATTTTCTCGTTTACCGCTTTTAAATTTTGCTCGTTTTACAGCTTTTTGAGGTTTAAAATTTTCTGATAAGTCATGGAATATCTCCTTTTCTGAACTGTCCTCCACGTATTCCAGACTGGAGTAATTCTGGTTGGAGTTTTCAGTCTCCATCGTATTCAGTTCTATTGTGTTGTTTTCCATGTTGTCTTCGTTTTCCACATCCGATATTTGTAGATCGTTACCAGTGTTTATTAAATCCAGTTCACTTACTACAGACCTAAATGCAAATAGGAAACATAATAAAATCACTGTTCAGAAGTCGTTCACACTTACAGTCGTTTTGTGATGCGTGTGTTTTCCATTTTTTGAAGGACCATCCCTTCACTAAATCCCTAATATAAAAATAAAAATTCACAAAACTGAAAATGTGATTTTCTCCAAACAACTTGCCTTCGAAATGAAATGTTTAAGGACCAGATCAGCTTCCTCTACTTGTTGCTTGAAATTTATGCATTTTGTGAGTTGAAGTAAGCACTCCATACAAATGGACGAAGGCAGTCCGTCATCTCTAGCCGGCTACGGAAACGGATATGTATTTCAGTGAGGTAGAGGAAAGGACACAATTTTTACCTCATTGGAACTTAGCAAAAGCATCATTGTGACAATATACTCGTCAGGTTCAAAAATTGGTGTTAAATCGTTTGACTCCCCCAAACAACATCTACAAATATTGTTCAGTATTTCCTCCAAAATTGTGTTATTCTGATCGGAATTTTTGTTGCTCGCATTCATTTGAAGAGCATCTTTACCTTGCATATCTTTCGCGTCAATGTTTATTATCACATCACTCAAGTCACTTATAATTAAATTCTTCTGCATCTCATTCATTTTTGTTTATATTTATATTATGATATTTCTATACTCCTGCTTATAATTTATATTTATTTGACAGTTGGCAAATACGTTCCACAGTTTGACATTTTGACAGTTTGGAGCTCCGTGGGTTTAATTTTGAAGTGGTGGTGAGTTTTTTAAAACATAATTATATCGATGCGACAAGTATTTTTATTTTCATGGAATAAAGAAAATATCAAAGAGTTTAATTTTTATCTCTCACTACGATTTTTATTTTTTATAATAACGGAAATTTATTGTTACACTGATTTGAATCTCTAATAAAGTTCCACAACGTGGTGAAAAGCAGTTCGGGAACAGCTGATTGTCAGATTGTTATTTTTCACGCGCGGGATAAGTTGTGATAATTTTTCAGTTTCTTCGCATATTTAAAGACTTTTTTACTTTTTTTGTGTTTATTTCGGCGTGAAATGGATTCGTTAAAAGCTCCTAAAGGGTAAGAACTATTTATGCTTCATCAAATTTATTTTCTATAAAACTTTTTGATGATTTTGGTGACATGTCAGCTTTGCCCTCAACAAATACATATTCTTAATATTAATATCGCGTTTTTAGTTTCATTTGATTGGTTATTTAAACATTACAAAATCAAAAGATTGGCTGTACTCGAATGTTTTTCAAATATATACAAAATATCTGCAAAATAATCTCTACATTGTTATGACAACTGCACTAAGTGCGAGAATCAAGTCGGCATATAAATTGTTAATATAAATGCATAAATAATTAATAATAATAATAACATCTTAAAGTTGATAGCATATGTAGACGCTTCTCCTCAATTGCACGTAGAAAGCATTCAAATGACGATTTCAGCGCACATAATTCAGAATTGGAATTTGGAATGCAAATCTGAAGAAATTAAGAATGGAGCAAAATTTTTTAGATGAAATATTACAAAGAAATATGTGCAGTTGCCAGACTACTTCGATTAGTTCCAAATAGAAGCTCAAAACAAGTGGATTTCTAGAATTAGGACTAAAAATATCTTTAGCAATATCGTGCCAAGTAAAATGATGCAAAACATTTGATTTTGATCTAGAAAAGTTTTTCTGTTTCCAATAAATTTTTTTATGTCGTTCAACTGGAATATCCAAAGTACGGCTTAAGTTTTTCAATTGCATTTAACAAAGCGATAGATGATAAAAAATACAAAATTACTTTTCGCTTAATAACTGCATCCTTTCTTCGTTTTCAGATGGTTCGACTATTCGCCGATTGGAAAGCAAATAGAAGGCACTCGCTTCATCGCTTTCAAGGTGCCGCTGAAAAAGGTAAAAGCCAGATCACTTATTGCAATTATTAAATTAAACATTCGTTGCCCTTACACACAATATAAATTGATAAAACAATTAATTTAAAAAGCCACAATTTCTTCATTTCTTCGTTCACTGCAACGAGAAATGATTCGTGTGTTCGTTTTTGTTGCGATTGTGGTCGCGATAGCAATAAAACCGAGACCATCTTGCAAAATTAAATTAACCGCGCACCGTCCAATTTATGTAAGTCGCTTTTGGCATCGGTACCTACATTTGGTCAGCCCATCGGACTCCTTTTCATCAACACTTTTGCGGTGAGATATTTCGACCCAGAGACTAAACAAAGTGCGAACGGTTCTTATCTGAACCCTTTGATCTGATTGGGTGGGTTTTTTTCAGTAAATTGAAGATGAACATGCAATGTTATATTGGTTTTCGAAAAGAAATGTCCTTCGCCAAAATATCGACAAAGTGTTTGGCTTCTCGCACTCAATCTGTAATTAAAATTTAAGCCGGCAATAAAGTGGGCGGAGATCGAACAAACAAATATTTGACTTTTAAAAATCAATAGGCAGTTTCTCAATTTGAAATTTTTGTGGGAATAAAAAACATGAATGGATTTATTGCATATTTGGGTCGGGAACGGGATGCGTTGAATTTTGGCGGCTGAACAGGTTGATTTATTTGATAATCAAAGGTTCAGTTCCTCTCGTTTGAAAGTGTTATTTCCTTTCGGGTGAAATTACAGGCCACCGTTCAATTCCTACCTGTGATAATTTTACACTCTTCAGGTTTCAATTGGCGTCTGGCTTTTTTGCAATTGTTAATTGGAATTATAGAAAATGATGTGCCTAACTTGCATTAGTCTTATTTTGGTTTATTATTTTCAATAATAAACCTTTGTAATCGAGAACGAAAAAAAAAAATTATAACCCCCCCTGAAATTTTGTCAGTTTACGTTTTGAGATATGTAGATTTCAAAAAACGAATAAAAAAAATCCGTCCGCCCGCCATCCCCCGTCCATCGTCCCCCGACCAGGCTTTTTCTCAGAAACTACTGGAGATAAATTAATTAAATTTGGTTCAAAAATGAAGTGACATCTGACAACATTCCTAACAGCTTGTTGGTCCGATCGACGTATTTTGAGGGGGCAAATTGAGGAACCAAACATTGAAAAAATCATATTTCCGAAACGGTTCAAGCTTTTTTCATAAAACTCGGAATATACAATGCTCTAACATTACTCAATAGAATACATTTTATTGCATGAATTTATCTCATTTAATTTTTGAGTAATGGAATTTTGAAATTTTTAATCTCCATGAAATATTCCATTTCTTAGTGGATTAAAAAACGTCAAATCACTTCACATGATCACTACTGCCATCTAGCCTTGACTTGAAAAATGTCAAATTTTTTAGATATAATAAACCGTTGTGTAAAATTTGCAGTGTTTTTTTTTTAGATTTCCTTAGAATTTTCGTTGGTATTCATTCTGAATTTTACAGCATTGCATTTTCCCATTGCTTCTTCCGTAACATCTCAATTTCATTGCATCTTCTTGGGCAGCTGCTTCCATTTTCAAATATCCTATTTGTTATGCAGTAGAAATATCCAATTTGTAAAAATTTGCAAAAATTAATTTCGGCAACAAGATTAATAGCAATAAATTGAAAGACGCTGTCATAAATTAATTACGCGAAGTGGATCAACCACCCAAATAGACGTTAGCATGTCTCCCGGCATCGGACTCTTCTCGATGGTGGTCAGGGATCGTTGGTGGGCACATTTAAAACGACCATCCCTCCATATCCAAAGTGTTTTTATCGAATGCCCAACATCCATGAGCACGGGGACAATGTGTGCAAGATGCATCTGCCAATCAATTTAAGTTTTTGTCAAATTAATCATTTCACAGCACCGCCAACAGCTTTTACAAGTTTAATAGGTCCCGTCATGGTGGAGAGTGTAGACCACCGTACATCGTGTGCCCCATTCCCTCGTCGTACATGAATGAATAATTCGCGAAAAAGGGCGAAAAACAAATATGGATTGGGACACAAACTTGATGGACAACCACTGGATGGATGGACTATAACTTGCACGTAAGCCCAAAATGTATTGAAAGACATGAAACTGGAAGGAGGAGGAGAATTGATGATGCCTTCCGACTGTTATTTGCTTGGTCTCGATTACGATAATGATGATGATGATGGGATTGTAAGCGACGAAGAAAAATGATGTCGATCGCTTGTAATGAACTCGTTAAAATGTGTAATTTGGCTGGAAGGGAATTTTGCATTGGCCAACAAAACCCTTTGCCACTGCGTAAAATTGCTTACTTCAATCATCGTTTCCAGCCGCCAGAAATCATGTAACGATATCCTTTTGCGCATGCTTGACATACTTTACGGAGGGAAATGAAATTATTGGAGGAGGAAAGCGGCCATTTAAAATCAATAACAAATAAACGAAACTTAATGAAATATTGGAAAGTATTTCTCCAATCTGATTTTCCCGCAAGATAGACACCAACCCATATTTTTTTTTGTAGGAATTTCGAATCTACATCAGCTCGTTGAAGGGTTTTAATTTGATTTCTTTTAACGTGTTGTTGCGCATTTCCGCGTCTCTGTTGACTGCAATCTATAAATAACCAAATCATCTTCAACTGCGATTGGATCATTGAATTGCAATTCGATAAGGACAGTTGTGGCAATAATTTACAGAGAATAACTTTTAGTGGTGGTCTCTGGAGTGGCCTAGGCGCCGAAGGCTCAATTTAAAAGTGCTAAAATTTGTTAAAGTCTTCACCAGAAATAATTCTTTAGCAATAAAGTCAATGTCCCATGGCTGTATAGATGACCAGAGCAACATCCGTACATGGATGATGATGCCCCTTTCGGACTGTGACTTTCTATTGGTCCAGCGGCAAGCATCGCAATTATCACTTCTGGGTCTGTTTATCTTTTGCCGGGTTAAATCGTATTATTATTACTCTTGACGTTTATTGTTTGTTTGTTCAATGTCGATCGATGTTATGGGAAACCAATGCGTGATCGCTCGTCTTCCATTGTATTTACAAATTACATTCGTTTTGTTGTTGCTTTGAGGAAAACAAAGTTCCTTATTGCACCAAATTGTTTAGTAATTGCAAGATATCTACGCTTAGAGTTCAATGTGAATTAATTTTCAATTAATTCATATTGGAAATTACCAAACAGAAAAAGTGTGCAGCTTGTTGAACATATTTTTGTGGCAATGGACATCAATTACGGTTCATAACTCATTCGGAAGAAATTTTTGTCAAAAATATTGACCATCACCTGGATCTGAACAATAGATACAAATAAAGGACTATGTGATCCGCCTCAAAGATCGTGCCGCCTATAATTTATGCCCATTGATATCATATGTAGAAATCAGGACAAAAAAATATATTGTGTATATAATAGAAAGGACTTTCTCTGGCTGTCCTTTGTTGACTGTTCCCCTTGACTTGCCTCGTTCCCACCTAAATTGAATGAAATTGCCGTTCAAAATTAAGGAGCCACCAAATACTGTCGGATGTTTGAAATTTCCGATTATGTGGGTCCTTGAATTTCATTAGGATGGAGGATTTATGCTATTTAACCGCAATTAGAAATTTTCAGCTGCAGAGAGCCCAAAAAATGATTTTCACTTTGTGGCTTGAAATGGAGCCGGTTGTTTTTTTTTTTGATCGGGATTATTTTGTCGTTTTATCAGACAAATTAATCTATGAATTTTTGACTTTCTCTACTAGATGCAACCTTTCGTAAATGGACCTCCCATATCCTTAAGGTTCTTTGTTTGTTTTTCGGTAAATATGATTCATGGTCAATGCGGGATTCAAGCAACATTTATAGTTTTTTTTATACAAGAGATGTGGGGTATATTAGTTTTGAGCGAACGAGTGCAACGCCAAGAAATAATAGTGACAGATAAAAGAACTATATATTCATGATTTTGAAGAGAAAAGAAACAACTTTATGGAAGTCTGTCTGTCTGTTGTCTGTCCAAACAATAATTCAGGAATGCTTGTAGCTATAGAGACTTATAATTATGTATAATAATATTTCGTTGAAATTGTAGTCAAGTTCGAAAATGAGAAGAATCGAGCAACTCCTTCTTGGTGCTGCCATATAAGGCTGAATTGTTTATATACAAAAATTGTTGATTTTGCTTACTGTATGTTTATATTGATTAAATTTCTTTCAACAAATATTATTATACCATAAATACGTATTAAGTACAATATTAATCATTTGCATGGAAATTCTTTGTCGCGGTCTTTTTGGTTTATTATTCTCTGAATAATACACCCTTGTAATCGGTTCGGAAAAATTTTTTATAACACCCCCTAAAATTTTTTTCTTTTACGTTTCAAGATGCGTAGAGTCCAAAACTGCACTGTCTGTCCGCCGTCCGCCGTGTCAGCGATATCTACCTTAAATAATGGTCGAAAAAAATCGTTCTTTCGCATATAGACTACATTTGGACCCTAGTTGTGTCTCGAAGCTTGGCAGCTTGATCGGAATACACCCTGGGGTTTTAGGGGTGAAAAAGTGGGGTAAAATTACCCATTTTTAAAGTTTTTGTGAACTTGGGCATGTGGGGTATCGTTTTTTATGTTTTTTAGGATGAGGATATCGAATATGAAGTTGATTTTGATGAAAGAGTGAAAAATTAAAAATTTTTCTTTTTAAAAATGAAAATTATTTTTTTTAAAAAGAAATTTTTTTTCTTAAAAAATAAAATAAATGCTGCTTGGGAGGATTACCAATGTTATTGTATTCAGTCAGTAATAATAAACCCATGTGTAAAGACATTGCAGCGTTTTTTACACTATATTGAAATTTTACAGATAGGTACCAAAAACTTTCCTTTTTTATTTATATACTCGTATATGCCTTTTGAATAATTTAAAACAAATTTCTCTTTTAATAATGGGGAAACGGTTTTTGCAAGATTTTTTATACGATTTCTTAACAAACATTTCTTTAAATTGCTAACAAGCTCACTTGGTGACAATCCTGCTAATGAATGTAACGGAATTTAAGTGTCATAATCTATATATATATATGTGTGTTGCCAGATGTAGATATATTTATATTAAACTTAAACTAAAGGTGCAAGTTTAGAAGTAATTTCTATAATTTCCCTAGAAATTACAGTTATGAAACACTGATAGTTATTTCTGGTCACCCTGTATGTGTTTTTTTTTTATCTGAGATGGAGATTAAAAAATAGAGAAAATAAGCAGAAATTTTTGTGAACTTAAAAAAGAGTAACTAAATAACTGAAAAAGTATCCAACATCATTAAATGACACCCACACAAAATTTCCACTTCTGTTGTCCTTAAATTTGTGAAAATAATTTATTTCGTTTACTTTGAAGTAACTCTTTAATTAAGTACACGACTTTAAGATTTTATCGAAGCTATATTTCTTGACAAATTGAGCAGAGTCAATGAATTCACGCGGGGAAAGGTGTGAGAAAATCACGCACAAAAGACGTCTGGATCCACTTAAATTTAATTGAATACCCAACGATAGTTAATCAGACGCACACTTCCTCATGTCAAATGCAAAAATCGTGCGATTCAAACAAAATAAAAAAAAGTAATACTCCAGAGACCTTTTAGGGTTCGCATTCCTTTCACTGTTCTCGACTTATTCAAGGAGAATTTCAATGAAATCTTTTCGCAGTCTGCAAGGAGAAAGTAGTAAAAGGTAAGAATGGCGCCGATTAAATCACAATTCCCGAGGACAATGACGATTCCGCCTCCACAAAATTTCAATGCGATTTTTTTTACAAAAAAATAAAAGTAGAAAAAATAAAAGCAAAATATTTTGTGTGTACGTTTTTGTAAGAAAATTTTTTCACAAAAGTCTATATATACAGAACACTTCCGCCAAAATGTGGTGTTCATAAATCAAAAGGATTCACTGCAGGATACCTTTTTGTTGTCAAATGATTCCATGATGGGAATCAAGGCAAACATCCCCAGCCGAGAAATTCAACTCAGCGAAATGGTATTCTTATGGACATTGGACAATAACAATTAGGAATGTAGACACAGCCACAGGATTTGAATTCGATCTCAGACAATTCAAAAATTCTAAAGAAGAATTTTGTGGGTGAACTGATCAAAAGGAGTGCAGCTAAGAAAGGAGATGGAAAGGCATAATGCAAGGAGGCGCGACAGAATCTCGTGGGGATACATATTTTTTTTTGGTTGGCCACAAGATGATTGTACGATAATTGTTGTCAAAAAAAGGATTGTTCTCTGTGTTCAGCTGCTCATGGAGTGTGGTTTTCGCGTAATCTACGTTGAACGCAATCCGATGGTGGACTTTTTATTTATTGGAATTTGTGGTAAGGTTCAAAATGCAGTCTCACAAATATCGTTTATGATTTACATTTCCTCGGATGATAAATTATTGTTGTTAGTCGTTCTGTTTGTGATTTCTTCAATATCTCGGGTTCACATGTTGTTCACACTCCTTCTTACATGGCGTTATAAATTACAACCGAAGTTCGGACCTCCATCGTTGAAATATTATTTGTTTTTTATAACAAAAATTCTATTTTTTATTTACAGGGTGGCCAGAAATAGCTTTTACAGTTTATTTAACTGAATTTTTTGCGAAATTCAAGATATTACTTTCTACCGTACATTTTTAGTTTAATATAAAATTGCACCTGGCAACACGCTCATATGAATTATTTTGACATTTAAATTCCGTTACATGCATTAGCAAGATGGATACAAAGGCGCGAGCTTGTTATTAATTTGTTTTTAAAAAGATAGCTTGGAGTAAAAAATTCCTCAGACTACCAAATTGAAACCGTTTTGCAAAACCATTTACTTAACTGCCATTCTGCATGTTTGTATGGAAACGATTATTGATTATTACTGTTTTCAACAACAGGATTCAGCACCACCACATGAGTCAAAACGCTGTCAAAAGTGGTGTCAAGCAAATTTAACGGATTTTATCTCGGCTAAGGAATGGCCCGCAGCATCGCTATATGTTGAGTAAAATTGGCACTAAAAAAAGGTGTATTAATGGCTCGATTCAAGCCGCGTTGGCTAAAAATTTGGGATGAAATGGAATAAGGCGTGATACGTGCGGCTTGCGAATCGTTTTTTAAACGTTTACGTGTTACATTTAAAAACAGAAAGGCGAGCGATTTGAGCTCACTTAGTAGTTCCAAAATTTTTATGTTTTTCATTTAAAAATAAAACATGCACAGAATTCCAGCCGTTATTTTGGCTTTTATTGCAATATACTTTACTGAAAGTCATTTCTGGCCACCCTGTAAAAATTTCAACCGAAGTTCGGACCTCCATCGTT
Source organism: Leptogaster cylindrica (assembly GCA_963082835.1). Classification (NCBI taxonomy): domain Eukaryota; kingdom Metazoa; phylum Arthropoda; class Insecta; order Diptera; family Asilidae; genus Leptogaster; species Leptogaster cylindrica. Next base: position 39,860,229 of record OY720105.1, read on the forward strand.
GAAACATGACTTGTTTTTTTATAACAAATATGCAATATTTTACTACATTCATAAATGTTTATTGTAATAAGTTGAACAAATCTAGTGAAATATTTTCAAACTGAAGCAATATTGAGGTCGCAAAAATAATTTGCTATAACGTTTTATTTTGGCGCCAACTGAACGCCCACGTGAACAATTGCTCCTTTACCGTTCACATATTCATTCCGCGGCACTTACCTGACAATCTTCGGCCATAAACTATCCAGCTCCATGAATTTATCTTGAGCTACTAACCAGATTAGGCTCCAATTTGCAGCTAATGCATGTACACCGTCCGCTAAGGCGGCCAATGTTTGTCCGTTCACTTGTTTCCTTGTTAGTGGTTCTAATCCGGGGAAGAACCGTCACAAGATTTTCATGGTCTCAATAAAATCTAGCAATAGTTTATTTATTTCTTTAACAGTATAATTGGTTAAGCTCGGTTTTCCTCTCAAAGTTGATTTGAGATTGTAGTTTTCAGGTATTTTCAATTAATTTTAAAATAATTGTAAGCAACAAAAATCTTTTGAAATTGTTTTTTGCGAAAATACCGACAATGTGATAAATGCCGGACAATTTGAAACGAGGACAAAACCAACACCCACATGATCGTGGAAACGTGAGAACAGTTCTTTGCCGCAAGTTTTTCTGCTGGGAGGATCACTTTTCGTTGAATGTGTATGTGTGTGGGTGGTTGGCACATGTTTAGTTGAGATTTACGTTTTTCTCACCAGATTTTCATGCTTCTGTTGTTCAAGTTGTCGCGGAAACACAATGGTACGGCACTTGGTGAATAATGAACTACTTTTATGGAGGACTTCAGTAGTTCCTTGTTCGTTTTCACTCAGACCTTTGTTGCTGATTTGCGCGAAAATTATCACTTGACAACAGAAATTTTTTTGGTATTGCGAAGGAAGATGTATCCGCAAATGAAGGCGGAAGAATCACGGGTAATTTATTCAGGAAGTGCAGATGGATGGGGTGGAAAATGGCGAATGTTAGCGCCAAGTGGTTTTTAAAGAAGTGTATTTTTTATTCACCTTTAAAGATGTTCTTCATACAAAGCGCTGATCCAGCTGTCTATCTGGACCATTATATAGAGTATGGGAAATTTCATAAAATTCCCACCGTTGAGAATGTGGCAACTTCAGAGGAAATTTATTAAACTGCAATTTCAGTGAATTTTTTTTGACAAAGTTCCTTTTTCAAGCTGGAAAACATTATTTGTCTCAAAAGCTATAGTGCAAATTATAATAATTATTCTTTTCCAAGATATATTTTATCAGTCGTTTCTTCAAAAGGGTAAAAGAAGTAATTTCATTGGGATTCTATTTTTATAAAACATTCAACATTATATTATTTGACACTTCATATAGTCTCACATTTGAAAGCACTGAACTTGAACAGTTTGATATTTCGTAACTTTCCGCTGCCGCATTAAAAAAAAACAGTTGATTTAAAAAACACACCTTAAATTAGGTTTACTTCTTAATTCCATAAATATTCTTAACTATTATTACACGTAAAACTGAATTTTTTTTTGTAAAGATAAATAGGTAGGTACCTAATATTTGTTTATCTAATTCCGAACATGTTCCAAATCTAATAATTTAAAAAACATCCCGAATATCGGGTTACAATGTAAACATGACACTGTGAAATTTACACATTTAAAGGTAAACAAGAAGAAAACGTTAAGCACGAAAATATTATTACAAACGAATCCGAGATTCATGCTTCATTTGCACAACCCACCCACAACTTCTGAAGGTGGCAATTATTTATCAAATATATTTTTAGTAAACAAAATGTGATAAGGAAAGAAGATCAAATATTTACATTTTAATATAACTTGTTTCAAAAATAACACGATTACTTCGAGTAGTTGTTCAATGGTTTATTTTTGCAGATCGTGTCAGTTAAGTTATGCGGAATTAATAAATAATTTTACGGTTTTTTTTTATTTAAAGAATAATTAGTTATTGGGAATAGTTCAGGAAGAAAAGTTATAATCATGGATGATTTTATTTAAATTTATAATTGTTTGTTAGTTATAAAAATAGCCATTGACCTTGTCCACCTATAATGATGGAAAATCTGCGCGAAAATGTCTAAAGAAAATTATGTTTTAATTGAAATGTAATTACTGTATGTATTTAAATACAAGTAATAACTCGAACATGTTAGAATCTTGACTTTGCCACCAAGGACCCAAATATGTGCTACATGCATGCGTAAAGGAGCACTTAAATCTCATTACCAGCCATCAACAAAACAAAAAGGAACTCTCCCGTCCACTTCTCTGGCATTTAATTGCAGCAATTACATCTAACGTTAAACACCACTGTGCCAGTGTGTAACCCTTGCAATTCGACGAAAAGCCACAGTTAAGACATGAATTAAAAAAAAAAAAAAACAATCACAAAAGGTTGCTGGAACTTAAGACGTTACAAATGCACCACCACGGTTACCTGAATTTCAAGGAAGTCGTTCTAGAACGTTAGAAGATGCCGATGACCGAAGTGATCGCGCCATTTGCCTAAACTCACTTCCAGGCGACATCTTTGTTGTTAATTAAACGCCATGCAGCGAAATCTAGAAAGGCTAGAAAGTCACCGACACGGACCGACCACTTGATACCTAACAGCATCCGATAGCAACACACACCTGAGCCAACTCTCCCCGATGGCATCGGGTGAAAATGTTGCCATCGATTTTGAAGTGATTTTGTCAAGCAATTTGACGTTAATTCTGTTATTTTACGATGCAGTGGAAGAACAACTGACAGGAATTGCATTTCGTTGTGACTTTATTAGTTGCAACGATGGCGAAAAATAGCCTCCGGCCTTTTTGTGTTGGTAAGACCGTGGAGACCTCATTTTACGAACTGCCCCAACAACACCACAGTTAACGGTTTTTTTTGTTTTTGAGCATCTGTTTACATTTGTAATGATTACTTTTGTGTGGAAAAATTGTTAGTCAAAAAGAGTTTTTGAAATTGTAAATTTTGTATAGTTGAATTAGGGGAAGTGTGGGTCGGAGAATTGCACAATAATTATTACCGATGGAAGTTGTTCGCCTCCTTTTTTGTCTACAGCAATATGGACACTAAATTTAATGTTAATATGACGGAAAGTGATGCCGAGGACAAGTATGGTTCAAATAGAAATTTTTATTATCACAAATTAGACCCCAAACGTGTTCATTTTATGCTCGCTTTCAAGAAACTGTAGGCGTTTGTTTGGATTTTCAATTCAGGACGTTGCAAATTATTTAAAGTTCATTTATTGCTTTCACCCCACACTCAAATGACAGTAATTACTGTATCAAATATTTTGATTTAATGTTCTGCTGTTTCTAGAATTCATTTTTCATCACAGAACAATTTGTTATTCTGTACTGAATTATATAATCAAAATGTCCAAAAAAAACGTAATGTTTTGATATGAATTTAAATTAAAGTAAATCTCAAACATTAACCGCAAATCGCTTGTAAAAATCACATAAAAGAAAACATAGACAAAATGTTGTCTGGCCGTGATCATAAATTTCTTCCATTCGATATCAAAATTGATTTGAAAATCGGCAAAATATCTGTCTCCGGGGAATTCCCATTCGTCGTCGTCTGGGAATGGATCTAGACAAATTTTCGCAATAATAAAAAAACAAACTCAACTAGCCGCTATAAATCAGTTAACTGCAGTCAGTAAAAGTCATTTGAGATTAGAGGAAAAGCGAATTATCCAAAGGAAATGGAAACTTTTCCAGACAGTCATCCGATTGAGTCGTGCACGGCAACAGCTCAAATGTTGTTGACATGTCGAGGGACTTTTTCCAAGGATATGTGAAGCCAATTTAAATTCTGCTCCTGATGAATACGATACAAGTGCGAATAATCTAATGGGATTATCGGAGAGCGAATAAAATGCAATCTAGAAATTTTTTCAACCTCTTTCTTTTCGTTCGGTTCGGTATTTATCTTTATAGTTGCATTTATTTTTTTAATTGTGTAATTCTATATGCTGGGAAGTTGCAAGAAAAATATCATGCCTACTAATAAATAAAGAAAATATATTACCTACTAATAAGTTTAGATTTTTGTTCCTTAATCACGCCTAACCCTTGGTTCGATATTTTTCGCTTTTTGTTCATACAAATTCCAACATAAATGTAGGCTTCCTTTTTTTTCAAAATGGCGGACGAAAATAATTTTAAATTTTAAGGATTTCCATCAAAATGTCAAACGTTCAAACGTGTAGACTGTAGGTTTTGTCCGATAATTTTTTGGAAAATAGGATCATGCGTAAATTAGACCAAATTTCGAATGGAATGTGCAAAATCAATCACACATTTGAATGTTACCAATATTTATAAATTCAAGATTCTAATATTTTTCAAATTCAAGGTTTCATGAGATTAGTACAAAATGAATTTTAAGGATACTAATTTCGAATCTACCATCCAATTTTGTAAATTTAAAATGGCGGATCCAATATGGCGATCAGAATTTTCAAATTTAGTAGATTATATCATAATTAAAATTAGTGCAAAACATATATTGAAGCTACTGATTTCAAATGAAATATCTAAAATTGACATCTCACGATAGATGATCCAAAAATTTGAGAAATGCTTAATTCATAACTATTTATGATAAGCCGGATAAAACCATGTAACTCAGTTAGTTTTATGATAAGCTAAGACTGTAAATCATAATTTATTAATTTATTTGAAATTTATCTTTTCAGCAGTTCACAGAAGTAGAAGACTCCGAAATTTGTTTCACTGTCAGCAACATTCTAAAGAAGATCCCAAACTTAGGTTTAGTGATCGATTTGACAAACACTGACAAATACTACAATCCCAAAGTATGTTTTTTCTGCCCCTATAAAGCTTTCATTTTTACAATATTATTTCGTTAAGGATTTCGGAGTGAAACACATCAAAATTTTAGTGCCCGGCCATACTCTACCGACGAACAACCTGCGTCTGCGGTAAGTAATAAACGCCAAATAATTCTCCTTAAAGAATATAAATTTCCCAAAAAATTAGTTCTGATTCGATATGGTCCATTACAATTTCATAAAACCTCAACATACGTTCTTTTTTTCGTATATCATTGCCAGGCCAATAAAAATGATTAATTATCCGTTAATGGCAATATGTTGTTGCTTGATTTTTCAGCGTATATTGCAATTCCTTTGAGGTATAGTTGCCGTCGAATTATTTTTATAATCCCAAACGAATCGGTAAATCACGTGTGAAAGCGATTAACCCCTCAGATAGCATCGATCACCATAATATTGACCAAATGCACAGTGGATCGAGGATCGTCGTTCGAAAACGATAAAATAACTCGAAAGTCGATCGATTTCTTCGAATTTGCATATACCTGAAAATTGTTCGATCATATCGAAGACTATCAATTGAGAAACAAGAACGATCATGTTTTACTTAGGTTTTATCGCAACTGATCGTATCCTAACTTTTGTATGTTTTAATATAAAAAACAAAAATGATTTTGTTTTGAATTTATGCAGTCCGAGAATTTCAGAAAATCCGTGTTTGCTTGATGCTTTATTTATTCATGTTACATTGTTATACATGTATGTTTGTTGCTAAATGCAAGTGATTGTGTGTGTTGCAAAAATTATGTGAACTGATGACGGCTGAAAAAAGAGATCCTTTGTGTGAAAATGTGGTTTGAAAATATTTTGAGGTTATGATTTTTTTTGAATTCTGATATGCTGATTTCAATGCATGCAAATTTTACAGTATGTATGCTCAATTTGCTTTTATTTAATATATTCAAAATTAATTTAATTTCAGATTTAATGATGCAGTGAAAAACTTTATGATTGAAAATGAAAAAAATGGCAAGTAAAGAATTTTTGTTTATTTATTTTTGAGAAAATGTGATCACTTTATGTTTTGGATGTGAAAGTTGGAAAACACCAGGAACAAAATGCTCAAAAATTTGTTATTAACAAAAGGTCTATTCAAAGATTTCGAACTACTAGATCAGTTTAGAATGCCTTTCTTATTTTATGTACAATAATCTTGTTGTATCCATCTCAAACGTGAGACGCTTCTTCATACTTTATAAAAAACAACAACAATTTAAATTCAAAAGTAAAATTCTCGCCACGATCAAAGACTGAGTGATCAAGTGCTTGACATGGTGCATAAATACAAAGTAAAATCACATCGGAAAAGTATTTAAACGCCACATGCACCTCTGCACAATTTTCTAGTCTGCAAAAGCACGGCCAGATAAAAGAGTTTTGAACCATTTATTTGGTAGGTTGAGAGAATCATAGTGAATGTTTGCTTCCACCGAAATACCTTTATGATGTCTGGTAAGGCAAGTTGCAGACTGATCGTGATCCTCTTGAAGAACAGGAAAAACTGTTTTGCAATTTCAAAAGCAACAACAGCAAAAAGACAAAAATTCTCGAGATGCATGATTGGAGATTGTTAGAGGCCTGTTGTCTTCCACCAGATACAACCATGGATAGAGCGTGGGCTTCTTTGCTGTTGTGGATCCACAAAAAACATTTAACTCTTTGGTATAGTACTAAAGATCCCAATCCATGATCCATTCCAGTTCAAAAGACACGCACGCGTCTTCGATTTGCATCCGCTTTGAAGTATTGAAACTAAAGTCATCTGCGATGATGTACAAATTGAAATTACAGATCAATAAATTTCATTAAGATAATTTACGGAATAAATGAACAAAATCGGCAGTCTTGCAACTTGTTGTTGTAATGATATAGATCCTGACTAGCTTAAGATTTTGAGATCTGGTCGGCATTCAAGAGACCTTATAGCAAGATGTTTACATGAATGATTTGTCGGTTTTATCGCAATGTTTTGTGATTTATTGACTTATGGCTTTTTAATAATTCCAGACAAATTGATCGGGGTACACTGTACTCATGGTGTCAACAGAACTGGCTTCTTCATATGCAATCAAATGATCAGTGTTCTTGGTATTGAAGCTTCGGAGGCAATGAAACGTAAGTATTAAGGCCTAACTATAAGGTGCACACCACTCCAAACGGAAGCTTATGCACCCTTGCAGCTTGCGAACTATAATGGGGATAGTCGCCTGTTTCGTCAAGATTGGTTTCCATATGTTTGCATACGCAAGGTACGATTCGTATAGTACCTATCTTGCATTTGCCAAATGACTGTTGTCAAAAATGGACGAGGAGGTGAAATTGTTTGAAACATTAATTTATTTTATTGAAGAGTTCTTCGTGCCTTTCTAACAAGAAATGTGCTTCTTATCATAACGAAAATTGAAAAGAAAAGGCATGGAGTGAAATTAAAAATATTACACTGAATATCTGACAGCTGTCAAATATGTATAGGCTTCCGTTTGTCGTGTTTTAACAGGTTTTCGTATGGAGCGGTATGAACATAATAGTTAGGTCTTTATGAAAAATTAAACAATTAGTAACTGAAGAAGTATCTCAGGATTTGCTGAAGCTCGAGGACATAAAATTGAACGCGCTAATTATATTGAATATTTGCGTAATTCTGCTGGAAAGAGTTTGCCTATAAATGAGGATGACGCTCGGGATGACGTCCAATCATACGAAAAACCTGAAGTTTACCCGACTAACAAAAACCGATCACATCCTTATGAAAATAGATCTCTTAAGAGAGAAAGAGAAGAACGCCAGTCGTGGAGATCTTCATCTTATAGACATCAAGACGATTACCCAGCAAGGTCAATCGAAAGAACTTCTAGAAGTGCTGACGACAACTACTTGTCTTGGCGAGTGCGAGATCATAGTAATAATAATGAGCAATCCTCCGAGTCAATCAGAAGAACTTCTAGAAATGCTGACGACAACTACTTGTCTTGGCGAGTGCGCGATCATAGTAACAACAATGAACAATCCCCCGATTCGCGAAGAGTTCTAAGACATTACGAGAAAGATGCATCGGAAAGATATCGTTCGAAATCTTATAGAAATTCAAGATATACGCCGATCAGCTCCTCTAGCGAAAATAATTCCAAGGATTAAGGATGCGAAGAAATGAATATCACAAACGGAACACAATTTCAATATCCAAGTGATTTCCGACGTTACTGTACATAACGGTGCATACCGTTTTTAAAATACGTGAAAACAAAAATTTACACAATTTTGTGTTAACTATAAATATTTTATTTACGAATAAATAGTAATAAGAATAAATTTACTGTTATAAATGAATTGTTTACTTCTGGGAAAAACATAGATTGTGAAAAATAAATGTTTTTGTATATTATATGAGTTTATTTTCATCACTTTTAATAATATTTTTTTTTGCCCTCCAAACATTTATTTGTTTTTGAAATTGTATTTGAAACCATAAAAACAATTTTCCCTAATATTCTTGTCGGTTATCTTATTCTTTTTGTTTTGTTTAATATAGTCTAAAAAATCAATTTTGTAAGGCGAACACATCATCTTGAATTCCTTCATGATTGAATTGCTATTTACCTCAAAAAAATTCATCGAATAAGATCTTGCCTCTTGCAAATGACTAGCATCTGCCGATCAGCAGCCTCCCATGACTTTGCAAAAAAAAATATAACAAGACAAGTCAATTGATTACGGTAGTCTCCTCCTGCAGTACTAATTGGTTGTAGTTGCCGATCATAACATTTGCATCAGATGCCGAAGATCACATGGGTGGTGATCTGGCCTGAAGGGTCAAAAACATAGTCATCCTGAAAATGCGTAAAACACTTACGTTTAAGAGGCTCTTTTGTTTTAAATTAATTTTTCGGTTCGATGATTACAACTGAGTTTTAAAAAAAATATATAAAATATATATAAAAAAACAACAACCCAACAACGTCTTTAATAAATTGAATTCCTAATTATGGATGCGTTCGGATAGAGATCAATCGATCATCGACTGTGAAAGATGTTTCAGAGATCGGATGATCATCTGTACGTGATTAGCATAACACTAAGGCGATTGGTCCAGATAAGGGGGAAAATTATCTGAAATTTGGTCATATATAGGTATAAAATGGTGAGCCATGGTTATGGGGGTTGATGATAAATTATCCCTGGGGATATCTTAATTAAAATTTATGCCCTAAAATTTACATCAATAGATGTGGATTGACTGTCGGCATTGTACAACATGTAAACCATCCTGGAATCTTGAATCAAATTCGATCCTTTTATTCTTTCGATTGTCGTCGACGATGATCACTGATCATGTCTATAAATATTTACATGAAAACTGACATAGCTCGTGAGATTGTTGTTTGTTACTTTGGAAATAGATAAAGAAAAAAATGTAGCCCCTTTCACACCTTTTCAAAGTTGACTTATTTTTTGGCATTTTATTTTAGTGTGACTGGATGTGTCAGATTAAATATGACCTTGTGGTCCAGCAAGATCGGTCGGCGTGATCATAAAACATTTTTTTAAAGTTTCAATTTAGATGGTTTTTTATTTACTATTTGAAATCTAATGCACTTGATAATTTTTTTAAAAATAAATTCTATAGATCTACGCGTCTGTTGAATTTTAGTTGGTTCTAGGCTGTGATTTGATGATTGGCTAGTTTTGCTTCAATTGGGAATCAACTTGTCAAAACTCAGTAATTATACTGTCGTAATGTTGTTAAATCATTAACACATGGGACGAATTCAGGTCGCAATAATTCTGTATCAACAGATGTTTAAGAGTTCAAATTAAATTAAATTGAGTGGAAGCAAGTGGTACATGCACAAAAAACTACCGCAAAAAACCAAACAAAAAAAGAAATTCGATCAAAAGCTGCTGTAGACGTTTCGTATGGCGCTTACCTTGAACAATTTATCATTGTGAATCGCAGCTTTCCGTAACAATGTTTTCTTTTGTCTCCGTTTGCTTAAAAGATTTATTTACTTTTTTTTGTGGCATCCATTGAAATCTGACACTCTATAAATATTTAAGATTCTACGTCAAAATTTTGATTTATATGCTCCGCGAACGATGATGAAGATGTCGACTTGGCAAACATCCTTGACCACATCATGAAATTTTTCTGGTATTCTGCGCCATCAGAATCGCCAAATATCCGGGGACATTGTTCCGTCAGTTGTTATCTGGGTGCAAACATGTTTTCTTTTCTCTATACATCTATTTTTTGTGCTTGTCAAAATTTCGGAATATATAATTTTTATGAAATTTGTTTTTCTCGGGAAATTACATCATTTAACACTGATTTTCAAGAATTTTTTTTTTGTTTGGGAATTGTACGACAAATTTGAGATTCATGATTAACACTTTAATTAATGCGGTTGACGTAGAATGCTAATGAAACGATGATGTCCATGCGAAATGAATTTCACACTTAATAATTCAATTCGGATTTGTGGAAAAAAGCAACATAACTATGTAATTGGTAATTACTAAAGCGAATTGTTTATTCAGAAATAAGATAAATAGCCAAGCGCATTGCACTACTGAGGGAAGAAAATATTTTAAGAATGCTAATAAAGACAAAACATCCGGGAAAAGTGCATTTCAATAATATTTCACTTTTATTCTCGAGAAATCTCTTTAATACTTGCAATAATTTTAATAATTGAGCGGTTTTTCTTGAAAGTGGTATAAATTGCATAAATAGACTCGTAAACGTTGAACGATTCTCATAACTTTTAATATTATTGTAATTTGTGAAATTTTATTATGACGTACCAACAAACGATGTTACTGAAAAAATAACGGTCTTTTCCTGCAAAACAACTTAAATGTCACTTTCAAAATTTATTTAATTTTGAAAAAATCGAAATTTATCAAATTATGTTAATAAACGGCACAAAAAAAAAAAATAATAATAAAACTTTTGCATATAGAGTAGAGGGCTCAAATATCGCCCAGATATAAAACAGTTTCTTCCTAATAGTAGTCCTGGTACCTGGTGTCCACTATCGGAACTACGAAGTTTACCCCTTCCGAAGTTCTTTGTGGAAGCCCCTCAGTACATATTGTTTTTTCTCTGAGAATTTATGTTGATTTTCGTGTACGGTGATTTAAGTAACTTGTTTGATAACTTCAATTACAATCAATAAGGCTACAATAATTAATTAAAATAATATTATTATTATATCCTTCGAAGCAGTGCTAGTGACTGCAGCTTGAGTTTTGATTTCAGATCCGATTCCGTTATGTTACTCCCAACATCACCCACATGCGTATTTACGTCTTACGTGGTCTACCGAAACTTAGGTAACTACAATGAGAGTCGCTATGCAAGTTTTCAAGGAGTTAGTTTAACTAATTTTTTTCTACAAATGGACATTGGACATGGACATACATATCTCACTTTCAGTAACAAGGATTGTGCATTGAACTTCTCTCATAACAAAATTATTATTATCAGTTGGATCCTATTAAAATGTCGACGTGCAATCTAAACCCACAGCAATGCAATAAAACTTTGTGCACGCACCAAACATGAGCGGTGCAATAGACGTTGTCGCATATCCAGGTCTCAAGTTCCAGCCTTCCAGGTTCCAGGTTCCAGGCTCCAGCAGACAAGATAAAACGCTTCCGATTGTACACTTTGTCTTCTTCATGCTGTGCCGACAACAGCTCGCCATGATTAATTATCGCCTCGCGCATATTGAAAGGTTTGGAGCATGCATGGCGCAATTGGCTTAGACAGGGTTAAGCGGTTCTATTATGCGATGTGTCGGCTACGGATGTGCAATTGAACAAAATAAATTGAGTGGCGGAGGTAAAGAGTTGTCGGAAAATTATTTCGAATTTAATCCGATGAGGAATGTTGCTATATAGAGATCTTGAAAGAGGCCACTATGTCTTTTATGTTCATTCTTATATTTTGGAGGTACAATAAAACCAGTGACGCTTGATGATTGATAAACAAATTCAAATTTGGGGTGGAGTCAACCGAGGGAGGTTAATTGTTGCAGTGATTCCAAACAAACAAACTTGACGAGCCGAGAGGTGATGATGGCTTAACAAATGTTCCCTCATTTGTTTTTGCTGAAATTAATTTCAGATTGATGGCATCCAATTTGTGCTCGTTTCTGCGTCAGCCATTAACATTTTCATATACAGAAAAGGTTGTAAAAATTTTTTTCATTTAAAATTACCGTGACCGGTGAAGTACAAAACTGTTTTTACGATTCCCACAGAAATTTTTGTTTTACAAGTTCCCTTCTGGCGGCCTTCATAATTTTTGCATAAATCTGGCTTAAGCACTGACCACCGCACCTCCTCCCTCAATTCCATTGCACGGCTCCTTGCAACTCCCTCGCCAGTTTTTTATTTTATTTATTTATTATTTTTTGTGTAACGATATATCGCGATATGTCAGTAGAGTTAACAGGCAAATAATTACCACATGCCCAGATATATGAGACGGTGAATTCGAAAAGGAATACGAGAATATAAGATCCTCAAAATTCCCAAGGACTTGACGTGATTGGACAGCACCACCTCCGATGCCATGGCTGCACGAGTCCCGAGCCGAGAGGTGGCAGCAACGAGGCGATTTCTGTCATGCATCGTGCGATAACTAATTAGGCGTCATGTCCAGTAATGAAGATCGGGTTGGCGATCGCAACGGATTATTACGCAAGACTAATATGCGAATATCAGGGCAATTTGTTAACAGAAAACGTTGTAATAAATGGTGACTGTTCAAAGAATGGTTTACAGTAATAAATTTTTTGATATGACAGTATTTTCGAATGTCCGAGTTATGAAAACTGATTCACAAAAAATACTTTTATACCCCAAAGAGACGGGACCACTTAATCGAGTTAAAGATGTCACGTAATCTAGTCTGGTTTTTCGTCTGCCACCGAACGGAATTAGTTGTTAACAACTAGCATTTTTTGTATCCCGCATCGTGGCTGCCACCAAAAATGGCCAGTATAAAGTAGCAGTTATCAGCGACGAGAACGTGTCAGGTACGCTCCAAAATCGTTTTTGTCACTAAAATGGGGAATAAATGGATACGTTTTTGTTTCGTAATTGGGACGATAGACGGCCACGTGGCACAAACGTTCCGAAATGGAAAAAAACACCACCCAAAATCGTATCTGGAACTTAAATGCCACTCTCGTACTAACACAATGAAATAATCCCTGTTGAAACATGCTTTTCTGTTATAATACTTTGTCATTAATTTATTATAACAATACATATAAAATGGTAAATGGATTCTTCTGGAAATTTGTGATCATTTAAGTGTGAATATATTTTTCAAGAGGAGTAAGACAAAAGAGTATTTTAAATTTGATACTTTTATATGTTCAGAACATTGTTCCTCATTAATTAAGCTTGTTGCGAATAAAATTTTGTCGTAAATATGGATATTTCACTTCGAAAAAATACAATGCGCCTTAAAAATATTTTAAAAAATGGAACATTTTTCCTAAATTCTAAATTTCGTCATTTTCGAAAAAATTTTTCTCTCCATTTTTAGAAAGTTCTCGATTTCCAATTTAATATAATATTTAATTGTGTATTGTTTTTCATTCGAAAAACATTATTTTACACTTTATTATAAAGCATTTTCGTTCATGTGAAAAAATTCTTCTGATTAATTGTAAACGAAAATGGCGGGTATATGGCGCTGCCACTATAAAGTTTGTGTTACTTTGAAATGGTACTTCATGGTTCCAGTTACCTGAAGCAAAGTTTTTGCCACGTGGCAACTGGATCTGTATAGTATCTGAAACTATAAAATTTGAAAATGCCTGTTTATAGTACCGAAAGCCACTCTATAATTCCAAGAACCACTCCGTAGTTCCAAAAAGCACTGTATAGTTCCAAGGGTCACTCTATAGTCCCCAGAATTTACCATGAAGTTAAAAACGGGACTTCTTGCATCCGACCGCCACTTTGGGGTGACAACCTGCAGTTTGCACTTTATTCTTGTCTTTTTTTACTTTCCGGTAGAATGTCGTTGAATGTTTATATAATTTTGACTTAACACTTTTCATGCTTCGAAATTATTAATTTTTGGCACTTTGAATTACTTTCACAACTAAATCACTAAAGACTCTAAAGAAAAATGTAAGTCAAGAACATGAACAACAAAGAACGAGATTTTCAGAGACAGGAACGTAGTAGCTACTTTATAGAAACAATGGCTACTCGTTATTGAAGTGTCAAAAACTTTATAGTCCCACTTACAAGTAATCGCCACTTAACCAATTTTAAGTAGGAATTTTGGTACTATGTAGTGTCTTGAATATGGTTTCCGGAACGTATTCGCTACTAAAAAAAATACTTTAATTTTGCCACTTCCTAATGTCATAATCTAGTCGCAAAAACGTACCAAACCGAGGTGTGAAACAACTACAAAGTGGCAGAAACTTTGACGACTTTCCGCAACGGTTTTATTACTATTCTGGAACTTCGATTGGAACTTTAAAATTGGGATGCATATAGTTCCCATAGTCACGTTTCATATACGTTCCGAAAACAACTTTAAAGTGATGGTCAACATTATAGTGGCGAAAAAAGTAAGGAAAACGTGTCCTTAACTACATTTTGGTGGCGATCACTAAGGCTTGGTATCTGCCACTTAAAATGCTAGTTGGGTGGCATATCTGTTCACATTTTGGCATAAGGTAAATATAAAATTGATTCGCGACAGGCTGCAATTTTGCAGCGTTTATTTTCTTGCAAGCAAGCAAAGAAAAATAAAATATTTTATACTTACGTTATTTTGAGTTGAATTTACTGTAAAGAAGTATTTCATTCAGAAACACGAAAGACATTTGACATTTCACAGCTGATTACTTTTTAATACCTACAACTATTCACTACTACGTTGCACTTACGGCGCTGAGAGTAGTAGATACATCGAGTCTAATCGAGTTGTAGCAGGTAGATATGTAAATCGGAACATAGAGGAAATTTACATGGGCTACGTCATTTTGACGTCTGCACTACACTATATCTCGATTAAGTGCTTTCAGTCGTCTGTCTGTCGGGGTATTTGTTTTATATAATTTTTTTTTTTACAAATTTCTCACTGATAATTCATTGATAGAGAATTTTGTTTTTATACAGTCACATTTTCCATTGGAAATTTCCTTCAAAAAATTTCCCGTGTACCTAAAAATCATACTCTTTACTAAATACCGAGCTAAAAACAATTTCAACTTACTCCACCATTTTAAATTCTAATTGTTAACAAGCATTGAACGGATAAAATTCGCCATAAAAATTAACAAATTGCATCATTAATTAAATAACATTCTATGGAGCAAAGAACATTATTTATTGGTTAATTAACATTACCATCGTAAAATAAATTTCTTGACTATCTCAATAAAATAAAAACTTTCAAGAGATTTTAACTTCACTTCAGCATGCACAGAATCTATTTAATTAAGCAGAAAAGGACATTAAATCCTTTCGGTAATATGTTTGCCTAGGACATGGACCATCACGAATGGATATAAGAAAACGGAAGCAGAAAATGGTGGCGCCATAAAATCTCTTATATTTATTACAAGGACATTTGAGGTCATCGTTTGCGGTGGTTTTTATGTCCTGACTGTAGCCACCATTTCGTCTCATGATTCATAACAAGCTTAATCCAATTTTGAGTTAAATTTTGTGAAAATTTATGGATATGAGATTCATCAATAATAGTACTCAGCAGGGGAATGTTCACCCCAACACGTTTGACGAAATGACAAATTGCTGGACATTAAGTGGCCCTCTTCCGAAAATGTACGCGATCAGGATTCCGTCGCCAGATCTGAAGCCCCCAAAACAGGGCAGTTGACAAATTACACTAAATGGCTGCTACCGGGAGCAACAATGCTCCTGTAAAGTGTTAAAAAATTGCACTTAGCCCTCGAGCATTTCGTCACTTTCGTTGCAATTTCAAGGAATCGTTTGTTGTCGATTTTTTTTTTGCCGACATTTGGGATATGCACGAAATTTAGTAATGGTTGGGGGGTAAGGGAGATCGAAACGTGCGCAAACTACCCCGGGATGAGGATGTCGATTTTTATCTTGGTCGCCGCATATTTGGACGTGATTATGCATGGATTGGCGTGGCATCTTGTCTGGGACCGTCCAGAGATTATCGAGACGAGATAATGGTAAAACTTATCGGTAATAATTATAATTTATCGATGGTCTCCCTGCGGTTGTTTTTTCATCAGCGCCGCACGGACAGTGCTCCTTCCTTCCTTCCAAGTTTGCCGCACAAAAGATGTGGAGCTCGATCTGTTCGCGAATACATCTGAAAATGTTTCGCATTATGACTAAATACTGACGGGACAGGGAGCGGGCATTAGGGGGTTTTTTTTATTCCTGGGTGAGGCTGGGATTGATGACTGTATGGGTACTTAAACAGATTTTAAGCAAGATCAAAGGAAGATAATTAAAGTTCGGCTTGAAAACGAGGTTAATGAAGAATACGCCTGATTGGGGAGATGGGGAGGAAGATCAGACAGAGTCTAATTACAAGATCCGATTCGTTCGCACTAATAACTGATATTTACTCTGGGAATTTCGGTTTCAGTCTTTTTCTGTGAGTATTTTAGTTAGTTTTGGACGATTGATTTCAGAGGAAATTGATCTAAAACAAACCAAATCTGGATAGAGGATTCAATTTCCGGCAGTCACGCCAAAAAATTTTGGTTTGAAAATGTTTGTCGATTTCTTAATTTCAATCATTTCCTCAGAATTTCGTGTCTCTTGTGATGTAATTTATTGCATTCTTGGCGCCATATGATTTCTGATTTTTGTATTGCCTTTGAACACCGCAGGACTATTCACACTTCCGAATATTAAGGACTGTCTTTTCATGTACATGTCCCTGATAAGTCACGTTTGACAACTTACATAGTTTGCTATTATCTGATTGGCTTCCTTCACTAAAAATCTTCTATCTTCTCGTTTAAATAAATATGTCAGTGTCACAGGATAACCTGGTGAACTGATAGGACGATGTGGCAACAAGGTGAGTAGGTATGATAACCATCTTGGGTCAGGAGGTAAGACCTGCTCATTGTACTCCTGGTTAAATCGATTTTCCAGGTAACACTTTGACATAAATGAATGTCGAACAATTACCGGTTAAATTTAGAACATACAAAGGTCTCGAACTTGTGTTAAAGAATGAGAAGATTTTTCTTTTATTTGCCGCTTTTAGTATTCTGTACAGAAGCCCCATAGATTTTCTATGCATTGTTCGAAAACGTTATGAGAATGACATCCAGTCATTTTACGTAATAAACTCAAGGGAAACATTCATTCAAACAACATAATAAAAGTAACCGATTTATTAATATTGTTTAATATGCCCAATTTAGGCAGCCCAAATAAAACGTCAAAACATCTTTAAACAATCACCCGGCTTTCAATTGCAAAAGGGTTATTGGTCGTAAAAATTCCTCCTTGCAGTGTGCTGTCTTCACCCTGTAAAAACCAAAAAATTGTAAATGTTAATCAAAGCAACAAGAAGCTGCTGCTGGCTGTTATCAGAGAGGATATCACAATACCCGAACGTGTGTCATTAAAGTAAATTGAAATTTCGAGAAATGAAAAGTCGGACCACTTGCACAAGATGCTATCGGGAAAAAAACAACCAGTTGCTCGCCAAATTTATGAACACCAAAGAACTGTTTATGGGAATGTTCTCGGCAGTGCGGTATTTCTTTTCTGTTGTTGTGTTTTTTCAGGTAACTGTGGCGCCTCCAATATACCTGAGACTATAATTTCAGGTATTTCCGTTGAAAACTACTCGCAAAATAAGTTCACCTTTAGCCTTCTCGATCAACTTTAATATGCAATCCTCGACGTTCACTAAACATCGTTCTTATGACAACCGAAAAAAATAATTACGCGGAAGTTATGTGACGTGATTATGAATATTATGAAATTGCAAACAGAATATTTTTGTGGGAGGATATAATAAAAGAAATCATAAAATAAAAAAAAGTTGCTAAAGCATGCTAAGAGATTTTGTGGAATGCGTTGTGATAATACACCATCCACATTCCAAATTCCGTTAGTTCCAGCCGACCCAAGAAGGTAAATCAATGTGTTTGGAACCTGTAGAATATCCTTATGTCTCTGTGATAGTGAACATGAAAAATTATTAAATCAGCACGCCGTCGGTAGACCCAACATTTTTCACGTGAATTAAATCAATGGCAAAGATTTATGCCTATTTACGTAACTCCGGGCGTGCTCCGATAATTCGATCGCCTTCCTCGAATATTGATGTAGGTTCTTCTAAAGTGGCAGATCAAATTGTGTTTGACCTGCTAATGGCCACGGTCTGGCTGAGTATTAATCCCCCAAAGGAATTATTCGCTGTCAAATGCGATTTCTTAGCATAGGCCAGTAACTATTCTTGACAAATGTGTTTCTTACCTTCCCAGAGATTGATGATGATTTACGCTTGTCTGTGGCCAGACGTGTTAAATGATGTTGCGCAGTCGCATTTGAATCTCACTTTTTCTTTTGACTCTTTTGTTTCTACGGATATCCTTCTGTTGTTTTTTTAAGAGAAAATTCTTGTCCCTGAAGATGTTCAGCTAGATTTGTAATTTTAGTTGTTTTATAGATGTCAAGCGCGGGTGTGTTCGGAAATTGCCTAAGGTTTTTAGAAATATCACTTTATTCCGTTACGTTTACATCGCACTAGGATTTCCCATATGTAGATGACAGCTGGTAAACCGAATAAATTAACATGATTTCATAGAAATCTCGTTGGAAATCATCTCAAAGCATTTTCTCCCCTGCAAAGCTTCAAACTCATATATTTTATGGAACCCACCGTAACCGACTACAACTTCAAACTCACATTAAATATCAAATTCAGCCGATTGTTTTGACGTTGTTTTTGCCGATTAACAATGTGAAATGAAATTCGTTTAAATAATTTTTTGCTTCAAAAATAGAGTTCGCAGAGTAAAGATGTTACACAAAAAAGAAAAATTGAACCACACAACAGGAAGAAGTGTTAATATCTTTTTGGCATTAACCGATTGAAATGATACTCAAAATCTTGTAGATTTCGGGACCATGTAAACCCCCTATTAGACATTGTAGAAAAAGGAAACCGATAAACCTGGTAAAACACTAAAACAGACCACAAGATCAACAAAATGAGAATGACACAAATTGACCAACAACTATTTAGATTAAGCAATGAGTTCGCACCGTAACTGTTTTGCGTTAACAAATCAGCAAAGTAATGATAATCGTGTTGTCTAACGGCGATAAACTCCTCGGGCCTCCCTGTTGCTTACCATAAAACATTCGTCCCATTACGGGGAACACAAATTCTAATTTCAATAAGACAAGCTCGCTCATCCCGCCCAGGTCAGTTCGAAACGTGTTGATGACCGTGGACGGGCAACTATCCTCGGCGAATTAATGTGCCTAGGAAATTGACAATTTATTGCAGTGGCAGCGTGATACCGGGGAGATTTTGCGGCGAGTGTGCAAGAGGCGGCAGGTCGGTCGCAAAATGGAATCTCCATAGTTGCGCGATCATCTAGAAATGTTGGCTTCCTTGACAGTGGGAAGTTTTTGTCCAGTGCATCGTGCCACTATCGGCAAAACGCTTTGTACCTGATAAACTGAAAATGATGGAGGAAAACGTGTGTATGACGCTTGACGACTTTCGTCTTTTCTCTTACTCCTCGAACACACATTACTTTTTCGAACATAACTTGATTTGGTCGAATCGAGCACGTACAAGTATTTAACCTGCCCCGACCATATATCACTGAGAATTATGAACGCAATTTACGCAACATCCATTTAACCCTTTTAATGGTTGTGGAACCGAAAGATACCATTACCGAATTTCACTGTGTGCAGTGCAGGTGTGTTACTAACAGCCTACGTACAAAAAGCAGTTATTTGTTCTTGATCAGACAAATGAGAAATAACAAGAAAAACACTGGATGAATTTTATTGTTTGTAACATTTGAAAAGGATACTTTCGTAGGTAAGCATAAATGTGACGGTAAGAATCATGAAACTGTCCCTTCAGTTTAGATATAAAGAACAAAATGTTAGATTATTCAAAAACAAATAAATTCTACTGCACTTTGGATAAAAACAAGGTCTTTGTCCTTTTCGTTTATGTTGCAACATATTACTCCAATTGAAGTCACGCATCCGGCGTTCCGGCATTCATCCTTGATTACGAAAGTGCACCTAACGAAATGGAGACAATGCAGTCGTCCACACGAACAGGAAGCGGGGTGGTAATTTGATATCTGTGGGCGAAAGGGTAGCAATTTATCCGCCCACAAACTGTTCAATCGATCTATCAAAACTTTTCCAATATCACTAGCTCCGGGGTTCAGTGACTCCCTCTGCATTCCGCGCCAAACTTCTTGTCACCCAGTGCAAATTGCTTGTTTTGCAGAAATGCATCTAAGACGAAAGCTTATCTCAACGGCGGCGCCGTCGAAGTTCGTCCTTAAATCTTATCGCCGCGACGTCGATGCATACTTGGCAGTGACGTTCATCCGAAAACATCTAATCAACAATAACAAGTATCATAACAACAACACACCTCAGACATCCACCGTGAAGTTGCCTTAATTTGCTGGACCATTAATTTTTGGCAATGGAATAAAAGTACCTCGTGACCCCTTTCAATTCGGCAATTTTCCGAATAATAGCATATACACGTAATACAGTCATTAAGTGGTATTTTTCTACCTGTAAATTGGCTGCAGATCGATGGAATTTCGTGTTCCTTGTGCGCCTTTAATTGAACCGATGTGGCCACTTGTGGAGAGTCTTCATCAAAACCAAATGAAATCGACGGAAAAAACTGATCAAAGATCATTGCAGACAGTCTCCAGGATGTTGGGATGCGCGCGCAGTTAATGATGCACTTTAGGTGGTGCGTAATGGAGGTCTATTAATTTTTTTGCTGTATAAATCTTTATACGTGCTAAAATGAATTTTGCCTTCGTGTTCGGTAGGCGCACTTTGATTGAATGTGCGTGAAATGAAGAAAGGAAGTGTTTAAGGTGCTGAACACTTTTGTGCACTATATTTTGAACGTGACAGAGGTGTGCACCGCAAATGAAGGGTTTAGGCGTGAACCTTTCGAAAACGGAATTTTTATTTTTTATATCAACTTTGTGGAGACTGGTAATTGGTTTTTGTTGCTTTGCCAGGAAAATTTTATGCATTATTAAAAATTACAGAGGTGATAAACGTTAAAATTTCACATTGAATGATGTTAAAATGTTTGAAATAATTTCAAAAGTCAACACATTTCCAAAATGAGTTTGTCTCTTTCATTCGATTCGAGTGAAGTTGGCAAGAATTTGATCAGGCTGCAATATTTTAATGACTTGAATTGATAAGAAAAAAAAGTTGGATAGTTCTTGCACTGTTAATATATCCGAATGTTTCATGTTAATATCCAATCCAATTAGTAATCCTCCCCGCTATGACCTCCTCCCCATTAATTAAGAAAACGCCGTTTACTTTGGGACTGTCGAGGCGTTTGCCGTTCACGAAACCTGTTGAGTCCGCCTGAACTCGCATTAGTGGCAATTGTACAAAGTTGCAAGTACAAATCGCCGGCGGCTGCAACTACTCCAGGCGGTATTTAACAGGAACCGGCCATGCGGCAATTAACCACCCCTAATGCACCGGGGCCCGTAGATCGATCTGATAAATCCTAGCACACCGCAAACTTTATCTAATCTTCGGTGATGATCTTCATCTGCCTGCCCACTGGCATCCTCTTCAGGGTGCATCGCTGAGATTACAGCTGGAGGCTCCTCAGTCCCCGTTTCGAGGGCCTCAGCCGCCGCCGTTGGGACGCTTACGTGCCGCCAATTACAACACCACAAATCAAGGCCGCAACGGGGCCAATTGCACGCACAACAAGAGGCGTGCGACCTTAACATGAAATTGAAAAATGAAAAATCGACCACGATATGGAAAATGAGTTTTTCTCCAGCAACTAGACGCCATTTTAATGAAACGCCCTCATTTATATTTAATCGATTGTACCGATTATTCCCTGCGCGGACTGCACGTGATATTGACTGCACAGTTTTGCAGCACTTTGCAGCGTCAATTAGTTGCACTTTGCAAAGTTGTGGGAAAATATTCTGCCACGAATTTTTATAGTTTGTTTTTTAGGGAAAAATTATTTTACCTCAATTTAAATTTATAGTTAAGTTGTTATTCCCTGCCATTACCTACTTTCATTGGTTTGAAATTTTTCTACCGCAAATAAAAATATAACATTAGACATTGTTATATTCATAATTAAAGTATTACATTTTTATTTACTTTTCTTACAGATTTGATGAAAAACTCGAGAGAAATAATTGCGGTAAGTTTTAACTTTTTTTTTTATCCGTTAGTTAGCACTAGTACGGAAGGTATAATTGGGTTAGGCTGATTATGAAATAACCTAGATGTGGAACGGTATGGTTTTACTTTTAATACTTAAGCACCGTTTGTTAAGATATCGTGTAAAAAACTGTGCGAAAACATTTTCCCATCGTAAAAAAAGAAACTCGTTCTAAATTATTAAAAAAGCTTTTAAAAAAAGAAGTGTTTTGTATCTGTAAAATTTCAAGATCGTGTAAAAAAATACCGTGTAAGAAAAGTTCCGTTCAAATAATTAGTAAGTGTAATACGTATGTACAACAATACCTAACAAACGAAAGTTAATGTGTAAGTACCAATTTAGCAAACAAAATCAACATTATTGTATAAAAACGATTTAACCTTACCTATATGGCAACACTAAAAAGGAGATGCCCGAATTTGCACATCTTCGATCTTGACCTTACTATTTTAACGAAATAAAACGGTTTCTTTTCACTTCCCAATCATGAATCTATAGTTCTTTTTTCTGTCATACAGAGTATAAAAAGTGCCCAGACAATTTTATTAGGTAAACTTAAATTTAGTAAAAAAACGTCGTCTATTTTTGTGCTCAATTGCGAACTTCAACCAAATTTATTCATGCTAAAAAGAAGGGAGTGGCAAAAGTTTCCGTGACCTTTTTATTTAGCTTTGTTAAATTTAGAAAGGTTCTACTCGACTTAAATTTTTAAACTAATCCGAGTAAATCAATTCTAAAAATTGCTAGTACCATTTGAGTTTGCAAATCCTTGTATTGAATTTTGTAATAATACAAGGATTACAAGATTCAGTCACTCGTAACTCAAAAATGTTACTCCTAAGGTCATCAAGTCAACCTCCTCAACACACTCAAGTCACTGGTTTCAATTGCAAGGAATTTTAAAAATCGCTTGAAATAACCGACAGTTCCTCCAACAACAACAACACGATTCCTCTGAATTTCGTAATAATTATCACTGGCTAATTACAAAAGTAATTTTTACGATTCTTGGCTGTCCTCCTCTGAAGTTCAATCCCCCGAAAAAGGCGAAGTTCGTGCAGCAGATGCTTGACCAAGAAATTCGGAAAATGACAGCTCAAGCGAGGGGGAAGAGGGGTGTCTGGTGGTGCTAATAAATCGATTAGCATATCAATTTCCCGAAAACTACTGGATTCCTGGCAGAGGTTGAATTTCACACCTCAGTGCTAATAATCGACACCAACCAAATGAGCTCTTCTCACGGAATTCTGAAGGAGTCGAAATGGTCTCTTGAAAAGCACATCACAATAATTTGCACGCTCTCGACTATAAAATCCCTGATTTTTTGGCAGAATTGCATTCGAATGCTGACATGTCTCTTTTTTTATATTTTTTCGGGAATGATGCACCAGATGCATTGAGTTCATCGTAACCGAATTAAAGTCGAAACGAGCTTAAATCTGTCACACCCAATTTGATAACCAACGTCAACTCATCATGCCAAAATCAAATTATGTAACTGCCGAGTCAGAAGGCTTGATTCGTCAACCCCCAACCCCCTGTTGCAGCCGCCCACACCACGATGCACAACGATGCAAATTTTATTGTTGTTGATGGTGATTCGTCCCGGGACGCCTTAACTTCCGCCGTCGCGTCTCCGGAGAGCTTTCGCTCGGGAGCTGCTCTGTTTCTGACAACAATCTGTCGAAAACAATATGCCGCGCTATTTATAGTGGCAAATCCCTTCCGGATAATGGACGCCGATGGTCATCTGGATGTGATGCTCAAGTGGGGAGCTATTAGGCTCCGATATTGACTGGACGTTTCCAACTACTACCTCCTCTTTCCGTCTGAAATAATTTGTACTTTGACCTCTCAGGGACGGGGTCGGATGCCTCTTAATCATCCCCATCCAATCAATTAAGTCGCACTAAAGTGGTAAGTTGGTAAGTGAGCTGTAAAGCACGCAACACTGCCAACTAATGGAAAACTTTCCCTTGTTCGGGTTTGGACTATTTAAGGAATACCGAATAAGGGTGGGAATGATGCCATAATTTATTGAAGAGGATAATAACCTTGTGGATTCATTATCCTGGAATTTTTATTGATGCCCTCAAGTGGTAGTTTTTGGGGGTGTTACGAGTTTCAAATACATGGGAGTATTTATATCCATTGAAAGTTGAACAACACTTTCAATGCTGTTCAGAAATCTTTTCAGTTTCTTGGATTCGAAACTAAATCTGTAATAAAATTAAATTATAATATAATTATAATAGAGAAGAAAATATTGAACTTGCATTTATCTACATAATCGAAAAAATTGCTTAAAGTTTGTACTTACAAAGGACTACAAAAAAATGATCAGTGCTTCGCGATTAAAGATCACTGAATGTCCTTCTTTTCACTGCTTCGCCGCAATTGAAGTGCTGTCGATATTAACCCGCTTCGGTTACCTTCAAAGCCGTGGAGATCGCTGTGCTTTTGCGCTAACTCAGACGTGCTACATGATCCCCTGGCAAAATAAGTTACCGGGAAGTGTATAACCGAAAGAGGTCGCAAGTCGGAGTGGATTAGCAGCGGCGGCGTCGCATCCAGATCGAATCGGATCTGATCGGCCGCAGAAATCCTGCCATGACTGGATTAACCGCAGCCACCCATTCGCGACAAGGCGCTTTGTCTTGATCTTGTTGTTCCGTGCAGGGCGTTCAGTGTCTCTCCGGTGAGGCGGTCATAATGCGTTCGCACAGCGAAAAGGTGTCGAAGGTCGCTCTACCGGACTCATCTCGATCGGCTTAATTAGTTTGAACGATCAGCAGGATCCGGCCAATCACAGGCACCTTAATTAAAACGAAACAGATCAGCGGTGATCAGCAGGTACTTACCATAGCTCTTTGACACTTTGCTCCGCCCGCTATTTATTGCGGGGGACTCCAATTTTCTGGTTAAATGCCTTGCACAGTCGGCGTGCTCAGGTGTCAGCCGCTCATGATCCGCATCATGACACCTCACATGATTTCCTGTCAAAATTCCAAGTGGCGCTCTGTCTTAAGTCAGGATCGTGTTCGCACTTTCATGCTCGATTTCTTTGCTTTTTGCACCTCATTCACCTCGGCCGACTTCTTAGTAATTATAAGGATCACTTTCTGAACGGTACGGGTTAAGAAATTGTAATTGGCACTTAGAATACTTCAGCACCTTTTGCTCGCTCAATCGGTCTGCTTCCAATCGTAAGGAAGCCTCATTTCGAGCTTAAGATTACTGAAAACGAACTGATCTCGATGATCATTATTATTTGGTGGAAACTGTTAACATGATCTAAAAACTTTTTGAAATCATTGCAGTTATCGGTTTAATGAAAGAGAAGAAAATCCATAATAATAGGTACATAATATATTTTTAAGAAATTTCTCTTTAGATTCACGACTTTACAGTTAGTGATCTAAAATTTCTAAAAATTGATTGAGTTGACACAATTTCTTGTTGTCTTATCACAAACCTAGTTTTCTCTAATTGTGTAATTTTTCTGGCACAGAAATTCAAAGGAATTCGTACGAACGAAAGTACGATTAGTCAGCGAAAAAAGTGATCGTGTCACACTTGATCAGTTCCAAAATCGACACACAGGGCAATGTCTGATAAAGAATTTTAGATGATCGGTGACTATTTCCCTCCCGCATTGGTGACGATCGCGCATTTTTATTACACTGAGTCACCAACAAATCGCGATAACCGCCACTCGAAAACCTCAGATGGATTGACATTTGAGTCTAGGTTTTTTTAAGGAATTTTCCCCATCTGACACATCAGCTATAACCATATCCCAGACTTATAAAATTTCCAAACAGATTTTCAGTCATATTTCTTACGTTAATTAAATGATAGAGAAATAATTATGTAATACCGGAATTACAGAAATATTGACATTGAGACTATTTGTGACCGTTAAAATGGTATTTTATGTCGGAAATTCCATAAATTCCAAATGGGATAACTTGTCGCACGGTTAACAGCAATGTTTGATAGAAAATTGTTTTAAGTTCATTGGAGGAATACTTGTTTTGAGCTCTCTTTGATGGAGTAAAACTGCAGATGTCAGGGTTTAATATCTAGTGGAATCCCCAATGAGGTTATTCGAACAATTTCATTACTGATTCACAATAAATAGGACATTCATTCAACAAAAGGAATTTCAATTAAGTTGTCCCTGAATTTTACTTCTGCTGCAAGTCCATTGCTTTGGTTTGGTTTGCTGTTATTTTGTTCATTTTGCAAGTTCTGAATACCACACAAGTTGCCGTGCAAAAAAGTTATGACTTGTTTACATCCCTCACCTGACTGTCCATCACTTTATTTTCCACAAACCTCTCCGCATCCATAAACCCCGACAATACCTTGGCCTGTTGCATACAGCTACCCGCATCAAAACCGCAGTCTAGGATTGGTAATAAATCTGGAATTTTATTTACCCTTTGCTCACAACTCTTCATCCATCCATTGCTTTCTCCTGGAACTCTGTGACTCATAAAAGCCCAGATCGAATGGACGAGGAAAAGGAATCCATCTATACCAACCACCACACAGCATCATCCAAAAGGTCTCCATTGTATCCTCCCCGACATTCAATTAAAATTCTTTGGAGTCTTCACAAACTGAGGTGTTCGAGGATGCCCCATCACAAAATTTTCTCAAGGAATTATTCATTGCGACAATATAATGCTCGGTGGAGCCATGAAACTCAATATCTCTAGAAATTTGAGGTTTTCATTTACCGAATTAATTAGGAGCAGGAGAGATGGGAAAGGTACAGTACCGCATCCAAATTGCTGGATTCTAATAATGGATGCAGCTCTCATGTTCCATGGAAGATGTAGACAAAAGGTCATGAATACCAAAGAGCTTTGAAATCAGGTCATTGTAGGGTGAATTGGATACAAGCCGAAAATGAACATTCATAGGTGTTAGTTTGGCTGGAGTTCAATTCTAGGGGGATTCACCGAGGGTATGCAATTTGCCGTCATGCAATTCCATGTTGATTTAACCCAGTTTCAGTTGCAAGTTGCTGCAATCACGTAATCACGTAAAACCAACTTTTGCCCTTGTTATACAATCAATTTTCTATAAACTGAAAACTTCTTGGAAAATTGGAAAGAGCTCATCGCTCCAAAAGGAGGAGTCATCAAATTTAATAAGTCCAGCCATAACTTTTATGGACTTGAGATTAAGTGGGCAAACAAATTCACTGTCAGCCTTTGTGGTGGATAGCTTCAATTAAAAGTGTCTGGCAATGGTCGAACTGAGGTCTCCAACTCTAACTACCCCAGCAGGTCGGCAAGTTCTAGTGAATTCTTTTATTGAAATGATTGTTTTTTTGTTTTGTTATTATTATTTTGTTTTAGTTTTTTTGTAAATACAACCTAGTGACACCAGGCATAGGCCTCGAAACTGAGGACAACAACATCGTCACCGTCATACCAAAAGCCCTGGACGAGGGTATCACGTTTCATAACAGAAATATGAAATGGGATGCAGTTAACAACTTAAAGATCAGTAATAAAACACCTTTGAAAATGAGCCTCCTTACCTTGGAATGGATTTGATGCGGTGGCAACACTTGTGTGGTAGGATCCCCACGATAACCTATACGGACATCACCGTCAACATTGGAATGCGATCCCCCAGTTCACCTGCCCCTGACCTTGTTATCCAAATGCTCAGTATGTCTGAAGATCATCTCCAGAGCTTACACCTAATTTTCTTAACTCATCTGGCATCTTCTGGCATCAAAATTGCACAGAATCTGATTGACTCAGATAATTATCTTTTTGCCATCGGTTAATGACAGATCGCAATCGATAAATTAAGATGGTAGAGAAAGTTATTTAGATACATGCTAACCAGATGATCATCCAATCTTTTGCAATAAGATTTTAATTGAAAATTCTATACGTGCGCATATTAATTAGATTCACGATCGATCAGCAGCTGATTTTCTTTATCGGCTTCATCTTCAGATTCTGGACGCCTCTGTATCTAGCAAATCTCTAACTTGGTGGGATTTATCTGATGGCTGATCGAATTCCTCCTTGGACGGTAATTGCCTATTTAACTGGGGGTTGACTTGAAAATGTTTTATGAATTATGACCAGAGATTATTTACTGTCCACTGCCAATTGATGTAGTTTGGAATAGTGCTTAGTTCAGTTCTAGTACATTTTATATATTTAACTGGGCTTTATGAATAAACGCGCTCTATATTTGAGAAACGGAAGCTCTGTACCAATTGGAGTAACACTAAAATCCGACTAAAAACTGACAGATGGCAAACGGGGCATATTGGAGAAGTAATCGCTCTTCTTCTTTTTATAATAATTATAAATAAGTACAATTTTTGTACTTATTCTTTTGTAGAGACACCTGTTAAAAGGAAACGATACCACATTTATTAGAAAATTGTATTTTTATGCAATATTTTCAGAAAAATTTGTTACAAAAAACACCAACCAAGTACAATGTTGTTTGAAAATTATGTGTATGTGTTGGTCAAACTGATGCTGCATGTAATTAACATTATGTAGAAATTTCTCAAGATATTTGCGCAAAAGCAGCAGAATAGCCTTGTCACGTTGTTTCTCTTGTGAACCTGAAATCCGTCTTCAATGTTTTTCAAAACATAAGACGCCAAGAGGCCATAGAAGTGATTACTATAGTCTAGCGTTTGACTCTCGACATTCCAAGCGCCAAGGCACTTCTGCATTTTGACTAGAGATATTCGACAAAATCACAAGATTTTCGAGTTCCTGGAAGACCTCACCTGGTATGCATGGGTCAACAGTTCTGACCACTGGTAAACAAATATCGTTTGTTGTTTATTTTTTTTATATACATATGTTGTTCCTTTTTGTAAATAAATCAATGAAAGTGACCCCATGTGAAACACCAGCATCATCATATGCCAAATGTTACTTTATATTTGTTTGCGGCTGCACAAATCGCAAGGTCCTGCCTGGAAGGATCATAAAGTCCATGATACAGCACTCGACGATTATTGAGAATGAGGCACAACGTGGTTCGTGGTCTGTTTCATTACATCGTTGGCTTGACATAGAAAAATTTCCCACTATCCGAGGCAAGAAAAAAAGAAAAGAAATCTGCTGCAAGATAATATTGCACATCCACAATAGCAACATTCTGCAAATTGAAAGACAAAACACCGAGGAAGACGATGCATCGTAACTGCATCTGCGAAGTGCAAATAATTGTCTAAGGACGGCAGAGAGTATCGCGTTGTGGCGCTCGGTAAATACCAACACAAAGTGGACACTCTTGGCTTCCATGGGCGGCTGCTGTGAATCCCCGGAATAGCAGACAGAAGACGCATTCGGATGGCCACGGCAATGATTGACCACATAAACATTGACTTAGCACCGCACTCGATCGTCGGATGCTTCTATTGCCGTACATAAAGGTCCTAGGATTTATAATTGAGTACGCAACCCCTTCAGGTACGTCACTGATCGCGCGCAAAAAGATTATCACTCGAAATGTATTTGGCGACAACGTGACACGGATTTTGTTTGGTGATTTCGCATCCGCCGAGCACATGGACAAGACGCGGTCAAACGTACTCAATTATGCGGCGGAAAAGCGTGCGCCGATTCCAGTATTTGCACTTTCAATCATCACCGGTGGTCAATCAATATAATTGTTGTGACGGTGATCGTCAACAACAAATTTTTTTGAAGATCTCTGGAAAATTTCCGGCACCCGAACCTGAACCAGTTAATTGAATTGATAAGTGCTCGTGTCTAATTGAAGTTGTTGGCCGATTTTATTATGCACTTAGCATTCATCGCGGTTGATAAATTATCATATATTCGCAACTGGTGAACATCAATCGATATGTCGATGGGGTGCTGTAGAGGGAAGGAACAAGTTTCAGGCAGTCATTGCAAAACGAAAATTTTCTTTGTTTATAGAAAAGTAACGGACAATTTATTTGGTTTAGTATAGCACTGATTCTAATACCCCGAACAGACGACTGACGAGACACTTAATCGAGTTAATGACGTCAATATGACGTCAATTTAAATTTCCTTTACCGAACTCGACTTACAACTATAACTCGATTAGACTCGATATGCTGCGGTCGGCGCCGTCTTACTGACAACATATTAGTGAATAGTTGTACCAAAAAGTAATCAACTGTGAAATGCCATTTTTGTTGTTTTTCGTATTTTTGCACGAAATACTTCTTTATAACAATTTGAATGGAAAATAACGTAAGTATAAATATTTGCTTGCCTGAATGAAAACAAATTGACAACTTTTGCGGATCCATTTTATGTTTACTATACGTCAAATGTCAACACATATGTCAGCAACAAATTCTGTTCGGTGACAGACGACAAACTGGACTAGATTATGTGATTTCATTAACTCGATTAAGTGCTGTCGTATGACCAGGGTATATAAGAAGGTGGTTTTGTAAATAGCAAAACCGAACTAATTGACTCCCATGATAGTACATAAAAATATTTTTGAATTCAATAACTTCTGCCTCCACGTAGAAGGAAGGTGACTTATTACAGAGAACGACACCATCCAACAACTCTCGGCCGATGAACGTGCTTCCCTGATTTTATTTCTTTTGCACAATAAATTACGAATGGCATTTCAAGAGTTTTCTGCCTCCATTTCGAGATATAAAAAACAGTTTGCTACATGAACATTTAGATTCGATTATCGTTATTTATTTGCCTTAAGTAATTTGTAATTCACGTAATTAAAAAGATGTAGATACAAGGCCCAATGTGGTCTGGACAAAATTAATATTGTTGTTCGTTCGATTGTCGAATAATAAAAGATATTGGACCCAATCGGTCATTGCTCGCTTATGCTATTATAATTTTTCATGCGTGGCCTAATGCAACACTGATCCCATTGCTAGCAGAAAAGTTCAACACAGTTATTGGGATCAAATCGCGTTCGCTTCAAATAGAGTCATTAATAACAACAGACTCATAAATTCCTCACTTATCGCAACAAATTCACTTTTCTAATTTAAACACATCTCTGAAGAGGCTCTTGGCTGCCGTTCCTGGTAACAGCGAATCGTGCTATCGACCTACCTTTTGCTGACCGAGCGATCATTTTGTATTGTACAATCTCTGAAATGATCTTATCGATGAGTTTTTTATATCGATCTATTTCACCTGAATATGATGAATTGACTTTCAGTGCAAAATGGAATCACTTAAGCGTGATCATGCACCTCCGGGGTTAAGTGTGATCGAGTGTGTGTGTATGCGCAAACTTCCACTGGAGTTTTTGAGATCGTTGTGCCCGATCGAATCTACAAAAAATCAATGCAAAATTTTTCAAAATGGTTCTTATGAAGCAGATGGGAAAATACAGCGTTCATGCTGGGGCAATCTAAAACAATTACTGGCATGCCACCAGACTCGATCGCAACTGGGACATAAATCATAATGTTTCCATTGGTTTACATGGTTTGCACGATTTTCGATCATAGCCACTTGTTCGAGTGATCTCCACGAAAAACGATCTACGATCGGACTGGGCTTTAGGGAGTCTCCAGTTGTGTGGATGCAGTATACAGGACGATCGCGTTGTCGATCACATGAATTATTAACAGCAGTCAAAAGGCTCTCATTAGTCGATCGCCGTGAATCAATAACTTCTTGTTAACGGCAATCCACCTCATGGATGATCATCATGGGTGAGAGATCCAGTCGATTTCTAAAAAAACTAAAAAACTTTAAAACACTGATATTACCTGCCGTCTGTGTTCGGTGGCTGTGATATACTGCAAGTCCTGGATGGCGTGAGGGAGGCACATTTTCACCTGTTATTTCCTGCAAATTATAGGACTCCTTCAGATGCGTAAGCAGCTCATTCATTAACCTCGCACGTTTGCAGCTGCTAATGATCACAGCTCGTTTAGATTTAGAGCCTAGGCTGGTTTTTCCGAATGCATCATTTTTCCAGGACAGCCGGAGCCGACCACTTCTGGACTACTTTTGAAATAGTGTGTAATAAGCAGCCGCTGATTCAAATGAATCTATGAATGTGATATTTTCAACATATCGAAAACGATCAACGATGTCGATATCGAACCGAAACGAGTTTTGTCCAGGCAGCGAGAAAATGAGGAAGTAATGAATGAGTTTCAGCGAGCGAATTTGAATATCAATATTCAATTTACGAAATGAATTAGAAGTTTTAGGCATGTACAACAACATATTAAATATCTTTTAAATTGATACGGAATCGCCTCTCGGCATGTTGAATGGGTTAACTTTCATTTAGATTAGTTTCTTTCATCGAAAATCAATTAAATTGATACGAAACGGTTTGCGCCATATTGGATGAATTATGTGAATTGAAAATGTGCAAACACCTCGAATTAGAACACACCGACTTAAGATAACCATTTTGTACAGCTTAAAATAATGATCAATCGATAATTCAAAATTGTCGTCCATGAAAAACGAGGTTAAGGTATTTAATTTTCGATACATTTTTCCTCTGAATTATGTTTTCCACCGTTTTGCCACATCATTAAATTTCATGGCTATCTCATTAATATGTTCGCAATAACGATCGATTAATACCAATAAATGATCATAAAAATACGAAAATCCAAATGAAAAACTCTTCATCACATCAAAAGTCCGAATTAAAGAATTTTTTTTCCTTCTTCTTCTTATTTTTTTAAATAAAGATTTATGAACGGCTTTTTACAAAGAAATCGTCTTCTTTAAAGGGTTCCGAATCGCAAAATCTGTGGTGAAACATTAACAAATGTGAGACAATTTAAAGAATGGAAAATTGACACTATAAATTCCATCGATAAGGATAAATTGCGATATCGACTGATCCGAGAAATTGATCGCGCTGCGCCAATTAAATTTTGTACACGTTCATTTTTTTTTTGTGACGCCGCCGCTGTTGGTAATAAATTCATTGCAATGGTAACGTGAAAAATGAAGTCATAAACGTGGCTGTTGGACTTTAATGTAGGACATTTCGTGTTGGCATTGAACATTAAATGATAATATATTACATAGAAATGTTCGAGTTGTAAAAAAATGTTTGCTGGGCCGAAGGGTGTGAAGTGATCGTGTGCAGGGTTTCACAAAAAAGTATCACACAGAAGATGATTTGTCAAGAGGATTTTTGTAGGTAGAAATGGCGGAGGGTAATTTTTTCTACAGTACATATTTATCTTGTACATCCACTAAAGATCCTCGCAGCATTCGTCGCATACCAATGTTATAAAACACCTCTGCGAACTGTCGTTCGTTTTCGAAAGTCATCACGCCATTCAGAACATAATTTTTAATAGCCTTACGCATGTCCAATGTGACTTGATCATCCATTACGATCAATTAGTCGAAACCAGTTTTCCTGTTATACAAAAAAAAAGTAAAATAAGTGGCAACAAGACTTCGGGACCTCCTCGATCTGTACATCGCGAATCAAAAACTTCTTCCGGTACAAGAGCAGTAGGCATCGCGATCCAATGCCATCATAACCGCGGTTTCTTGTGGCCAACATTAAGATATGACATTTGTTGAAGACATTAATTTGGGCACGTCGTTGCGTTTTTTTTGTTTTTATTTTATTTTTTATTAAAACGCAATTATCACGACTTCACCGAGGATTCCTCCGCGAAAGGTAAAGCAAGCCAGCACCTGACCTTCCCTCGAGGACTTAATGAATCTCCCTGAAATCTTAATCCAAACTCGAATGATTGTATTTATATGCAACGAGTTGAAGACGCAATAATTGCATTTTGGAAACGGGATATTATACAAATTGTCCTGCCGGGACGAAGTGAAAATTCAACACGATCGGCACGATCGATGTAACATGTCAATGTCATCCGTACTTTTACCTGGAGGGAAGAAAGTACATGATTGCAAAACATATGAAGGGGATTTCCCTAGTCTAGTTATCTGGAACACGCTTATAAAAATTTCCCTGGCATCTTCTACTGTCAATCACTCCTGCAAGATTGTCGAATTAATGCGGTTGGGGTATTCACGAATAAGTTTGACTGTGATTGTCAAATGTCCATTGTCCAATTACAACACTGTTGATGCTTTATCAAGATATTTTGGACATGTGCAGACATCCGGCAAATATATTTGATTATCTTTGATTGTTAACATTCTTTTGATTTACAAAATCACTTTAGGGGATTTTCTAGTGAATAAAATTGTGCCACATGAAATTGACAAATTGTTTGCAAGGTCGATTAAAATGTGCACTGATAAAGAAATTTCTCAGTTCACATACCTTTGAATTGTTGTTGTAGATTGTAGAACATTGAGAAGATTTTGAAAACTTCAATTAGAACTTTTGTATTTTGTGTATTAACTCGTTTTTATTTTATATTTTATCTAGTTGGGAAATTCGGCGTTTCATTAGGATGTACTCGTATCGACATAATCGATGGTTTGATTAAAAAATATAATTATAGTTCCAACATCCATAAGGGAATTTTTTTGATGTATCAATCCATATATTGAAAGAATACATTGATATGAAGGTACCTGGTACATATATACTATATTGTCCCATTATGTACTTATATAAGAAGAAGTTTTTCATCTAGGATTTATCCGCTATCTTGAATGCACAAATTTGGATAAATGATTCGAAATTAGTGCCCTCAAAACAACCATTGTAACCAACGTTGAAATCGAGAAATTATGGCCGCAATTTTGGATCCACCATCTTTAATTTCTGAATCGGGACAACAGATTTGAAGTCAGCATCCCCGAAAAACCTTAAAAAGGTACCAATTTTCATGGAAATCTCTTCAAATTTAAAATTTTCGGCCACAATTTTGGGCCCGCCATTTTGAAACCGAACAAAATTGGACAAAAAATGAAAAATATCGAACCTAGGACTTAGGGTTTAACTTTCAACGTTATAGTATAAATAGAGATTCATGTATTGCATTAGTTGGAAATAATGCTAATTTTATTGAAGTAGGCTTAAGGTTAAAAAAAAACATCCACGGTTATTTTGTATCCTTCAAAGGCTTTTAACAGCGGACCCAATGACCTTGAATATTGTTAGGCTTCAAATGTAATTGGAAAAACTTTTGAATGACTGATCGTGTAAAGAAAATGAACATTTGTGGTCTCGCGGAAATCAATGAAATGTCGATTTTGCTTTATATTTGAAATGAATTGTGGTGGTTAACAATTCAAGCGGAACGGAACAAGTTAAACTATTGCAAAAACATTGGAAAATTAGTTTCTGTCAATTGAAATTTATCGAAGATCACTGTTGAGTGATCTTCCGCTTGATTTGTTAATAAAAATGTCTGTTTTGAAATTTATTTCTGTGTCATTTGTTCATTTCTTTGAAAAGGCCGTGTTCAGCCTGAGATTAAACATTGATAACTGGAGAAATTTCGAGACAGCGAATGAATGCAAATCTTGGTTGGATGCGGAGATGAATTGATCCCGCAGGCCGCAGTAGGCGCAAATGCATCATACCTTGCCTCCTTGTCCCCCACTTCCGCCGTTCCGCGTTTACATAACTAGTTCTGTGTCCCTGTCGCCGGATAATCCCCTTCGAATAGCCACCTTAATGCATTTTATTTGTTCCGCTATGACGGCTCCCCCCTCCAGCTGATGCATGCCCCACGGATTCACGGTGCGGACCCCCAGTCTTATCAGTTCTGGTTCTTTTGGGCATATCACTTGGAGGTGCATGTGGCCCGCGGGACAATCTGTTGCTGAAGGTGTAAATGTGTAATCCAACAGGATTTATCGCGTATTATGACACTTCACTCGAGTAGTTTATTATGCGTCCTCTCGGTTTCTACACGGGGTCAACAATGTCGCTTATATTAATGATCGCGATAAGACCGCTTTTGGAGGTGATAAGCTGTGACGCGCCCCAACCACCACTGGCCGATGGTGCACAGCATTTTCCGCTCACCTCTTCTAGTTCGGCTCACAAAAGAAATGAATAATTTAATTTAAACAAATGCGATGTGGACTTTCTGATGATGATCCGGCAGCATTCCTGCTCGATTCATTTCAACTGGCACAGACAATGCACTTCCCCGTTTGCAGCCCCCACCCGGTGCGAAGGCTGCGTTGGAGAGCAAACAGTATGTCCGAAAGGACATAAATGGAACACAGTGTACGATTTCATAAATAGTCATCCAACAGATGCTTAATTTTCATACAAACTCATCTCAGCGTGCTCACCCCTTCCGGTTAAGTTCTTATCGAAATGATTTTTCTGCTGCCTCCCCGAAATCAATTGCAACGGAATTGCATGCCCAGAGCGGAAACCCTTTCCTTTCACAATTGATGGCTCTACATTCAGCTTATGGTTTTATTGACCTGACTGACGTGGATATACGGAACACTTGTCCATCCGTAAGTAAAAATCCACTGAAATCCGGGGGCTCCTCTCGAAAAGCTCTTGAGGGGCAACTTTTTGCGGCTATTTCAAGGGGGACTTGTTATTTCGGTGCAAACTCTCAAATATTTACTCTGCTTTCAGTTCGCCGTGTCTGCACCTTGAGATATGTAATCGCCAGCCTTGAACCCCGCTGTGACTCCCCCTCCCCAGATGGATAGAAGTGGCTTCTGAAGCTTCCTTAATGTCAAAAAGAAACTTCCTCTTATTAAATATTTTTGATATTTTTTTCATATTAAATTTACCTTCCAAAATTTGCCGGCCAAAACTCTTTAAAAGTATTTGAAAAGAAACAAAAAACAAAACGTTTTCTTTATCTTCCGGTCGGTTATTTGTTTGCAAACAAAGCAGAAAACGATTTTGAAGTTGTTTCTTGGGACTCTGTTCCGGTATTTTAACAGTTCAATTGATTTCCGCAAAAATATTAACTTAAATCAATAATGATTAGACTTTGAAAATTGAAATTGATTCACTGAAAAAATTTAGAATTTTGTAGAATAATTAATTTTTTAAAGTTGAATTTAATTTTGTTTAATATAAAATGCAATTTAATGTCGATTTATCATTGTAAAAAAAAATGAACGAAAATCCATTTTTTTCTTTTTTTTTTTTGTTCGCGAAAGTGTTCTAATCGTCTCCACTGTGAATGAATCATTTCTGTATGAGAAGTTGTAGTTCGAACATGTTCAAAGGAGAAGTATGAGCTCGAAGCAGATGTGTTCGAACTGTTTATGTTTAGGGGACTGTTTGACGTTGACCGGTGTCTTTTTGAATTGATGAAAGAGAAATTGAATGAATGAGAAAAGAAAAAAGGGTATTCAGCTATTTAAACTTGTGGAACAGCGCCTCTATTGGTCATCCAAAAATGAATCAACGGTAAAATATGGCGAATGGAAGAAGAAGATCTTTACCTGCTATTCAGCTGTTAGCGGCCACTGAAGGGTCAATATAATATTGTTTATAGAATATAGGAGTATCTGTAAATGTGAACAATTATAATTGTCCAGTTTTAATATAGACCAACATTCATTCAACTCCTTTAAAAAATGAATGAATCAGAACAAATTATTAAAATATCTGAGAGCAGTATTTTATTAAAGAAAATATTTGATTGCGTTAAGTATTCAATTTTAATGGCTTTCTACATCAACACAAAGTGCTTACTTCGTATAAGAGAGCAAATTGCTTGCGACATTATTTTTTAAAAGTACCGGATCGAAAATGGTTGAAGCTTTCCAATGTGAAACGAATTAATTCAACGAGAAGAGCAGAACTAGAATTTTTTTATATCTCAAGATTCGAAAATGAATGCAATTGTTATTATTATTTTTTATACAAATATTTCCTTATTGTTCCTCCCTTGCTGCATCTTCAGCAGTTGGCACTTGCTTTAATTCATGCTATGTTGTCGCAAAAGTCACCACCACCCTCCGGCCTCCGTGGCAACCCTTTTTCCACCCGCTTAGAACTACTTTTCCTCGGCTCTTCGCCTTCTGTACGCACTTGCTGGTGGGGTGGCTTTCGGGACCACGCGCCTTGGACTCCGCTGCTATGATAGCAGCCGGCTTGACTTTTTTCCTCAGTTTCGTACCTCATGCAGCGGTGTTCACACTGGTTCCGAACGGTTTCGGACTCCGAACGGGATTTTCAAAAATCAGTTTCGTACCTCGTGCAGCGGAGTTCACACTGATTTCCGAACGATTTTGGTTTCGGAACGGAATTTTTCAAAAATATATTTCGTCCCGGGCGAATTTTGTGACTTTATTCCCCCTTTGGGGAACTGGACTGTGAACGGGAAAGGTTGCCCGGAAATCCTGCGGAGCGATTATTACAATTTCGAAAAATCCTCGAGACCGACCTATTTTCGAGAGAAGCACTTTTTGGGGAAGCGAGTTTTTAACTTTTTTTTTGGAACAGTGATTTCAGCATTTTGAGAGTCGCAAATTCGTCACCGGGACAAAGTGTAGCCGCGGTTCTTTGGTTCCTGTCTTTGGGGCGGGTAGTTGGACTTTATTGCGGAAGAATAGGAACAATTGCAGAAATCGAAAGAGGCGAATTGCTTCGACATGGGAATTGCATGCAGTGCGTTCAAACAGTGAAAGTTAGTCAATCCGCGCACGCAGTTCGCTGCAGGTGTTTGGGAAACTCGCACTCCTCCCGTGCTGACCCGGAAGTGGTTGCAGTTTTTATTGTTTTTTTTTTTCGATTTTAAAAAAAATAATGTGACCAGATTTTTTATGTTTTGACTAGAGAAGTGATTTTCTTGAGTTTGGTTTTGAATTTAGAACGATTTTTTCGCTGTTTTCATTTTTTCTGTGCATTGTTCTTGGTTTTTTAATTGCTTTTCAAAACAAATATTATTTTGTGTTTGCTACTTTGTTTTTTTCATCAATATTTGTGTTTCCATAGTGTCTGTTCTGTTTTATTGTGTTTTTGTGGAAAAGCAAAATATTTTTATTCGCAATTTTTATTTGAAATTGTTTTTCATGATTTTTTCATCCTTAATTTTGGGGCTGCAACAAAATAATTTGTTCTGGTGTTTGTTTTTTGTGGCTTCTTAAGTTTGAAATGTTTGCTTTGTTTTTGTTTCCGTTGAATGACGAAAAGTGAAATAAATATTTTGACCAAAATAAATTATATCGAATATTGAATTAATTACTTTGTAAATAAAATCGAAATTATTAAACTTCCGTCAGAAACACCTGCAGTTGGACAACTTTCCACGACGGCATCCTTTTCGTCGTCATTCTGGATGTTTTCGATCGTCGTACAACGAACAGTTTGGATAGAAAGATTTATACCTATTTTTTTCTTACCAAACTAATTACGGATCCTATCACTTCGATTTTTATCATCGTTTTACGCCTACAGAGTAGCGTAACCGAATGTGAGAATATATGCAAAATAAATGGGTACAATGAGGCCAAATAAATACGATGTGAGTAGATTGATTTTTTATAAAATTACGTATTTTAAATATTTAGTAATGTACGGCATTTTTGTATTGATAATCGCTTGGTAAATATTTAAATTGTTGGCTGTACAAACGAAGTCTTTTTCTTGCGTGTTCAAAAACTCGCCAGATTAAAATAATTTTTTGTAGCCGTTTTTTACTTGCTTGATTTTTTCTGTTTATTCCAATTCGATGCCGGTTACGATATTATGTCACTGCCACCCCACAAAATTATTCAATATTTCGTATTCGGTCATTGTCCAATGTCCATTTCCGGAAATAGACATTCTCGTCCATTTCCAAAAAGAAAGAAAATTGTTTTAAAATAATTAGGACTCCTCAGTTCGAGTCCACTTCCAGTGCCTTCTGGGGCTCGAATTGAATCAACCCGTTCTCCTCCTCCTCTCCGCCTTCTCTTGGTGATTTTCGATTTCTGTCCTGATATCTTTGTTTTGGCAGATGCTTCGGTTTTGCGTTTAATTATCACTTGAAAGTTTATCACTAATTGATCCACTCGAGCCTCTGGAATGCGAGTGAGAATTTTTTCCGATTTCTTCAGTTAAGTGAACTTAAAGAGTTGAAAAGTTTTGTACTGTAGGTATTTGTTTTTATTTATTTGGTTGGCATTTTACGATGAGTAACAACAATTTTATGATATTCTGAAAAATTGAAATTAATAAACGTGGGTTTGGGATTATTTTTTTAATTTTTTAACCTGACGCCAATGATTTGCAAAAATCTTTACGAAAATAGCGGTTTTGCAAAATTAAACAAGGAAAGAAGAAGAAAACTATTTAATAAAATAAAGGAAAAAAAATATTGTTGTACCTTTGTTTGCTACCTTGAAGCATTTGTCGGCTGGAAACCAACATTAAAAGGTGTCAACCCTTTAATAGTTTGCGAAATGAAGAGGCCTGAAGGGCAAGGGAAATGCACTGTCGCTGTTCAAATCTTGTGACATTTCACTGTCAGGTGAGATTCTTTGAAATAGTCTGAAGAACTACCCGCGAATGTTGAAAAGGATCTGCTGAAAGGACTCGTCCCAACTCAAGCAGACTGCACTGGAAACATCTTCAGTCTACGTGAAGAGCTCACGGCAGAGAACCGTTCAAGGTACAAACAAATGAACTTCCTTCCTGTAGGACAGAGTTGTTGTTTTAATTCAAGGATTCCTTTCTTTGACGTTGAAATGCAAACAAAGGATTCGAAAACGACGGTTCAGAATTAACATCAATCAATATTGCAGTTTTGGAGGCCTTGTACATTTGACCGTGACCGTCAATGTTAGATTTCCAAATCGATTGTGCAATAAAGTTTAACTGTGTTTGTTAGTTGTTCGCTTTTGAATGTGAACTGAACACATATAAATTTTTTAAATGTTTTTGTTTTACTGTAAAAAGGAAACTTAAATTTTCGTAATATTCGATTTTTTGAAAGCAGATGGCGCCCACGAAAAATCTCCCTCTGAAAAATATCCTTTCAACGTCCATGTTTCTTATATCTTATTTAACATTGGAAATTCCCATTGATAACTTGAAAACATCTTCACGTGATGAAAACTAATCAAATAAGTATTTATCTTGTTTTTTAAAAAAAAAATAAATGAGAATGTAAATAACATTACTTACAAATATTTTCTCAACAATAATTCTGTAGGAATTTAAATGACTATCAAACAAAAACTTCCGGGTAGAATTTACTAAATATGCATTTTCCTCTCCAATAACAAGAAAACGTAAATTAAAAAAAAAACATATGTGAAAAAACTGCCTGTCTGATCTTGTGGCACAACGAACATAAATTAATGAGATTTTCTTAATTATTCAAATGCGATCTTTTCAAATTATAATTTTGCAAAACGATGAAAACCCAAACAAATTCATGTGTTTATCACGCGATGTGGAAAGCAGGAAAAAAATACAGATGGCATTGTCATATACAAAGAGTCCTGTTCGATGATTTCTAATCCAAAAAAAAAAAATCGGATTTTGTTCAATGCCGAATTTTCTACCTTGAAACAAACAGTAGAACAACTCCGCAGAACCATTTTACGTTTTATTAAATATATTTGACGCCAACATTTCTATTTAAATGCAAATTTCATTACACCTGCGAGTCTGGTTCAGGATGAATCGCAGATCATCAATCATCGGCATTCCGATCACCTAAAGGTTGTGATCTTTGGCCGAAATAATTAATCGACGCAAATGGATGTATTTATTTCAATGACAAAAAGCAAAACCAACAGTTCTGAAGTACACTTGAGAATCACGGAATGATGGAAAATGCTCTGCACGTGATCCGTAGTCGTTTTTCCCCTGGAATTTGTATTCAAACACCTCCGGCTGCGTTCGATCACAAACGACAAATTGTTTGACATGAAATTTAAGTGCAACGGAACTCGTTTGATCTGGCAACACATTCAATGCAACTTGATAAGGAGCTCATCACGATCAAATTTGCATGACAAATAGCTATTAGACGAGGAGCAGGGAATGAAAAAAAATGAATTAAATGGGAATAACAAGGAATGTAAGAGGTGAGAGGGGAACCGAGTATCACCACTTCACACGTTCTTCGAGTGACACCTCGATTTTGGGGGACGCTACCAAGAGCAGCAACCACTTCTCGCCTGCACTTGGAATTGCTTCTTAATTTTATTTATTTATTATTTTTTTGTCTGTAATGGTTGCTCCTTCTGGTGGGAAATTTTCTTAATAAAAGCTACTTAATGCAAATTGATGAGCAATTCAAACACCTTGATGGATGGATGAGCGCTGCGTGAGATCAAATTGAGCGCGGCCATATGAATGGGTCGCGATTACTTTCGGCGCCGACAGACTTCCGCTTTTGCGGTGCGAGGGATGCAAATTCGTACGCCCACGAATTTTGGCGTTCTTGTTGTGTGCCTAATTGAAAGGATCATCGCGTTTCGGGATGCGATGGAGAGATGCTTTTGTGATTGAGTAGCGGCCCAACAGGAAATGAAGATGCGAAGGGGAATTCCCTTCGATACTGGGAATCGATTTTTCGGGGTATCGGAACAAGAATAATTGATTTCGGATAAAAATCAATCAAATTGAATGGTTTTTCTTGCAAAACTGCACGGTATTCTTCTAAGGATTTTTTCTAAAACAATTAGGTACAATATTACGATTAACGAAATTATAATAAAAATAATAAAATCAGAGGAATATTTTGCCCCATCATGATTCCCATTTTCTAAATGCTCATTGCACGATTGAGAACTTTTAACTAAATGAAGGAGTTGGTGGAAAAACGATTAGATGTCTTCGACTGGGCTGGGACAAGATTAGATAATAAAGTAGTCTCTTAAATGTGCAT
Organism: Leptogaster cylindrica; assembly: GCA_963082835.1. Classification (NCBI taxonomy): domain Eukaryota; kingdom Metazoa; phylum Arthropoda; class Insecta; order Diptera; family Asilidae; genus Leptogaster; species Leptogaster cylindrica. The sequence continues at coordinate 39,903,382 of OY720105.1, forward strand.
TCATTGGATTAGTATGCATTGCATAATCTTTAACATTTTATTGCCTTTTATCTCCGCTAATTACAGAGTAGGTTTGAATGAATGAAAAGCGTGTGTTGGCTTTCAATTTCCACTCCTTTATTTTTGTCACAGTTTCGTTTTTTCCCTTTGGCCAAATGCAGTTTACTGTTGGATGGAAAATATATTAACTACTAAAGTCTCTTTAGTGTTAATTGTACACAAATTTTTAACAATTCAGCTCAACAAATTTTAGGAAATTTGGTTTGTTAATAAAATGTAAATGTATGTAGATCACATAAAAGGGTTAAAATTTGTGTAATTTATTAATAAATATCACAATATTTTTATCATTTATATGATAAATTAAAACGTGAAGTTTGAAGATGTGAAAAGTCTATAATTTATGGATGCGCCTGCGCATGAAACACCATCCAAAAACCTAATAACGATCCAATTTGTAAACTTTAGCCTTCCTAAATGGGACAAATCTTTCAAAATATTCGCTCATCTAATCTCGTCAAATGGCTTCCCTTTAGAAAGTTTATTAGGTATTCATTATTTTACTCTTTATTACTATTGTTTCAGGTAAATATTTGTTCGGGTTAAACTTTCTGCATTCACATAAAATACATATGGAGTAAATACCTTTTGAAAATTAGCCATCAATTATTTCCAAAAAACGAATTGTTGTATCATCTTACATAATAATCGAATACCAGCGAAAGCGAGTTTCGAGGTCATTCTATGCGGCAAAAAGAATGCGATGATAATCAAATTCGAAACTTAAAAAAATAGAAGCAAAAATCGAGTCAGGAAAACAATGCGGACCTAATTAAAACGACCTTCGACGCGATTCTCTGGACCCGATAAAAAGTAATCTCAACTTCAGAGCCCATGGAAGATTGTCTGACCCTTGGACGATTATGAAATTCTCTTATCGTTGTAGGGAGATTTCAAGGTTACAACCACGCATCTAGAGTAAATTCAGTGACCCCATTAATTAATATCCCCGAAAGGGGTAAAAAAAAAAATGAGGAGCATAGTGCATTTGAGAAAATCATATTCATTCAGCTTTAGTTCTGTCACCAAAGGAATTTCGATAAGAAAGTCACTTGGAGGTTATCGGGGACTTACGATATTTAAATCAATTACAGTTGAGTGAGGCGCTCATTTGTTTCCCCTTCTGCTTCTCCTCTGCGCTGATTATCGACTAATTGCAATTGATAAGACGCCGAACGTGCCAGTTTCGGCCGATCGGAAATTCTTAGCAAAAAGATTCCAAGCTTTTGAATAATGTTTTTCCACTTGCCACTGATGGCTTTGACTTTTTTTAAATTGGTTTGTTTGCTAATTTACGTTTTTCCCAGAATTGCGCAATCGTGGCTGGCTTCTGTTTTCAGTGTCAACAAATTCCCTTTTGAGCTAGGTGAACACCTTCGTCGCATTCCAAAGGTTCACGCTGGCGTCCAATTTTAATCAGATTTCACAAATCCCTCAAGTGGTCAGTGGTCACCGTCCACGACACATGATTTAATCAAGCCTCCTAAAAATGATAAATTGTCTGATTATTTTCTGGTCTAATGGTTCTTTGAATTTCTGAGATAAACTTTGGCCCAATTACGCAGCCTGGCTGTGATTGCGTACAACGAAAAGCCTCCGAGCAGGAAGCGTGCGGCGCGACAGTGATAATTCGGGAAAGGAAATTTCCTTCGGCTCGTGTCTTACGCAAGACATTTTATTGAGTTGTGAAATATTTAAATATTTAGAATTAACAATTAATGGAAAAAACATAATGAGGAACTGTTCCCGAATTTAATTGAATTACATTGGAGAATATTTTAAGTTTATGGAAATATATTAAAGTATCGAAAACCAGAAGAATCTGTAAGAGTCCTAAATATTCAGGACATAGAATTAGAAGGACAGAGCTTCACTAGAATTTCAAAATAAAAACCAATGAGTGGCATTTAATTAGCTGGCATTCCACTTATCCATTAAACAAATAAAAAAACCGATTAAACGGGTAATTAATAAAAACAAAACAAAGAAAAATATTTCAAGTTCAAAAGAGTACCCTTCCGAAAGAGGGGAGCCTTCCTTTGCATTCCCAATCGCTGATCGTGATCGTATTCCTTCGTCTGGCTCGAATCCCGACGAGGGTAATTTTTTAATTCAGTGCGCGTGCGCATTCGACTTGAAACGTGTGCTGAACTGAGGAACGTTCGCAGAACGAAAACAAAAGATGCAGCCACCGAAACGTTTCAAATGGCACTGAATACAAAAAAAGAAAACACCAAGAATATCAAATTGTTGGCGTTTGAGTGTCAAACATGTCACAAAATATGGCGCACGACATACAATTGTGACAGCAGGTTGACGGCCATTGTGACGTGGGAGCTGCTGGCGAACTGCACCAAAATGCCAATTGTAAATTGTTGTTGTGAAATGATTTTGCTGCTGCTGCGCCTGCATCTGTGACGGATGTTTTGCAAATAAGTTCACAAGAGAAAAAAAATTGATAAGCAGTCAAGAGAAATTTTTGGAATACCTGAAACTTGATTCACGCACGCCACACGCTCAAATCGTCAATCATGTGCCGCCACACAATGACACAGCCGTGACATGACATGACAAAGCTCAGCAGATGTCGCGGAAGAACATGAATTTATAATTCGCAATGACCGGCAAAATGGCGTTCAATTTGAAGAAATGCGGAAGGGGGTGGGGAGGGAGCGAAAAGACAAAGGCGGCGGCACGGAACAAGTGTCATCGGATTTCTCTGTTTGCACATTTCTTGAGGCCCATTGGCGCTATCCAGCCGCGAATTAATACTCAGCAGTTGGATCGAATGAAATCGATTCTTATGGGCTCAGCACTTTCCGGACTTACAACGTGATTAAGTCTGTCGCACCTGTTGTTTTTATTTCATTTTGTTTAAATCGGGTTTAAGCCTAATTGATGTCAGAGGCAATAATTAATTCGTGTACATTAATTTTACCTTTTATTTTCGATTTTCAGTGTGGTGCCGCTTTTTCCGTAGGGGAAAACTTTAATTTCAAGATAATCGCACAAACAAAAAAACATTTCCTAATTCAGAAGCCATTATCGATTGTGCAACAGAGTTTGAATTTCGTAAGACTTGGAATGTTTGACCCCTTCGATATTTTTGCTCACTAAACTATTTTGCATTACGAAATAATTAAGTGAATTTCCTGAGCTTTGTGAATGAATTTTGTCCAATTTTTCTACCAATAAAGTTGAATGAATTTCTGATTTTCCATTAAATCCAATTTGAGGCAAAACGTTGTTTCTTCTAATTAGACCACTGCTGAAGAAGTGAAGGGAAAATGAATGACGTCGGTCGAGGCGTGAAGAGCACGTAATTTTCGATTACACAGCAGAATCATGTAAAGTTGATTAGGGCAAGAAATAATGATGTTATGTTTTCCATTGTTTGCATTTTTTTTAAGGCTGTAAGTCGTACGCATTTCCGCACCTGTTAACAACGTGATAAAAATCATAATATTTTGGTTGGTTTTGTTTTTCTACTACGTTATTTTGTTGTTTTGTCGTCTGATTGTTAAGGGATGATTTTCACCAGACAAATTCGTAATTCAAGTTCTGCAAAATGATTTCACATTTATTCTTTTATCTCATCTTTTTGAAATGATGGTTGCATTTATGATGCAAGAAGCATAATATTATTGTATGCACAAGATTTGTCTCCCGAGCGGCGCCGTGTTGCGCGCCATTCAGTTCACAATTTGACAGTTTGATGGTTTGACAGTTTGTTGTTTTCGAATTCGTTGGAAAGTTGTTAAGAGTTTTTAAAAGTTTTTAAGAGTATTGAACATAAATTTTATACCCTTTCGTATTTAAAATGGTGAAGTAGGTATGCAGTAAAAAGCTGTAGATACTGCAAAGAAATGAAAACATTTAATTTACATTGCTCAAAGCCCTGGGTAATTTTAATTTAAATTTGAAAACTGTTTACAATAGATAGTAAAATATACATTATACATTATTCCTATTTACATAAATTATTATTTCAAAAACATAAGAAAATCGTTTTAAATAGTGTCTCAGATGATTTTTATGACCGAGGATAGTGCTCGTTTTTCAATTTAAATCTTGAGCATACCTTACGTTCCTTGTATCATGGTTGCATCATGATTAACTGTGATTTGAAAATAAAATAAATGATATCAAACTTTCTGTTGTTTTAAAATTGTTCAATGCTAAAAATCAATAAATCCGATTGCCACTAGGAACTGGTTTGCGGTCACAGGAAAAGGGATTCATTTACAAATTCATTCATGTCGAAAGGATTCACAAAAACGAATCGTTACAAACTGATCAACCACATCCGCATACGTCACTTAACAATCGGAAGTTAATCAGAAATGCAACAATGGCCGCAAAAGTTACTGGGCAAACGGCGGCGGCAGCAATGGGTGGTGAGCAAAAATCCAGGGGAAGCACTACAATAGCGCAGCCAAAAAAAAGAAGAAAAACAGACGGGAAACCGGGAAAATATAATAAAAGGACGAAATAAAATCCAGAGAGAAGTAAAGAGAATCACAACTGGGGCTCTTATTGTTAAAGAAAAAAATGTTCTTATCATTATTGCGCTTCTGGAGATGCTCTTTTTGTTGTTGTTCACATTTGAAGTGCAAACGATAACAGATGATCGGATGAGATCGAACAACAAATGCACATTGAATGTTTATGTTTGGTAAATAGTGAAGAATTTAAAAGTACCAAATTCATCCACTTTTTTTTTTTATTGATTACAATTTAAAGTTTATTAAATTCTTGTGGAATTTTACAAACAATTATTTTGTTCAGTTTCTCGATAATAAGTCGAAAACACGTAAAGTATATCACTTTGCTGTGATATTGATAATTTTTGGTCTAAGCTATCGGAATTTGATAACAAATAAAATCAGCTGACAACAAGAAATGCAAACAGAGGATTTATTTTTTCTTGAGAATTTTGGTAATCATTTTTGCAAGAGTAACTGGATTTTATATTTTACTTTTTTTTGCAATTTTGTTATACCAAGAAAACTTTCACAAGTCAATGGTGATTACTATGACCTCTTTGCAAATTTGCTAAGGTGATTTGTTTCACCAAATCGTTTAAATAGATTATGGGTGTAAATTATTTTCAGTCTGCCACGAAACAATCAACGGAAGTTGTCTACGTTTTAAATCTTTTCAAAAAAAATGATGAATTAGAAAAATTTTAAGAGGTTGCCGATTGTTGAACTCATGATTGGTTCTTCAACTTATAAAAATCATTTGTTCTTAATCAACACTTAATAAAGTGTTCTAGTTTCTTGTTTCCATACCAAAAAATCAAGTCATCCTTAACCATCCTAGCTTCCAAATAAGTCAATAAATCTTCGTCAAAATCTAATCACGATTAATCCAAAAAGTAATAAAACTTCTTGTTTACGCAAAACTTCAAGTACTTGTAATGATTTTTACAAATCCCTGATAAATCCTGGAATATTTACCTCCTAAAAAAACCAAAAAAATAAATCCACGCGTCCTTCAGTGCCAAAACAAATTGTTTTTTGTTCATGATTTTATTTGCATGAGTTCTTATTATCAGCAAATCAATTTTCGTTCGAGTAGTGATAAGAAATCAACGTGAATTTGGGTCAACAAAATAGTGGAATTATAGCAGCGACAAAAGCCTGCTCCACCTGGTGTCGATGAACAGTTTTAATGACATGTAATTAATCAATAATTACCGAACATTTTACAAAGGCCTTTCAACATAATTCAATTTTTTGATATAATTAGAGCAACGTCGAGTAATTTTCCACCCTTTTGTGACCCAAATGAATTTTTTGTTTTAATTGTGTAACGGAGGAATTGAATTTCAAAAGTAATGTTCTTTCAGCAGCTTTGAATTTATCAAGTTTCAAGTAATTCTAGAGATTTTTGTTGTAGGTACTGCATAAAATATAAATATAAACTCTTTACTTTTCATCTTTTGTTTACAGTGGTTTAATTTGCAAAAAAACTAATTAAATATTTTCATGAATTCCAGAAATAAACTAGAGCAACGTAATTGAACAAACAAAATAATATGCTTTCCATATTGGAAGTGTAAAAATTTGTAAATTTCAAACGTTGGTTTAAAATTTTCATAATTATGCAAATTCATTAAATATTTAGAATATTTTTTTTTTTAATAACTTTATTATGATTTTCTCATTATGCAAAGACACATTTCCCATTTTTACATCAGATTCGCTCATAAAATCTAGAGTCGTCATAAAAATTTTGTAGTTGTTAAATTGCAATTTTATGCAGATGCATTTAACAACATTTCATACGCATACAACACACAACAAGTTGTATAAAATGTGACTAAATGTAGATAAACATTTTTAAATGATCCGTTTCGAGATAAGTATTTTTAATCAATTGTTCTGTAAAAATGAAAATTACAATAAATGGTAAACAAGCAATTCAATGTATTGTAGAAAAACAAATTAGAAAATAAACAATATAATTGTTGCTATCAATATTATTTAATGACAGTAAATGTTTTTTTCTGTGAATGATTTATAATACGAAATAATCAATACCTATAATCTGTTACCAAACATGATAATTTAAAAATATTGAAAATAATGTTGTTCTTTCCACAAAACAAATTATCTGTCATTTAAAAATTACAAGAATTGTTTTTTTATATATTGTAGGTTAATTCCTTAAAAATCCCAACACTTGATAATGGCGGCGCGGCGCCTTGTTACTGTAATGGGACACTTGAGTTAACAAGGAATGTTTTATTGTTTTACATTTTAATTAAGATATTTACCATGAATTTTTTATGTCTGTTAACATCCTTAAAAAAAAAAGTCAAACATGAATGTAGTCATAAAATGTCTTGTAAAATGACTTCAAAGACAAAGTTGCATCGCTGCTGACAACTCATTACTGCATTCCATGCATTCAATTTTGATGTACGGCGGAATTTTGCTGTGTCCGGTGGTGCAGTAGTAGAGCCGGGGAGCTGGGGAGCGGTGGAACAATTTAATAAGAAAATAATGAAAATGAAATTAAAAAGAATATAATCAGATGGAACTGAAAAACAAACAACGTTTACTAAACGGCAATTCTAGTATCATGTTAATAACCCGAAATGCGAATTACCTGAAGTAACAGGTGTTAACAGTCATTTTGTGCCTGACACCGGCCAATTGCAGCAGCTTTGGGGTCGCCGCTGCACACAGCACTGTCCATCGTCTGCACATGCAATCTTCCCCAGTCAGATCTTCTCCAATGACGGGCAATCGCTTGCACAGAGACAAATTACTTGTAATAAGAATCTTGATAAAAAAAAATCCCAGTAGAGAGAGATAAATGTGATTACCCCTTACGTTCTGTTTCCCCTCCCCAGTTGACTGTTTCAATTCCAAGGAACATTTGCGATCCTCGTTCTTCTCGTATTCCTCGAAATGCCGCTCCTGAAGATTTTGTTTACTTAAGACGTGCCTTTCGTGGTAATTGCCCTCTGACCTCGGTGTGCAATCTTAGATCTTTGGAGACGTTAATTTGTGCTTGGAGAATTTGTCTTAATTGCCTGCAAACATTATGGACGCCACTTTGGGCTATCGACACATCACAAATAAACGTTTTGTTATAAATGTTGAATGCAGAATTTTCACATAAAATTCTAACTTTTTCTCAGCTCAAAAATAAAAACAAACTATCAAGTTATTCAATATTAATTGCAGAATATCGATTTTTCAGTTAATCGACAATTAAAAACTATTTTGGGTATTTTTGGTATTTCAAACAAATTAAATCCCAGCAGTATGTATTTTCATGGAGCTTCAATGTTTGGACCCCACAAAAATAATTGTTGCAGTGTAAAATCTGTTAATTAAGTGCTCTGCTGGATCAACTGGCACCGCTGCTAACCTTCCCCACTCACGGTATAAATTAACTCTTTAACTAGTCGTAGGCTTTATGCTGGCCATTTAGATTTTATGTGACTTCTTAAACTTTTATATCACCCTGTTTTATGTTTCTGTTCACATCATCGACTTACTAAAAAAATGTTGTATTTTTCTTTTATTATTACAGGTTACCACAGCTTACGGTCTATGCCAAGATTTTCTACCTCCTGATGGTAAGTATTTGAACTTTACATTTTCATATTAACATCAAGGTATATTGGTGATTTTTAATTTGGTGAAATGCGAGTGCGGGGGTGGATGATGTGCAAGTGAAATTCCTGCGGTATGCAGATGATCATGATTCTCGTAAGTGGCATTTCCTTGTTCCCATTTCCGAGATGGTTTTATCTCATCGGAAATTTAAGTACATTTAGTACTAAAATTTAAGAGTGTTTTGATAGAAATTAACCTAATTTTCTGAATCGTAATTTGTGAATGTTAAACCGCTTAATTAGATTAATAGTTTGATTATGGAGTGAGAGATGATCTTCGGAGTGTTTTGATCCATTTCTCCTGTCGCACATGATGCGCTTATATACCCTGGACAGACGAAAGCACTTAATCGAGTTAATGATGTCAGGTCTAGTCAGTAGTCGGACTTTGCCGTGTGCCATCGAACTGAATTAGTTGTTGCATGTCTGTTGACATTTGGTGTAAACTGTAAAGTAAACATAAAATGGATTCGCAACAGCAGCGGTCAGTTCATTTTTTTGCAAGCAAGAAAAGAAAAAGAGCTGGCAGATTAAGCCTTTCAACCGAATTTTCCAGTAGGTACTTGATAGTGATAACTCATTTTTTTGGCCGTAAATGATGAAATGGATTTGGACAACATGTGGTTCCAATAAAATGGTGTGACGTGCAATACCAGCCGCGAAACAGTCCTATGATGCTCGGAGTTCGAAAACGTGTAGCCAGCGAAGAGCTGCGATTTAATGCCGTTAGACTTTTTTTGGCAGGTGCTGTTAAAGAGCGATGCTAGGACAACGTTCCAACAACGAATGAGGATCTTAATATTCAAGATTTCATTAATGGCATAGAGTCGTAAATAATCGAAAGAGTACTTATAACAAAAAATTACGATTGGGCGACTCTAAGACCAGCTGGGCGGATATTTGAATTATTTTATATTCCATATTTAACCGGAAGAATTGTATATGTGTCTACTTCACAAATGTCAAATTGACATAAAATAATTAGGACGTGTTCAGAAATTATTCACTGCTAACATCTAGGCGCGACTTTTGAAAAACCCTTTACTTACGTTATATTGCATTAAAATCTCTGTAAAGATGTATTTCATCTCAAAACCCGAAAACAACAAAATGACATTTAACAGCTGACTACTTTTTAGTATAACTATTTAATACTATGTAGCCAGCCCGGCGCTGACAGCAGTATATCGAGTCTAATCGAGTTGTATTAGGTAGATTTGTAAATGAAATTCATATAGGAAGTTTACAAGCGATACGCCATTATGACGTCATTAACTCGATTAAATGCTCTCGTCTGTCGAGGGTATTATATTCAATACAAAATTCAATAATTAAAATCAACTGACAACTTTAATAAAAAAAAGGTTAGTTATTAAGTTCCTCTAAAAAAAATCGTGCGCATAGATACATAACCTGAATATATTTTTATTATTTATTGACATACATGCTGCATAAGTATTGGTACGAATTTCTATAGCTTCCAATAAATGTCAAATTAAATAAATTAGAGAACAATTTTCTATCACAACAAAACGTTACCAAAATTTATTTTTTTCCCGTGCAAACGGCGTCGTATTTTATCTTCTATTGTATTCCTTGCTGATATGTTGTTATATAATATGCAAATTTATTAGTTTTTTTTGGCATATATATTATTAATTTATGCATTTTAAATTCTGTAGAACACATTTTTAGTTTATTATAAAATTTTTTTTTTTTTTTTTTTTGACAAAATATTCTTTTGTTTAATGACACTAAAATTAATGGCCGCTATTAAGATATATATTTACTAATGATTTAAGCTTTTTATATCTTTCAAAATATCATTGATTATTACATCAGGATGTTTGTATCAAAGTCAAGAAATTTGTATCCTATAATTAAAAATCAGTCGACTTTTTCCAGTCACGGGAACAGTTTGTTCAGCACTTCCGCATTCTTGACTTGAATGTCCTGAGTCCTCTCCATTTCTCTCGCTGGTGCTCCACTGTATTTACCTAACACCAAACTCCACACACTGCTGGGTGCAGCCGAGCCCTATCATTATCAAAAACTGCAAGCTAAACGGCTGCATTGGCATTCGGATATTTGCATTCCCCGCAACAAATACGAACGTCATCAGGAAAAATGGTTTTGACGATGTCTTTTTTGTGCATTCATTGTGCAGAAAAGTGCTGCGGCGTTTGTTGTCGTTGTTTGTCGTCTTATCGTCGCAGTGATGAAGTTAAAAAGAGTAAAAATCATTCCTGACCATATAGTAAAAGATCTCGCCTAGTCTCAGGAGCAACATGATTGTTGTGCGGTTTTTAGCGAACAGTAGGTAAAAGCAGAACAAAAAATTTATATATTGTAAAACAAAAGCGCAAATCTGTAGAAAGCGCGGGTGCTTTGAGCTATTGTTCTAGGATGGCAAGTTGCACTGTCTGAAATGCACACAAACGCATGACGCATGCCTCGCTGGAGCATAATAAACACCGGTGAAACATTGTGGATTGTCCCCATGAAACACTGAAATCCTATGACAAGAGAACTTTTCCAAGACTTATTATGAAATTTGAGATCATATAATTCTCGGTTTTGCACAGAAGACCGAAAGCCAGATATGCAGGAGGCAGTCGACCGGAAAGAGATAGAAGGCTTCACGGCGGATGTTAGATGTCACCGGGTCTTAGATGGCCGCGAGTTGAAATTAGAACCATGAAAAGTGTATGACTTTGTGGTTTTGGGGCCCCATGCCCCACATGCACTTCAGCTGAGGGAGAGCCTCGCGGCCATCGACAGCAGACACTCTCGACAATGGACAGGAGGAGGTCATCAGGTGCTGCGGACATAATTTTTCCATTCAAGGATACAAAGGAGGCGGCCGAATAACCACAATATCCGTGTAAGGGAAGAACGACTAAAATTGGCTTCAGTGGTATCTACTTGAAAACCATTACTCACCACCCTCAACAAAAGCCACAAATATTTTTTAAAAAAAAGATAGAGAGAGAGAGAGAGAAACGGACAACAACAAATGACAGTTTTACGTGTCACAGAATTTTCCCTTCAACCCTGAACTGCGATGGAGCCTTGGGGCTGTGGAATCTTACTCTAGAGACACACTTGTCTACTATGTACGTCGACGAAGGATTAGCCAACTGCCATCTGTTCGATGTAATCACACTGCAGCCCTAAAAAACCGACAAAAATTATGTCAACCCTAAGAGGCGGTTGATGGCATTTACCTTTGCCCCCGGCCCAACTCGAGTTGGTCTTAAGAGACAATAACCCCAACCCTTGGAAAACATGAAGAACAATGTGCGGAAGTAAAAAAAAGGGGGGTGGTTGCAAGGTGACATCGCTAGATAGTGGTAAACCCAGAGAACATCCTTTCACAAGAAGATGTTCTGATTTTTTCTGTTTACGGAAGGATGAAAGCCGCTCCTTGATGGAGGGGTGACATTAAGTGTTTGTATCAATCAAGTCCCGGGAGCACTGATGGAGATTAGTTCAGATTCTGATAATGGGCGCTTCCCCTAGTCAGGATGAAGCCAGAGAATCACCCCAAATGGGTGCAGTTTTGTGTTTAAACGGTTCAGCACTCAGGAAGACCGCCTTCCAGGCATTGCGTCTTCGGGGTGAAAGAATGGAGGCGGCTCCTTCCGTTTGAATACCTCAGACAGGGTTGAAGAATAATATTTGCGTAAATCTGTCTTTTTAGTCTTTAGGCAACCGACATTCCTATATATTTATATGTTGCAAATAAAAATACCATCAACACAAACTTACAAAGTCACTTCGGTTTTAATCCGCAATCATTAAATCCATCAAAACTTTTGGGCGGTCGGTTTTTTGTCAAACATCACAACTTAATCGGATTACGAAGATGCAAGAAGCAACAATGTCCGCGGTGGGGGAATGGGTAAACGTAGAAAACCATTTTTCATCACAAAAACTCTGAGTGAAAAATAAAATTGTGTTGATCGGAGTGTGAATAAATTAAAATTCAGACAGAAGAATTCCTTTCGTATTTATTTATATTATTATTTTTTTCCTAGTGGAGAGATGATGCCACGATGGCCCCATGCCGAACGACACATGTCAACTGAAAATCACCACTTTTGAGTATCACTGATTATGAAAATCCCATTTTTATTCGAAACAATTTAAATGGAAGATTAATGACCGCGGATTATCGCGGAATTGTAAACGATTTGTTAAAGGAGGTGTTGAACGAAGCGGAGTCTGTTCGACGCGCGAATTATTGTCATATCAAGTCAGTCGCGAATGTTTTTATCGGACGTAATGGTTTGGCAATAAGTCAAGGTGGTCTGGGGCTGGTAATCACCCTCTTTTGGCAAGTCTGCGCATGCACTTGTCGATCGACACACTTTGATTAAGTTTGATTTATATTTTAAGATCAAATCACAACGTTTTGTTATGGGTGTTGATTTTACAACATTCCGTTTTTGGTAGACATGACGTTTTATTAGCGTCGTTAATTTTAATAGGATGATTTAATAAGCAGCTTATGCAAGATTTGAGGCATCTTAAAACTTTTTTTTATTCTACAAAAATAATTTCAAAATACATTTTTCAAAAACTTATAAGTACCATTTTTTTGCTAATACATATTATGAGTACTAGATACCTACTATATATATTTTCTTTTAGTATTCGACCTTGACTGATTATTATCTGTGTCAAAATAACGAAAAAAACTTTGAATAAAATGTATACAAAAAAAAACCAACAAAACAATTAATCTGATACGCAATGAAGAATGATTTAGCAAATTCTCGGCTAGTTGTAATACTTTCAATCTTCTTGATTTACTTGAGATAAAACTGCTGCAGAAAAAAAACATGCTTAATTGACGATTTGACACCAGCCGTCATCATGTCAATTGTTCCCATTCGACCCCAAGGAATTTTTAGTTCTGGGTGTTGCGTAATCTCGTGATCCACTCGAGCCCCACTATCATTCATTGAAGACGAAATCAATTTGAATGACACCTTATCTCAGTCTGCTGCAAGTCCTTCAAAATATCTCCGAACATCACTCGACAAACTACTTAAGATCGGCGAAAGCGATGTTGTTGTTGCTGATATGCGTTTGATAGATCAAAAAACTTCCGAAGTGATCAGACAAAAGACGCAACATCTGAAGCAGAAAAACGCTGCCTCGATCCAGTCTAGCAGCCGATCGAGGATTTGACGACGACATGAGTGACACATTTCGTTGTGTCACTGAGTCATGCCGGAGTCGTGAAGCATCGTTTAATGGGGTGCACCAGCCTCCTTAATGTGTCCATAGCGCCACTTCATCCACTGCTGACGTGGCATGTCAAAATCGACATCGAGGATTTTCTACATTGTTTTTTTACTGTATTTTCCCGTTTTTTGTGTGTGTGTAGTTTTTGTTTTGGTTTTTTCTATTCGATGTTGGACATACGATGCCGCCAAATGGCTCCAAAAAGCACATCCAGGAATCAAGTGAAAATTAGTCCGAATGCGCAATCGCAGTGTGTCAATCGTCGGCGTTCATCGTTATTGATCCTAACGAAAGCAATCTGGCGCTCCGAGGGTACTCTGGGGCTTTCTTCATAATATTGAGCGGACGCTTTGTCTAGCCGGCGTCAACCGTTGGCATTTTTACGATGATATGCTCCAATGAAACCAAATAACCGCGACTTAATTAAATCCATGAACTTCATTATCGACAATCGCGATGAAAGACTTAACATTTCGCCCCGTTAGTAAAGTTTCCATCAAAAAACATTTTACGATCACGGTTTGTTTTTTGAACGCAAAATAAAATTCCAGACGCATTTGTTTGTTGAATAGTATTATTTTCACAATCGCCGGTTGAAATAAACTCTTTATACATTGAAATTGTTTAACTATTGCGTAATTTTATTGTAATATTTATTTACAAAATTAGTACTTGAATGTTGTTCATTAGGTACAATAGAGGAAAAATAAAAGAAATTAGATTGCATTACAAAATAAACAACACTAACAAAACAAGTGTTTGTTAAATTTAAGTACAAACTTTAGCAACAATATATCAAAATTATAGTGGAAAAAATTCCATTAAATTTTTTCTACATCAAGGAAAAAACAAAAAGATCAATCGTGATGTTGTCAGATTGAGAATTCAGATTGCATCAAAACTTGTCAAATTAACCTGAAATGAAGAATTTCAATGTCAAGTACTTGATCATCAAATCTGCATACCTATCAATTTTTTTTTGTACAATACAATACGATCTCAAGGATATTGTGATACGAGACACATGGCGTTGAGTGCTTCTTTATCTCAATTTGTTGAGACTCTGAAACTAGAAATTTAATATAAAGTGGATGAAATGACAGCAATTAATTATTTTAACTACTGGAGTTTTTAAATAATTCACAATAAGAAAATAATTATTATACTATAATATTTTTTTCAGAAATTGTTTTGATTTGAAATTCAGAATCAAAAAGCGTTACGAGTTGTTTGTAAGTATGCGTGTTCTGCAACTTACAATTTTTTTCTTAGAATAAAATTTAAGACGGGTAAATTAAATCCCACAGTCTCAAACTACTTCTTGTAACTATATCCACCTGAAGGTCAACGCGGGATGACCATTGTGGTTGGTTTTTTGTTTTTAATATTTTAAATTTTTTTCTCCATATTATTCATGTGAAAAAAGCTCGGACGACATTAATTGCTTAATAACCAATGGATTTTGTCGCATTTGAATTCGTTAGAGACTTCCAAGAGGACAAAAACGAAAAAAAAACTACAAAGAAAAAAATTAGTGTATCTAATGACGTTATCACATATCTTTCGTGTAGCTTTATTAATTACGAGCATTCCGGCGATGAGGCGATTGCATTAGTCGCATTAGGAATTCATAACGAGGAAATCAGTGGAAAAATGTTCAAAAAATGTTAATAAGTTTGAAAAAATTTTTTTAATATATTTTTTGCCGATGGAATTATGGATTGCCGAACCGTCTTCATCTGCCAGATGTCGTCTTGAGTTATGCACCAATTTATTCGACACGCTGCGATAATTGGAGCCGCGTACTTCCCCTTGGAACAGCAGCGTGCCGCCGTGATGCATTTTATGCAGTCAGTTATGCATTTCAGTTCCCCATTTTGTTTCGAAGGGAACAGTGGAACAGTTCTCGTCAAATAATTTTGATGAATTTACGATGAGAATATGTGGGAAGTTGTGGGCTAAATCGAAATCGGATCAACAAACCAAGTCAAATGAAATGCCATCAAATGTGGGTTAAACAGAGAAATGTTTTGCCATTATTCCAGTGAGCAGCCATAACAAAATATTTTACCTGAGAAACTCGATGAATTATTCATTTGAAATAATTATCCATTTATCAGATGTTCGTGTGACAGAAAATGATTTACGTTGATGCGATAAGAAAATATGAAAACACTTGACGTTCGATTATGTTGGATGGCTTCGAATATAAATAGATCACACCGTTAGCCATGATCGGTTTCAATAAGCCAATATAAATCCGTATTGAACTGCACCTTACCACCAACTTTGATTAAATACAATATAATTAATCGCTGGTTTTTCCATGTTTCGAGTATTTTTATAAAACATTTTCATCGCTTTGCATTATATTTGTAGTGAGTGATCAATAACAATAATTTCTGCCATATTTCGAAATGCACAAATCAGTGTCATTCACCTTCGTGTCGAGTTTTTCGTTTTGGAATTTATCGGAAGTTTGTTTTCAATGGCAGATAACTCTTCCTTGTCCGTAATCAGCACCCAAACAACTTTCTGAGGTGTTCTCGAACAAAGTCAAACCAACATAGAAAACATTGTGTCGATCGTGCCGTTTATCATTTGGGTTGGAGGAGTCTAGTCGCGGGTTACAGCGCGATGCCATGTTCCCATTACACTAAAAGGCTTCTCGATATGTAAATAATCATTGAAAAATGTGACCCAATCGACCGATAAGATACATTCGATGGCGTCTCGCAAGATGTCCGCGTCAATTTGCTGCCGGTCGGTGGTGGACGGTGGTGGTGACTATTGGGGCAGTGACTCAGAGTAAAGTGCTTCTCCGGTGGGTCAGAGATGCGATTACCGATGTTTTCTATTTGTTTGCTCAAAACATTTAAAAAATTGATCTGTTTGACGGGAAATATTTTATCAACCAATGCACTCGACTCGGTTCAGCCACGATCGACTAGGCCAAGGTTGGATGTGAGTGTGACTAAACTGAAAATCCTCTAACCCTTTTAGGCATCATGATCTTGTTCATTACGCATGACAATTCAACTTGCATAATACACTAATGAACACCAACACAAATGTAGTTTGTGTGCAAGTCGTTGAAAGAATGGGCCCAGTGTGACCAGACGGACAATAATGCAACAAATTGCATGTGATTGATAAGTCGATTCTTATTGTATGCAAATGTGTCGCATTGAATGCCAGATTCGCGTAGGTGTAATGAGACGAAACTGCGTAGTAAACATATTTACGACCAGCAATTAGTCTCGTGATAGGAAAATAATCGGTTGAAGATGACTGGACAGTTTTTGTAGACAAACAACTGCTTAGATATGGAAAACTCTCCACCACGCTGAATAACGGTGAGTGGAGAAATTTTGACAATTGAATTGAACAACAACAAAATTAAAGAATCGCTTTTGAAATGAAATAATGAGGATTGCATTTTTAAATCAATAACTGACAATTTAAAAATAAAATTATTTTGCATTTCATCAGTTTTACGTAACACCAAAAGTATGCAATCATCTTTTTGTATTTGGCTTTTTAATTTTGCACCCCCCCTTTAATGGGCACTGTTTGTTGAATTTATATTTCACACATGTCAATTAAAAATCGAAACCGCTCTTCCTGTGCTCGGTTAATGCAAATTCAGTGCGAAAACATTCGGTCATTGCCACTATATGAATCAAGGCGGCAGCAGCTGAGCCATTAACATTCTGAGCACGATTGACACAAATTTTTGTGTCATGCTCTCACCCTATCAAATTACGTGTAGTACACAATTTCGGATTGTAAAAAACATCGAATCTACTCCCATGGAACGAGGATAACACCGAGGGATCAATATCATTCGAAAAAAAAACTTTCGTCATTGATTCGCGTTAGCAACATTTTTGTTTGTGGATATTCTAAGGATAATTGGATTTTTTGATTCGATTTTCTAACAGCGTTTTCGATAGTTCGATTCGATACCAATCATCTGTAATAAGTATAATCACATCTCTTGTGTTCATTAGTGACACTCACTAAAGTTGCATGACGTAATTGGTTCTAAATATTGTAAAATGTCAGCACATTGGATTTTCCTTTTAAACTATTTGTTGTTTATTTTCATATTGTGCAAGTTTTTAACTTTAAACAAAATATGTATTTGAAATATTTTATTTTCCAACGAAAACCTCAACAGAAAATTGCGAGTTATAATATCTCAGATGTTTGGAATTCCTCTGTAATGGCTCTTGATTGAGGTTTGCTGAAGTGACGATGTCCGATAAGCGCGATAAATCCGATAAACAATAATTTACTCTAATCGAATTGGAAATATGCCTCAGAAGGAAAACAAGCGCCGGACTATCAAAGAGAGATTGGCTAGGAATTCCTCTGTACAGTAAACAGTTGAGCAATCCCGATCAGAATAGTAACCTGCTATCATTTCGGTATTATTGTAGTATATTTGAAGACATTCTCATTCATACCCATATAGTACCTATAGGAATTTTGAAAAATTACTGTCCATTTGGCAATTTTCATAATTCATTTCTGTGAGAAAGTTTTGAAAGGAATTTTGAAAAATTTCAGTAATGTTTTTATGGGTGACTCTAATTTCTCCAAAACAACAAACTAAACAAAATGAATTTTGATATTGTCAAATTATGATGATCCAAATATTTATGATGAAATATTTTATATGATTTTCAAAATTTTGTGGTATATGTATTCGCAAATTACACAAAAGTATACAAAAAAATTGTTGAATAAAACTTAAAAATATGGTTTTTTATAATTCTTGTACAAATGATAGAAATGTGTGAAGAGATCTGAATTTTTCAGGAAGCCATTTCTATTGTATATTTATCAACAAACAAAGTAGAGGAAATGAAAAATGTATAACAACTTGAATTCAACCTGATCAAGTGATCTTTTGAAAAGCGCAAAAAACTTTCTTCATCAGCTTCCAAAAAAAAATGTGGGAAAATATTTTCATGAATAAAACCATGAAGATGATCAATAGTACAATTATCTTGATAAAAAACCTTCCAAAAGGTTGGAATGTTATGAAATCTTTCCATAGTAACAAAAATTTTCCTCCGTTCAAACTATTGTCGTTCAGGGTCTAGACAACAACAGCAGCAGCAACAAAAAAATAAAATTTGACGACTTTGAAATATTTGGATCACGTTTTATGTAAATCTGATCGATTAAATTTTTTATGATTGTACTCAGACAAAATACGGTTATTTACGAGTTTTGTAATTTAATTAAATTCAGATATAAACTGCGCAATCCAACAAACGGTAATGTACATTTTAAAGAATATTGCTAAATTAAATCGTAGAAAAACATACGACATTGCAGTACTGCAGCAATATTGGTGTTATGTATATAATTGTATGTTTCCACAATCCACAGTTCAACAAAGTTCGTGCTACCTGTGCTGGAGATTCAAGAATAATTAACCAGCAATCAATTAAATAATAAACATTTCCGAGTTCTGCAGTATTAACAAACAACAACTGCAACTTAACAAAATAATAAAATTGTCTGACGTGAGGATATTTTGCAAAAGTAGATAAAACGGTAGTCTCCAGCTGGGTTTATTATCTTGTCAGAATGTCGAATTAATTAAACTCCGTTTAAAAAAACAATAAGTGCGTATAGCATTTCATTGAGACTCACCGACCAATGGTAAAATCGTTCGGAAGAAGCTTCTGGTGTCTCCGGCGAGGTTTTGTTGAACACGTAAAAACCACTTGCGCATGCTCATTACAACCAGGTCAAGATGATATTTTTCTTATATGTTAACGGCATCCAGAATTGCTTCGTTGACAAAAATTTGATGAGTTCTCTTAATTGAGGCAACTGTGATTTTCAATACGACGATGTTGTGAAAGGCCCTTTGATTTAAAGTGGACGATGTCATCAAATCACGTCGTTAAAAAAGGGTCTAATTAGAACCACCCAAGTAAAGCTTACTCAGCTTGATTTTGGACCCAACATTAATTTTCTGATTTCCACTGTAAATTATATTGGCCCATTAAAAAATTGGAAACTTCATCACGTGGTTATATTTTATTTTTCGAATCACGAGACTCAGGTTGTTTGGAAATGAAATTTTGTCAATTCATTGGGCACGCGTGCATATCATTATGGAATTTCGCGTGGGCTCAACAACTCATTTACAATGTTGTTCAGTATTTTGAAAGTAAACTGAAAAACAGGTAGACCTGATTGAATCTAAACTCTTGCCTTGTATTTAAATTTGTACAGGAATCTGAGCTGCCAGTTGAAATATTCGACCCGGAAAAATGTCTTTGACATTGTGCCTCTGTAATTCACAAAACAGATTTGTTTTTCGTCGTGCTCACGATTTATTAAATTACCAGTTAAAAAAAACAACAGAACACTCAAAACACTTCAAGTAATTGTTTTCTCCAAACAGACACAAGATGTCAGGACATATCAAGACAATTCCGCATGCGCACAAAAATTTTCTGTCTCGCTTTCGTTATCGGATCACATTAATCGCGCAATTTGCCGCCCCAAAATTGAAAGGTGCCTGGCCACTTGATTGGTCCAGAAGTAATCGCTTGCCCTCTCCACCCTCCGGCCTCTTGACGGGCACCCGAATCAATCGACCATGACACTCCACAGTTTCTGTAAAATTGACGTTTGCACCCGGCCGAGTTGATGTGGAATCCAAGATCAAGAGATTTCGATTTTTGGAGGATGCCGGTGGATACCGATCGATGACCAACAACACGCGGGAATTGAATCAATTCAAAATGAAACGCGATGATTGATTGAGGGAAATCACTGCCTGCAAATTTTGAGCGATCATATCGGCTACACTTGGACAACAGTGAATGCAATCGCCATTAATTAACCTATCGACTCCTGTCTGTCGTGTGCCTCAAGTTCTGCACTGGGCAAATGCAAATTATCATCGATCGCGGCATGAAGCCTTCCAAATTGCCATCTTTATTGCAAAAATACCGATTTGAGCCAATTTGAACTGCTCGGCCGTTTGTTATTTGTTTTGAAATTTTTTCCATTTTCACCAGCAAGTTCAAGAGCATCCGCAGACCCGGATTTTAATATTTAATAGCCCAACTCACTGGTGCAGTTGTTGTCATTCTCCTTCCGAGGATGAGCCGCTGAGGATGCTTGGCCTAATAGTCTTCTTATTCTTGCACTTGCCGCACTCAAATGGGTAAATATTTGCTCATCTAATGTCTCAATAAATAGCATTAATTGATTTTGTGGCGTTGCTGCGGGCGCACTTCTCAATCAAGCATGCGCTCTTGATAAGGACCACGATGGCTTGACGGTGTGTCTCCTTTGGTTCGTGCACCATTTCTACTCATCCCAGCAAGCTCATCCCATTTTATTGCTTACCGTTTGTGGCCGATAAACCAGTAGGGTTTATGGGGGATGTTCGGACTCGATGAAAGTTAACCCGGGAGTTGATTTCAATTACTGTTAAATACCTGGCAGTTGCTGTTTTCAACTGCTCTTTAGAAAACGATTAAAAATCTGAGTAATGAATGGCTACTTTCTATGTAAGTTTAACGTATTTCTAAATATAGTGTAAAAACGATAGACCCAGAGGAAGCAGCCGTGCACATTTTTATGTTCAATAATTATTTATATTTTTAGAGTAAGTACTAAAGAAATAAAAGGAGGAATATCTTTAAAAACGGGTTGGACTTTTTGCAAAAGGACTTCGATAAGTAAATGATTACGCTTAGGTTTGAATCTTAGCTAACCGGAGTTTGGGGAAATTCTTGACATTTTTTAAGTAGCTTAAATTAATTCCTGGACTTGTAAAGGGATTTAAAAAAATAATAATTTGCAGCGAATTAGTAAACTTTACAGTTATCTTTAAGTTAAAATGCTTGAAATCTTTCATCACCATTATCCGCACTTGCCATTTTCAAAATTTAAAAGATATTTGTACCTACAGTAATCAAGTGGTGAGGAAAACTAAAGTATCTATTTTTGTTGTAGAGCTAGAGATCAACACAAAAAATATTTAATTATATAATGCGGTTTTAGGTCTGAATGGAAGCATTCCATTTTTTAATACTTTTCATTTCAAATCAAGTTTCGCGGTTGTTTAATGCGTAATATTCACAAATACTTTAAACACTGTTCCAAATTCCGTGACATGTTCGTATTTCATGGAGCTTAAAAGTCAATTTCAGTTCAACTTTATTTATATTTTTCTTTCATCTCTGTTTAAATAAAATTGCAAATCCATTTATGCATTCAATCTAAGCTAATTGCAATCCGGCGGTATGTTTAACATATCCAGTGCAAGATGGATTCATTTGCAATAATTGCTAACACCTCACCTTTCGATCATAAAACTGCCAACAAGGAATCTAACTAATCCTGCACCTTGCTCCGCCATTAAAATCGCAATCGCAATCGTATTGCCGCGCAAAACAATTTACACGTGGGCCCTCATCTCGATTATGCTGGTAATTTCTCGAATCACCTTCTTGCTTTAATTTAATTTCAATTCACGGTCTATGTTAATTTTATCGCTTAATTTTACAACATCCTCAAAACGACAGGGAAAGGAAAATAATAGCTGTCGCGACTAGAAAAAAAATCTCAAGGCGCCAATGGCGATTCGCGCACACACCTCTATTTACGCGGCTCAATTCAGTCAAGAAAATCGTAATTAAGCTGAACGCGTGCAAAGTTGCACCGAGCGACGCGACGCGTGCAAAGCAGGTATGTTGTGGGCTGGGCGGGTGAAATTTTCACACCAATTTGCACCTGGATCAATTAATTTGGCGAACTCATTAGACAAATGACAGAAAACTGCAGAACTTCGACACGCCTCTTCCCCAATCTGGCGACATTTTATTTATATTTTTTACCGAAAAATCACTCAAAATCGAACGTGATTATTGCCCAGCGATTTATTTGTTTCAGGATTTTTATTTATTTTGTCGGAATTTGTGAATTCGGAATTTATTGCTCACGCCATGTGCGAATTATATGCGTGATCGCGTGCGACACTCAAATTTTGCGGGCGGAATATTGAGTGCCAAAATCTTGTGGACACACATGAAATGTCGTTACTTTTTAGCACGGCATAAATTTCAATCTGAAACGATGCGGGGATCAAAATATTGACAAATTATTTGCATATGAATTATTGTTATTCTTTTGAAAAATTCACTGGTCTGAATTTTTTTTCCTTTCATTTTGGGCGCGAATGCGAGAAAGTGTGTCGTTTATCATGGAAATAGGGTAAAGGGAACAATAATATAATCGGACTTTTGTTATTATTGATTTAAGTAGTTCACTAAACTTGTGCAGTGCATTGATAAATGATGTTAGAAAAGTCAATCATGAAAGTAGAATGTTGAGAAATAAACGTTCAAAACAAGGTCAAATCCCGTTCAGGATGGCAATAAACAAATTACAATGTGACAGCAAACTGTGAAAGTAAACAAGTCAGGAATTCTCCTACAAATGCGATGTTTATTGATTTCAGTTTAACTTTGAATTGTACAACAACTTTATCTATGATGAGATTCGCTTATCTGTAAAATAATTCAATTTTAAGCAAATCGCATTTTTGAGTAACTTGTGGCAGTGCCGCAAGATGGTGTTCGGGTCCGATTGTGGTACTTACGGCTGCTGAAGTCTTTTGATGTTTTAATCTTCCATTCTAACAATAACTAATTTGATTTCCATGCGTATGGTCGCTGCTGGACACATCTGAAGGACACCGCATTTTACAGGAGCTAATTTATCTCGTTGCATTATTCTGTTGGGGTGTTGTACTAAATACAATGAACCCATCTTGCCGGGCATTATAATACGGAACCGAAGCCCTTAATCCTCTTTGAGTCTTATCGAAACAATAATTTGCCGCTACCGACGAAGCGATAATCAGATTCTGTACCGAAATTTCGACATTTATCTCGGCACCGTACCTAATGGGTTTACGCACGTGACCGTCGTAACCCCCATTATCCTCCCCTCCCCTGACCAAGCATCGATTCCTGGTTTTGTCCATGCAAAATGCCAATCACATTTTCTGACAGTTTCAGCAGTGACATCCGAAAAAGGTCTATTATTTATTATTATCATCAAGCCTTAATGAAGTTTCGATTGACACAAATTGGGAGTAAATTACACAATTGCATATCCCGATTAAAAATAGGCAGAAAATCGTCACCGGAAAAGTATTTTTAATACCCCGGCTTAAGTTAAAAAACTGATAATGTGAATTGCTAATTGAAGATGATTTTGTAATTGTTTCGGTATTTCGGTTAAGCTTGGCTATAAATTCCTGTCGGTGATTGCCACATTCCTGCAATTTGTTTAAAGTCAGGTGAAATGATCACATGAACGACTTTTAGACATTAGTCATGGATTGCAAAAAAGAACTCCTGATCAAAGGTAAATTTTAAATTGATGTTTCACGTTTATGGCTGCGGCATTTTATCCGTGCATTTGATAAGTTGATATTAGCAAAAATGTTTCCCCAACAAATATTGTTAATTTTTACTTGCTTAACAGAGCTGCGAAGTGTTTTATTGATATTTACCGATATTCGTGTAAAAAACTCGACTGCAAGACTTAGCAACAGAAATATTTCAAGTTTAAGTAATTAGAATAATTTAAAAATCATTTTTGCACATGTTTGCTTTTAAAATGGAATCCATCAAGTTTTTAAGTGTATCGAGATTTCTTGCCAGTCACTCAAATCCGCTTAGTTTCAGAATTAGAAATTTTTGAACTTTTGTCATTTCACAAAAACTATTTCGAATTTTTGAAGTTGAATGTCAAAAAAAAAAAAAAGCTTTATAAAAATTTCCTTTTGAAGTGCAAACATTTACGCAGAGATTTTGCAGGTGTAAATTGAGCAGGTAAAAAATCTTGGTAAAATAATTTGAACGCATTAATTTCATTGCGACTGAAATCGAACTTCCAATGACTGTTCTTGTAATTTTCCTTGCAACTTAACAAATCGTTTTATTGGTTCGACTAAAAGCGCAGTTAAGTCATAAAACTTTTGCAAAGTTCTCTCAAGTAGTGCAATAAAATTCTTTTGATGAAGTGAAAGTCAATTAGAAATCGCAATGCACACATACACCAATTCAAATATGGAGTAAATTGCGCGTGTTCTAAATCGCATCAATTCAGAAAGTGTTATAATTGAGTACCACGAGGACATGTTGGCCCCATCAATTGACGTCTGTAGACGGCAAAATATTCCCCTTTTTTCAAGCAATTGTTTACTTGTTAACTTAATCCCTTCTATGATTGATGGGTTGGACATCAAAGGCGGAATCAACCGCCTCAAAATTCTTTGCAGAATTGTTTTCATACCTCGCCTATCGGAGCTTCCTCATTTCGTCCACTTCGACACCAATATTGCAATGCCGTTGGATTAATGTGCCGGAAACGATTAAGATTGAGTGAAAAATAATCAAAATTGTACAATTCAATTTAAACAATCACGTAAATCGTTTCTGGGCCACAATGATTTCTGTACTTCTCTGAAATAAAAAAAAAAAATGTACCTACAAGTGCAATGGCGTCGCTCGATTGCCTCCGGAACGAAACACGGAATAAATGAAAAATAATGTTGCATTAGTGGACCATAAATTGCGCTACATTTCACACCCCCACGTGTCATCGAAACACCCCAATTTTTTCCCTAGTTTCTTCTATCGTTTTGCTTGACAAACTTTCCTCCGACATTGAAAGTACTCCATTTCTTCACATGTCCTCATGCAAGCCTTCACTTTGCTGCCGGCACAAATCCTCGCTGGCATGGCAAATATATTATATAAATAATAAAATGACATGGCAACATAATGTACTCGAGAAAAGTGATTTTGCGTGCGAAAAGGACATAAATTTTCAAAGTGAAATTCTTGGGAAAAGCTTTTCGACAAGCCTGAAAGAGTTAACGATGGCGGCAAGTTGACTTGCAAATTATTTTCGGATGTGTGGTTCGTCCTTGAGGAGGCAGTTAAATGGAGGATGATGACTATTTCTGCGGTGTCCCTATAGTGTTGAACAAATGGAATTACTTGAGTCACTTCCGTTGGAGGAAGGATAAATGACATGACATGACTTTCGCTGTTTGTTTCACATTCTCGACAGAATCCGTTCCTTGTTTCTAGGGATTTTTACTTGATTTCGTACATTCATGAATTAATTATTATTAACATAAAATAAAACAAATTTAATAATCAATGTAATTTTATATATGTATTATGTATATTAATATATTTACATCTTAAATTAAAGGTAATATAAAAACCAAATAATAGAAAACTTGAAGGTGGAGATAAGAAATTAAATTCAAGCTCAAAATCAATTTAAAATATAAAAATATTTGTTTAGACAAAAAAATAGGTATGTACATAAGTTCTAAACTCTCTCATACACGGGTGTTACTCTGTAGGAAAGGCTTGGCACCCCCGCATTAGCTGAGCAGCACTTTGCACCAGGCAATTAACAATAATATCTTAAATAATGAATATCAGAAATCGAAGTAAACAATAATAAAACTTTGATAATTGTGCGCTTCAACAAGCCACACAAATACGATGAAACTGACCAAGTCTGGAGAGCCGAATGAGATTGCAAAATTCAACACCGAGCATTTTTGCACTTGAAGTCAATTACTCGACGCAAACGTACAGTCGTACACACTGCCATCTTCCCGTCAACCGCAGCCCTATTGACATTTCAAATGTCCATAATACAATAAAACATAATCGAGTCGAGTAATTTTTATTGATAGATTAAAGTTCATGATAATCTCAGAAAAATCACTAACCGTGAAAGTGTTGCATCGACCCCCAGTAGACATTTAGACAAGGGTCAATTTTGCATCAACGACAACGCTCCCGGCCATTGAGCGTGAGTAGTGAGCACTTCACAATCGTCCAACTCAAATTGTTTTCGTTCGACTCGCCTGCTATCAGCATCGTATCACGTTTTGAGGTGAATTGAATAAAATAAAAAAACAAGAGAAGCACAATAATAAAAAAAGGCAGCCATTCTCATTTTTTATACAACGACAAAAAACATTTTTTGATAAGAACTCGATTTGAGCGGCTCAACAACGTGTGAGGCTTTTTGTTGGAGCTTTAAACAATATATGCCTCCGATCGGCCTGTGTCCCCAGAT
Source organism: Leptogaster cylindrica (assembly GCA_963082835.1). Lineage (NCBI taxonomy): Eukaryota > Metazoa > Arthropoda > Insecta > Diptera > Asilidae > Leptogaster > Leptogaster cylindrica. Next base: position 39,930,014 of record OY720105.1, read on the forward strand.
GGTCCGAATTTGAACGTTGCGCCGGTAGGGGGAATACGAGATCTAGTAAAATTCTAGCAAAATTTCCAGTCTGTCCGAAGAACTCGTGGTGATTACACGGCATTTGAAGTCTGACGACGAAGTAATTCGGTTGCGTGGAAAGTTAGTTGAATGCTGTATAGCACCCGATCTTGCGGCCGGTAATGGTTCAGAAAATAATGTGCACCCGTGTTCAGATCGGGACCTTATCGGTATTGTAATCGCAGTGAGTGGAGTGAAATAATATCAAAGTCTATCAATGAAGTCCAAATTTCGTGTAACTTCGCCCTGCTTCTAAAATATATGGTTAAAAAAAATCTTAGTTTGCGGATCTTCACAAAACATGGTGAAAGTGATCGTGACGGAACAGTGAAAAAATTGATTTTTTAAAATAATATTCTTGTACATCTGGCGATTTTTATGTTTGAAATTGATTTTATTGGAAATTTTCAAAATAAAAACGTACATCAGGAAATCTTGATCTTGCCGATCGATATTTCCCCACTGCAAGTGCATGGACCTCATCTGGAGTCAACGTCGATTGTGGAAAATGAAACACAGTTTTTAATGAATGCATCAGCTAAGCCTGCTACTAATTGTTATCGTAAGTGCATGCAATTCTAAAAAATTGAAATCCACCTGTTTCAAAACTCGAACCAAATTGTCCGCAATCGAATTTAAAATCGTTCCAAAGTATTTCACTTATCTCGAATGGAATGGCGATCAAAATCATTCCCAATAAAGAATCTCAACATTTTACGCGAATTAATATTGTGAATTCTCGCTTTTACTGTCCTCTCCTGTTAAGTACTTGAAAAGTGAGGTGTCCCAAGACCACGATGATCGTTAGCTACTTACCAAGTTCCCGCAACCGATCCTCAGAAATTGATCTTTATCAGAATAAGACTTCTTTCGACGTCTGCTCAATTAATTGAGAACTGCCGTAACCACCAATTAATTGTAACCATTAAAATTATTTTTTTTTTCCAATTCGGAGAATTCTTTGATAATCAAAATTAATTTTAATAGCTGCAGCCAGTGCTTAAGATAAAACTGACATTTTAGGCTTGGCAAACATTGGCCGGAGTGCGGGGTCTGCAAAAGGCGAACGATTTCTGAGTTATTGAACACTTTTCCCTTCGATTCCCATTGAAGTTTTTGTTTTTCGTAAAAGTTTTAATAAAAATATTCGAAGATGATTTCATGTAAAAATATTCGAGTTTGCATCAGTTTTAGAGAAAAAAAAATTAAATAAATTATCAAAATGAAAGTCACAAGTTTTTTAGGTCAAACGATCTGATATCAGTGCGATGTTTAATCACTTTTCGAAAAGCATGTTTATTCTAAATCTGTTGATAATAAAGTAATTGAATCAAAAGTAGGTCTAGTCGTCCCTCCCTAAACAATAATAATTATTAAATGATTAATTGGTGCTCGCTTATCGTCAACCACAGACGCATTTTAATCCAAAGCAATGGAATTCTTAAAAACAGAGGCAGGTTAATTGGTTATATTAGTCAATTGCACTATAAAAGGAAACAAAAAAATTATTAACAAAATAAAAACAATTTTTCCTTTTGTTAATACCCAAAAAGACATACAAGGAATTGTTGAAAGTAAAAGTCCATTTGAGTGAATTTCCATCAAAAAGAAAACCAATCTGAACTTCTATTAATTATTTATTGCATTTGCCGTGGTTTAAATTTATTTTGTGTTAAGTGCGAAAGTTTTTGAACACGAAAAAACATTGAACCTAAAAAGTTGGAAATAACTTAATAAACAATTTCAATAAAACCACGTTATAAATTTTTATAAGTTAAGTTGGTTGTACCTAGGTACTAAATTGCATATATACGATTTCTTTTGTTTTTTCGATTTTGTAAGCTTATCTAATAAAAATAAACTGAACAACATTGAAATTAAAAAGTTCTGTTTACGTTTTTAAAAAAGATTTTCCTTAGAAATGTTATTAATTACTCAATAAATTTTTATGTAGATTTATAATGGATTTGGCTCCATTGTAGTCTCTCAATGACTTTTCCTTTTTATATTAATGCTTTAAAAAATGTTTTTAGAAATGTTTTTAATTCTATTATTTCTTTTCAGGTGGTGATTTCGGGTGCATTATGTTCAGATTATGTAATAATGTCACATTGTGCACACAACAAAGCAATACACATAGCTCACGACGGAAAGGTCTCAGTCAAAGATATGGCACGTACGTATAAAATTCAATTAAATCTATCCTAATTAGTACTATATACAAAAAATCCAAAAACAAAACTACCATAAATTCTCTGGCTAATCCGCAATTAAGGGTTGTCTATTTACCGCTGATATTTTCCTCCGTAAATCACGGTATGTTCGGAGGTCGATCGTAAAGACGTCATTGAGAGACATTTAGATCGACTTTTTACAGAAAGTATTTTCCTTTAGTGAACACATTTTTCCATGGCATTCAACATTCAATTTCCCAACAGGTGTGAATAATTTATTGCATGCAGTTCAAGCGGTCATTACGGTGCATCTTCATCTGCACATCGCACAGAAATCTCATTACACCTTCGTGGCATCTTTTTAGTGCAAAACTGCAAACACAATCCGTTCCTGGATGAGGAGTCTCGTGATGCTGGTTAACATCTGCTTGACCAAAACCTATTCAGGAACACCGACCGACGACAGATGGTGATCCTGGTCAGTAGAACCTCATCCGAGAACGTTGGCAAATCAAATTATCACGCCTCACAAAACTTCTTCAGAAATTGTGTCAGCAAAAATCTCGGCTGCCAGGACATGTTGCAATTATTATCTTCATTCCGAAATGTTCCTTGTTCTCCACCCACGAGGTCACGCTCGCCCCCCTCAGGCCCATCAGAAGTGTCTTCCCCAATTTGTGTAGAAATCCGCTCAAATGTGCCGGTGACACTTGTTAACCAAACTACGTGCACACTCCGCTTCCAGTGAATTAACAAATACCTGAAGGTGAGCCTGAAAACAGGCATGGGGCTCCCAGCATCTTAAACCTCATCAAGTTCTTACGACTTCCTGCTAACTGGATATCAAACGAAGCGCAAGACGGACAGAGATTGATTTAGCTCCCAGGCGAGATCCGCTGCCAACACCGGCATCGTTATTAGGAATTGTCGCCATCATTGGTCGAGCACGGTTGTCGACACCGAATGGCCGTGCGGTCGCAATCGACGCACCGCCAGCATCGCTGCTGCATCACACCGCAGAACGGTACAAAAAAACCTAGATGAAACAATAATGAAAAAACATAAAGTCTCAGGTAACCACTGTGCAAGTAAAGCACTGGTCAACAGGCAAGACCTGATAATACACAAAACAAATACCACCGAAGGAAAAATTATACTCTATTTGGTTTCGGAATTCCTGACGATTTGGACTGTGCTCGGGGCTCCAGGTGAGGCTGCCTCAAAATTTCCTCAAATTAGTACAACCAGGAGATATTTGAATTTCTCAGCTGAACGCTTCAACGGTTCTCGTTGCCCTGCGTGAATTGGCTTTGGCGGTCAACCAGGTACGAAATGGAAAGAATTTCACCCGGCCGAACTCCTTGTGTGTGGCGGCTCCGCAATTTTCGAGTGGATTTGCTTAGATTTGCATTTTTGCACGATTACCGGAATTCAAAACAAATTTTTTAAGAAAGAAAAAACACTATAGAAATCTCCAAAATCTTGATCACGAAATTTTTGCTCAAAGAATTTTTTAAAGAAAGCGGCTTTTCTTTTCTCTAAAAATGAATTGTTAATTTGTTGTTTTTTTAATCTTCTGTTAAGATGACATTTTCGGATTTTCCAAACCAATTCCGATAACATTTTGAAATCGATTCCTTTAACTTTATCAATTTCATTCTGCCACCCAAGAACTTTGAATCCACTTAAAAACGTTTCTGGTAAAGGCGTAACAATTTCAGCGTCTTGGATCGCAAATGCAATTCATATTCGCGGCACAGTGTTATTACGATAAACACTTTACATCGACTATCGAGATTTCAGTATAAATTATATCGTAACTGAACGATTCCCCGGGGGATAAAACTGCAGTCGGACACTGGCAAATGATCACCTTCCGTGTCAAGAAGGGCATCACAGCGCTGGCCAGGGAGGAACTCCATACCGCGCCCAGCGTGAAATACAAATTGATCGTGATTGAATCATCTCGTCCTGAACCTAAAACTCTATTAAGTTGGTCTCCTAATTGTTCGCCACCAGTACTTACCCCTCTTACCCCCAATCTTCCTGCTGCTGCTGGTGCATCGGAGTTGGAGCAATTTTAACCCTTGCCTCAATGGTCCACTGGCGCTTCAGTTCGAAATTGAATTTCGCGGCCTCTGATCGCCGACGTGCTGTAAATTGATCATTTAATTTGTTTAATTTTTTTCATTTCTGTGTTAAAAGATTTTCTGGGGCTTGGCGTTGTCCGGCTGACACCCCTCGGCGTGAGGTATTTTGAGCGCACGCACGCAATGTCCAGATGCAGAAGTCCAAAACTGCGCCAACCTTCACAAATTCAGTTGCAAAAATGGCCGAAATAATTCCGTGGCAGGGATTTGGATAACACCTCTAAAAATTGCTGCCTTTCTAAACCTTGATTTTTTTTAGTTTTATTTTTTGTGCCATCTTCACGCTCCGAAGATATTATTGACTTTTTACACCTTGCGCGAGTGTTCTCAGTTTCATCTGCGGCGATTGTGTTAAACAGTTAAAACAAACAAAACTGTTCCGCTCCAGGGATAATTTCAAATCTTATGAGTGTCTGTCTGAGAAAAAGGATCAAAGGATCGGACACAGTGATTGTTGTTTTGTTTGTCGGTTAACAAAAAATTAAAAGAAAAATGAATACACTAAAATCGTGTCTGAGGGCAAAATTAAACGATTTACCTGTATGACTGACTCCTGGTGCAGGCTTGGTGCAGTAATAATCACTCCTTTGGCTTCTATCTTTAAGGGAAAAAAATATTTAAAAAAAATCAAATTCTAAGAACTAAATCAGTTGAATTTCCTTTCGGCTCAGCACGTTTGGTGGACGTCAATTATGCCACTTTCTGACGTGGCCTCACGCAGTTTTTGCAATCCTCAACCTATAAATCTGCGGACCCTTGACTGTCATGGCAAAACCTAAGGGTAGGAGTAAATGTCTTCATAAATCAATAACCGTATATAGAAAAAATTAAAAAAGAAATTTCCCAGGAAATTTTCTACAGGGATAATTAATGCATTCAAATTAAAAGAGAGCGGCAATTTCACCTTTTCCAGCCGTCTCCTGATTGGCCACATATTTTGAGGTTGTTTCAGACAACCCTTTTAGGATATTGTTCAGGACTCTAATCACATTTCACCTTCCTGTCATTTGTCACACTTTATTCTGTTCGTGGCCGACTTAATCCCCATCAATCGGCTTTGGGTGTCACATATATATTTTTTTCTGCACTTTCCCTTCAAAGACTGTAATCCCTTCGTCGGTGCATTCATTGACTAAATGAAATCCTTTTCCCATGTTCATTTGAGCCTTGATGGTGCACGCCAGCGGCTTTTGAGGATACTTTCGAATAGGCTGACTCAATAGGCAGTTCCGGTTAAATATACTTCGTCCGGACTTACATGCAAATGACAGTTAAAAAAGGAAGTTTCCTGCCGTTAGGAAATCGGTGTCTGGTTTCCTTCTTGTTTTGTGGTTTGGGGCATGAGGTTGTTTCGGTATGCCTTAAGAAAAGGAAACTCGTCCTTATTGCCCTGGAGGAAAAGAAATGTGAATAATGAATTTTAAGTAAATTTCTTTGATTATTTTAATTAAAATTTTAAGATCTTTTAAGCTCGGAATTCAGGAATTTAAAATTGATTAACACTTTCAGGAAACATTCCTTAATAACAAGATGTTAAACGTTTGTTGTAATCACAGTTACAAAATGAAAAAGCGCAAATAACCCTTTAATTGTACCAATATCATTTCAATAATAAATGTTTGAAAATACTGTCGCACTATCAGAGTCCTCCCGACATCTTCAAGTACGGCTGCGATAAATGTATGTTTGTAAATATCTTTTACATAACAATACCAAGTACAATGGAAAATTATTTTTTTGAGCAGATGTGCACTCGGGAATATTTTAAAGTGTAATTCGTACTTATCAAAGTAAATCTTCAAGGTACTTAACATCGTCAGTGTAAAGTAAACTTCCGATCGAATTACGAAAGATTTTGAAGAGTTTTGTAAAGTATTTTATTTCAATAATTTTTGTAATTTGAAATCGTTTTACGGTGAATTGTAGGATTTTATCTTTCAAGTTGATTCATATAGTTTTGTTGCAATTTAAGTGCCATCAAAAAGGGGAAATAATTTTGATTTTAGAAAGGACATTATATCGATCTTGCCATCATCATCCGACAAAACTGAATGCATTAAAAAACGTATAATCCTGGACTGACAGACACTAACAACGACTAACAACTATTCAGTGTTTTACAGCTTGAAGGTGCAAAGCATTTAAAATCCCATTAACGCAGGAAGAACTCTAGAACGTTATTTGACATCAACCCTCAACAGGAAAAATGGCGTCCATCAATCCTTATCATCAAAACTTTCACCTATCACTGTAGAACTCTCAGTCACTTTTCCATCTTGTAGAAAATTGAAATTCTCTCCGCCGCCGTCGACGATCAATAAATCCGCCGACCACCGGGGTTGGTGAGAGATCTTTTTATAATTCAAACATCAACTTGATCACGTTTAGTAAAAACCCTCCGGTGAGAAGATTCCCAGTACCCATCCCACCACCAAGAGTCTGATCAATTAAAACTTAATAGAGTTATCGAGTTTTTTGTCTTATTAGGTCGGGATTATGATGATCGTTTTAAGGGTCTGGGAGCATTCGATTATTATCGTGCCCCGAAAATTTTTGGTGTGGTGAAACGACACATGACCTAATCCGTCGGCATGTTCCGAGGAACCTACATCAATGGAGTTGAGGGCTTATCTAGTGTTGTCGGTGGATCACACAAAATTTTTATTGCCAAAAATTTCAGCTCAGCTGCTGCATGCATAATTGGTGGGCGTCAAAAAGAGTTTTAATAGTTCGAAAGCAGCCTTCCCAGTAAATTCAGATATTTCTTGTCACTTTGGGTTTTAATAAATTCTTTCTCTCTCTTTCCCAAAAAAAAAAAAGGAAAAAAATATTAAAAAGTTATAGTACTGCGTGGGATTTAGTATATAGTATAAACACGTGTGTCGATCCAAGTTTATTGTCAAAATATTTACATATGATAAAATTTAAACACCTGCTAAGCTTGAAGAAGAAGAAGAAGCAAACTATGTGAAATGCTTGTTTTTTTTGGTATTAAAACTATTCCAATTTGATTTCCATAAAGATAGTAAAATTTGCTTCAAAGGAATTTGTCTGGAATTCGTAAGCATTCCACAATGATGATGATTTAACTCATATTTTGATCACGATTTTCATAATGATTTAACGCCACTTGAAATCTCTACCGAATCCCGATCACGACTATTTACGATCCTCAGAAATCAATTGATCTCTTACAATGCCCACACGTGTGATTCGTTAAGGTAACAACAATCATCTTAAACCCCCCACAAAAGGAGTTTACAAGAAATCAACAACCAAAACAATTTTTGTATGACCCAACGAACCAATTCTATATGTCTATGTGCCCTTCATCAATTGGTGCTTGACTGCTGGATTTTTAAGAGTTCATCTACCAAGAAACATTCGTCATCCTTTTGATCGAATCTTTAGTCAAATCATTGTAGCTGCAGATTACACACAACATTTATTGATCTTCAAACGATGCCCAGGTACAATATTTATAGAATCTGGTTATTGTTAAATTTTTAATGGATCTTTTCGTCGATGGTATTTTACCGATGTCGATTCTACTGTCGGCTACATTGAGGATCCTTTTAAATGATCGTCAGTAGTTTTTGGTGTAAATGGTCCTTTTCATGGTTTCCAGGGTGATAAGATCTTTTTTCACCGACAAAAAAACAACTGATCTTTTAAAGATGTTTTGTGGACGATCGGTGATTTAGTGGCTTCCTTTGCACGCTACTTGCACATATCATTTTTAATATTTGAATATTCCATTTGAGTGATCTCCATTTGCAACATTTTGAAATTTAACCTTTACCCTACTGCAGTAGGGTGCATGCAATTCACATTTCAAATTATAATTTATAACTCTATTAGTACAAGTTCCAGAAGTTCAAACCTTTAGATCTTTGACATTATAAAACACAAAACAAATTTCACTATCAATTCAATCTATTCACCAATGATCCTTCCGTCTGATCAATTGTTGCGAAATTCGTCATAAAATCTAAGCAGTCAATTATAGGCGATAACCGCGCTCGATTAAATATATAATAAAATGCGACCTTAGCTCCTTCCATTTGTTCGTAATGCCAGTAAATACGGATGGAAGATCGTGCAACAGAAAATGAGGCGCTATGAAAAGCGATCGTAAAATTTGATTCTCACAAATATTGCCATACCAGGAAAATTTACAATTTCAGGCTCGTATCTAAGTCGGCGCACGAACAACGCCGTTTCACTATCTAAAGCTCTTAATTTATTTAGCAAAACGATGCTCCCCGGTGAATGCATCTCACGCCGCAACCCAACAAGATCGTCTGGGAATAGTCGGCCATTAAAGCCAGTGATGGCACACTTGCGTTTTATTTGCCAGATTTATCTTAATCCGGGCAATGAAGCGTGAGAAAAGGTATCAGAGTCGAGGAATCAGTTGTTTGGGTATCAGGTGCTCTTCTGGTTAAATTTACCATTTGCAATAATGCTATATAAGTGATCATCCCTCTATGGTGCAAATTACATGATTTTTTTTTTCGGTTTCATCTATTAAAAAGTGATAGTGGCAACACAACAATCGATTACTCAATCCCCGGCGGCTTCTGATCAAATTTCAGAAAACCGTTCCGGATGCCTATTCAGCGTAACGTGATTAATGCCATCATTTTCATGATAGCCGATCTGGTTGGAGAAATGTACAACTGGGATAAGATCGTATCGGTGCACTACATCTCAATAAATAAAAAATGATTGGGTGTAGCTGTAGGTGTTACTTGATTACAATGGTTGACATAAAGTGATCATTAAATTGACTAGAGACACAAAAACTTGAAATATTATTCAAAAATATTCACTTTTTAAGATCCGCTTATGGGATATGTGCAGATAGGGCGCCCAAAATTTTTGAATATTATTCGATATGATCGACCTTAAAATGGTCCATAAACATGATAAAATACCGCGATAGCAGATCCATTATGTTTTAGATCGGGTATTATTTTTGATGAATCGATCTGTTCACTTTTCATGAGCTCTGCCTGATTTGTTATTCTTTTTGGACACTATACTTTTTGATTATGAAAAAAATCAGGAAAGGTGGATGAACATTTTGATATTATAAAATTTTCATAATTATCTAATTTCGTTTTCACTTTAGTCGCCCTTAAAATTCGGATTAAAATTATTTAAAGCCGGTCAGCGCTTGTGGTGTAATCAGAGTGAATCCGTTGTCCATTGTTCCGTTCGTTCCCACTTCGGGCTCAAAAATGTTGTTTTTTACATGGACAAGAAGACCCGAAGACTCAAATCGACGGACAGCGGAATCCACGAGATGGCTCCGTCGTGATCATCGTGAGAGCATTTTTCTTCGGGCACTGATAATTGTGGGGATGGGTGCACTTCACTTTACTACCCCAATAAGCACGAACAGTTCGACGGACGACGGACGACGTATTGTGACCAAAATATTGATTGTTTTTATATCCGAGAGAGAGCCAACAAAAAACTCTGTACAAGAACCTTCGCTTCAGCCAGATCAAAACATGTGAATGAAGGTTTCTACACCCTTCGGACCCATACGATATTCAGATTCTTTAGACAGGCCTCGCAGATGCAGATGTTAAAATTCGAATAGACTAATTTCATTTAAATTCTTCGTAGAACATTGTAACAACTTGAAATTGTTTTGTTGAACGTCTTCATCAATCTGCTTGCTAGCAAAACCCACCCATCTGCAATTACGACTGCCGTATCCAATGTAAATATCCTCTGCATATTGCACCTTTACTACCTAAACCAATTCATCCAACAACTAATGAAATCTTGTAATTGCTTCATCTCTTCTTGTGGGACACAAGTCGATCCGTCATTTATGATCTCATAACTTTGCCATATTAACACTCCATAAGAAACCTCATGAAATTTGTTGCAAAGTAAATTACTTTTCAGTAAACCCATCAACCGTCAACAAATGATCGTTGACGACTGGTGGTAACTGATCTTTAGCTTATACCATCAATGAAAGGAATCCATTTGCGCCGCATTTTCATGCATTAATTGCGTATTGCCCAAGAAAAAGGGACACACATTTGCAATAATATAATCTCTAAAGCAATCGTATGAGGAATCTCAGGAGTGTGCACAAAAAAATAAGAAGTCCAACAAAGATAAAGCAAATACATAAATAAAAATTGTTTCTGCAACTGATCGTGTCATTTCTGGTGGTATTATGGGATGGACTCCCTCTTTTGAGGTGTTCTGATCTTCATTCAAGCGCTTAGTAATCTCTTGAGGTAAGCGGTGTCTTTGGGTGGGAAACGAATACGGTTTTAATGGGTTTTAAACTCACTAAAAAAACTAAAAAAAAAATCTTTGAAAGTTAATTACTTGTGGTCCTGTGATCAGCCATATTCATTGGGTGGGGGCGGTTTTGTGTACAGATACAAATATCTGTGGATATTGCGAATACCACTTTTTCCGACAATAATAATTATTATTATAGCATGAATAATTTGTTATTGTTTTTTTACGTGTATATTACTTTCAAAATTATTTCGAAATTTCCATTTGTGGTCGATCATAAATGAATCGTTTTACCTAGTTATCGTTGTGTAGGAGAGGATATTTTTTGGTTTTTTGCCTGTCGATCCAACAAGGGAATGCACTTTGCAGACGACAAAAAGTGCCCCTATAAAAATTATCAATAAAACGATCGCGCACTACTTCTGACATGATCGGTTAAAAGAACATTCTTTGGTTGTCGAAACAAAACGAATTATCTGTGTTCTTACCCCTTTCTTCGGCACTGGGACTTGATAAATCAGGACTCTCATAAAAACTCCAAGTCCAACCAAGACATAACCAAAAAAAATAACGAAATTTACCACAAGAAAACGTCATAAAGGCAGTGATCTTGTCAACTAGGTGACATAACCACACCGTAGAGAAATGGACTTTAATCCTTATATCAGTCTGATCTTGTTTAAGTGGTCTTGGCCTAGAATATTAAAAGGTATGTTGCGGTAGGTTGGCGGCTCGAAGTGGTCATAACAATAATCAGAAGTGTTATCATTTGGTGCAGGGCACAGTAGGGAGGACGAATATGATCGGTTAAATTCGATACTGAAGTTCATGTGGGATGGAGACGTCTCACAAGAATTATCAATTACTTTCGATATTTGCTGAATCAGATCAGCCAAATGCAATTGGGTCTGTCGGAGGTTCGCCTCCGGTTTCAATCGGATTGAATTTAATATTTTTATTTATTTGGACGGTGTGTGTGGCACTTGTGATTAATTACTTAACAATTAGTCAAATCCGATCGTTGGTGTTTCCAGTCTAAAAAAATATAACATTCATGAAGAACTTCTTCGTTTCTCTCTCTTTCTACCGCGAGGGAAGATTTATGCAATTGATCTATACACTGGAAGTAATTTTGTGCTGGCATGATTGTTCAATTAACACAAGTCTGAGTTGTAGAAATGCGACTTCTAGTGAAAATGATTTTTTATGGACCACGGATGCCATCGTCTCTTGGCGCAAGACGGAGTCCCCATGGGTGTATGAAAATGAAGCCCTGATTTATTCATGAGTTTCAATGTGATAACGAGCAATTTGCATTTCGAAAAAGATAACTCGAGTTAACACCATTCTCGACGAATGCCATAGGACCGTAGTCCTATATGATCATGATCACTCTTCGAAAACAACACTTCAATGCATTTTTTTTTTATCAAAAATGTTTTATGTTTTGTATCAAATATAATCGTTCATTTTGTAGTGCTATAAAACATTTTAGTGCTTTATTACGCTCGTAATTTGCTGGACAAGATCGTTAGCATGATCATTTAATTATGTTGTAAAATTAGTTGCCGGTTAGGATTTCAGTGATATCGAGAATTTTATTTGTTTTATAAAAACATTGATCATAAGAATCGTAAGAGTGTTGGTTAAAATATAAAAACAAACGGTTGCGTATTGATCATGTATAGAACAATTCGATGTTCAACATTTTATGACCTTTTTGGAGTTCATATATCACGACCGTAATTCTTATATGAAATAAGAAGCCAGACCAGAGCGAATGGAGAAGCAGTATTTGTCCGCTTTATTGATTCTTCATTGTTCATGACTTCCACTGCAAAGGAGAACAGAAAAAACACAACACCATCTTAAGTCACAGACCTCTCTGCATCACAGACCTCTAGGAAGTGGTCAAAATTCTTAGAAAAATATTCAATGTTTACATTCGGTATTTGTACGATATCAACAAATAGCAACAAAATAATTCTCTTTTTCACACACATACACAAGTCCATTGGGGGCGCCATCTGTGTGTCACATTTATTAATTTCATTCATCTACAGATAGAGCAGCGTTTTGAATAAATGTTGTCATTTAATGCTTTTGAATTAAAGAGTCGGTGCCGCAATATTGTCGGGTTATTACTTGGCACTTAGTCCGCATTTCACACGCAAATGCAGAGTTTTACTTTGATCCGATCTGCTCGATCGTTGTAATTAGCTAATCATTGGTTTACGATCGATTGTAACTTGTGCTACTCGAAGTGTAATCGTGTTCGCAATGAACCCAAATGCGGCCTGTTCACTGAAACTCTCGTGATCATTGCTTCAGTATTTTCATTTCATTTTCAATTGATATTTCACGCACTTTTGATCTAATTAAAAGCTTAGCGTGTATCCTTAATCAATTAACTACTTTAATTTCAAAGTTCATGGCAAGGCAATGATTTTCAGTGTTTATGATCGTATTGAAATATTAGAAAAAAGTTAATACTCTATACTATAATTGGATTAATTCTTCTATTCTATAAAATACACATTAAATGAACCCCATATGTAGATGATCCTCTCCTCTATCATAAGCTTACTCAGAATGACTTCTTTAAGTTCCTTATCGCTTCTCCGATTTGCCTGACAATAAACACTTCATTGTAAAATAATTTATGTAAAGGGAAAAGTAGTAACACACTGATGGATTAATTCCAATAGGGAAATAATTTTCTGTGACTATTCTTATATTTTAATATTCTTTGTAAAGTCAACAGAATATGAACAGGAACGAATCGGTCAAAGTCGTTGACATTTTTCTCTGGTCTGCCTCAACCACCCAAATATCAGTTTTCAGTGCCAGAGAATTTCTTGTATGTAACGCTATAGTCTAACCATAAAACACATAACTCTATGCAGAAATTCCACCATCTCTGGGACTAATTTCTTCATGCTCACGATTCCTGTCCCCAGTCTCACTTTAATTACCGCATCGGTTCATTACCCTATTGGGAACTGCTCACTCCTCCGTCTTGCACCTAGGGCGATTGTCCAGCCAGCCGGCCATAAAGACGTCCTATTAACCAGAAGTCGCGGGACAGAATGGAGATTGATGCGAAACTCTAAGTACTCGTTCTACGATCGCGAGATTAAACAACGTCCAGAAGTGGCACGTTATCCACGTTATCCCTGGGGCAGCGGAGAGAGGTTTTCAGCACTCCAGGATCTGTAACGATAAACAAATATCGACACGAGAAAATATCAACGCTGCAGGCGATTTCATCAAAAGATACCTACAATGCCGAAAGTCCCAAAGTGATCCTCGATTCTGTTAAAGGATCACCGCTGCCGGTATCAATTGCTTTTTTGAAATAATTCAACTAGAAATGCGCTCACTTTTTGATCATGAAGTCACGCCCAATTACTTAGCATGAGGGCGTAGGTGTTGTAATTCGATGATCGATAGCAATCAATAACTATTATCGATCATGCACCTATATCCAATATCCATGTATGATTTACAAAACACAGCGCTGTTGTTCCACGCTCGCGCACGTGACACATTTGATTGATTTATTGAGTGAAACGCTTTCAAACTTCCACTCAGAATGCGCGAACAGTCAGTAACCGCGATTCAGCCTCAATTGAGGCAGCAAGAGATCGATTTGATTAACATTCAGTGATCTTTGGCTTTTCAACATTGATTTCAATTAGCATTACGCACTTTTTTGTTGGTTCTGTATTCTTTATTAATCTGATTAGATCCTTTTTCTTTGATATTTGCAGAAAATATAACGATGACCGGCACACCGGACTTTATACAAACGAGCGAATTCAAAATAACACTGTTCGCAAAAGAAACACAAATGTACTTGTGTTTCAACAATCATTGGAGACTTGTAGGAATGGTAAGTTTATATTTCTTCTTTTTTTATTACATTTCAAGCTTTCCAGTTCATTCATTTTATAATAAAATTAACGTTTAAAAATGATGTTAAAAATGATGGTTTAAAAAAATCATCTGATAAAATCTGGCTCAAGCTGCTAAAATCGAGCAATGTTTGTGTGAAACACTCAAGATAACGAAATTCGTTAAACATGTGACTTTCTTTACTATCTAAAACAATTGTTCACACATTTTTGATCATTCACGACAAAATAAACAATAAATAACAGGTATACCTATACGATTACTTTTATTACTTCTTCATAAAAATAAGCTAATTGTAATTACAGCAAAAAAATTTTAATTTACTCCAAAACATGTTTACAGTCGGGAAGTAGGTACTTTATTTATATAGTAAAATTGCTTATCAAATATAATTAATGAAGATCTTCGATTCAAAACACAAATTACAAATTATAGTCAACGACAAGAGATATTAATTTTGAGCATTTGATTGATTCGTAAAAGTACTTTTCCACTTGAAACAACATCGTATAACATTAAATTTCATTTTGAATAATAATAATAATGTAAATTGAACTTCAGTCGAGAATAATCATTTGAATAAAAAAAGTCAGCTGCTGTTGACAATCTTCAACGACTGTTTTGAGGTTGTTCGGTGATAATAAAGCGCTGCTGTAGGTCGGATTAAGTAATACCCTTAAAAAGAAAAACGTGTCTTATCAATCAAAGCACAGAAAGACGCCATGTTTTGAAGACGCGTGGTGAAAAATCGCTATCGATTCACCTGTCTTTCAAAATGTCTCCTTCAAAAAGGCTTGACAGTTTGACGTCAAACGCGCGTGCTGCTCATAGTCCATGAGATTTTTGCGATCCTCTTTTGCAACAATATCTGATAGAATTGAAGAGCCTTGATATTAGAATAATAATTAATCGAAATCGGTTTAGAATTTGATATTGGCCAGAGATACTTCCATGCGAAAGTGGGTATCAGAAGTACAAGTGTTTTATCAACAAAGTAATTTGTCATGATGAAAACCTAAAAAAATTTATACTATATATTTAATGAGATCTTATTGCCACTCCTATTAAGAAGTCATGTTTTTCAACCTAGTTTTTGACGATAATCGCTTGAGTTTTTAGTGTCTAAAGTTTTCAATCAGAAAAACATATTCACAGAAGTGCTTTACTAACGATCGCTGTTCTCCCGTAATTGCGGCACTCGAGAACTTCCTTTTTGAACACGCTTTCTGTATATCGAAAACACAAACACATTCATCAGCCCTTGTTATCATGTTTGCAATTGTCAAAATCGACGAATTCCTCAGATAAACGATAAATCAAAAATAGTCAGATTTAGCAAATAAATCGCAACAAAAAAATACAATTTTTCCAAAATCACGAGCGTGATAACATCTATAAATGCCACTGACCTATTTACGCATGTCAAAGTCGTCAAATTATCTTCAAAAGAATTTCAAACTGCTTCATCGAAATCAGATGAAATTTCTGACTCAATAATTGTTTATATTTACACCAAATTGTCAATATTTCTATCTTTCTCTCTCTTTCTCTTCAACATTTCAGTTGAAGAATTGAATACTTTTGCATTTTAAAATAAGCTCAAAACATTTTTATCAGAACTTCGTTGAATCCTTAAGATAGATGAAATGAAGAGTGAGGAAAATTCTCCACTTAAATTTTCTTTTTTTGCTTTTGTTTCACATTCTTTGCGGTCCTCAGTCAAAGGTGCTGATTTTATCTAATGATTACTTTCAAGCATTTTAAGATGTCGCTTAGATAAAGAATTTTTCAATTCTGCGATAAAAACCAAAATCACAAGACAACTTTGAAAGTCACTTAAAAAACGATTTGAGGTCATTTTCACAAATTGTGTTTAATGCGTTTTTAGAAATTCGTTTTTACTACGATTTACTAAATCCAGAAAATTAAAAAAATACTTTGTTATCGTTAAAAGATATTAACAAATTAAAAAAGAACAAAGCAAGTTCTTTAGAAATTTCTTTTGATAAAATTAAAAAAAAAGTTTTGATACTTTTTGATGATGATTTTGATGATGTGTTTGATGAATCCAATTAATATTATGTAGAGTGTTTTTAAACCATTATATCGTAAGATACGATCAAAAATGTCATTTCAATTCATCAATGTTGTAGTTGGAAAGCTTTCACAGAAATAAAAATATTAAGAAAATATTTTCGTTTGTTTTATTTCAGAAAAAGTTACAAGACAGTTGTTATTTCAAGGAATCAATCGTTCACGGTTATTTCGAATTTCACTCCGCACTAAATTTCGATCGACGTGTCGGTTTTACACAGCGAGGTAAGCCAATCGGTCCAAAACGGAATTTCACCGATGCCTGTTATGGCTTTACAAAAGTTCAAGCTTCAGAATTTACATCTACGCATCATACATCGACAGCAGCAACAGGCAACCACAATGGCCATAGAAGTAATAGTAATGCTAGCAGTACCAGTAATAGTCGCCCTAGAAATAGTAATAATAATTTAAATAGTATTAAGAAATCAAGTACACTTCATCCGCACCGAACGAGACATCGCCACAACGGCACAAGGCCAGGACCGAAAAGGCTTCATCACATACATGAGCAACAGGATAGTCATATAAAATTGAAAGAGAGTCATGGTACAGCCGCAACAACTGTTGAGGTTAATGGTACGAAGAGAAGGCGAAAAAAGAAGAAGACTCCACCAAATACACAGACAAATGAGGGTCATCAATACTTAAACCCAAAAGATCCAGAACATAGAAGAATTGTCTTCGAAAGTGAGCATCAACGTCATCAAAGACATCAGTATCAGCAGGATAGTGGAAGCGTTAGTGATGGCTTTCCAAACATCCAAGATGAATACTCGAATGATGACGCTAGTGCAGTACTACCCGACTTGCCAAACAATTTGGATAGTTCGACTGAATACTTTTCTAGTAGTAGTGTTAGCAGTTCGAAACACAAAACCAATTACAGCAAAAAATATGTTAGCCATGGCAACACTAACCGCAAACGATTAACAATTAGTAGTTTAAGTAGTAGCCCTAGCAGTAGCAGTAGTGGCAGTAGTAGAGTTGATGTAGCCCCAGCAAATAGGGGCAATGCTCACCACCTTCTGACGAGCAGCCAGACCACCAAAAAGTATTACAAAAAATCCCATACAGCATTAGCAGGAGCTTCGTTACAGTCTACAATTGTCGGGCGACATCAGATTCTCAATTCCCGAGATCCAGTGATCAGCGACAGCAAAGTAGCAACAATAAATTTAGGCAAAATGAAAAGTAACAAAGACAAAAATTTAACGCGACTGCGCAAAAGGATACAATTTGGCTCATAAGCATTGATCCTTACCGTAATCCACGGCAAGCTTACGCGTCAACTGATCAGTATTTTTCCCCTACTTGTATTATGTAAGATTCTTTTATTGTTTTTCCGTTTATGTAAAGACAATAAAATGAAATATTAACGTAGCAATAGTAAATATTATTTAAAGGCTAAATATTATCCTTAAATTGTAAATTTCCTGTCGCTACTTATGTAATGTACATGTCTATATGTCTCTGTCTCTCGAATATTTATACAGAACTAATGCAAGAAAAATTTAAAAAATAAATAAAATGCAACAACTGAATTAAAAAGAAACACAAACACAACAATATATATATATATACTGATATATATATATTATATATCGAAGTAAAGGAGCAATGCAACTAACCTTACTTTATTTGTAATATTTACTGTAATGAAGTAAAATAATATCTTACTTTGAATTATGTTCCAATTGTTTATCCTTACGTAAGACGCCATTTTTAGCTTAAATTTGTGTAGATATTTCTTTTATGTTCGTTTATTTTAGTTCCCAGATGACAATTAATCCACATTTTGTAATAAATTATTAATATAAACCGAAAACATTAAAAAACAAATTTATGTGTTTTATTTTTCTTAATTATTTTTAGATGTAATATTGGCAAAAGTTTTTCTGGTGGGAGGAAAATTCAAAAATAATATAAATTTGCTGAAAACACCCACGAAAATCATTCTGAACAACATGAATATTCTTCTTCTTGAACTTGTAAAAAATCAATTAATTAATTTGTCAAGATCGTGCGTTTTACGATAAAAACTAGTGTAAGGTGCTCTTGCACTAAAGTATGACATGAAACCCAACCTAATTCCATATTTCAATAAATCACGAGAGCAACTGTTTGTCGGCAGAGATGAAGAGCAATTCTGAGCGGAGTCCATTATGTCCTCGCAGACATTAGTGGGGACAGTGAGCAGGATCCAGAAGATATATCTCAATACGCTGCAAATTGATCGTGTGCTGAATGTATATGTTTTTATTTTTACCTGGTTCCAGGTTAATTTATTCAAGATAACTCAAGAGAAAAGCCATTCCATTGGCTTCTTTCAGTGCTGATGCAATGATTCGCACAGAATGCAATTTGTCGCTGTTGCACAAGGAACAAGAAGATCATGCCTCTTTACTGTACGTACGAACATCAGTTGGATAAAGAGTATTGCAAATGGCAGTGCGCGCCTCTGCGTACTTGCGGATCCAAAATTGAGATATACATTTTAAGATAAAGCCAAGAAGTAAAACCATTTGCAAAGCAATTAGGGAGCCGACTTGGCTCGGTGAAGGCTGATCTTTGGGTTGCTGCAACATGATCAACAGTGATCTTGCGCCGTATTCATATGACATATTTCGCATTGCTTGAAGGAAACTAGTTTTTAAATATGATCTTACATTTGATTTATGTCTCTGAGGAGAAGTAATTTTTGGTCTTAGTTTCAAGGATTACTGCAGAATATGACACCGTGCCAAAGACACTTATGGCGATGCTTGTTTGGCAACATATTTTGTAGTACAATCGTAAACAATTATTAACAATTTGTGATAAAACATTTCAAATATTTCGGTAATCTCAAGCAATCTTTGATGGTTGTTTGCCAGAAATAACAAGCAGCGTGCTGCGTGCTTGAACTGCAACGAACTACCTACAACTGTTTTCTTTACGAAGCATTTACCAATTAAATGATTTTCCCCTTTGCAGCATCTCAATATCACAGAAAATGACTTTCCTCTTTATCACAATTCATGCTCCTCCCAGGACCCTTCAAAACTGTTTACATTGTCCAGTGTTCAAAATTCAACAAATATTTGTTGATTGGAAATCGATTCAGAATTAGCCGCCGTTAAGATTCTTGAATGTTGTGACTGGTTACGATAAAAGGTGCGGACAATAGAAGCTAAATAGGAGAGGAATCCCTTTTCAGATACGTGGAGCCCTTTCGAGTGGGTAATGACCACTAGCCCTTGTGGTTAACAAGCGCCGTCCTGATGAGTGCAATTGAATGGGGTTCTTTGAAGAAGGCAGAAACTCTTGAGGTGTACCCATCAAAAAACCGACATCACCAGAGACTCTCAGCTTTCATCCTATCGAAAATCCTATATTGTTGTTGTTTTTTTTTTTCTTTTTTCTTGATTTTATTTTATTTGGTGACTATCGGCCACAAGTAAAGTGTGTGTCGTCTGAGATCAGACAGAATCTTCGGTTGATTCTGATTTGCATGCCATGAATAATGCAAGTATGCCAAACGTGAAATTATCTTTTATGTGTGCTCGTTATGTTGGCAATTCTCACCCAATTACCGCTAACTAAATGGGTGGAGTTCGAAAAACAAAAATGATTTGATTTTCTCTAAACATTATTTTTCACTCACCTGTAACACTTAAGGGATATTGGGGGCGGCCCCTGATTAAATCCCCTGCGCACTGATCTTCTGACTTCGTGGAGTTTGTTGAGTTCGTGAGTTCCCAACATCGTGATTTACTAGCATTCTTCAAATCATATTTACATTGTCCACAGAGAGACAAAAACTCGATCTCATTAAGAAATGCAATAATTAAGGAACAAGGGGAATTGGGAATATTTATGTTTTGACCTATTTCGAAAAGCTACCTGCCGCGCATGATAAGCAACCGATTCGTTTGAATGTTCGTAAATTAAGCAAAAGTGGCACCTGCTGTGCCTATGAGGACATTTCCATTAAATATCCTGGCCAGAAAGAATCCGAAAGACAAACACTCTTGACAAATTTATAGCGAACAAGTTGCATTAACATAAGCCACTACTTTATGGTGGATTTGTGTAAATTAATTCTCGAGAACACATGTTCGCAGTGAATGGTGAACTTCTGGTCGAAATTAGTGCGAGAAGCCTAGTTTCAGTCGCCGGTGGAGGATTTACTTGAGACGACGTGGACATCTGAAAAGATCAACAAACGTTTGAAAATATTATAGTTTTTGTACTAATGCCAATTTAATTGTTGGCTTCCTCTCCCCCCTATAGAAGGAATGCCGTGATTCTACACCATTCCCTAGGTAAAGTCTGGCTGATCGTTCATCCGTTGGGATCCTCTTTGTCATCATATGTCCTCGTCTGACCTGCGGACTGCCGCAGGGTGAAGACAAAGCCGCCGATCGCATCCGAGTGCACAAATCACTCGATCAATTCAATTAACTTCTCTCACATGTTTGTTTATTTATCTTCGTGCATTTCTTGACATTTAATTAAATTTCTTCAACCTCGTCCGGAACGTTGGCTTGCAATCGTCTTAAACACCAAATTAATTATGCCGAAGACTTCGGTGGTCACATATGCACACTGCAGTCTGCACATTGTACACAGGTACGACAATCGATTGTTGTTGAGTTGTCTTTTTTTTTGCAATGCCAACAACCTAAAAAATTCTTCCATTGTGGTGTGGGAGACTTTAGTGATTCCTTTGGAAATATTTCCTAGATATCGGTCATGGCGTCTTCATTCAGCAATAATTCTTATCATTTGATTTATTTGCCCAAGTTTTGCCGATAATTTACGATATTTTCATGCAACTTCACATATCAAGTTATCGGGGAGGTCATCTAACACCTACCAAACGCATTCGATCTCCAATCAACAAAAAAAAAAATAACATGTTACCTAATTCACGATATAATCTGAAGCGATTTCGGTGTATCTTCCCACTAGGGCCACGACCTCTCCTCTTTCCGCGTCGCTTTGTTTATTGTCTCTTAGCCTTTCGTATACAAGATTCATACCGCGACGATGCGATCGATCTGTGTGGTCTTTGAATTGTGAGTGCGATCAGTAGAACTGTTCCGAATGTCGCATTTCTTTCACTGTGTTCACCCATAAACAAACAATCTCGACGCGACATAAATGCACTTTTCATCTATTCAACAATATTCGTTGTCACTTCATATCCAAGGTAGAAGTAATGGTTAAAGATGGCTTGATTGAAGAGACGTAAAACGCGGCTTACCAAACTGAGATGAAGGCATCTCATTTTCTTGTCGTCATCAAAACTAGTGATGAGATCGCATGTAAGTAGGTAAATACCGTCAAGGGCAACCTGCTGCACCTCGAGATCACTGGATCTGAGCAAATTCTAACTACAAATCAGTTATTTCTCTGTATATTGCAAAAAAAAGTTTTCAGTTCAGTGGGTGTCTCAGTGTCTGCGATGGGAACAGCCAAAACGATGATCGCAAATGGAAATAGTGGAGAGAACATGCATCAGGAAAGACATAGATTTTGTGCAGGAATGAAAGGAATTCTCATTATTGTTCTATAAATTTAGATCTTGATTCTCTGCAGAGTGCTTCCATTAAAAATCTTATGATACAGATGATTGATTGCAAGAGTGAATGCATTGCGGATTAAATTTTTTGTACTATTTCTGTACATAAAAGTTGCATTCGTTTTTAAATAAAATTTTTTTGTTGCACACGATCTACATTCCACATTCCACACTTGTCGGCAGCTGACTTTTACTGAATTGAAGAATTTTTGTGATATTTCAGAAATGCAACTAAGTGCATTTGCGATTTGTGGTATTTCCCCTTCGGTTAATTGACTAAAAAACGGCTGGAACAGCTGAAACTAAATGGACGAATTGATAAACTTCCACAAACAGTTGACATTCTTTGAATTTATTTCGTAAAACACCTTCGTAAAAAATAAAATTGAAAGACATGTATTCCCACAATGAAAACCGAACTCCTGACGATACGGTTGTCATTAATAAATCATCGCAATATCCATTGGATTACTCCCTTTGCCCGTAAAAGTCACTCAAGAAGCAGCGAAGAGCTTTGGTTATCTTTGGAATATGCAAATTAATGCTATTTTACGATCCCATTAACTGATGTTGTCCCCAAAAATAAATTTAAAAGAAAAAATATATTTTACAAATCTCAATTATTTTGTCGTTTCGCCTACAGGAGTTATTATAGCACCAAAATGGCACCATAAATTAACCTAAAGGCGAAATTAACGTTCGATCATATATCTCAGGTAATTTGATCTTGTATGCGATATCTAATCACATCATGTCAAGTGATCATAATTAATGACAGTCCAGTGCTCCCCCCTTCTCCCTTTTGGGACTACCAACAGTTTTTGGCAATAAATCAGTGCTCCTCACGATGAGGCACAGTATCAAATTCTTGATTGCTCAATAAGACTGATCGGTAAGATCACTTACTTAAAGCTATCAAATAAATTATCCATCGATCGTAATCACGATCAAATTTTAATCGTTTTAGATAAGATGCGTCGCTTTATCGGACACTCTTCAAAGTAATTATTATACATTATTATCAGGGAATTGTGCAAGCACTCATAAATCGAAATTCTTATATGCCTACTTAAATTTCGGCGTATGGCTTTATTCCTATAAGACTGTGCCGGACATTTTCTCACGTTTTAATCGTGCATGAAACGTTTTTTTTTTTAATTCCTTTAAAATATATATAATCAAGAGAGCTCTTCATTTTCAAATGGTTAAATATAATCCTCATCGAATATTTATTATTTTATTGCGATTCCATTTAATAACTATCGTAAATCGCGTAAAACGTATATCGACAAACCTATTTCCAAATAAAATGTTGTTTGCTTGTTTGCTGACATACGAATAGATATTTTCTGGAAATGATCCAATATTTCAAAGAAAATGCTGGAATCGTTTTTCTTTCAAATTCGTATTTGATTCCAATTAGCATACTAGAACTATTTATAATGCTCCATCCAGAATATTTTGTATATGTGGAAAAAATGCAAAAATTGACCCTTTTTGGTGGTAATAAAAGCTCCGTATTTCAACATTGATATAAACCATGTTGCCCTGGCGCTTGACGGTATCAATTTCCTTGAATAAAACGCTTATAAATCGCCAAACCCTCGAACTACATTAATTCAATGCACAGTGACAATAGAACCATTTGAATCAACACGAGATCTTCCGGGCCCTTAAGGTTGCCTCAACAAAAGACGAAGACGACATGTGGTCCACTCAACCTGCAGGAATTCCGTTATTGTAAAGACACACCTTCAGAATGGCTTATATGCGACTGCCCCAAACACACACAAAAAATGAAAGAAAAAATCATTATATTTTATTTTTATTTATTTTCCAGTGTTTCCCACCAACTTTTAAGCAGATATTTGATTGCTTTCCCTCCGGAGATCGATGCAACATGTCAACCTGTTTGCCATCGGGGAAGGGATTCCTATCGCAAGTGACACACTTTAAGGTACTTTCCGAAATGTCTTGTGGCCTGCCTGCCTGCACCTCTGATTGCCTCCCAACCCACACCGCCGCGATACGGACAAGGGCCTGGATTTTCACTTCATCAGAAAGTACGAACGGTGTACTTAGTGTCCGGTCATGTCGTCATTGTTTACTTGACCAATTAACGCACTCGTGTACCTTCACTTCGATATGTACACTGCCTGGTGCATGTTCAGGGACACACCAGCGACATTCAATTCTTGGGACGAAACCTTAAACAGCAACTTTCGTTTTTGCTGCTGGCCGCTGGGGTCCCAAATCCAGCCAAAACTAAACACGCATGACGTTGGCCGCCATGTTTGTTGTAAAAATAGCGGTTCTGGCATGTTCTAAATAAACTAATTTAATCGGTGCAGCTGTACCGCCGATTTTGATACAAAAGACTTCGTGCAGATGAAATCGCATTTCCGATTTGAGTCAGAGTAATTTACATGAAATATTGCAAGTTGCAGAAGGAGGTTCAAGTTCATGTCGTAATTCCAGCTTAAACGTGACAAAATTAGCCATGCAAATGAGGCGAGTCAAGGAGTCTTGCAGTAATCAACACCTAGGATCAGTCTAGAGTGCGAAGTTATTTTCTGTGAAATCAAAGTCATAATGCTGGCATATTTGGCCTGCAGTTCACACCCACATCGCGACGAAGGTGGGCTGTGCAGGTGCTAAAATGTTAAATATTCGTCTGGATTGTTTTTTGCCTAATTTTATTACAGTGTGCTGGTTGAAAATTATTGTTCCATCAATGAAAATATTGCAATCCTTTTTATTACATGTTCAAGGTGGCTTAACAAATCATTTACATAAAATCTCTGTTTACACTTGTTCTTTTTTACCAAACAATTGAGATTAATGTTGAACTTTGATTGTTTCAAATCCAATATTGGAATCCTTATTTGAAAAGGAGCATGTGGCTTTAGTCGTATTTTCCTTATTGCTCCTTCGAAGAAATTCCGTTGCAGTTCATTTAATACCCATCTCCATAGTCCATTGCAATTCCTCGCCAACTCGAAGTTATGTCCTCCGGCAGCCCAGAATCGAATGCCCTGGCATAAATATCGATCAGACTCAATTGTTGAACTGACTTAAATCAGCCCTCAAAACTTTAAGATTGTGTAACCATCTCCGAGGCACAAGTTGCCCAGCGATAGTCTCGGGCTCAGTCGAATGACCCAGATTTAGTTCCGAGTTGAACCTGCAAATTGGAGTTTGAAACTTAATAAGATTAAAATGAATCCACAGCCACTGCAGACAAATCCTTCCACAGGATAACTCAAGTGTAGTATGGAAATTCTGGTGGTATGGCAACGAAAAGGCAATTACTGAGTGGTTTATTAGACAACTCAACGTCATTGAGGGAAAGGAGTGGGGATGAGGGTATTCTGCAGGGATGCCAAGATGTGCTCCAGGTGCTTCTTTCTTATGCATAAATTGTGCTCCAGTTTGAGCGCTTTATTGGACCGTAATGAAAATGAAATCTCAAAAGTCAACGCCGCAAGTGATTCCATGAATGTCTCTGTCTAGAGGAAATCTAGACATTTTGCCAAGTGTTGAGGTTCCTCAAGGATAGTAGGTGCTTTAAGGAAAGTGTCGAGACTGGAACTTCGTCGAAAAATTCTCGACGTTCTTGAACATTCATTGTATTAATAAAAGTATTTTGAAATGTAATTAAAAATGAAATGTTGAACGAAGGAAAGTTTTGCCAAACTCTGGGCCAACGAGCCATATTCAAGGTTCTTTTTGATTGTATGGAAGTTACGTTAAGTAATTGGCTTTTAATTGGATTAGTCTTGAAAGGACGAAGATACAATAGATAGAAAAATCTGAACATGGAATAAGCTTCTACAACTTTTGTGTATGCTGTGCAAGTTATGATCTTTAAATAATAACACATATTTGCTTTTATAGAATTGGAGTTAATTAGTTTTAGTCTCTACACCAGTCTAGGAAGCTTATATGGAGGCTTTGTCCGTTCGTCAGATCTTTCAACTCTGAAACTACACATGCTACAATTACAAGCAATATCTCATTCGAAAGGTCTCAGAGAGACTAGGTTACATTTTCAAAATCTACCGAATGAGGACACGGGGTCAATCTTAAACCCGGGTTACATTTTCCCATGCCATGTCACTCAAGTAGCTCTAGCTAGATATACGAGAACCCATGTACAGTGGGTGGCTAGGCGTACTTTCGATCGCCTTCACAATGCCGCGGCCGATAAATACATCAAATCTCAGTATTTATCTCAAGTGAAATTCGTCCCTCATGTCCTAAACCGACGAGTATCGATTTGTCACGTAGAAGCCCCCTCCACTGCCCCATTTGTTTTTCGGTGATTTCATAATCGAAAGAATTGTAAATTACTGCAAAATTCTTGAAGTAGTTTCTTATAAGAATCTATTTGACAGACAAGTAAATGTAATAACTTATTGCAAATACAATTAACAGTGAAATTTATTAAACAATAGATTGTGAAGATAAGGAAAAATCCTTGAAAAACCTAAACATAAAATTGTTTTACTACTATCTTACGCCTATTCAATAAATCTGAAGGAATTCCATGTGACACTATCAACACATTTTCCACCTACACTTAAGGCATTTTCTGAATAAAAAGAGAACCATCAAAACCTGTACTGTAATATAAATATAATTACAATCAATGAAGCCTTCAAAACTGCATCGTTTCTCATAACTAGTTGTACCCAAAGGCGATAAAGAATTGACGAAGAACCAAGTCGCGTCGCACCAAATTGACCGCAACTGAAAGCATCGTAACGAGCATGTCTAAAAGGTATCAAATTACCATGTATCCGGGTATCCCCCCAGGACGATCAGAACGTGTGCTCGGCCACAATCTTTATGTCTAATCCACAAAACTACCAGCTAGTAACTTCACTGTTACAGAATGAACAAGTAATGATTTCTTCAATTTAGCCACACTTTCCACCATGAAAATTCTCTGGTGGGGTTGGGGGGAACAGAACAATATTAAGAGTAAATTTCAGAATGGAGAGAACAAGTGATCGAAGAAAGGATGATCATGCCACTTGCCGGACAGAGGCATGGCATTAAGGAAATTTTTCGTTATGGGAAAAACATCTTATCAGATCGATCGATCGTGGAGACGAAAAGATCGATATAGTGATTACTGTAGATCGAACATTGTGCGCCTTCCTCAAAGCTGTGGACGCGCATCTTACATTTTATGCGGGGCGTCGTTCCACCACATACAGTTTTGGTTGCTCAACAAAATATATGATCATTGATCGCTGGTTATAAATTTTAGATTCTAATCCAAACCGAAAAAGTGGGCGATACACGAAAACTTAAAACTTTGGAATTTTATATCGAATGAACGCAAGAATTTGAACTTGATCTTTTACAGTTCTGATCTTTCCTTGTTTCCTACTTTAACTAGCATTAACGTACAATGGTAGAAAATTAGTGCAGAACAACAAACTACAACAATATTGAAACCATTAAATTTTTTTTTAATTAGGTACATATTATATTTTTAATTATGCAGATATTTATAAGTTACTTTGAATATTTTGTTTACAGGCTCAACAGTAGAACTATTTCACAACACAGCAGTTCGTCAGTCCGATTACCGTGTAATTAATGTAATGACATTTAAGATGCAATAAAATATAGATTTATAGCTATAGACTAAGAGCCTTGATCATATCCAGCATGCCATGCGAGCAAGTGATATGTGTATGCCACAGATTTCATCAAAATCACATTAAATCGCTCCATAGCCATACCGCACCTCATCCTTCCTCACCAAACATATGCCAATAATAAGATGAACACTCGATAAAAGTCTCAATCTCCTGAGATTTATGCATCGAATTCGAGATCAATAAATTTATCTGTTTATGTAGCATTCTTGAATCGATCGTTAAATTAATTTTTACGATTATTGCACAAAATATTTGATGAAGTCTAAAAGGCGGATTTATTGTTGATTTGCTGAACGTGAACAATTTTGCTGTCATTCATTGGCCAACCCCTGCTGAGAACGAACGGAGCCCACGACGAGATGTCAACATCAACAGACACTCTATAAAGCTTTTTATTAATCGATCGGTATTGAAGATCATTTTCAAATTGGGTGATGAAAAGTGGTCAAACACTGCAATCGCTTAAGAATAGTATTTTGAACTTTTTAAGGCACATTCGAATGGGTTTTCGGTTTGAACGGAGCAAATGTGATGACATTTATTTTATATTCAAATTGTTTCTGCTTGAATCCGTTTTTGGATGAACTGCTAAGAAAGACTGAAAAGTATTTTTGTGTAATGTTTATTAGTATTATCCTTGCAAGATTTTGGAGTGAACGCATGACGCATGTCTATACTGAATTGATCTCTGATCTCAACAACTATATGAACAGTTTTTCATTTAAGGCGTTCTTGTTTCAAAATTTTTCATTTTCAAAATGGTTCGTTTAATCCTAACGGTACTTTTTGTTAATTAGACTACTTCTCTTAGATATGGGTACACGATCATCTATATGCTGGTTTTTTGAGGGTCGGCATTGAGCAACCCAGAAGCTAATCCAATTAGTTGGCCATTCTATGTTGATCCTATGATGTATTTGGCTTCCTATCAAAAGTTCGTTACGCCGAGAAATTTTGGATGAACGAGCAACAATTAGGAACTTAATTGGTGGATAAAAAGATCAATCGATACCACTTCCATCCACGTCCATTGCATTCAAATGTTTCTTTTTTTCTGTACACCCAACGAAGGACTGTGTCTGCATAAATTAATCAGTAATTAACTGGAATTACATTGCATCATACACAGACGGTTATGGACAATAAAAAAATGTCTAAACATTTCAGAAATACCAATTTTATGTGTTTTCATTAATAGATTGATGTCCATAGAAAATATATTTTGGATATTTGTTTGGGGGGATTACGTTCACCGTAAATTTTATGGTCATCTAATGAAGATAAGGCTCGAATATGTAAATGAGCAAACATTTCGATTAGTAAGTCTGAAACAATTTTTAACGCCTGACTGGATATCTTTACGACAGGCGGAAACAGTGACAATTTGTAAATCAAACACATTAGGCGCCAATCAGAGACGATAACAAATAATTTCACAAAAATAGCAAAAATTGTGGAGAGGCTTCAACCGAAGTACGACTTGCTTTTCCTAAAATTATATTTGCGGCATTTTTCACAGAAATCGCGATTGGAGTAAAGGATATAACATTTCCGGTTTCTTGTAAGCGCCTTACACAATTTCTGTACACCCCCAACAACCTGTTAAGTGCACTAGATAAATGTTATCAACAAACTCTTCAGACTCAATACTTTTTTGTGGTGTTAAAATGTATTATAAAATTATCATGCAATTTTCGGGGATTAACCGAAACAAATTTCGCAACTTTTGCTTTTGACAAGCTTTCGAATCGAAATCAGCCTCAATGGGAGAATTGTGTTGCTGTAGAAATGGCTTTGTACAGTATACCTTCCCTCCTCCAAATGATTACCGTTTTATTTACAATAATGCTTTTAATAGCCTCGAAAGTGCTTTTCCCGCGTTCAACATTTCCAACTTGTTTTTATGAAAGTTATGCAAAGATAAATCGCTAGATTTTAGCACTTCGCAATTGTCTGACTTCTGTTTGTAATTGATATAATTTGTCCTCAAAAATGATAGAAACAATGTTTTATTAGATAATATTCCAGGAATTTCACCCTGAAAAATGTTTGGTAATATTGAAAGAAAAAACAAATATTTTTGAAAGTTATACAAAACTTAAACTCGCATCACGTGATTTGCAAACATGAATCCAGATGAGGAAAAACTTGATTCAATAATAATTTTTGTGTTTCATTTTTTGCTTAATTAATTAGATTTGAGTAATGCATGAGATTCCGAAAAAATGCTAACTAGAATTAATTCATAATTATTCCGAACAGATTTCCTCTCGAGTTCATTGAAAACTTGTTACTGGAAAACAATGAATTATTAGCCGAACAAAACAAAAAATTTACTTATGTGAACAGAAAAACAAAACTGAATGGAATGATACTAAAAGAATTTCAAGATTATTGTAATTAATTTATTCAAATATGTGCTGATTAGTGCAGCAATTTCAATGAAAGAAGAAATATTTGAATATGGAGGTTAGTGTAACACATTGAGTGCGACTCTAATGAATCTTCTCATTGAATATGAATTATTTGTCAGACACTATTGCTTGCTGTTTTGTGTTGTTTCGCCATTTTGCTTCGCCATTTTTTTCTAATTGCAATATTCCAGAATTGTTTTTCTGGTCGTATTCGCTGATTTTATGAAAGTGAAAGTAGCTTACTTTTTCCTTATATCCCAATATAATATAAATCAGTTGACAAATAACTAACAGCGCCAGTAACAATTATCCTGTCACTTACGAATAATTTTCCAAGATGCCAATCTAATCCTGCCACCGTTACATTCAGGTCTCTTTCGCCAATTGCTGAGCCACTATAAATCGTTGCCAACTTCACTGTATAATTAACTCCCGCAGATTTCCAGACACAGCAAACGACTCAATTCGTAGGGTAAAATAAAAGATTTTCGCCCTTGGGCCCTGCAGGGTCTACAAAAGTCACGCGATTCCGGGGGAGGGACAAGGCCGCAATACCACCCAGACTACCGAAATGTCCTGCAGCTATTTGAGCAGTGGCGTGCGTTACTCCACTATCTTGTTCGAATCCAGAGAGACAGTGATTTATGCGGCTCGGTACCAGTGCACCGAGTACTCCTTTATGTCAACATGATTTAATTAAATTACACAAACACGCGCCAGCGCGATTCACTTCGGTTTTATATGCACCATTAAAAATGCGAGGCGGTCTCGTTAGTCAAGGTGCAGCAAGATAGATGGCACCCTTAGGCGCCACGCCATCACTTACTTTTGTACTTAGTTAAATTACTCTTGATGTACGCGATTTCCCTCCGGTAAGTTATTATATGCCATTCGGAAATTAATGAAACAAATTGGCTGCAATGAAGTGCAAAATCAACGCCTGAAGGGATGTTTTCTGTAATTTGATTGGTATACAAAGTGTTTGATGAAGTCGTTTATAAAACATATAGTACGTGAATTATTGGGAATTGCATTTGAAAGAAAATAATTTAAAAATAATGTCTTAGTTAAAACATGTTTCAGCAATTATCCACAAGTAGAGGTAAATAATAAAGAAATTTTCGCAATTATTATAATTCAAAGTTGATTGCATTATCGAAAATTTGATTATAAAAAGCGACAGCTTTTAAATATATTTATATCTACAGAATGTTCTAGAAGTAACCAAATCTTATACAAATGGAAGACCTATAAAATTTCTTAAAATTTGTTTTTCATTTTAATTTAATCTTTTCTTTAATCGGACATATTTTTATGGATTCCTATTAAGCTTATTAGCGTACTTAACTAATAAATTATAATAATGTGTAATTTTTATTATAAAACTCATAACAGTTACGGTCCCTGATTATAATGTTAATTAAAATGAAATTCCCCGAGTCATAGAGTTCCGGAAATTCCTGATTCCCAATTACTTAATTTTATATTACGTTAAAAGGACAAAACAATTCGTTTGATGCCTTACAAGGGGATAAATCCT
Organism: Leptogaster cylindrica; assembly: GCA_963082835.1. Taxonomy (NCBI): domain Eukaryota; kingdom Metazoa; phylum Arthropoda; class Insecta; order Diptera; family Asilidae; genus Leptogaster; species Leptogaster cylindrica. The sequence continues at coordinate 39,961,893 of OY720105.1, forward strand.
ATTGGAAATGTGTCGTGAAATTAGGTCTACAAAGGAGGTCCTGATCGATTACTTAACGCAAGGTCAAAGTAACCAGAACAATTGGGTTTGATTGATTTATTTGGAAACTGTGACAAATACCAGCTTTTAAATGTGTACACGGATATTGTGGGCTCCGTTATTCAATTGTATACAAAATTTGTTATAGAGTAATTTGACAGTGCGGTAGTCTCTGATGTTCAGCAAGTTATCTGCAGATGTCGCGTTCCTGAGGTCAAAAATGACATCTTACTTCAATCCGCATTGAATGATAGAATGCCCCGCACCCCTGTTCATCTGTATTTTGTGTAACTGCACTCCATTCAAAACGACTTCCGTTTTAGGGACACATGGAATGGGACGAACGGAAATTTGGTATATGCGAAGCAATTTGTTATGGACATTGATGGATTGGGTGGCTACAGAAATCCGTCTCGCACATTTTGGATGAGATTTATGTCCCCTCTCCCAGGTGCTTTTTGTTTGTGATGCCACGGCAGCACTGGAGTCTGGACCCTCCCTGTCCGATCGTAAAAAGTGAAAGCAAATTTTGTGAATCTGGACTCCGGAGCCGCTTTGAAATATTCATAAAAATGTCCCAGCCACAAACGCGGAATGTCCATTTATCACCAGCGAGTGAATCGTCCGACCACATGAAACCCAATTTTCCACTACACGCTTTTCATTGGACATTGACAGGCGGGCCTATAACTGGCGACAAATTTGTTATCATGTCCCAGCATCGTTGATTTTATTAAATATTTCCACCACCCGCTGGGAGTGATTTGCTGGGTAAGAGCCGACCGCCCGAACCAGATCATTAGGAAGTTTACCAAATACCGATCGCAAATTGAACAGATTTCTATACTTCCATTGACCATAGATAGGCAAATTGCGTCTCATAAGGTGTCATTTTCTTGAAAGCCGCATAATAGAGTGATAGCAGTCTCCTGCCGTCCAAACGATCGCGCTAATCAAAGCGGAATTGTTGGCGCGATCGGCTTGCTTAATGGCGAAAACGTTTGAGAAAACTCCTAAACTGCCTTCACGCATTCGTCATGCTTGGAATTTTAATTTCGAATTCGAAGTTATACTGCCACTAATCAAAGCTGTATACAAAATAACTGATTTTTGGAATAAATTAATATCAGAGGAAGACATACCGAATGAAATATTTATTTTGTTGTTTTTCATTTTCTTTTACTGGCAACCTCGAATAGAGTCCACCCGAGTGGCATGAGGGCCAGACATCTGACCTCTCCGCCCAACTGACGTGATTCCGTATTTGTTCAATTTATTAAATGCATGCATCATCAATAAACGATCGAAATTTGAATGATATCTCAATAATGGGGTATATCACGAATCGATCGATGAATAGGCACCTTCAGCAATTGATCCTCCACTTAGTCTGCGATTACTGCTGCTGGTTGGCCGAATTGGTTACATGTTGCCGGCTCAGGGAGTATCCATCAAACGTGGAGCACGACGGGGCCCCATTGGCGAAGACAAGTCACCATCGACTGAAGATCAGTGGTCAAGATCATTTTCTGAGATCGGTTTTATTTGTTTATTGTCTGGGTATTGCTGTAGTATGGAACTGCAACAGATATCTCTGGATAAAAGAAACACTGCTCCATATTTGTTGATTATTCTTTCATTTCAAATTTGTTTTGAATTTGTGAAAATATTTTTTAAATAAGTTTAATGAGATTTCTTGTATGTCTTAAGTTAATTTTGCATCTTAATTGAAAACATTTTTAATTTATTTAGTGCATTCTCCACATACGTCGACTTAATTGTTCATCTCTATATCACCGCAATTACAAAATAATTCAATTCCCATGACCTTAAAGGAGCACTTCTGATCTAACACAAAGATCTCCGCCAGGTACCCTGAATGTGAACCCCATCATATATCTTCAGGGCCCAAGGACCTCGGCACACCTAACGGCGCTATAAAAGTGGAAGCAGATGGCATCTGTGATTCGGTTGGAGCACAGCCTCAATATCATCTTGTCAACAATCATAGATCAAAAGGGTCATCTAGATCCTGGTTCAGCAGCCGGAGGCTGTGCAGTGTGCACTTCTCATATATCACGGCAGACCAAAGTGGACACAATGGCACAAGTGGAAGACTAATGGCAGCCATTGAGGAAGGCGTAGATCAAATCTGGAACTGTATCGCACTCATATGTTGTACGCCTCTGCCAGATCTGAGATCGCCTTGGAGCTGGTAAAATGTGTCGATCGTTTAAGCCGGCGTAAAATTGAACTATTCTGGTTCGCCGCCGCAAAAAGCGAATAAAATAATATCTCCAATCAGTTTATCATTGCCACTGATAAATATGCAAATGGACCGAGATATGTCTATTGATAGCGTGCCGGTCATTCCGACGACAGTAAATTCCCCAAACTACTTGGGGACACTCTTTTCAATTCAAATTCATTGATAATGATTCCAATTTTCAACCTGTAAGGAATTTCAAAGTATGCACCGGAAACTCCCAACTCCTGTGTTGCAGAACTGCAACTCGGTCATCGAATAACATCCATTGAGATAAATTCTGGTTGCACACCTATTTTCAGGTGAATTTGGAATGTTTGCTGCTTGACACCAAAATAATTTCAACCTCACGCGTAAGGCGCCAGTAAAGGGGTAAAGCACGTTTCCACTTCACTCTAAAAGCGCGGCAGAGCGCCGATTGACGCCTCCAGACTGACTGATGTCAATGGCACGCAATCAAATGCACTAGGAATGCAGTCGCCAGCATTTTTACATCTTTCGACCGCTCTCAGGTGCAGCACGAACCTCCTTTGTATCGTCGTTAAAATCGACAAACCCAGTTTCCTCGAGTGGAAGCGCACGTCTGATAAGGTGGCCGATGGCTCCCTGCATTTTTCCCCCCTTCCCCAATGGGGATACCGTTGCAACAGCTAAAAACAATTATCCTTATCAGTCAACTTCTATTGAAAACATTTCCCCTGACTCTGATCTCCGTGATCAATTACAGCAACAAACTTGTGGAAGGGACAATTTTTATACAGTAAGATATAAGTAAGATATATTAAGTTTGCGCGAACGGTTGCAGCGCCTTAAAAGAATGGTAAATGCAAATTAATTATGCATACATATATGGAGGGGGAAGAAACTGTTTTATGTATGTCCGTCCGTTTGGGGTGTTCATGGAAATGCGTAAAGTTCCCAAATATTAACTTTCCATTTTTTAAAAAGGTTTTCCTCCACCCGGAATCATGTTTCAGCTATCCAACACCAGGGAAGATGGCGAGGTTCATACATTCGTTAAGCTTTTATTTCGAAAAATCGAAAATATAAATTGAATCTTTTTCACCAAACAAGAATATTGCTAGAGAAGCAATTTTTAGAAAATACTTATTTCTGAACTATTTACATGAAAATACAAAAACATGCTTCAGAATAACGACGTTTCGAGCGCTTCCGAATATCCAGATTAATACGAGAGAAGCATGACCTCTCCCCTGGACATTTTCCCAACTTCTTCCGCATTAGAAAGAACATGGAATTTTGATGCTCATTATTAATGTGGGATTTTTCGGTTGCCCGCATTTTGTTTAAGGAACGTGTCTCGGAAGTGTCTTGGATTCATTTGGACTCTAACTGTTTCGGAAGAACATAGTTGCTATAGAAAGGTATCTTTAAAGTTGGTAAAACTTTCTAACGGCAGTTTTCAAATGTTTTTTTCTGAACATTGTTTTCAAAAGGAGTTTGAAGTGATGAATAGTAAATTTTGAATATTGAACAGTGACAATTGGCAGTTTTTTTTTTTTTTTATCAGAGAAGTTCATCCACTGATTCCGAATTCCGACCTCGATGAAGAAAGTCTGCAACTCTGCTCAGTTTCAGGCATGGAAAACAATGATACATACTTTTTTAATGAAGAATCTAATTGACTACTAATAAATATTTATGTCAGCAAAAACTTGGGATGGAAACTCGTAAATCTAAAGATACTTCCCACTCCAACCCCCCTTTCAACACTAATATACCTATATAATAAATACATTTTGCTCATAATTTCAAATATCAAATTTTATATCAAAAGCAATTCTTACACAGATTCAAAATGTCTTACACCTACTTCAAATGCAAAGATCAATTTTACACAGCCTCTAGTTGTTGTTTTCAAGCACTTGCATCCCAAATTTTAAAACTGTTATTTCTAATTCTGAAAAACGCTTTTACACTTTTACCTACTTCAACTTGAATTTTTCTTTCGTTTAGCAGCAACACGGTAATTTGTACTCACAATTAATGTTAACTTTTTATTCCCTTATATTTCAGTGTAGGTTTAATTTTTTTTTTTTTTTTTTTTTTATTGTGTTGAAGGGTCACCAACCAGATTGATTATATGGACCCTTTAAAGTTTGTGTTATGCAATTTTCTTACAATTCAATGGATTTCCAAAGTTTCTCGATTTTTTTAATTGCTACCGCGTTGTCTCCTAGGATCTCGCTTAGGTTTCCTGTTATTTTAAGTTTTCTTTTTTGATCCTGGAATTTTCTGCACTCTGTGAGGATGTGTTCGATTGTGAGTGGTTTCTGGCATTCTATACATCCTGGTCTGGGGCTTTTGTTGAGGATCCATTCGTGCGTCTTCGCTGTGTGTCCGATTCTAATCCTTGCCAAGTTTATTTCGAATTTCCTATTGTTTTGTTTTGCTGTCTCCCATTCTTTAGTATCGTTTTTGATTTTACTTAGCTGGGTTTCGGTGTTTTTCCATTCGTCGGTCCATCCTTTCCATATCCTTTCTTTGGCATTGAAGTAAGCGTCGATTGGTGTAATTTTATAGTGTGTTGTAGGAGTCATGTTTAATGCATTTTTTGCTGCTAGGTCTGCTGCGTCATTTCCACTTATTCCTACATGGCTTGGTATCCACATTAGTATGATTTCTTTGTTTTTTTTAGTTAAATTTTTTATGTTGTTGAGTATTCTTTCTATTATTGGATTTTCTATGTATTGTGTTTGGTTTTGGATGGCTTTGAGGGTACTGAGGGAGTCAATCAGGATTATATGTTTGTTTTTGTTGCTTCTGATTATGTTGTCGGTTGCGCACAGTATGGCGTTTAATTCTGCTGTGTATATGCTACATGTATTCGGTAGCCTGTACGTATGTGTTGTTTCATTTGTTACTACAGCAAATGCACATTTATCCTCCTTTTTAGATCCGTCAGTAAAGATTTTGTTGTATTGAGTATATTTTTGAATTTCTGTTTGGTAGTCTTGTTGATAAACTTGTGGGGATGTGTTCGTTTTGTTATGTTTAGTTAGAGTCAAATTTAGGTTTATTTTATTATTTGTCCAAAATGTATTTACTTTTCCTTGGTTTTGCCATATATGGTCAGTCTGTATTTCGTTTTCTCGGCAAAAATTATTAACCCATGTACTTATTAGATTCTTGTTTCCGCTGTTCTGAGGATTTGGGTTTCTTTCCCATATTGTATTATTGTTTGGGTGATCTTTTATGCTATTCACTTTTATTGCGTACTTTATGGATAATTGTTTTCTTCTGTATTTTAATGGAAGTATTCCCGCTTCAGCGTGTATGCTTTTGACAGGGCTTGTTCTGTAGACACCAGTTGCGATTCTGATTGCCGTATTTTGTACTACGTCAAGTTTTTGTAAATGCGTTTTTGCGGCTGATGCATAAACTATTGCTCCATAGTCTATGATCGGTAGAATGAATGTTTTGTATAGTTTTAGCTGTGTAGTACGATTCGTTCCCCATTCTGTGTTGGCTACCGCTTTCATAATGTTTAATGCTTGCATTGCTCTCTTCTTTGTGTGTTCAATATGATGTTTCCATGTAAGTCTTTTGTCATATATGATTCCTAGTATTTTAATGTTATCACTATAAGGTATTTGACTGCCATTCAATGAGATTTTTGGATGCAGTTTTGTTTTATATCGTTTTGTAAAGTGGATAGCTTTGGTTTTTTCGGTAGAAAATTGGAATCCTGTGTTTTTTGACCATGCTTCTAGGTTGGATAGTGTTTTTTGTATATGTCGTTGTATTTCATCTGGGTTTTTGTGTCTCATGTATATGCAGAAGTCATCTGCGAAGAGTTGTCCTTGTACAGGTGATGCATAGTTTTGTGTAATGCTGTTTATGACTATTAAGAATAGGGTTACACTCAGGACTGAACCTTGTTGTATGCCGTTTTCTATTTTGTAGTCATTTGACTGAGTGTTATTGAGAATCACTTGGAAGCTTCTGTCTTCAATAAATGTTTTAATGAATGTTGCCATTTTTCCTTTAATATTTATTTCGTGGATGGCCTTAAGTATACCGTGTCTCCATGTTGTATCGTACGCTTTTGTTATATCTAGCGTTACTAATATGACGTCCTCTTTTTGACTAAAGGCTTTTTGTATTTCCGTCACTAGTTTTGTTGCGTTATCGGTTGTCGATCTGTTTTTTCTGAAACCCGCTTGTTGGTTGTTGAGGATTCCATTTTTTTCAATGTAACCCATTAGTCTTCTATTTATCATTCGTTCGAGGACTTTGCAAAGGCATGAGGTTAGTGAGATTGGTCTGTAGTTTTCTGCTTGGAATTTATTTTTATTTGGTTTTGGTATTGGTATTATGAATGCTTTTTTCCACTGTTTGGGTATTAGTCCTTTGTTCCATATTTTGTTGTAGTGTTTGAGTAGTTCGTATTTTGCTTCTACATTGAGGTGTTTGATCATTTCGTAATGTATCTCATCTGGGCCTGGAGATGATCCTTTACATTTGTGAAGTGCATTTTGCAGTTCGGTCATGGAAAAGTTTCTGTTGTATTTTTCTTCGTTGTTACTGTGAAAGTTAAGGTTATTCTGTTCTTCTAGGGTCTTGTAGTTTATGAATTCTTCACTGTAGTTTCCTGTAGATGATGCTTTTTGGAATTGTTTGCCCAGTATATTTAAAATGTCTTCTGTTTTTGTAACTATACTGTCTTCTGAGTTGAGCATATTTATTACTGTGTGCTTTCGCTGTCCATTAATTTTCCGTATGTTGTTCCACGCAATTGTGTTTGTTGTATTTAGATTTATTGTTTGTACAAATTCTATCCATGCCTTCTTTTTTCCTTCTCTAATCAATTTTCTGGCTATTGCCTTTTCTTTTTTGTATTGTTGCAGTAGTTCTATGTTCGGTTTTTTCTTGTATTTGTTTAGTGTGTTTCTCCTTTGTTTTATCGCGTTCTTTATTTCTTTGGTCCACCATGGTACTAGCGGGCGTTTTGTATTTGGTAGGGTTTTTGGTATTGTTGCTGTTGCTGCTTTAATGATTTGGTTTTTAATGTATTCGCATTCTTCTTCTATGTTTTCGTATGGTTTTTCAGGAGTGAGGTTCGCATATTCCTGGTAGAGAGGCCAGTTTGCTCGTGAAGTGCACCACTTTGGTCTTCGTTGTTCATTTTGTTTGGTCCTGTTGCTGGTTATAATTATGGGGAAATGATCACTGGAACATAGGTCAGGGTGAGTTTTCCAGTTGACTTGGGTAGCAATAGTTCCTTTTGCGAGGGTTAAATCTATACAGCTGAAGCTGCCATGTGTTTCTGAGAAGTGTGTAGGTGTTGAGTCGTTAATCCACATCAGATCGTTGTCTGTTATTATTTCTTCTATTTTCCTTCCTCTGGTATCTGTGTGTTCTGATCCCCAAATAGTGTTATGTGCATTGAAGTCACCTAGTAAGAGAAATGGTTGCGGTAATTCCGAAATTAGTTGTTCTAATTCACTTTTTTTGATCGGCTTAGAGTTTGGTAGATATATTGATGCTATTGTTGTTTTTGTGGGATATTCTATTTGCACTGCTTCTGCTTGCAAATTTGTGTTCAAGTTTATTTTCGTGTATTTTATATTATCTTTTACTGCTATTGCTACACCCCCGCATGTGTTTCCACCATCTTGGTAGTCTTTTCTAATGATTTCATAATTTTTGAGTTCGTAGTGTTGTTCTTTTTTTATTCTAGTTTCTTGTAGACAAATTGTTATTGGATTGTATTCATTAATTAGTATTTTTAATTCTTCAGTTTTAGCGTTAAGTCCGTTTAAATTCCATTGTATGATGAGGTTTTCTTTTGTATTTTGTACGGTCATTATGTTATTCGTTTGGGTTTCCGACCCCCCTTTTTACTGCTTTTACTGCTTACTGATTTTTCTGACTGATCTTCTTTGGCTTTATTTTTGTTTGCGAGCGCATGTGTTATGTTTTGATTTGGTGGATGCATGTGATTATTATTTTCTGCTGTATATTGTATTTCCATTAATTCTTGTTGTAGTGTTCTTGTGGTTAGGTTGCTTTCGTTCCTTTTGTTTTGATTATTATTTGTGTGATTATATTGTTCTATACCTGTTTTTGAGTTTGCTTTCTTTGGTTCTGGTATTTCTTGTGGGAATTCACTTTTCCGTTTGAATGTTTGTGGTTCTTTGTAGTTGTTTTTATTTTGGTATTTTCTAATTGGTAATTGTTTTGGTTTAATATTTAGTACAGGTATTTCAGATTCGGTTTCCTTATTTGTGTTTAATGGAGGAAATTCGTCATCATCTTCTTGTAGTAGAAAGAATTTGTTGTTGATTTGTTGAGAGTATGTATATTTATTATATTTTGGTATTTCCATTGCTGCTTCACTGTAGATGAGGTTCTTGTATGCCATTAGGTTGGTTATGTCTCTTTGCCTTTGTCTTTCGGGGCAATTTTTCGAGTTGGCTAGGTGTTGTTTGTAGCAATTCTTGCATTTTGTTTGTTCTTTACAGTTTTCGTGTTTTGGTGTGCTTGCGCAATTTATGCATATTGCTTCGCTGTGACATCGTTTGGTCGTATGTCCAAACCTCCAGCAATTACTGCATTGCCTAATTGGTGCTACGTAAGGTTCGCATTGTAGTTTAACTTTATATAAATATATATATTGAGGAATTTTATTGCCTTCGAAATGTACTTGCACAGATTTTGTATTAATGTATTCGATTTCATTTTGTTCGTTTACTGTTCTCCGTTTAATTCTTCGGATGCTTACAATACTGTAGTTTTGCGATTCAATATCCTCGAGCAGAGTTTGATCATCAATTTCGGTGTCAATGCCTTTGATGACAGCCGGCCTTGCTACGAAGCCTAGCGGTATGTATGCCTCGTATTTTGTTTGTAGCTGTTCACATGTTGTTATATCATTTGCGGTTTTGGGATTTGTGCATTCGATTGTTACCAAATTTCTGCCGATTTTTCTTACTTCCTTTATGTTGTTTAGTTCATTTTTAAATATTTCTGTTATAAGCTTACCTACCTTAAGTTCACTTATATATTTGGTTGCTTTGTTTTTAATTATTACTTTGTATGCTCCAATTTCATTATTAACACTATATAGATAGGTTTGTTTTTCGTTCTTCACCTGGTCATTGTTAGGTTTATCTGGAGGTCCCTTGCCTCCTCCCGGGTCTATAACACTCATAATCACTTCTTTTCTAAATTTTTCCTCACTTGATTTATTTGCCGTTAACTAACACTTTCCACTCGATAACACGTCCGCTTCAGTTCAACGACCGTCACCGACTGGTTTAATTTTTAAAAATGTGAAATCTTGAGAACAATAAATTGAATTTGAATTTAAGATCACAAATTCTTGGTTTTAAAACACTAGTTCAGTAGTTCCGTATATTTTCCTTATATTCATCAGCGAATTACATTAAAAATAGAGCTCCTTATCCTTATAGATTTAAGGATGATAGCTCACATAACGAAGATTCAGAAAATTCTTATTTCGATTTTATTTCTAATTACTACCCGAAAATTTGATTTAATTAACTGATTATAATTAATTATTGTTATTAATTTCATTTCTCAGTTAGATACAAATATTTTTACCAAAATCATTTACTTTGATAATCTTTTTGCAATATTATTTAGGACACAAAAAAGTCATATCTACATCAAAGTCAATTCGTACGAATACATTTCGTTGATTAATTTATATTTCAACCGGAAAAATGTTCATTTTGCTGATATTAAATTTCCGACTTCCGTACCTGGTACAAATTTTCTTTTATTCCCATAAATTTTCCTTTTGAATTTTTCAAACTTTTTCTTGGTTGGGTATAAAGAATACCTAAAAATGCCGCAAAGCAATCCAAACCATCAAAACAAACATAAGGGCGGGAGAGGGAGATATAGGTGAGGATGGGGGGACAGATTGACGGATCAAACAAAAAAATTCGGATTTGGCTTTCCTTTCTTATTTCTTTTATTCAATTTTTGTTATGAAAAACACCCACTATATTGATCGCCATTAAAAGCATTCGTTGCAATAAAAATGTAAACTTCTCTCTCAATAATTTTATTCAAGGCCAATTTTCTATCCCTTTTACATAAAAACAATAACAACTTCTATGTAGGCTATGCAATATAATGAATACGAACGACAACGTTGATTGCATAAAGAACACACATCAACACCCACGACATGTCCTTCTTAGTTCTTATCAAGTACAATAATTACAATACAATACAATACTTTCAACACCAAGTTTATGTTTTTATGGCTTCAATATAAAATGCAAGCCTCACACAGAAGTTATCTTTCAAAAATTACCGAAGGATATGGAAATGCAACATTTAGTGCGTCACATCTCATATCCCACAGGAAATCACATGGATTTGCAAAACGACCACGAATATCCTTGTTTCGCCCATTTGCTTTGCTAAAGTTTGTAACATGGAAGCTTAACTGCAATATAGCCATAATATCATAAGTTAAACAATATTTCTAGGGCATCATCACACTGTCAACAATTCGCAAAGACAAATGACTGAATGCCAGGACATTCAGGATACAGGATTACAAGTGTCGTTTTTATAGACGACATTCATTAAATCGGTTTTCTAGTGCAGACGTTCCATTCATGTAATCGGATGATTTTCCACCTTCCAGGTACGGCATGGCACCTGAACTATGCAAATATCCCTTCATTCCCTTCTTCGAAAAGGACCAATTACCTCAGCAAAACAAACTGTTCATCTGTAGATGTAGCGCAATGGCTCTTCTGCTTCTCTATATAGCAACCAGCTGAGATTATCGATTGCTGGTGATTTTCCACTTTGTCCAGCATTGAGAAAGGTTTTTCCACCACCAACCCTTAGTCAATATTCGGGCTTTCTAGAGACAAGAGCACAAGAACAACAGTAGAAGGAAAATAAGAGTTTTTTTGGAAAATTTTTACACCGTGCTTTTCATTGCACGAAAGTTCCAAACATAGTTTATCAAAATCAAACGCAATAAATAAATATATATTTGCATTGGTGCTATAGTTTTGTAATTAATAAGAAAAAAGAATAAAAGTGAAATTTAGCTAAAAGAAAATTCTTGGGAAATTCGATTTCCTCTCAACGTGTGCACGGCGATTGTTCCGTGCGTCTCGGAAGAAAATCGTTTTCGTTTTTTTCGTAAAACTCGCTTTAAAATAATCGAGTGTTTTGTCTCCTTAACGTCGTGTTCAATTTGAAGAAAATAAAATACAATTTTATTTTGAATTTATCTACGACTATCAATAATCGAATTTATATAACATTTACAAGGAGACACGCATACATTTACACTCCGAAGAGACAAACATTGTGGAAAAGTTGCGAAATTTCGAGCATTTTGATTCGTTTAAGTTTAAAATTGCTATCCTCTTTCGGTATTTAGAGATAGCAACAGAGAAATAGAGAGAGAAAATAGAGAAAGAGTTAAATTTATCAGGAAGGGACGAATTTCGTGCCTTGATTTTGTTTTTGATTCTCTTACGGTGACAAATAGAAAACAGAAAGTTTTTACCGAAATATCTAAGGTGTTTCAACAAAAAACAAAAATTAAACCAATGCATTTAGGTTTTAAACGTGAAAAATTAAGAAAAATTTCGCACAGCAAAAAATGTCTTTACCCCAGGAATGGAAGTTACAGGTAAATTAAAATTGTTTTTATCTATAAAAAAAAAGAACAATACCTTTTGAAATAATTAATATAATGCATGCATACAATGGGAAGAGTTCTAGAAACCGTGGAAACACATTTCTAGCAATTACTTATCATCTAAAAACTGTAACATATTGTTGCAAAATGCAAGCAAAGACATTCGCATGTCCTTGAAGAAACTCTTAAAATGCAAGCGGCTTAAAAGAAACGTAGAACTCTTCTTGTTATTTAGAACAGAAAAAACGCATTCACTGCACTGAATAAAGAACAATATGGAAAGGACGAACTTCAAATGCCCATTTCAAAGAGTTGGGCTGATTCCCATTATTTCTTTCTGCATTCTTATTTGTTTCACACTGATTATTGTTTTTGTATTAATGAGTCAGAGTTGTCTTCCATACCTTTTAATATGTATAATAATCAGAAATCTCACAAGGAAAATTGAGTGGGAGGGGTGCAACAATAATACATTGTGGGTGTAAACAAAAAACAGAACAGTATCGATCGACATTTCCTCCACGGTAAACGAAGAAATAATATGTGCAAGAATTTTTTTTTTGTTTTGCTTTACCTACAGTAAATTTTCTAAGGATTCATTTTAGTTTACCAAGAATTAATGTACCTAATTCCAAAAATATATACTTACAACATATTATGTGAACCCCTCCAAAGAACGAATACCCCTGAAATCAATGCAGTGAATAAGTAACGGTACTGTCATTGTCCCGTTTACCCACTTTTCCATCCGCAAATGCAGTTTTTTTATGTGAAAGAAAATCTAGGAGCCTTGGCATAGTTAGGATAACCACTATGCTCGTGTTCCAATGGGTAAATGACACTTTGTGCTGATTTTCTCTGCAATATATTACTATAAAAGAAATCCTGCCATTAATTAAGCATGTAGGAAGGACAAGACCAACAATAATTTTCCCAACAGAGTCTGTTAATAAGAATTTCATCGACATTGCCATAGAATTCTTGACCGAATTCCCAAACTGAAGAGCACCAGCAAAAATAAACCCGTGAAATTCTCATCTTCTATTGTAAAAATTTTCCACATATATTCACTTTATTAAACGGTTCTATTTTGGCAGGATGATTCGCAAGAGTGATGACGGTCTCCAAAGTAGATAGAGGTCAAAGGGTACACGACAATGATTTCCAGTAATTTAGAGCCGAGGTCAATACTTTTCTGACCTGATTTCTAACTCCTTTATACGCAGGATAATTGTCTGCACTGCGATTCAGTTCCCATCACGTTTTTCTCTTCTCAGCAGAAATTCGGTGTGCATCGGAAACCTGAAACAATTCAAAATTTCCCCAATTAATCTGCACACATACACCCACGAAAAAGGGATGCAAATTTCATTCTCCGAAATTAGGGAAATTCTGCACTCATGCGCTCAACTGAAGTTCACTCATATGATTTTGTTTCAACAACGAAATTGTTGAAGCATGCGCGTTTGGAGACGACTGTGGTTCGCCCCTCGGGGGGTGCCAGTGGCTAGACATGCAGTAACAGCGTGCTTTTCTGACTTTCTTTCATTGATGTGCAATTGCATCCTTATTCCAGCCGGCTGAGAGTTGAATGTTACCTGGATTCACGTGCCGAAAAGGACCACAACATTGAAAATGGAAGAAGCAAACTGTTATTCGGAAATTTTGTTTACAAATAAAACTCTCAGGATTTATGAGATGAGAATATGTAAATCAATGTGACACGATGATCCTTGGGAAATTTTCTTAATCCTTGTCAGTAGATTTTATTTATACATTGTCGAACAAGATGAGCATCAAAAATTACTCCAGAAGAGCTGCAACAGATATAGATACATATTTAGGAATGCATTTATTCAAAAGGGAATAAAACTTGAAGTCCTTACATAATATTTCAACCATGAAAAAACTCTTAATGAAGTCCTCAGGAATGTTAGCATGTCGTTCGCAGTGAAAGGAAAGTACTTTCGAGTATTTATCATAGTAATTATTCCGTTCCTCTTGGCGAATGCCGCATAAGCCATAATTTCCGATGCAAAATGAAGAACTGTTTTCATGTCCTCATTCATTAAATAACTTTTAAGTAGGATTCCCAACCTTGACAGTGAGTCTGTCTGCGCCTTCATCGATTTAATAACCGTCCGCACCCTGGCACCCCCAAAAATTTTAATTAATTTGCAAATTAATGCAAGACGGAAAATTACTAAAATGCCATATGTGAGGGGAGTGGAGAAATCCTTGTGAGCATTCCAAAATAATGCCATAAATAAGTTTAAAACTAATTGCTTCAAATTGGAAGAGGTAAACTTTGGTAATTAGTGGAAATTAGTGAATCATATTTTATAAAATTTAAATAAAGGTGAATCGGAAGTTTTACATTTTCGTTTATTTTTTATTCCCTAAGTCAATTTGTTCGTCAGTCCAATAAATTCAATTAGAGGAGATTTAAAAGTATTTTAGTGAATGACGGAAGTGTTTCACTTTTCCAGATCATTCCACTTCAAAGATTATAAAATTATGAAATACATTTCAGTAAATTAGATTGCTATAATTAAATGTTAAGGACTTCACTTTAATATTTATATAAAATAGAATTTTTCGAAAGTAATCGATTTGTTTATCGTCCAGGATTCAAGGGGATCAATATACAGCCCGAGTGAACCGGACCCAGCTGGTGGAGTCGAGTACCAGTCGGGAGGGCTCATTCCAACTGGAATACCAATCATTGATACAGCAGTTGGATCACATCCCCCAGCCTCGTCTTTGCTCGCCGGATGCCAACAGTCCGGATCCTTGTACTCCATTCACTCAGCACCGCCGGTACCACTCGCTGAACTGGGTATCATCCAGAATGAGAACCTTTTGGGATTTGGATGTACGGGAACTGGATCAAACGTCACTGATAGTGAAACACCGCGAAGACCTGCATCCTTGGCAATCGATACATCCTGCTGTCCATCTAGAAGCCTCCATTCCAGCTTCCTTCAACAGCAATCGTCTGAGGTTGAAGAGGACGACAACGAAAATTTGTTGACTGTGTCCAGCCTCACAGCGAGACCATTAATTGCTAAATCAAAGGAATTGAGATCGAATAAGTTGGCGGAGAAGAGGAAGAAGCACAGCAGTAAGGAGAGCACAGCTACGAGTGCCGAACCGCCAGATGGCGGTTATGGTTGGCTTATTGTTTTTGGCGCCTTTTCTGTACAATTTTGGGTTGCCGGATTGGTGAAGTCCTACGGTGTGCTATATGTTGAAATAATGGAGACATTCCCGAGCACATCGGCCACCGTGGCATCCTGGATTCCCGCTATTTTATCTGCACTTTGTCTGGCATTAGCGCCACTGTCGAGTGCACTGTGCCAAAGATTCTCGTGTCGCACTGTCGTTTTTATTGGTGGCTTATTTTGCGCATTTGGGCTAACTTTAAGTTATTTCGCTACGAACTTGCTTCATCTTCTGTTCACCTTTGGGATTCTTACAGGTGAGAAAACAGTGCAAATTTAAGTAGAACATACATATTTACCGAAAAATCTAAACTCTCCTCCAGGTATTGGTGGTGGTCTATCAACAACTCCAGGCATAGTGATCGTCTCCCAATACTTTGACAAACATCGGGCCCTGGCCAATGGCATTTGTGTATCCGGCACCGCAGCCGGAAGCTTCATCCTCCCAGTTCTTATCGAGCACCTTGTTCACCACTTTGGCTTCCATGGCACCATCCTCATCTTAGGGGGTTGCATGCTGCACGTTTGTGCGTCAGCCACCCTCTATCGACCGTTGGAACTGAAGGAGGACCCAAAGCAAATTCCTACTGGAACTGATAATAAAAGCAGTATTAATGGCGTTCCTTTGACCAACTCCACATACATCGATACGTGCGAGGAAACATTAGATAAAAAATTCATCGAGCATCTCTTCATGGAAGAGTCTAAGAATCGTGTTAATGATTATTACAACACAAACAAATTTGGTAGGTGGAAAATTCAAATTATTGCAAACTTGTTTTGCATTTTATTCGTGTTTCAGTGAATGTCAGTGACAAATCTCTTCAACAAGACAGCGATGATGAATGTAAAGACATTGTTGGTGAAACTACGTTCATGAAACCAATAAAGTCCGTTCGTAGCTCTAGTATTTTGCACTCGGTTGAGGACTTGAGCACGGACTCCACTTGCGTCTATCGAACTCGCAGTGGGACAGATTCAAATCGCGGAAGTCGTCGTCGGCAAAAAAACGCCTTCAGTACGGATGAGATTATATCGAAAATTATTCCAATATTGGAAAAACAAACCCCGACGACAGCCAATAGAGGATTGAGCAAGAGCATGATCATTCCAACGCCTGTTAGTGATTTTAGTGAAAATAAAAGCGACGACGAAATCGATGAGCCAATTACATGTTGCGACAGAATTGAGGCTTACTTGGACATTAGCCTGCTGAAGGACTCCACATTCATTCTCATGACATTGTCAGTTACTCTGATGTCGGTGGGATGTCCTTACATGCTGTACTATTTGCCAGCACATGTTATTTCTATAGGTAAAATCTATGACCTATATGGACTGTAAGACACCTTTTAGAGACATCCTTTTGTTTTCAGGATATAGCAAAAGTGAGGCTGGATATTTGGTCGCTGTTAGTGCTGCCCTGGATTTGATTGGACGCTTGGGACTTGGATGGCTTTCCGATCTTCAACTGTTTGATCGCAAGAAGGCTTATATTATTTGGTAATTTACAGATCCTATTACAACAATAATATTTATTACATCTTCTTCTTACTTACTGTCTGATATAATTGTCAACAAAAAAACTATAATAATATTTCATATGCACTTACAATCTTAACTAAAATGTAACTTTTGCAGTATTCTGGGAGCTGGTATTGCTGTTCTAACCATCCCCTCCGCTATGTCCTTCTACGTGATTGGCTGCGCTGCAGGATGTTATGGACTTTGTTTGGGGTGTTGGTATCTCCTGATGCCAGTTCTATTGGCAGACATTTTTGGAACGGATCGTATTAGCTCCAGTTACGGTCTTGTGAGAATGTTTCAGAGTTTCGGTGCAATTTCTGTGCCGCCACTGGCTGGATTTTTAAGAGATCTCTCTGGTAGTTATGAAATTTGCTTTTATTGTATGGGAGCATGCATGGTTATGGGAAGTTTCCCACTTCTCGTATGGGCTGTGATGCAACGGAGAAAGGGTTTGCTTGTCTTCTCATCAAAGGATGACTGTGAAGACTCATCGTCTGTCGCATAAATATGCAATAAAACACCATTGATCTTATGTTAGATGGACTATAGCATTATTAATGTATATTTAAATGTGTACAAGAATTCTTAGTGATCTACAGACAAAGAACATAGATGTACAAAACTAAATAAAAGAAACCTAATATTATTTTCAAATGGAGGAGGTACACTTGTGTGATGAAGAACCTGTTAATATGTTATATAAAATAGGTCGGTTATTGTGAGGCCGTTTAAAAGGAAAACAAGAATTTCTACATAATAGAATCCTTGTACATGAGCAAAAGTTGAAATAAGAACTTATTGCATTAAGAAAATTGCACCATTTTGTGCTATAGCGTTGAGGTAAAGTGGTATAATACGTCTTCTAACTGTCCTAACATTTCAACCCTTCGAAAAAATATTATAATTTTCAAAAAAGCTCCGCCCAATTTAAACCTCGCTTTAATTTTGCAACCATTAATTAATAGGTACGAATTTCAAGTGATGAGAATATGGTGTTATTTTGGACTACAGATACATTAAACATTTATTAATAACAAATAACGTAACTGTGCTGCTATAACACCTACATAATATATAATGCTACATACTCGCCAAGGAACCATGTACTAATAGGATAACACAAAAAACTAATCCTACAGTAATCCTACAACAATTTTGCAGACGGAAGCAAACACTATATAAAAATACTTTTACATGTTCTATTATAATAATACATATTTGTTAACCTGGAATATTAATTTTATTACTTCTATTATCATTTATAGCCAACAATGCACTAGATTTTCTAAGGCTAGACACAATTCACTTGCTTCCAAAGTTCCAAAAACAAACTATTTACACTCTAGAATTTTTACAGATAAATGCATTGGAAAATAACAACAATAACCAAAAAAATCTGAATGTGGTATTATGCATTTCTTGTTTTTAAATATTTTATGACCAAATCTCTCTGCAAAGTTAACATCATTCTATTCACTACAATCTGCATCACTTTTCATTTACCAAGACTATTTTGTAAAAGTGAAATAAAAAAGTGTTAGATCACATGATATCTAAACATATTTTACATTAGTGAAATATTAAAAATAATTTTAAAACAAATCAGTCTGGATTAAGCTCGGCCAATTCACACAAGTTCTTCCCCAACTTTTTTAGCAGTTCTTTATCTGTGTTAGTAGCTGTTAGCGGAAGTAACATGGACCATAACTCACTACTAAACTTATTCATCTACTAAGCAACGAATCAACTTATTAAAATCATTTTTCTTTAATCAAAACTACAAAAAATACCTATAGGCAAATAGGTTATTTATAATCCATTTTCTTATAACTAATATTTTAAGTGAAACACGAATTCAAAGGGTTAAACCATGTTGCTTCTGCATAATCAAAAAAATATGTTGCAAGTTAAATTTTGAAAAATAAATGATCGTAGATCCTTAAATTTGAATAAAAATACATTTAAAAATAATGTATTAGAATTATTATTGTTGTTGCCAACAAAAATAAACATATTACTAGAAATTTGTGAATGTGTTCCTGTAAGTATATAACGAAATATTTACAGTTATTATTTACCTTTTGAAAATGGATAATTTAACATTTTCCATAACTCTACAGTAAAAACTTCTTTTTAAAATTATTTTGAAAAAAATGTTTTAAACAATAATTTATTGTTTTAGTGGACAAAAAACTGTTTTTTGCAAGTATAAATAAATAAGTTGTTTTAACTAAGATTGGGAAAAAATAATTAACATAAAAAGGTAAACCTTTCATATGAATGTACGTAATTTACGTGTGTAAACGTGTCCTTTTTTTGCAATTTCGATGTCTTATTGCAATGCATAATATATCTATTGTTTCTTTACTCTTTACATTCAGAATGCGTTATTATAATAATTATTTCCTTATACTTATCGCTTTATACTTGATAATCTAAAGTTTTACTTAATGTGCTTATATTATAATATTATGTAGCATTTTTTAAAATGTACGTGTCAGTATTATTTGTTTAAAGAAATACGCGTACAGGCATATGTGCATTTGTGCATATGTTCGTTTGTGTTTTAGTGATATTGTTCGTGATATAATTTTAATTATTTTTTTACAATAATAATAAAAACAACTTTGTTTATTAAATTGTAGCAATATCTTTTGAAATTTATTTCTAAGCTGATCTTAATGTTAATATGAAAATTTCTTCGTAGATCGAAAATTATTTGACAATGTCAAAAAAAAATTTGAGATTGAAAAACGATAATAAATAATATTAGATTATGAACTGATCCTTTTCGAAGAATGTAACTTGGACTCAGATACTAAAATATAAAACATTGCATTTTTAAATAAATATCAAATACAATAAACGTTTGAAGTCAACAATTTTATTTATTGAATCATTTTCAAATTTGTCATAATTTTATGTATCACCATTTTGAAAACTGCGCAGTCCAAGTGTGAAGACTTAAGTTTAATATTGTAATATGAAAGCAATTTGATAATTTAATATCACTATTAAGAGCTTATTTTCGTAATTGTATTTTGTATCTATCATAACGTTTTCTATAAACGTTATATAATATCTATAATTTAAATTTAGACTAATTGGATAAATATTTTGTGCCATTCATTTTCATATGAAAATACAATTTATTAATAATTTTTATCAAAACTATTAGAATTTACCCAACAAACCTAATTGTTGGTGCGAATTCAATTAATATGTTAATAAATTAATATAATCAGTTTCAATATCCACCGAATTCGGATTAATCTATATAAAAAACAATGTCATTATTAAAATAACATTTTTACCATTCCATTTCACTTCAAGAATAAATAATAAAAATAAACATTTTGTAAGAAAATAAAACCAAAACTAGCAATTTAGGGCGAATATTAAAAATAATGTTTAGCTGGAAAATTAATCATAAAATTTAAAAGAACTGAACATTTAAAGCGAAATATATAAAAACAATTTTCTTGAAATAACAAAAACAAATATTGTTGAATAATAGAATTTAACAGAGGACAGAACAAATTTCAATGTTTGTTAGCGAAAAATAATTGATTTTGTGTAAATTATTGTTATTAACAGGATTTAGCTAAAAACATAATTTTATCTTTAAAATAAAGTCACAGTTTAGAGGCTGAGCCATGAAAATGAACAATATTATTTTTAATTGTACTTGGTGGCATCTTTGGCGTATGCAATAGATATCAATTGATAGAAATTGTGTTTTTAAACAGATACCAGTTCCAAACAAAATGTTTACTTTGTATTAATGTAAGTATTATTTTCAATAAAATTAGAATTTAGTTCAAAATTGCGGTGTTTTCTTCACGTTCCGAAGTCATTCACTTCACAATGCTCTTCGCCCTGTTTATTAATTATTAATTTCAATTAAACCAAACTAATTAAAGAATACAAGTTGAATTTATTTATTTATATTAATTCGTTTGATTGCACTTAAATTAAATTAAATATATTTTACAACTTTTATAAACTCTTTTCGGATATATAAGTACCTAAGTACTAGTAAAAACATTTGTTTTTTTTATTACAATTATTGTACAAAATGTTCTGTTAAACACAACACATTGATTTCCATTTGCAAAAAATAGGTTTAATCTATAAAAGCGGAAAAAGATAACGGTCAGATATCTATGTGTGAATTAAAGATAAGGGTACAAAATTAGTGGAGATAATGTGGAGAAAATTTCAGTTATACTATGAATCTGTAATCGGTTGTGTTTATGTGTAAAATGTCTACAAAAGCAGTGAGAAATAGTGTTGTGAAATCTTCAAAAACAGTTCAGAAGGTGACAATAACGACAGTTCGTTCATATTCATCGATAGAGATCAAAAGAAAGTCGGTGGCAACAGCAGTGACATCCGTGACTCCGCCGGAATCCTCAGTTCCCAGGATTACTAATAGAATTGGAGAACCCTTTAAGTACAGCAGCATTGACGCAGTAACCAGTAGTGGTCAGCAATTGAAAACCTCAAGACCGATTGTTGCTAGCCGTCGAAGACCAACAGAGGTGAAAAATAGTCAACAGTTTTTCCCCCCTCGACCGCTATCTTTCCAAATGGCAGACAGATCGGTTCCAGTGCCTAAGTATGAGTCAGCTTATCAGAATTCGTCACCCCTCTTCAAGCGAGGTTTGGACCCGAAAGTCACGCAGGCTGCTTACGTATCCCCATATAGGGGCACTGTAAGC
Organism: Leptogaster cylindrica; assembly: GCA_963082835.1. Taxonomy (NCBI): domain Eukaryota; kingdom Metazoa; phylum Arthropoda; class Insecta; order Diptera; family Asilidae; genus Leptogaster; species Leptogaster cylindrica. Next base: position 39,983,346 of record OY720105.1, read on the forward strand.
ATAGTTCCCTCGCCAAGGTCATCGCAAGACACAAATTACGAGAGGCCGACATTTGCAAATCTGAGACCCACTCGAGTGTACCAAGCTGATCCCCCAAGGACGCCGGCCACTTCCACTTCGTTTTTCGCCACGAAAAGTTTGGAAAATATGAAAAAGGATTCCAAGAAGAGTAAACTTAAACCTGGCCACGTTTACATTTTCAACAATGAGAAATTCGATGATCCGAAGGACGAAGATCGCGTTGGCAGCGAAGGCGATGTCAAACGGCTGCAAGGAACATTTGAAAAATTCAAAATGTCCGTTGAAGTATTCAGAAACTTCACCGTTAAACAAATTAGGAGTCAAATGACAAAAAGTGAGTGATTTATTGGTACTGAAATTTATGTTAATATCTAATCTGAAATCTATATGTATTCTTAAAGTCGAAAAAAAGGACTTTTCGAAAAAATCAGCTGTTATAATTGTGATAATGTCTCATGGAAATCGTTTGGAAACTGTAAAAGCCAAGGATGGATTGTACTCTATTGACGATGATGTTATGTTTCCTGTATTAAGGAACACGACGCTGGAGGATAAGCCAAAAATACTTATAATTCAGGCATGTAAGGGTGAAATTGACTTACGCAACTACAAGACTGACTCTTCGCATCCGCTCACCAGTCCGTCGGAGATCCTCAAGTTTTACAGTACTTTCGAAGGTGAACAGAATTTTTTTCAAAGGATTATTGCAATTATTTTTAATTTTAAACAATGACAGGATACGTTTCCTATCGCAGTTCGAAGGGAACTGTGTTTATTATAACTTTGTGTGATCTTATTCAGAAATACGGAGCAACCATGTGCATTAAGGACATTATGCAATTGTGCACGACCGCAGTGAAGAAGGAAACAAAGTTCGTTGATTTATATTTTAAAATTGAAAGAAAAATGTAATGTTTTTAAATAATTTTTCAGGAATATGCAAGTTCCAACAATTCATACAACCTTGACCAACTCCTTCATTCTGGGAGAATATATTTAGGATAATAAAGTACAGCAGGAAACATCGTGATAGGATAGCTAAAAAATGTTTCAATGTAACTTCAACTTAAGATTTACGTTTTGAAATTATTAATAAATAACGTTTTACAAAATGTTATGCATTAAAGTTTTTAAAACAATCCAAACAGTATACCAAGTACATTTTTAATTTTGTCATGTTCACATTCTTCCCTTAAATTTGGATCAACCCCCGACCTTAAATGAGATTCTGTCGAACCTCACAGTTTTCAGTTTTGTAGAAGATATAGAAGACGAATTTTGTACCTTATTATATTTAATTTTTCTTGAAACGTTTTGTATTAGATTAATGTTTAAAACAAAAAACATCAGTACTCAAAAAGTATTCACAATCATAAATGTTTACGTTTCTAAATCAAAAATGGATTTCATTTCGTAAGCCACTGTGAACATGAACATTCCTTGCTCTCTTGAATAAATCAATACAATAAAGCTTTAAAGAGAGTTTTATAAATCACCGAAAATTTATAATAATACAAAACAAACGCTTGTGACTATTTATGAATCTCTTTGTCAAGTAATTGTGGGCAATTTGTTTTTATAAATACACTTAATGTGATTATTAATTTTTTCATGGTTTCTGAGTGGTTTTTCTCACAACAACAACAAAATGTTAGCTTTTTGTTTACGTTCACTGCAAATTGTTTTCCATTCGAAGAAAAGAGATTGCCTCATCGTTGATTCCGGGAACTGAAACCGGGCGTATTTTCCCGCTTAACTATATTTAATAATAATTGCCGAATCGACAAATGTGAAAATAATAATGAGAAAGTGCATCGTCAGGGAATTTTCGAGTGAAAATGCCGGCACAGACTCCAAAAGCTTTCATGTCGCAGGCAACAGTGGAAGAAAGATTTTCAGGGGTGGTTAGTTCGCCTCAAGACGTCTCCTACAACAGAAAAGTTACCTACTCGCGGCCAGAAAAAGTTTTCCAAGTTTCCGGGGTAAGAGCTGTGCGTGGGTGGTTTATTAACATGCAAATATTTTGCAAGTGTGCAGTGCCAAAAATCAAAATAAAAGTAGTATTACTCGGTGGAGGAATTCGAAAAAAATTATTTCGCACAAAAAATAAAATCTTACGCGAACAACAATTAAATTGAGTGCACTTTGTCTCGGTTGCAATAGATAAGATATAAATAATAGTTGATAATACTTGGTTGAAGAAGAGAACATCTGTTAGATGTGTCGATTAAGTGGAGATTACATGAAATGCTATAAACAATTTACTTGGAATGTGGTTTTTAAACTGCACAATATTTAAAAAAAAAGAATAACATTCAAACATTTAATTACAATTGTTGTTGATTGAAGTACAAATGAAACAAATGTTTGATAAATAAAAAACGTTAAGGAATAATGAATTTAATTAATTTATTATGAAAGTCTGAAAATAAAAAAACACTATTTTGTGGAAGGAGTTGAATAGTTTTCCACTATTTGTTATTATTGCACTCATCATCTCTGTTTGCCCTGGAGATATATTTGTTTATATTAATCGAAATTCGCATTTATGCACGTCGACAGTATTTTATATTAGAACAGAATCAGAACTTAAAAGAAATCGAGCTATACAATATACATACTATATATTATATTGGAGGCAATTACTTTCTTGTTGGATTTTTTTTTGGATTAATTACCAACAATTGAAAGAACAATTCGAATCAATTAAATGACATTAAAGATGGTTTCACTTAAGGATTGCGCCTGGAACTTAATTAAAAAGAGAACACAGAAATTTCAGAGGCAGTCGAAAAAAAACCGTCAAAATATTGAGGGGAAATATGAATTGAGATAAATGAAAGGGGAAGCAGTTCCAAACAATTAAAATGTTTTAGATCATGCAATATGTTTAATGTATTAATCTTCTTAGAGTATTTACGAAAAAATTACTCATAGATATCACCAATAAATATATTTCCTGAATTAAGAACAAAACAATAACAATTAACAACATTTACAAAACATGTCGAAGCCATAAAAAAAATTCCAGGCAACCCCTGTTAGGTTTTTTTTACTGAAAACATAAATTTTTGGGATTTCATTGTGTTTAACACTTTTTTCTTGTTTTTATTAAACAGTACCCAAATATTTTGATTGCGGAAATAAGACGAATTTCAAAATTACGCTGAGAACCGATTAGAAAAATCAAAATAAAAGTAATCTTTTTATAATTTTGGAAAAGTGCTTCGTCACTATAATTACGGGTGCGAAGATTTGTATGTGCGCGAAATTCAGTTTAGTTTGAACATCATTAAATAAATTAAGTTTGCTTTTTGAACAATTTCAGTTTACAGAGTCAGTCAAATTAAACAAGTTGGGAATTGAAAAGCGCAATGCCAAGAGAGCTTTGTTCCGTAATAAATAATGCCTTATCTATGGCATAATAAAAAAAAGGTAACCCAAGGTGTATGGTAGAACGGACCTTACTGAAGCACTTTCACATTAAACTTTACTTTTTTAAGATATTAAACTTATCACACCTGACACCATTTAAAATTTCTTCACTCCAGATTTTTCCTCATAATAAAACATCAGATTTCAAGTTTTCTAATTTTTATTACATTCATAGAGGTTGTATTTAATTTATAATAATTAGTTTACATACGTTTTTTAATTTCCAGCTAAAGTCATCATTTAACTTATTTTTATTTTTAGATTCACATATTTTAAAATTCTGTTAAAATGAATTCAACAAATTTCAAAGAACATTAACTGAAACGTTCAAATATGTTTTCAATCATACCTTATTCTAATTATGCAATTAATTAATTTGCAATCCAATGCCGCCGCCCCTTTAGCATCGCCTGCTGTCGATTCTGTTAATGGCATTTTCAATCGGGAAGGTAATTATTATTACTAAATCTCAAAGCAGATATCGACGGGGATCAAGGGGAATGCCAAGATCATGATCACTTTACAGCGAAGCTGCAAAATTAACAATAATGAACTCCAGCCTTCAATCGACTTAAAAAAGTGCCACGTGAATTGCGGTGGTCGAGATCACTCAATCTGCGTGCTACAGCTACTATAACTTCAGTCGTTTCAAAAACACTTAGTTACTACACTTCGGCGTTCATCAACAACCATTTCCGATTCACGCGACTTGATGTTTAAATTGAGTGCGAAACTTCTGTTTAAAACTCCTGGAACTCGATTTTTTTTGCCTGTTTAAACTAAACATTTATCGATAATTTTCCTCTACAAATACCAGCTATCGCAATAATCTCCGGAGAGAATCACATTTTTGAGAATTTCTGTTTGAACTAATTCTGTTATTGATAAAAAACAGAACTCACAGAAATATATTTTTAATTGCAGGTTCGCCGTGCAGCAGTGTTTCGTCTGAAGCGGAAGTGAGAACATCGTATAGCGGAAAGCGAGGAAAAATTTTTAAATGTAAACAAAATGGATTTCGACAGAGTTCTGGTCGAAATTGGGGAATTTGGCCGTTATCAGATCTCAAATTATTTACTAATTTGTTTGCCAGTGATGTTCGGTGCCGCGAACAGTTTGTCTTATGTCTTCACAGCTGGTGTGCCAAGTTACAGGTAGGAAATGTGTCACATGGCTTCAAGGATGTCTTCAATATTGTGTTATTGATTTCAAGATGCTTCATTCCAGGCTGCGATGATGAACAAAATCCGGTGTTTGACGAGCCCTGGATGCAGAACGCTGTACCAGGATCCACAAATGTTGAAGGGACATTCACACCTGAGATTTGCGTACGATATCCCGGCAGAAATAACTCCTTGCCGCAGGATGCTTGTCAAAAGGACAGTTTTCTGGAGAATCAACAAGTCTCATGCAACAAATGGGTGTTTGACAATTCGGAGAGAACAATTGTGCAAGAGGTAAGTGTAATTCTGATTTAGACAGGTGGAGTTATAATAATAAATTAATTAATTAGTTAACTAATTGTTTAAAAAATTGACATGGATGTTTTAGTTGAAAGCAATTCAACACTATCGGCCGCAATCTTGAAAACTTTCCTCTCTCGAAATCAATTAGCGCGACATTTCTATTTTTAAATATTGTTGCACCAAATTGTAAAATGTTTGATTGTTGTAACGGTTTTGGGAAATTTCCGTGGTTTTCTCAATTCATTTAAATAACTTTGGACATTTTTCGTAGACCGCAGTGTAAAATGGAGTTGGATGAACTGTCGAAGAGTAATGCGTTTGCGTCAAATAAATTTGAAAATAGAATTCGTGAACAATTGTTTAAACAAGATATTGAGTCTCTTAATAGAGACAGCGAACTGATAACTGCAAATTTTTGTAAATATTATTGTTTGATGAACTCATTGTATATTAGTTTTTAGCGAACGTTTGCAACGGCAACAAATAATGGTGACAGAAAAAAAAATTATATATTCAAGATTGGGAAGAGAAAAGAAACCGTTTTATGGATGTCCGTCTGTCCATCCGATAACCAGACGATATCTCGGGAATGCTTGTAGCTAGAGAACAGAAATTTGCTACAATGCTACAATAATACTTTGATAAAATGGTACTTAAGGCCAAGTTCGAAGATAAGCAAAGTCGGGCAACACCTTCTTAGTGGTGCCATATAAGCTGGAATTTTGCTGCGATCTTTCTTTCGATTTCCCCAGGATACCAATCTGCCAATTAATCAATCTTTATAGTATCTTAGTTTGCATGATTTTTGCTGCTCGCACTGTTCAGTGTCCCCTGCTTAAAAAGATCTCGTTAGTGGAGCCATATGTTGTTATGTTGTTAGCGTCTCTCTTTCAAGCGTGTTTTGTTTTTTTTTTAATGGAAGCTCCTGATAATGGGAAGTGGTGATTACATTTTAGGAGAATGCTGGTGACATCCGCTCACCGCTGTTATATACTAGATATACTATATATATTATAACCTTCCATACTAGTTTTAAGTATTTTTATAGTACCTAAGTTTAACTTATTAAAACAGTGGATGATCACATGCAACGAGAATGCCTGGATGTTGGCCCTCGTTGGAACAATTCATTTCGCAGGATTGGTAATCGGAACGGCCGCCGCGGGATTTTTAGCAGACAGGTAATTAAACAAAACAAAAATTTTAAATATAACTTAGCAACATCAACAACTTCCAGATTCGGTAGAAAATTGATTTTTGTAATTTGTACAATATTTATGTCGATCACTGGCGTTCTTCAGGGCATTGCGTGGGATTACTACAGCTTCCTCACATTTGCACTGTTAAATGCAATCGGAACTTCCGGAGTGTATCCACTCGCGTTCATCATTGGTGTGGAAATGGTTGGTCCAGGAAAACGGGAAATGTGCAGCATCCTTTTGAATTACTTTTACGCCGTCGGAGAGGCTTTAGTCGGACTTCTGGCGTGGTTGTGTCAGGATTGGAAGGTGCTGCAATTTGTGCTGTCTGCTCCACCGATCCTCTTCGCGGTCTACTATTGGCTGCTTCCGGAATCAGTGAGATGGCTCATTGTTAAAAAGGAGTACGACAAGGCAAGAGAAATTATTGTTAAAGCTGCAAGAGTTAATAGAAAGGAATTGTCGACAAATGTTCTTGCCACGTTCCAAAAACCTGAAGATGTTTTATCGGGACCAGATGAAAACGAAAAGGAAATTGTTTTTGTTATAAAAAATTCTAATGAGGATTTCAAGAAGTACGAAATTCAAAGAACACTTGTTCTAGTTCTGAAGTCTCGAATCCTTTTGGTGAGGATTTTGGTTCTACTGTTTTTATGGTGGGTATACAATAATTGTTTAAATACAAAATCATACAATTTGTTTATTTTTTTAGGGCAGTCAATGCATTTGTTTATTACGGCCTCTCGCTGAATGCAACTAGTCTAAGTGGGAATAAGTACTTGAACTTCGCCCTGGTGTGTCTCGTTGAAATCCCAGGATACTCTTTGGCATGGGTACGCTTGAAAATGTTTTACACTTGTTTCTTTAATTTAATTCTTAATAGGTGCTCATGAATAAAGTTGGAAGGAGGTGGTCCCTCGGAGTGTCCTTATTGTTGTGTGCCGTTACATGCGCGGCTGGAGGATTTGTTACGAAAGGTTTGCATTTGTATATTGTCTCATAGAACTTACTAACAAGAGTTTCATATGAAACTTTCATCCACGTTTACTAATTGTTTTATATGCACTCATAGCTTCTACTGTTGGTGATTACTGATTTCACAATTTTGAATTGTTCCAGTATGTTAACAGGAAATCTTTTTCAGGAACGACGTGGATAATTGTTGTGTTGTTCCTCTCTGGAAAATTAGGAGTAACTTCTTCGTTTGCTGTTTTATACACCCACACGGCGGAAATGATGCCAACGGTACACTATTTTTTTAAAACATAAAAACAAAAAAAAAATGTCTTTTATTATTTACCTACTATTTTATATTTACTTATTTTATTATTTACTTATTATTTTATTTTTCCAGGTAATTCGAAGTGGAGGAGTTGGTTGCATGTCGACAGTGGCAAGATTTGGAGCGATGGTTGCGCCATTTGTTCCCTTATTGGTAAAAAGCATAAAAACCTGGAAAAATTGTTTATTGCATTATTTACAATTAATTGCTTATTTCAGGGTGTTTATTATAAACCGCTTCCACTCATTATATTTGGTTTCGTATCTTTTATTGGCGGATTGTTGGCTTTTACTCTGCCTGAAACTTTTGGAAAAAAACTTCCCGATACTGTAATTTTAAATATTTATATTATATTATATTTATATTATGGAAATAACTAATTTTGTCTTTTCGGTAGGTGGAAGAAGCAGAGCAAGTGGGATGTCTCGACAAAGATATCAGAAATGGTTTTTAAATTTTGTGATATAACTTTTTTAAATCAATACAATTAAAAATGTGTTTTAACATCCCCTAATGGCTTTAATTACTTTATTTATTTATGAAAATGTTTAACAGGCAAATCGTAAATATCAACTCAGCTACAAACTCTGTTATCTGCGATTATTTTTTCATTAAACTGGGGAACTTCCCGTTCGAAATATATTTTCGGAAACGGATGCTTCGCCAGAAATAAATATAAATCGTTATTAAATGTTTAAGTGAATATTAATAAAATAATGGACTTCAACAATATATTTATGAAACTAATTAATTCGATATGTTTCGCGTTTCCACTACAAATTAACCGAACACACGTTGACATTGTTTCTAAATAAATATTTATAAATTTTAATATTAATTGTTTCATTGAATTCGCGGTACGAACATAAAACAATTGAGTATAAGTTCGGAACGTAACGCTGCACTGTGCCTAATTCTAAATTGCATTCAAAATGTATCACTACGCTGCACCAGCAGGATATTAATATTACTACAGACAATTGATACAAAATTTGGGAGTGTTTTGGATAGATTTTAATTAACGACAATACGACTTCACAAATAAATAAATAAATAGATACTCGGTTGCTCTAAAACTAAATAACACAACAAGAAATGTCACTCAAAATTGCTCCAGAAACGGTGTAAATTCAACCAAATAAAATTATTTTACGCCTCCTTTTCTTTTTCGCCGATCAAATGCTTCCTAACAATATCCATTTTAAACAGGGGAACAGAAGCGATCGCTCCAACGCAGGCTCCGATCCAGTAAACAATTATATGCTCCATATTAGTGTGTCCACTGCAACCCCATTTCAAGGACGTGGCCAATACAGGATTGAAGTAACCACCGGAGAAATTAAATGCTGCAGTAAATAGGACATTTTCAATGCTCTCTTTATATAATTTGCTGTTCGTAATATGTACGTACCTGCTACGACCAAACTGGTCCCAATGAAGGAGTCCACTATGCTTGCATACCTTGGTCCTGTTTCCGCCAGAGCCTTCGAGGCTAATCGGCACATGAGCGTTGCAATGCCTTCTATAAAAGCACCCAGGTATGGGGTAACCTAATTTTGCAATAAATTTAATACGATATTGTAACGTAAAATATGTAAGTATTAACTTGCAAGTCAGCGGTGCATGCGGCAAAAGCTCGTCCTTTGTGCGTCTCGGCGAACTCGAACCACCAGAATACTTGGACAATTCGATAAACGCAGCATCCACCCATTAATTCTGCCCATGTCTTCAGCGCAACTTCCTTCAAACTGGCATTTCCTTGAAGCATATCCTCTATGTGGGTGTAGGGACAAGCGGTTGCGTCTCCCCACATTTTGCCCCACCAGATCGTAAGGAGGAACAGACACACGGCATATGCAGCGACCCCAAAATTATCGGCAACTGAAATTGAGTTTAATTTTTTTTAAATTAATTGTATCCGATCATGAGCTCTTACTTATGATCAGCTCGAAGCAGCAAGCACAGAGCTCGGCAGCGGCGATTGCCTCGTAAAATAAGATCGGAACGATTCCATCCTGAAAGAACCGTCCCACGATTTTCCGGGCGATCTGCGCTAAAATACAGCAAACAATGATAAATCCACAACTGATCGAAAGCGCCGACCCAGACATGGCGACCCCGAAGCTAGTTCCTCAGCGGATATTTGCAGATTCGAATCTTCTGCGGATTATATGATCGCAACTCTTCGATAAATTAGTTTGAACGACAAAGATTTTTCATTCGCACGATCGTTTTTACTTATAATTTCCCATCATTACTAAAATTAAAAATTTGCCGACAAAATGTTTCGCTTAACTGGCAGTATTTTTAGAACTCCCTGTGTCGCAATTGGTTGCACTTGAGCACCCCCCCGCAAACTTCGAATCAACTCTCGTGAATATTGATCTAAATAAACACAGAAAACTATTCGTCTTCCGGGGCTTTAATATGCACTACTTTTCAGCAGCACTTACATCTGAACATTGGCGATCGCAAATAGACGTTTTTTGTAAATTCTCTGAGCAGCTCTGGCAACTGCAGCTTCTAACAGCGTATTTATTCAGAGTATGTCCAACAAGATTAATTCACCTTTATGATGTGATCCTAAAGTATTGTCTATGAGAAATGGGCAGAGAACACAATGATAGCGACATTTTACCGTTCAAAACATTGCTGTGGCTATTTATGTTTGTGAAAAGAGCAAGGACCTTATTGCACATGCGCAAAAATCTTAAATTCAAATGACAGATTCTTTGTAGAATTTTTGTTTTTTAAATGTTAATACCAAACAGGAGGTAATTTTATGATTGTACCGTGTATGCAAAAAAAATATGTTTAAATACGCCAAGCCTACCGCAATGCAGTTACGATCCATACTCAAAATGAGTTTTATTTCCGTTTATAGCATATTGTTAAATTATAATGAAAACAATAAAGGCAAGACATAAAAACTCGACATTTTTTAAATATGTGAGCCGTATATAAAAAAAAAAATATTATTTAAATTAAACGTTGCCACCTATATGTGAGAGCGAAACTAGGGCATATTTTGCATTCCATTTCCAATCCAAGATCCACCAAGAAACTTACCTAGTTAAGTTGTGCTTAGCAGTCAGCTGAATGTTGATGAAGAAACTGTTTACACTTTAGTACGTGGAATTCACACTTGTTGAACACGAATCTTGGATAAATTGTTTCCACAAATTTGTTAAGTGGACTGTGGAATTCACACTTGTTGAACACGAATTTGATGAATAAATGTATTTTATATTTATTCTTTCGAGTGTTATTCCTTTACTATACTATATACTATACTAATACTTTACTATACTATACTATATACTTTACTAATACTATATTTATTATAAATATTCCCGCATTCGCAATTCCATATTCCGCATAATCGTCTATTCTAGTACTACTTAATACGTAGTACTGCCTAGCCACTGAACTGTGAAAGTATTTGAAGTTAATTGACGTTGTTTTAAAAGCACTGTTAACGACGAAGGCGGCGTCAAAAAGTGAATAAGTTTTACGTAGTTTTTCGTTGTCAAATTCGTGTTTTTTCTTGGTATTATTGGTAACAGAAATTATGCATTCGCCAAAAAATTTAAAGTAAGTAAAAGGATTAGTAACTTGTGTGTAGTTCTCAACAAATTTCACGTTGCAAGTTTAGTATGCGGTCCTTGAAATCTCTATATCTTGTACATAACAAGCATCTTTCGACATATTTCTGTATATTTAGTTAGCAACTAAATCGCTAAAGAACTGCTTCTCCGATCAAAATATGCATCAGTTTTTTTCTGGAAATATTTTATTATGATATTCTAGATAACCTTTTGTTTTGAGCTCACGGGGAACCAACCTTTTGCGTTTCTGTTCGATGCCTCAACAGTGCACTGAAACAATTTCAGATACTTGATACCCCATAACGAAATAGGGAAATTGAATTCTGTCCCATAGCACAGTGAACACAAAGATTGAAGAATTGAAAAATGTAAATTTCGATTATTAATATTTGGATATAATTCGATGTAGCAGTTTCCGAGCGAATGCAGATTGCAGTTATGAATTCTCTTTGGTCTCGGATGTTGTGTGCTGCATTCGTGATGCGTTTTTAGCAACACTTCCGTATTATTAAGTGCTTCTGGAAGTGTAGGAAAAAAGGATCAAACCGCTTCATATTGTGGTATTCATTGATTTGACAATCATACGAACATTCTACTTATAAATATAAATTAAAAAATATGTTTACGGAAACATTTTGATTGCCTTTGCCTTTTGCTTGCCTTTGTCCGTACTTTCCTACTCATACCCCCGTTCCTTGTTTAGATAATAATATAACCTTCTAATGATTCCAGTAATAAATCTACTGACCAAATGTTGGAATTGACTGCAAAATATGTCAAGGATTTGATAGATATTTGGAAGGAAACCTTTGAAGACGAAACTCTAGAATACAACTTGGAAAAGCTGGCGGATCACACGGCCAAATTTTTTGATGAAATCGTCAGCGAATCCATCCAAAGACAGAGTTTTGTTACGGAGAAAATTGACTGTAAGTTTTTTAATATTTTGCCTAAAGAATTTCCTACAGACAATAAAAATGTTTTATTTTACAGCACTGAAAAATGAAATGGAGAATTTACAACGTCTCTTGAAGAAAGATATCGAATTGACTATACCTGAACGAGTACCACTATATACAGTGCAAAATATCTTGGATAAAGGAATACAGACTCTAAGAAACGAGTTGAATGCCCGAAGAAATGAAATTGTCGAACTCTTACTGGAGCAGAGTGATCTATGCGATGAGCTAGGTGAACCGGAAAGGCCTCTGCTAGATGATCCTCTCCCTACAGAGCAGGAACTGCTGGACTTCCGAGAGCATCTCGATGCTCTCAAAACTGAAAAAATAAACAGACGCTATGAGGTCACCACCTTGCGCCGGGAAGTCAACGGTTTCCTGGAGAGTCTTGAACTTCCAATTCTAGACGAACATGACAAAAAGTACGTAGACTCCACTTTGCTTAATTTTGTTGTATTTTAACTATCAACATGCATTTTAGACTTTTAAATGATCCTGGTGTTCTGCTCACTCGCGAAAACATTAACAGACTCCGGGAAATGCGGGAAGAATTCATGAATCAATTAGAAGAAGTTCGTTCATCAATTGAGACAATGAAGAAAAAGTTAGAAGGGCTGTGGGATCGTCTGGAAACGAGCCCAACGGTACGAGAAAAATTTAAGAAACATACGGACTACACCCAGAAAACTTACGATATGTATTTCCGTGAAGTTGATCGTTGCGAAAACGAAAAGCGGCAACAAATTAAGAAGTTTGTCGATAAAATTCGCGAAGAGATTAAATTTTGGTGGGACAAAACTCTCAAGTCGGAACTGGAGCGGTCGCGGTTTTCCAATTTAACCAACGATTGCTACACGGAAGATCTCCTGACGTTGCACGAAATGGAACTTTTAAGCATACAGACATTTTATTATGACAATGAGTAAGTTCATTTAGTTCTGTTTCGTTCTTGTAATTAATTCCATTAATCTATTCAGAGAGATTTTTAAATTATTCGCCGAGAGAAAAACGCTTTGGGATCGAATGACTGCTCTGGAAGCGAAGGCGTCGGACCCAGGACGATTTGCCAATCGAGGCGGGCAACTGCTCAAGGAGGAAAAGGAACGTAAGACCTTGTGTGCTAAATTACCCAAGATTGAGGAGCAGCTCACAGCATTGGTTTGTTTTGATTATATTTCTCCGAATGAATTGTTTTACTTTTGTTTCGACTAGGTTCAAGAATATGAAGCGGAACACAATCGCGAATTCTTAGTTTTCGGTGAAAACATTTTGGACGTCATCGCCAGAGATTGGGAAACAAGACGGGAAGCGAAAGAGAAAATGACAAACGCCCGCAAAAACGTTCTCACTCCGATGCAACGAACAGTTACTAGAACACCCTTGTCGGCCAGGAATCACGTGTCTTCTGCGATTAAGAAAATGCACCAGACCAATTTGTAAGTATTTGTTAAGCATTTTCTTTCCCTTTCGTTTAATGTGTATGGAAAAACATCATTAATTTTATTACTTTATTATATCAGCTTTACAAAGCTCTAACATACATTCTTACGACTCTTAACCTAAGTTAACTATATTCCCTACTAGAGTCCACCTTTAGCCAGGGTTGTTGTCAGATGTTTTATGGCTATCCACAATGTCCAGTCGTAGCTGGCGTCAAATTGATCCGGGTGGGTAGCTGCTTGTTACGGTTGGTTGTTGTTGCTGTTGAACTTCTTGAGTCCTCTCCTGTAATCCTTATAGAGTTGGTATAGAAGATATAGTCCGACTTCTGCTGTTAGTAGAAGAAGGATGATTTCTATGTTCTCCGATTTGATGTCTCCTGGGTTTATTATTATGGTTTTTGTCTTATTGTGAGATTCCCATTGTTAGCTGTTTGATGTTTGCTGATGACTGAAGTCTTGATGCCATCGGGCTTTGTTTTATAGCTGATTAATTTCCACGTTTGCACAATTTATCGGGTCTTTTTTCTTTGGTCTAGTAAATCTTTTTACAATCAAAATGTGTCCGGCCGTAATGTTGGGGTTTTGTTGTAGTCTGGCCAGGTATTAATTGCTGTGATTTGCTATAATATCTTCGACCTCATTAACTTTGGAGTCTCAGCAGAAATTTTTTGTTATAATTTTTGACTGCACTCTTTTGATGATTTCTATCTTGGATTTTTTTACTACGCCCCAGAATTGGATATCGTTGGTCCATATCGATCTTATAATGCTCTTCCAGACTGCAATTTATTTGTTCAGATTAAGTTTCGATTTTTTATTACGAAGCCAGCAGCCAGAATATTTGCTGAAGACCAGCATTGATTGTTCCTTCTTTTTGAGAATGTGGGTTTCCACGTGGAGCTTTGATCGAGGTGCATGCCTATGCCCAAGTACCGGACGTGTTTGTGAATGGCTTGCATGTTCTCTTCTTAAGAGTAATGGTGGTGTGCTCCGTTTTGCTTTCATTAAGTTTGATTCCCCCATTTGTTAGTCTAGCCTATTATTTTGTTCTTGGATCACTCTATTTGCTGTGTTGGGGAGTTAGAAACGTAAAAAGGAGTTTGTTTTGGGATTTAATAAGGAATGAGACAATAGGTTTTCGACTCCGTCGCATCATTTTACAAGAATTTATATGAGTTTTAGGACACGCGTAAATTGCAAACTTTTCATCGGCCGATAGTTTAGTTGGTCGCTATATCAGCGTGGAGATGTCTGGGAGTGCGCACATACACGACTGCTCGAATCCCTTGCAACTAAAAAGTTGTCCAACCATCGCCGACGCTTGATCAGATTATGTTAGCGCGATGCTCTAAGCTGCTTAGAATTTATGTGCGCAGTGATTCAGGCAACTGCGGTTTACATAATTGAAATTGAATTATGACATTGTGTAACGTGAATATTATTAATTTTTATAATTTCGAAAATAATAATAGTAAATTTAAATTATTACCAATTCAACTTGAACGTCTTTTGGCCGATAGCTTTGGTCTGCAGTCTGCGCTTACCCTTAAAATATTCAATTGTTTTTCATGTAATTTTAAGCAAATTTTAAAATGCAATTTCTTTTGCAGATCGTCAGTACCAGCCACATTCAAACGGAAGGCAGAGCCAACGGAGTTAACGCACACCACTGTCAAGAGAAATCTGATAGAGGAATATGCAAGTCCCAGAGAATTTTTAAAGCCACAATCCGTAAATAGTCGCCTGAAATCTCCAAGGAGGAAAGTTATTGCGACAACATTAAATCGAAGGGTATTAAATTATTAAAAATTCAACATAATAAATGTTATATACGTGTATTATTTCAGTCTGCTCGCCTTAGTGCTGGAAATAATAATGCTAAACGCAAGAAGACACCGCGAAAACTGCCGAAAATCGCAGTTTCCAGTGAAGAATCGGTGGCATCGGTGACTGTCTGTTACGATGATTTTGAAGTAAGTAACCAAATGAAACAAAAATTCAAACGAGGCTTGAAATTTAGTTGCGAAACTGTTTCGACCAATTTTGATTTGTTGCAAAGATCGTAAATGACTGAAACCGTAATATTGCAGGAGCACATAGAGAACGACCCATATAGCCGCTCGTCCATCGTAAATGATGAGAATAAAAGAAATGGAATAAAAAAAGCCAAAAAAGTTCTGCCCAATCCAAGATTGTTGCGAACTCCGTCCAAACTTAAAGTTGTAAGTCACTCGCAAAAATCGCCAGGAACCAGTCGGACTGGATCTCCAAGGGTACCCACGAACAATAGGAAATTAACTACTAAAAATCTTCCAATCATTATCTAGTTAGTATGTCTGCAATCACGACTAATATGGAACCTTTGATTAACACCGAGAGAACACCGTTTTTATTTATTTACATGTTCATTTAAGAAATTTGTTTGTGATACCTTCGTGTACATTTATTTAGTTTGTTCTCTTTGTAAAATAATTTGCCTGAATATTACATTTTTTTTTATTATTTTCATTTAAGAATTCTGTGATATGGTGATTTTTTATTAAATACTTAATGTATATTTGTATGCAAAACTTCGAATTTTAGTTTGGTAGCGGTTTTAAGTCTTAAGTGATAATTTTTTTAGTTTACACTTTTTTCGTTGTAATCTTTTGGAAGTTTTCTAAATTACTTTAATATATGACTTTTTATGTTATAGTTCGCAATAATAAAGTTTTTATTGGCCGTATTTAGTATGATTCCTAACCCTTTGGACGCCTTGGCCCCTTGGATATATCGATGCCAGGAAATGTTCGAATAATCAGGCAACAATTTGTACGTCTTTGGAATTGCCTTTGGATACCTTCTTTTACCATACTATGTTATATTATGAGTGCAAAATCACCACCTTTGTCTAGGCAGCTCTGCTCTGTCTCCTGAACTGAATATCTTTTTTTGTATCAGGCTAATTTGCCAGGCAAACGTTCCCGTAAGCAAAGTATATCGTAGATACGTAGGTATATTTTTTCCGTTAGTTTGAAAGTGCCATAATATTATTTGGTTTTTGCTCTCATTGTCAGTCGAAGAGAACCGCCGCGCCGTGTATTAGTGAGTGAAAAAAGAGTCGGCCCAGACATGGTGCTGTTTCATAAGACTTCTTTATTTTGTAAAAATTTACCATGTCCATTTCTATCTGCTGTGAGCTAGTTCCTTGAAGTTTTTTATGGTTGAAGATTTGCACAATTCGTACGCCAGAGTCGCTTTTGCATGTTTATCAATAGCTAAATACTTCTAGTACAAATTTCTTTTAGTACTAATTAGTACTGTTTGGCCACTGAACTGGAATAGCGTTTGAAGTTATTGGACGTTGTTTCAAAAGCACTGTTAACGAAAAAGACGGCGTCAGGAAAAGTGAACCAGTTTTACATGCTTTTTCTCTGTTAAATTTGTGTTTTTTGTCTTGATTTGATCAGAAGTTATGGATTCAGAAAAAAATTTAAAGTAAGTAAAAAGATTTTAGTATCTAAATTTTGTGTCGTTCTCAACAAATTAGGATGCTTTTTACATTGCAAGTTAGTTACATATGTGGTTCTTGAAATCTTTTCTTAATTTGTTTTAATGAAATAACCATTTTCGGCAATTTTGTGAATAGCTATTACAGTTAATAAAATTACTGTAAATTACAGAAGTGCTTTCCGAACATGTCAAAAAGCAAGCATTGGCATTGGCTTGTGTCTGGATATCTTTTATAAAAATATTCTAGATAATGATATTTTCTGAATAACCTTATTTTTGCTGAATTTCATTAATCCGGACGATTTAAATCACTTACGATTAAGAGTGCATACAAGAGTCTAATTCTACGATTACGATTCTGCCTTGCTCCCTTTGTACATGTTAACAGGTGGGGCTCAAAGGGGAATCGTTTCTGTTCGATGCCTCAACAGTGCACTGAAACAATTTCAGATGCTTGATTCCCCATAACGAAATAGGGAAATTGAATTCTGTCCCATAGCACAGTGAACACAAAGATTGAAGAATTGAAAAATGTAAATTTCGATTATTAATATTTGGATATAATTCGATGTAGCAGTTTCCGATCGAATGCAGATTGCAGTTATGAATTCTCTTTGGTCTCGGATGTTGTGTGCTGCATTCGTGATGCGTTTTTAGCAACACTTCCGTATTATTAAGTACTTCTGGAAGTGTAGGAAAAAAGGACCAAACCGCTTCATATTGTGGTATTCATTGATTTGAGAATCATACGAACATTCTACTTATAAATATAAATTAAAAAATATGTTTATGGAAACATTTTGATTGCCTTTGCCTTTTGCTTGCCTTTGTCCAAACTTTCCTCCTCATACCCCCCTTCATTGTTTAGATAATAATATAAGCTTCTAATGATTCCAGTAATAAATCAACTGACCAAATGTTGGAATTGACTGCAAAATATGTCAAGGATTTGATAGATATTTGGAAGGAAACCTTTGAAGACGAAACTCTAGAATACAACTTGGAAAAGCTGGCGGATCACACGGCCAAATTTTTTGATGAAATCGTCAGCGAATCCATCCAAAGACAGAATTTTGTTAAGGAGAAAATTAACTGTAAGATTTTTAATATTTTGCCTAAAGAATTTCCTAGAGACAATAAAAATGTTTCATTTTACAGCACTGAAAAATGAAATGGAGAATTTACAACGTCTCTTGAAGAAAGATATCGAATTGACTATACCTGAACGAGTACCACTATATACAGTGCAAAATATCTTGGAACAGGGAATACTGACTCTAAGAAATGAATACAATGCCCGAAGAAATGAAATTGTCGAACTCTTACTGGAGCAGAGTGATCTATGCGATGAGCTAGGTGAACCGGAAAGGCCTCTGCTAGATGATCCTCTCCCTACAGAGCAGGAACTGCTGGACTTCCGAGAGCATCTCGATGCTCTCAAAACTGAAAAAATTAACAGACGCTATGAGGTCACCACCTTGCGCCGGGAAGTCAACGGTTTCCTGGAGAGTCTTGAACTTCCAATTCTAGACGAACATGACAAAAAGTACGTAGACTCCACTTTGCTTAATTTTGTTGTATTTTAACTATCAACATGCATTTTAGACTTTTAAATGATCCTGGTGTTCTGCTCACTCGCGAAAACATTAACAGACTCCGGGAAATGCGGGAAGAATTCATGAATCAATTAGAAGAAGTCCGTTCATCAATTGAGACAATGAAGAAAAAGTTAGAAGTGCTCTGGGACTGCCTGGAAACAAGCCCGTCTGTCCGGGAAAAGTTTCAGAAACATACGGACTACTCCCAGAAAACTTACGATATGTATTTCCGTGAAGTTGATCGTTGCGAAAAAGAAAAGCGGCAACATATTAAGAAGTTTGTCGATAAAATTCGCGAAGAGATTAAATTTTGGTGGGACAAAACTCTCAAGTCGGATCTGGAGCGTTCGCGGTTTTCCAATTTAACCAACGATTGCTACACGGAAGATCTCCTGACGTTGCACGAAATGGAACTTTTAAGCATACAGACATTTTATTATGACAATGAGTAAGTTCATTTAGTTCTGTTTCGTTCTTTTAATCAATTCCATTAATCTATTCAGGGAGATTTTTAAATTATTCGCCGAGAGAAAAACGCTTTGGGATCGAATGACTGCTCTGGAAGCGAAGGCGTCGGACCCAGGACGATTTGCCAATCGAGGCGGGCAACTACTCAAGGAGGAAAAGGAACGTAAGACCTTGTGTGCTAAATTACCCAAGATTGAGGAGCAGCTCACAGCATTGGTTTGTTTTTATTATATTTCTCCGAATGAATTGTTTTACTTTTGTTTCGACTAGGTTCAAGAATATGAAGCGGAACACAATCGCGAATTCTTAGTTTTCGGTGAAAACATTTTGGACGTCATCGCCAGAGATTGGGAAACAAGACGGGAAGCGAAAGAGAAAATGACAAACGCCCGCAAAAACGTTCTCACTCCGATGCAACGAACAGTTACTAGAACACCCTTGTCGGCCAGGAATCACGTGTCTTCTGCGATTAAGAAAATGCACCAGACCCATTTGTAAGTATTTGTTAAGCATTTTCTTTCCCTTTCATCTAATGTGTATGGAAAAAACTATATATAAACTTTTGCAATTAGAGACGTAAAGAAGAGTTTGTTTTGGGATTTAACAAAGAATTCCCAGACTGAATATTGATTGCCACAATAGGTTTTCGACTTGCATCATTTTACAAAATTTATATAACTTAAAATATCCAATTGCTTTTCATGTAATGTGAGGAGAATTTTAAAATGCAATTTCTTTTGCAGATCATCGGTACCAGCCACATTCAAACGGAAGGCAGACCCAACAGAGCTAACGCACACCACTGTCAAGAGAAATCTGATAGAGGAATATGCAAGTCCCAGGGAATTTTTGAAGCCGCAGTCCGTAAATGGTCGCCAGAAATCTCCGAAGAGGAAAGTTATTGCGACAACATTAAAACGAAGGGTATTGAATTTAGTAAACATTAGACATAATAAATGTTATATATTTTGTGCATTATTCTAGTCTGCTCGCCTTAGTGCTGGAAATCGTAGTGCTAAGCGTAAGAACACACCGAGAAAACTGCCGAAAATCGTAGTTACCAGTGAAGCATCGGTGGCATCGGAGACTGTCTGTTACGATGATTTTGAAGTAAGTAACCAAATGAAACACAAAAATTCAAACAGGGCTGCAAAACTAATTTTTATTTGTTGCAAATATCCAAAATTACTAAAACCTTAATTTTTGCAGGAGTACATAGAGAACGACCCAAATATTCGCTCGTCCATCGTAAATGATGAGAATAAAAGAAATGGAAGAAAAAAAGTTCTACCCAATCCAAGATTGTTGCGAACTCCATCCAAACTTAATGTTGTAAGTCATTCGCTAAGATCGCCGGGAACCAGTCGGGCTGGATCTCCAATGGTACCGACGAGCAATAGGAAATTGGCTACAAAAAATCTTCCCATCATTATTTAGTTAATATTGGATGATACTCTATACCTGCCTGTCTGCTATTCGCCAACATAGAATTTCGCGATAAGAATCTTAGATTAATTAATTTGAAGCTGACTCTAAATTTATTTATTGTTCCATTTTTTCGGCCTTTATCAAACCTTCGAAAAGAAAAATCGGTTTCGAAATGTTGGAGGAAGTTCAAGACAGGAAATGACCTGCGGGCATTGTTTTTAAAGGTTCTATCCATTAGAACTTCTAATGGGATATCCGTTAAAGTATTATTTTGGAAAATCAGCTCTAAATCGCCTGATATGATAAAAACGTTCGAAATGATTTATACTGTCGTCAAACCTAGCGATGACTCGCAGCACATTTCCGATATTGTTAAAAAAACAAATCTGACCGTATGACGACCGCAGTACCTTTTCGCCCATTAGTCAACTCAGACCAAATGTGGCGTAGAGCTCTTACTCATCCTGTCTATATCCAAGATACTATCATATCCAAGTAAACTGCGAAAATTGAACCCACTTTTTATACCCTAGAGGCTAGATGTAGAAGCATCAAAATTCAATCCTCTAGCTGCGAGCGTTCTCGAGTTATCGTCTAGAAAGGCAGATAGACGGATATTCACAAAACGGTTTCTTTTCACTTCCCAATCAGGAATATCGAATAATACACTTTTGCTGTCGCCATTGTTTCTTAGCATAGCAAACGGCTCAAGACAAATACTCCATAGATCTAGGATGTAAAATATCCATGTAACCTGTGTTGCCGATAAAGAATGTTTTTTTTTTGTAGTTTTCTATGAATATGGCCATTACATTGTACTGTATTAAACTAAATAAAAACAATTCAGTAGCCGCACGAATATTCAGGAAAATTCTTTTATACTTTAGAACACAGTTTTTATTTATTTACAATTCTATGTTTATTTCAGAAATTTGTCTTTTTTGATGCCTTCATTTCATGTAAAATTAACTTGCACTTAGTAAAATAATTTCCCTCAATATTAGTAAATTTTCTTATAATAATTTCATTTAAGAATTCTGTGATATGATTTTTTATTAAATACTTAATGTATTATGTATATATGTATGTAAAAGGCCGAATTTTAGTTTGGTAGCGGTTTTAAGCTTAGTGATAATTTTTTTAGTAACACTGTTTTGTTGGATTCTTTTTGGTTTGACCGAAACTGGGAGGTTTCCAAATGACTTTAATATATGACTTTTTATGTTATAGTTCGCAATAATAAAGTTTTCATTGGCCGTATTTAGTATGATTCCTAACCCTTTGGACGCCTTGGCCTCTTGGATATATCGATGCCAGGAAATGTTCGAATAATCAGGCAACAATATGTACGTCTTTGGAATTACCTTTGGATACCTTCTTTTGCCATACTATGTTATATTACGAGTGCAAAATCACCACCTTTATCTATGCAGCTCTACTGTCTCCTGAACTGAATATTTTTTTTGTATCATATCCTAGGCTAATTAATTTGTCAGGTAAAGTAGCTTATGGACGGGGCGAGTAGAGACGGCAAGTTATTGGCTGCATCCAATCCAAATTTAGTATGGTTTCCATACTAAAGTGCCCAGTGACCTTTAAAATACTTAATTTAGATGAAGCAAAAATCTGACCTCGTCGGGAATCGAACCTGCATGCAAAATCTTGAAAAACACCAATCCATTACGTTTCAGCGCCATTCATGTCTGTAGTAGACCGCTGCACATTTGGAATCCTCGTACTAGTACGTTTGAAGCAGCAAACGTTTTCTATGTAATAGATGCGTTAAAATTCCGGCAGGGATGAAAGGGATTGCGGGATTAAATTTTTGTGGTTTTATGAGATTTATTATCTATGTAATAGATAATTTGGCTTAATCTGCATATTTTGTGCAATTTGGCACTTTCTGCATACTTACCTTGTGTATAAAGATACTTGCCCTTCCAGCGGTAAGCTCTTGCTGGCTCAATCTGATTTTACTGGCAGACAGCAACTTACCATCTCTACTGTCCCCGTCTATAATCAACTTAAGCTTTCTCGTAAGCAAGTCGTGGATACATAGGTATTAGGTATGTATATTTTTTCCCGTTAGTTTCAAAGGCTTAGTAAATCAAAAGTGCAACGAATTGAATGAATGCAAAATATGTCAGTTTATCTTGAAGAGTATCAACTTGAATTTACTTTTTCAACTAACTTGCTCTTCTTTCAAATAACAATTTAAATTTAGCCCAAAAATCGGTGAATAGAAAAACTTGTGTGAGTACTAAATAATATCCGGTTAAATTTTAATAAGTTTAGTTATTTTATAGAGTTATACATAAAATCAGGCTCGCTACAAGTCGTTTAAATAAAAGAAAAAATAATCGTTTTATTTCCGAAGAAGACAGAAATTCAAATTAGTTCACATTTCAAAAGATAGAAAATACGAAAAGAAATTGAGAGGGAATTTCATTTAATGAACGCAGCCTGATTATAGTTTTTTTTATGGTTAAGTTGTTTTCCTGGTACAGAGTCGAATATGTAGGATTGTAGGCTCTGTGTCCAAAACAAACAAACAATTTTGGCTTCAAACAATAGTTATTTTTACAAAAAGAGTGATCAAATACGAACAATCGCATTTTAACTAGCAGTGCAATACATTTACAAAGATTTAAAACGGTAAACTATGAAAGAAATTGACTTTTATTAAAATGATGACAACTGTCAAAATAACAACAGATTTGCCATCCTCAGCTGTTTTGACTTCTATCATTCTATGAAACGGAAATTCTAAGTGCATTTGTAGAATGTCTAACAAGCGAGTGCTGTCTTCATCATCAGCTAAAGGTCGTTCTAGTGGTTACGCCAGTACATCTTCAAAAGTCACAAGCAAAACGGCTGCAACCGTTGCATCGTCGCCGGAAACTCCGGAGGCGGGAACTTTGATTCCTTACATTAAAATTCAGGATAACTTAACAGTTCTACCGAAATACTCAAAGGGTATTGCTATTCATTTATAACAAACGATTATCATTATTAATGCTGTTTTTAGTTCTTAGTCTACCGAAGGACGAAATGTTACCGGCTGAAGACTTAGATGATATACAACTAGAGCTTGAAAATCTTTTGTCAACAGTGGCTCTACGATTCAGAGTGCTTAAGGCAGAGTATGATGCTGTCGAAAAGGACGAACGCAAAGATATTCGCGGAAAAATTCTTGAGAAGGCAAAACAACCATCATTAGGAAAAAGGAAGAGAGGCAGCGAAACGAAACTGAAGGGGAAAAATTTGTCACATATTAAACTAACAAAGCAACCAAAAACATTCACTGCCCATTCACCAGCCCAGTCTCAGCATACTGATGATAGGTAAGTAAGTTGTGATCATCAAAATACAAAGCCAATAATTCTGCATTCTTAGCATGGACGCTACTCACTACCAACATCAAAACCAGAAGGATCATCCGAAACGATCGTTACCTAAGAATGATATTCCTAATAAATTTTGGTTATCCGTTGAGCCTTATTGTATGCCTTTAACGAATGAAGATCTTAAGGTAAAATGAATGTAAAATAAAAGCTTGCTTGTCACAAGATTCCCTCCTTAGCTTCTAGAAGATATGTTAGAGCAGTACTCTGGACCTCTAATACCAACAATACCTGAACTGGGTCCGCACTATAGCACCACTTGGGCAGCTGAGGATATGAAGGAGGAACAGGAACTTTCAAATTCAGGGTCCAAGAGTAAATCTCGTCCGAATAATCAGGCCCATCCTGAGGTTTATAATATGATTAAGAAGGGGGAGAAAATAATGTAACAATTACTAAAGCGAAATGAAAGTACGTGTTTCATGATAACTGTATTTTAGGGGCGAAGGCGTTTCAGGTCCGTTGACTCAACGCCTCGTTAGTGCTCTGTACGAGGAAAACATAATTGGTGATATCTCAAATGCAGACAGCAACAGTAGTTTGGAAAATACATCGAACTCTTCAAATGGCTTACGTTCTATTTCACTCATGAAGAACGGCATTTGCATCGAGAAACGTCTCAGGAAAGAACTGTTCAATTACGGTCTCCTGAATGCAGAAGACTTCGAAAAAGTATTTTGCTTAAGTTTCTTGAGAATATTTAAATATAATTTCGATTTATTCAGTCTCAAGAGGACGAGGTTTTGGCCGAAGTCATGAGAGTCTTAGCAGAATTAACAGCGATTGCTGAATACAATAGTGGAGAACTTCGTAGACTGCATTCAGCTGCGAAAATTGAGCTACACAGAATAG
Source organism: Leptogaster cylindrica (assembly GCA_963082835.1). Taxonomy (NCBI): domain Eukaryota; kingdom Metazoa; phylum Arthropoda; class Insecta; order Diptera; family Asilidae; genus Leptogaster; species Leptogaster cylindrica. The sequence goes on from OY720105.1 coordinate 40,008,000, forward strand.
AATTAAAGAGGAAACTTGATACTGTAGATCAAGATGTTAGTAGATTATTGTATTCGAAATCAAAATTTAAATGAATGCTTTTCTCAGATAATGGAAATGTATAAAAATGTTCTTGCTGCCAAACAGAAACGTAGACCCTTAACTAATGAAGAACAACAAGAGATACAACGCTTGACTGCAGAGCAAAAACGCTTATCTGACCAATTAGCAGCCGTTCCAACTGTGGCCCCTCATTGTGTCGATTGATCTTAAACTTAATGTTACTCTAAATATAACTTTCAGCAACAGTGATCTTATTTTATTTGGAATGATATTGAAATATGCTGCTGTAGAACTTTTGTTGTATTTACTACAAAGTCTTTAAGTAAAATTAACCAGGTATGTTGATTGTTGGATGTACATTTAAAATCTTAGATCTAGAAAAGGTTTTAAAAAATGCTTCGCATTAATTAACCTTAAAATAGAATAATAATTATTTTAGTATTGCGTTTGCAAAACATTGCTAAATGCAATTACACTAAATCCACATTGAGTGCAGACTGGACAGCTTAAAACTTGACTTCGTTTGGCATTTGATAAGAATACAGTTTATTTGCAAATAACACTCTAATTTCCGTGATCTAGTCGTAAATTATCAATTAACTAGTTATTCACACCGAAATCATCATATTTTGAACACCATAAACTGTCTCAAACTCTCAAATAGTATTTCCTAAATGTGTGGAAAAATGTTTTGCTTTGATTAGATTTTCTTCTGGTTTGCTATCTTATTGCTCTTATTCAGCCTTGAACAGTCCACAGAGTTTGAACGGAATCCATTGTTGATTGTTCCGCGAAAAGTTTACGATTTGAACTCATTTTAATGTTGATTTAAATGGTGCGAACAGGACGCGTGGGGGTAACAATAATTTATAGCAACCTCGACCAGCCCATATCTTTTAGATTACAATTTGTGGAAAGTTTAGACAAGCATATTACCACTGGACACATTAGTTACAAGGTAAAGATTTGGTTTTCAATAATATCTAAAATTGTTTTAAAACTGGTTAATTATGTTCAAAATTTATCTTTATGTCTTCATTTTGATGACATGAGATTTAATAGATTTTAATGTTATTTATTTAGTGTATTAAAGAAATTATCGATCTCTAAATTACACTGATTAGATAGACTAATAATTTTATCATTTCATTAACTGAAACAATTTTATCGCGGATTAATTATTAGGTATTAGTTCCTCATGGATTTTATAGCTTATGAAAAAAGACACTAACATTTTTTAGGCACCTGTTATATGAACATTAAAACTTAAATTACTGTGGAAGCGATGAAATTGATTTGGGATGATTGTTTTAAACGTGACACGACTAAAATAATGCAAGCCTTGGTATTTACATTCATCATCGATTGATGTGATTCGATTGACCATAAAAGCTATAAATCAAATCCTAACCGAAAACTGTCTGGTGGCCATTACTGCATCAAGGCTCAATCAATTTTTAGGTAGATTTCGACGAAAAATCTACCTATCTAATAGTAAAATTTTTAACGGTTTCGCTTATTAGCAGCAAACAAATCGTCGCAAATCTTACTAATGCAAAGTGATGCATTTAAAATGCAGAATATACACTATACAGTCGTGATTTATTTCATATTTTAAATAAATTGAATAGGTTAAAAAGTCCTTGGAATGTATTTAGTGGCGAAGGTTATGACTAATTGTAAGTTAAAGTAGGCGACAGTTCGCTAAATATGGTATCAATTTTTTTTTGAATCTTTTACTATACTTAATATCTTTTTATGAAGATATTAAAATTTAAAGAGTCAAATAACACTAAAAATGTCCGTCAAAAGTCAAAAAAAAAATCATTTTTTTAATAAGTAACAGTTTTAAACAGTAATTATAATTTTTTTCTATTAACATTAACATTTAAACATTAACATTTAATAGCACAATATATAATGGCGAAATCAAAAATTTAAGGCATTTTCTGTGTTTTAAACTAATATAAATATTTTAAGTATTATTTTAGACTTAATATTTTAAAATAGATAAGAAAACGTTGTATCAAATCAGTAAATAAAAGGTGCGGCAAGGTTCCTTGTTGTAAATGTTAATAATTTGTTTTGTTTTAAGCAAACCAACGTCATTCGGACGCATGTGCAAATCAAATTAATTCAAAAAGATTTATTTATTTCATTCTTTGCCAATAAAATTCATGAATGCATATCAAAATCGTGTTGCTTAAATAACTTTTGATACTCTTTTATTTACATAAACGTGTATAAAAAATATCAATCACGAAAAATACAACAATTAAATGAGGCACCATTCTAAGAAATGAACGAGTTTCTTGAATAACATTTCTCCTTGAACCGTGTTGAAAGTTAGTTTTTTTTTTAGAAGCGTCTTGAGTTTGATATAAATTTAACGCCAGACTGTCTGACTAATATTGATTTTGCCTGACATTGAAATATGAATAAGGCTTGTTCACAACCGCGGAACAAGTGTTAAATCACTTTCTCTCTATATTTTTCTATGTCTAATTGAAATATTTCCCGGTTTTTTCCGGATATTTCCTTCAAAATTTTACTTAATTTTAACAAAATTACTTAGCGCATTTTTGCCACAATGACTAAATTAAGGGTAAGAAAGAAGATAATTTTAACAATTTAATTTAGTGTTAAACATTCTCATCAATTCACTTTTTTATTTATAATTTATCCATTTACGGTAATTTAATGCATACAAGTTTGAAGAATGTGGTTAAATTTAATCCAATAACTTTCAGTCACACTTATAAAAATATGTTATGATTCTTGGAAAATGTCACATTCAAACTGGAAATAATAAATAATTAGCACACATGAAGTCAACATGAGTTTTCCAACTGATAGTAATTAATGGATGAATATTAAATATGGTGAAGACCGGAGATATATTGCAAATATCAGATTACGTTAAGTCGGAAGATGTTTTTGTGTTAAAAATCGTTTATTCAAATCCAGCGATCAATGGAATATTTCAGTAGAATTCAGTCGCTTCGCTATACATTATTTTCCCACAGTGGAAATGAGACATCCCTTTTGTTGTTAAAGTCGCGTGATGTTTAACATTAAGGCGGTGAATGGCTGCTCGAGGAACTGATTTATTACTGTTACTGCAAGTTCGTGTCTCACAAAAATTATTTCTTGTCTTGTATTCGAAAAGTTCAAAGGCATTTTCAGGTTTCCACAAATTTATTGGAAATGAACATTCGTTGAAAACAAATATATAGTACGGAGTACTTTTAATAGATTAGTGAATATTATTTTAGTTACCAAAAAATATTTCAAATACTAGCAGGTCTACCCAGCTTCAACCGTATTACATTTTTAAACTACCCCAAAACGCGATCTATATTACATAGAAACCGTTTCCGGTACGTCGATCGGTCGGGTTACAATAATAGTTGGTTAGTTGTCTTCAATCAAGGGTGGTTTTGGGGGGTTGAATTAGGATAGAGGTTGGCAGTTCACATTGAGCTTTTTTTCTACCCAAAAAACCAAATACCAATTTTTATGAATTTTTTATTCAAAAATGGCGGATTTTCATACAAACTTTTATCCCCTTATTTTAACCAATTTCAAAAAATTCCGCTTTATTTCTTGTCTACATTATACAGTCATCTTGTGTGCAAAATTTCAGCTTTCTAGGTCCAAGGGTTTAGGTCGGGAGTTGATGAGGTAATCAGTCGGCACTTGTTTTTTTATATACATATTACAATACAACATAGTGAATAAAAATTTTTCTAGGAAAATATTTAAAATTTGGGCTTTGAGGTGCATTAAGTCACCATTAGATTATGACTACCCGTGTGCGAAATTTCATGGCTGTAAGTGCTATAGATTCGTCTGAACTTCGCTCACAGACAGATAAACACTTTCCTTTTATAATTTTAAATATTTTTGAAACTTTTGGTTTCTTAAAACTAGTTTACATTAAAAAACGCTGCAATGTCTTTATACATGGGTTTATTATTTCTGACTGAATACAGTAACATTGGTAATCCTCCCAAGCAGCATTTTTTTTATTTTATAAAAAATCTTTTTTTTTAAATTTTTCATTTTTGTAAAAAAACATTTTTCATTCTTTTAAAAAAAATTTAAAATTTTTTTTAATTTTTTTTTAATTCTTCACTGTTTCATCAAAATCGAAGTTTCATATTCATAAAAAACATAAAAAAAGATACCCCACATGCCTAAGTTCACAGAAACTTTAAAAATGCGTAATTTTACCCCATTTTTCACCCCTAAAACCCCAGGGTGTATTCCGATCAAGCTGCCGAGCTTCGGGACACAACTAGGGTCCTAATGTAGCCTATATGCGAAAGGTAGAACTAAGGTAGTTTTTGAACTCTACTACATCTTGAAACGTAAAAGAAAAAAATTGAGGGGTTTTAAAAAAATTTTTCGGAACCGATTACAAAGATGTATTATTCAGAGAATAATAAACCAAAAACGATCCATGGCTTAAATAACGAAAGATCGTAATAACTATTTCAGCGTGAACAATTAATATTATTCAATTGATAAGATCGCTAATTCAAAATAAACCTGAATTAATAACCTCCACATATAACTAACGAAGTAATACCTTACAACTTATTTAAAAATAGATTGTCATTTTTATGAATCTTTTGTTCCGCATCTCATCAACGAAAACATAAAACGGCGCCTGCTGATTGCTGATATCGATCAATTGCTGTTCGGATTTTCGTAATGGCAGGTAGCAGGATTAGAGTCACGATAGCTTGAAGAGTGGTCTACAAGCACGTCTAGAATTGTTGATTATTATAAACCCAGTAGAAAAATTAATCATATTGCTAGACAGTTTGAATTTTTTGTAGATACGAGTAGCTGATATTTACTAACAACAAAGATGAATATACAAAGTCATTGGCAGTGAAAATAATTTGCAGGAAATTCAATAATGAAGTGGTAACGTGTTTATGTAATATTAATTTACCATTACTTTTTGAATTACTCGCAATGGAGATCTTAATATCACTGTGCAACAGCCAAAACTCAAATTGAGCAAACTAAACGATTCTAAGATAAAATTGGGCCGCTGAGCTCGAATTTATCATCCGTTTTGCTGTAGGTCGTCAAAATTTTGAGATATTTACAGTTCAAGGTCAACTGGACTGCCTTTGAAATCGTTACCTGTAATTCATTATTTTGAACTCCAATCAAATTTATGTCTTAGGCAAAGTTGTTCGTTATTTAATTCTACATATTTTTTATCACCACACCCCCCACCCGCCCCTACCATTACCCATTTTTTTTGCAAATTTCTGAAAAAAACATGCCGTACAGAGTGAACCGTTAGGAAAAATAACAATGTTTTTTCGGAAGAAATATTCCTCATTTATTTTTAGGTGGGGTCTGCGAACATCAAAATTCTCTCAGACCTAACCCTTATGGCAAAACACCCCTCCAAAGTGAAGCATTCTGATTTTTTTTCACCTCTTTATGCCGTGAGGGGTAAGCAAATGCAGTTAAACTTCATGTATGTTAGGAAAAAATGTTCCTTTTTGAAAATAAGATAGGGTCTACGAACAAAAAAATACCCCTACTTTGTTTTTTGTCTATATTAGTATATTTGCAGGTTGAACTTAGGGGGTGAAAACCCAAAATTACTGAAACCGGCTTTTTTGCAAGAACCGCCATCCCTACTTTGCTTATAAGTAATTTATATACCTATAAATATTTCAAAATTTTCCATTAAATTTTATTTTATTGAAACGCGCATATGCTGGTAAATGAGTTACTGAACGAATTTGAGGAAATTGGAGTTCATATGTTCTCAAAAATACATTTCCTTCATTTGAATATCTTCCTACAACAATTGCGAACCGAATCGGAAGAACATAGAGAGCGTTTCCATTAAGTCGCTGCTCCTTTGGTATGTCGGGCGAAGCTTGATATCATAACTTGCGGATTTGTGCTGAAACCTTATCGAAGAAGAATTATAGCAAGCAAAATTTGTTTTAGTGTACAAGAATAATGAAATGTAAAATTTTAAAGTTAAGTCATTAAGTTAAGGCAATAGGTTAAGTTTTTATTTTCATAAGTTAAATTTCTAATTTAAGTCAATAAGTTAAGTTATTGAATTAAGTTATTTTTTAAGTGAAAAAGTTCAGTTTATTTACTTTGAAATTATTGCTTTCTATAAGGAATGAAAAATTAAAGATTTTTGCACTTTTATTATTATGTTTTTTTATAGTGATAGGTCTGGTGTTACTTCTTTGTTCGTAGACCCTATCTTATTTTCAAAAAGGAACATTTTTTCCTAACATACATGAAGTTTAACTGCATTTGCTTACCCCTCACGGCATAAAGAGGTGACAAAAAATCAGAATGTTTCACTTTGGAGGGGGGTTTTGCCATTAGGGTTAGGTCTGAGAGAATTTTGATGTTCGCAGACCCCACCTAAAAATAGATGAGGAATATTTCTTCCGAAAAAACATTGTTATTTTTCCTAACGGTTCACTCTGTACGGCATGTCTTTTTCAGAAATTTGCAAAAAAATGGGTAATGGTAGGGGGCGGGTGGGGGGTGTGGTGATAAAAAATATGTAGAATTAAATAACGAACAACTTTGCCTAAGACATAAATTTGATTGGAGTTCAAAATAATGAATTACAGGTAACGATTTCAAAGGCAGTCCAGTTGACCTTGAACTGTAAATATCTCAAAATTTTGACGACCTACAGCAAAACGGATGATAAATTCGAGCTCAACGGCCCAATTTTATCTTAGAATCGTTTAGTTTGCTCAATTTGCGTAAAAATTTTTAAATTTTGTTGCACAGTGTATTTAGCAAACACAATAAAAAAAATTAAGGTTAGAAAGCTTGATGTTCTGTTGTGCTTGTGCATGATAATTAATCTGTTTTTTGATTTTTGTCTAATGTTGTAATTACTTCACAATAATGTTATCAAGATGTGTAGGTAGTTTATATTGACCTAAATTCATTTTCTAGTTGATTGTTTTATTTAGAACCAGTATCCGTTTTGTTTACGAAAGGAATGCTCCTATTAAATATACGATAATAATGTTATTAAATTAAGTAATGCGCAACTAATTACAATATTAATTGTAAATAAAAGATGTGATTAATGCATGCAATTAAAGTCACTACAAGAGGCAATTGAAATAAAATTGCTTCCAACATAATATACAAACATTCATAAATGAAGGTCATTTTTGGGATAACATGACCTTGAAAATCCGTCGCATTTCATTACAGTAATTTTTCTTATGTGTAAAAACTTAAAGCGATATTTTTTGCATCACATTGCGACCTACATGGCATAGTTCCAGTAAAGTTTATAACACACCTGTGTCTAGATCTTCAAGCCATCTTTCGCCGCCAATTAAATGCCGAATTTCAGTTAATTAGCATATCAAACCAAACGTGTGCCTATTGGCCATATTCCATATGAGGAACGAAGTTAAAACATGTCCAGCGTCGCTTACATGACATATACATTATACAAGTCGTGCTCACTGCTCATGCTCAACCATTGGGAGATTGATAAATTACAATTTTTTTGTTTTAATATCGGATTCCAACCAGACTGTCCAACAAAATAAGTGTATCATCTTTATGTCTCGCTAGTTTACATACAGTCAAAAAAACTCAGTATCAATTATGGAGATGAGATCGTAAATTTGGATTAAATTCATTTTAGTTTTATGTAATCAGATAACAGATTTAGGAAGGCCGAATAATAATTGTAAATCCTTCGAAATCAATAATAGAATTCGCGTGGATTACAATTACCAAAAGTCCTTCATTTGCAGATTCCTAATTTGGCTTGAGATATGTTGATTGACGAACGTCTTCGGGTCACTGTAATTCAAAAATAATTCCTTAATTATTGAATTATCAAACCGTTTGGTTAATGTTTGTTTTTATTTGTGAAATTGAATATTAATATTGTGTCCGGAATGTTGATTAAATTTTAAAATTGATTATTTATGTGTACGAAAAAATCAATTACACGGAAAATTAGAAGAATTTTCAAAGTTGATCTTGGTTTGGTATGTAAATGTTTTTAATTTTTTTCTTTACTTCTCAAATTGTATGATTTTTTTTCATCTGACATGTTTAATTAATTTAAAAATTAATTATATTTTTTGTATAACATCAAGTTTTTGAAACTAGATTTTTAATTTACTATTTAAGAATAATTTTTCAAAAATTTTCTGAGACATGCGGATAAATTGTTTTTTAGCAATATTTTTGAATTCCGTTCACCAAAATTTCATGAACAAAAAATTTGCATAATACAAAATTCAAAATCGTTTGCCCTTCAAAATGATTTAAATTTTAAAACATAATATATTTAAAGAAAATGTTTTCCCTGTCATTAATTGTATTGGTTCGTTAATTTTTCTCCATTTGGAGTTGCCCACGCCTATCCTCAACAAGTTTAATAAAATTCCCAGCTTTCATGTTATAAATTAATTGTTAGTTGTAAGGTTTTCAAAGTTCTGAGCATAATATAATAATCAATTTAACCAGTTCTTTGTAGGAAACTTTTGGCATATCAACAAGAAATTTATTCAGTAAGAATAAAAATTTAAATATTATTGTTCAAGAACCATCCAAAAAACCTTCCATTTTGAAAATATATAGAATAACCAAATGAGAACTTTAAAACTTGCAAGCACCTTTCAGCAATGATGTCACTCTTACTTTCGGAGAGGAAGCAGAAACAAAAACAAATTCAAAATTATTTTCAGAAATCTTCAGTTAAACCGAGAGACCCCGTGGTATTATTAAAAACATAAAAACCGTAGTTTAGTGATATGATTTCAACAAAACTGGTGTGAAGCTTGAAGAATCAACGAAACGTTGACTCTATATCATATTCGTGTTGTCTCAAGTACAATACGGTTGGTGACCACCACTAACCGGCGAAATACTCTTAAATCAAAATAGGTGCGGTTGTTTATGCAAAAAGCGGTCATTCTTTCGTTTTCTTAAAAAAAAAGTTCACAAACCCCGATTGACATTGAAAAAAAACGATGAAGACGAAAGTCTTTTTCGACTTGACCTTGTACAAGTCACATCATTTCATCGCCAAACGTTATTAGTTTTTAACAAAATAAATGATAAGTAAAATGCTTTCCAAAATTTCCTTGAACAATTTTAAAGAATACAGCATTGGTGCATCCTCCAGAAGTGGGTGCATTTCGCAGCCTGGCGACTTTACGCATAGTTGAACCGGTTCAAATGGTAAATAGCACGCCCAGTCTACATGATGGAATATGATTATGACTTTCATTCCGCTTTTCGCATCTTGAATCACCAAAGCCCACGGCTAAAATATGACTTTTCAATTTAAACTAAATGCAGGCGAGTTTTAACGTTGTTTTGATGTGTTAGCCTCCAGAGTTGCGGCGCGGCGATCGCGATGGACGAAGGTGGAAAATTGATGTTCCGACACTCGACAGACTTGCATCAAGTTGAACAGTTGATTTTTGAAAATTGATGATGACTTAATTAAATGATGCAAAAGTCCAGTTTTCTGTTGTGAAATATATTTAAATGAAACTTGGGGAAATATTGCATTGCAAAAATTAAATCGTAAATTAACGACAGGTTGTTGGGATGGAACTGAAAACATTTATACATTGAGAGCAAAGTGAATAATCGTTCGAATTATAATTTCCACGTAAAAACATTGATGACCGTTTTATTCAATAAATAGTAGTTGAGATGGTCGATTATTTATAAATGGATTGTAAATTTATACTCTTGGCTGTTTTACACAAGGACTGCAATGTAAAAGAAGTAACAACACAAATGATTATTTAAAAGCAGTTAACATTTCAGTATATTGAAAACACCATTTGCAATAATTTGTTCTATTTAGCAATCCAAGTATCTTTATTTGTTTAACAACTGCAAAACGAATGCAAGCAAATCCGAAAAATTCTATAATATCCATTGCCCAGCAAAAAAAGAAAACCTTGAAAGAATTATTAAACACTTTAATGTTGCTGTAATGAAAACACTAAACTTGCCTATGTTAAAAATATTTTAATACTCGGATGAAAAGTTAACATAATCTCAATTTACAACAAAAGATCAGGGGAAAATTGCAGCAGGAGAAAGTTTAACCCCTGTATTTGTTATTGTATTGGTTGTATTGATTGGTTGGTTTGGAATAGGTGGGTTGATGCTTGTAGGTTTGGGTTTCTTCGTGGTAAGGATGGGTTCTGATGTACTCCAACGCCCTAAGGATGGGTTCAGGAATTGGTGGGGCCTCAGGGATGTGAGATCCTTGCACTTGGAAGCCATTCTCATCAGCAGTGTAGCTGAAGCTGACTGGAGTGCCGTCTGGGGCAACCCAGCCAGCATTTCCTGTGGCTACTTGACCACCGACTCCAGACTCTTGGGCGTTTATACCATTTCCGGTCTCGTAGGAGTACGAGTAGCTGCCATCAGGTTGGATGTCAGAAGCTTGCCGAAGGATGGGAATCTCGTTGCCGGTGTTAGCTGAGTACGTTTGAGGCCTGTACTGTTGCACAGGTGTCTTCAACTGTTGCCTTCCGTAAGGTGAGTAAGCGGCGGATGCGATGGCCAGAACAGCCGAAAAGACAACCTAAAGCAATGAAGGTACTTTTTAATCACTGGTAATCCACTAAATGAAGTTCTAATCCTTACAAGAGTATTCATATTGATGATGATCTAACAACCTATACCAGACTGATGGAACTGATGGCTGTAAGTGATTCGGAGCCTTTTATATAAAACTCAATCTAATAAAACCTCTCGAACGGGGGCAGGCAATTAAACTTTTGGTTTTGTGTGGTACATCTCCCATCTTCTTAGCTTTCCAGCAAACTCCAAACTTCCAAGGCGGATGAGAATAAACGAATCTCTTGGACTTGTCTTGGTGCTGAGCTTAAGATGTTCACCAGAGATGCGGCGGATACCATTGATGCCTGTAGTTATGACGTCTAAATGTTAAACTCTAGCATTTACGACAAAGGTGTTGGTTGATTAATGTAATTTCACTGAACTTTTTGTGCTCACAGTAACCGAGTCCGAGTCCATTTGGTGTCTCCAGCGTACTCCGGTTTTATGCAAAGGCCACACGCATGCGGTCCATTCCTGTCCGAAAAAAAAAATCAATCCCGCAGAGATGAGAAAACTCCGGGCTCCTAATTTTGTGATAATTTATAGGAGTGGTTTGCTAGTGTTTTACGGCAAGTTCATCTAATTACCATGAGAAGACGAAGAAGGTCTGCCGTCCTTGAAGCAACTCTTGGAAAAGTATTGGTTTCCGTTTGCTGTGGTTGGTGTAATTCTTTTAATTCATCTGCGTGGGTGGAGCACACAATTGAGGAATGCTGCGACGAGCAGTTTCTTTAGGGATCACTAGCGCAATTACTGAAAGACTTCCGACGGATCGCTTTACCGCTGGGAGCAAACCGCGCCTGTGCAATTTACATACAATGAATGTTTTATTTCGTGCAGATATGTGACCACGGAAACTGCTAAAAAATTGCTAACAAAGTTTAATACGATCGTAAAGAGTTTTTCAAAATTTCGGTGATATGGAATAGATTTTTTATTTCGTGTATACGAGTTTTATTTAATTTTCGTAATCCTCGAAGTGTGCAGTAAAAATATTGGGAAATTCAATTAGCACGTATTTGTTTGGTGGGCGGTCGTGTTGTTATAAAACCCAAATGAAAATCAAAGGTTTCTTCACGGCAATAATTTCGAAAAGGAGAAATGTTAAAGACAGATATTATTGTAAAAATTTTATTCGTCTTCAATCACATAACGATCTAATTTTACATTAAAAATCAATTTTTTGATAAGTGAGCAATCAGTTTCTTGAAAATCCTTTCCAACAATCATTTATTTTAAAAGGCCAATAATTAAAAACAAATATTTCTACCTGAATGTTCGAGCATGTTTGTTTCACAGAAACATCACATTAATATTTTTAATAATTTTATTTTAAACAGTTGATTGCTAACTGATTATTATTTTCACGACAAAAAATACCAGCGTGTTTAAAATTATCAAAAATTGAATACAACATTTCATCGCGCCACGGTACTTGACCTATTGATGAATGATTAATTGTTGTTTGAGCATGTCAAAGATTTATTGGAAGATAAGTCGTTATTATTTAACTAAATAAGGCTGTGGCAAAAAATGAACCCTTCGTTGAATCATTTTGTGCAGGCAATCGAAGATTAAAAACCTTCCTTTGACCCCGAATGTGGTGCCGGCGATGGTTTTTTATAATACAAATAAAAATAAATGTTATGGTAATTTTTTGGATGATTTTTCGTAGCATTTTACCTGACTGCAATTTATTTTAATAGTTTTGAAGAATTTGGATGATTCTCCTCACCCACAATTTACAAAAACAATTCCATTATTAAGGTAAGTATTTCAAATTTGATCTTCAAATGTTCCATTGTTATTGTAATTACTAGTCTCTTTTAAATTGCCTTATTACTAATAATTTTCTGTACAATATTTCACAATACATTTAAGTTTATGAGCGACGGAATAGTTGATTTGTTTAAACGGCAATTTGTTGGATAATTTTCCGAATGCGAAAACGTGCAGAAATAATAAACTACATTTGATATGGATGAAGTAACTGCTGCAAAATGTGGAGCTCCAGAGGAGCTGGAACCTGGCCAGTTTTCCAAGTGATTCAAAGGTCAAGTCTCTGGGGGATTTTCCAAGTAGTCATTATGACGTTGATTGCTGCCGGCATACTGTGAATTTACAGTAATTATGCTACTCTGAAGATGTCTACTAAGTAACAAGTTGCACATAAAGTGGGCGAATTGGAAAAGTGAAATGCACATTTTTTTTTTCCACGTCAATGCAAAGCCTCTGCTGCCGATAATTAATATTGGTTGTTTATTGACTGGGTTTGGCAACAGGATAAGATGCAGTTGAGGTAAGAAATGATCTATTTTTTCTATTGTAAAAATGATGTTATTGTTCAAGAAGTTATGTTGTAAACGGGGGGAATTGTCCGGTAAAATTTTTTTTGCATTTTAATGAATGCATGAAAAGCCAAACTCTTCAAGAACAAACTATAATAATGATTTCAGATTTATAGCCTTAAACATTTAAATGGGGGAATACTCGTAGCTGCTTTGTAATTTATTGAAAGGAGTCTGCAAACTTTGCCGATCTTTCTTGAAAAAAGCATTATAATAACTGTCGATGTGTAGTACCTAGTTTTTTTTGTGAATCAAGATTGAATTGTACTCTGTAGTAAACTTGGAGCTTAAATTAGTTTATATCTATAGCATATCTTTTCTTATATTGTACGAAAGACGAAAAATTCGTTCTGAACTTTTCAAAGTCTTGTTACCATTCTAAATCATTTTACCTTTTTGAAAAAAATTAATGCTCAGCTTTCTGTTAATAGTACTGTTAGTGTATTCTTCGTGATGGGATTAAGATAAGATTCACTTTTAGTTAAAGTTCAAAAAAGTTATGCAATTTTAAAATAAAATTTTTTTAGCACAAAATTCGCAGTTAAACATTTTATTTTTAGCTTTCTTTTTAATTTATTTTATTTTTCTTCTTTTTTTTGTTTTGTAAACAGTGAAAGAAAATGAAACCTGTAAAAAGTTTTCCAACGAGATAAATTTGTAAAATATTCCTTCTAATTCTCCATTTGCTCGATTATCACTTCATCGTATTTTCTAAAGGTGGAACCTTCAAGTTTTTAAGGACCAATCACTCGATTTTCAAGCTAACCTGTCTGTAAACATTATATTGGGCTATTTTTAACAAGAGATTCTCAATAAAAATTAATGAACGTCAGTACTTATTATTAACATTTGTTGTGCAGACATATTAAGATATTTTATTTTTGTTTTATTGAAGAATAATTTTAAACACACTTTTCTATTGAATCACATTGCCACCGATAAAACTACAATATAAAATATATAAATCCTAAAATTAAGGAAGAGACGACGAAGAACATGAAGCTTAAAACAAACTAAAACAAAATTTAAAAAAAAAAAAATAACATGATATACCCATTCCTCATTCAATTTTGTTGCTTTTTAATAGCTTAAAGTAACCTTAAAAAGCAATAAATGATTTATAAATTCATTTTAGAATTGTTTTATGCGCTTAAGGTTTAATCTTAATATTAACTGGCAGTTTTTATTGCTCTTCGAAGCCATCGCATTTGAATATTTACATGAAGCCATTCAGTGCACTTCGATATTTTCAATCATCGATATCAAACTCTTCCGTAAAATCATCGCGTTAAATTCTTTTAATTGAAAAAATTATTTTTATGGGAACGATCGGTAAAACATCTTCAAAGAGTGACATTTATTGGAAACACATTTCATCTCCCGGTCGCCTTGGGAGGCTTCTAGAACTATACCAAGCCTGGTTTAACCTGGTTTACATTTGTCCATAACCGGATCACTTTCCGTTCGTAGGCTTATAATAACGATACTTAGTGAATTTATTATCAACATAAAAAAACGCCTTAATTTCCGTGTCGTTCGAAGATAAATTAGAGCAAAACAAATACCAACCACATCTTGTTATAGATTAAAACTTTTCTTTCAAGTGCCGCTCTTCCTTGCGTGTGATCAGATGGATTACTGAAACTGAATTATCCCACGCAGTGAATTGTACCCATAAATAAAAAACATTGATTTAATTATAAAGTAATTTAGCACTCTCAAAATGTCAGCATGAATGATAATGGTCAAATTGTCACACCTCAAATGGAGTTGGTCGGTTACAAAAAAAATGAAAAATATTGATTCGGATAAAAAAGAGTTTGTATAAATATCGACTTCGGGTTTAGATATTCCATTAGACCATTTTCGATTGGCGGCTGTGCACAACGATCTCAGAGTCCATCGATTATATTAGAGTTGATTGACGCTACTGTATAACAAAAGGTGTATTTATTTATTTTTATTGTCATTATTCATAAATCACAGGATTATTTTCATAGATATCTTAAGAAATGTAAAATCTTTTGTCAGTTCTAAACAAAAAAAAAACAAGACATTGTTAACAGGTGTTATTGATGGTGTGTTTTTATTATTGTTATGTATTGCTTCCATTCATTGAACTACATATTTGATTGTCTCGCTGGATTAATTAATTAATTATTATTAAATATTGACGCATCTAGATTTTTTTTTAAGTATGTATCTAAATTTGAAAATTTTGTTGGGTATAACTTTATAAAAATTAGCTAAAATTGATTGAGATTAGTTTTAAATTATTTGGTGTTTATATAAAAGAATAAAAAATATCTTGGGGAAATAGAAGCCATATCCGCGAATGGTGCAATTTTTAAAGTGATGTGTTATTTTATGAAATTTAAAACAGTAATTAAAAATTTTTTTAATTTTAAAACACTCAATTTACATATAAATGTGAAAATATGTTACTTCCTGTTCAATTGTTTTTTAGTTTCACCTTGCCCTTGCTTTACATTTATACTTCTTTTTTACTTGCATTCTTCTTATCCCTTTCCTGAACTTCTTTCAAACTCAACGGAATACACCTTTTTCCAAAACCTGACGAAATGTTCGGTGGACCCAATTCCAATATCTCCCCATGATAACATTTTGGCATCGCCATAAGCAGTTCCCTCATGGATTTTCTATTGTTTTCTGGCCAACATTCAAAGTAAATATCCTTGTCGTGCACGTCTTTTCTTGCCATTTCAAGGTCACGCCAATAGAGTATTGTCTTTGGTTTTTTTGTATTCGTTACTTTCTTTCGAACTTTTTTCTTCTTCTTTCTAGTTGGTTCCTCAAAAAACCATGGCTTGATTTGGAAAGTATTTAATACCTCAGTATAGAAATTACAATCTTTGGAAGGATAAAACCTCATTTTGTAGTTATTTTGTTTTGATTTTCACTCAAAATTTTGAATAGTAGGTAATTATTTTTTTGTTTTTAAATAACAGTTTTCAACCTATTTTTAAATTATTCATATCTAACACCTTGTCAAAATTACCTTCATCGTTTTCAATAACTAAAGCAAAGGTTCCTTATGTAATTTGTTTATATGCATTATGCATATTTCACGGAATGCAGTATTTCAGATGATGAGTATTTTCGTATTTGTTGCTAAACCTGACGTGGAACGATAAATATGAAAAACACTTTTAAATAATTTTGCAGATGACATTTTCCGCTATCAAAATGATTTTTTTTAGATCTTTTTAAGTTATACAGGATCTCCTGTTGTTTTAAATATTTAATAATGAATTTCTTCTTTCAAAGCAGCTGATATTATTTATTTTTTTTAAATCATTTTATTTTTCATAATTAATTTGTTTAACGCTAGTTTTTTTCTTCATATCCATATAAGAGTATTTACAAAAAATGAGCTTTGAAGAACATCGACATTGGAAATAAACATCCTTGATGATAATAGGGAATAATAATTTGATGCTAAACGCTTTCGAATATTTTCATCAAATCCAGTTCTTATTTCGCAATTTAGTTCAGTATAGATCAAAATAATGCATATAAAATGTTTTTATCTTGATTTGCTTGAATTCGGAAAACTATAAATCTTCACATTGGATATAAATATTTTTTGATTAATTAAGTAAAAATCTTGTATAATTTACAATTTAAAGACTTTCAATCCGGTTTAGATGCCCAAACTAAGGACCGTGTGACAATGTTGCTTTGCAGTGAGATCTCCAAGAAGAGCAGTAAGTGTTGATTTGTACCTTGGAGGGGAATTAAGATAATACAATTTTTAAACCACACTTGTTTATTGAGATGTCATAAGCGTGACCGTGGCTGGCGGCTATTTCACAGCAAAATCATTGCCCGTTTCTCTTCCTTCATAGTTTCATTAATGTCTAGAAACCAGAATTTCTGCAATCACTTCTAGTTGTAGTACCAGAGTACCTACGGGAAATCACCTAATTTAATCCTTTCCATGAGTCTTTTTCAAGAACTTTGTCTGAGATAATCGGCTAATTAAAGACAACATTAGCTATAAAGAAAAATAATTCTTAAAATTGTGTATTGTTTTTTCATATGCATGAGAAATTTACCTTTGCATCTAAAACAATTCGTGTTGACTCCCAAACACATTTCCTGCAGGCGTTTTGAATATTACGAAGCTTCAACTGTTTGTCGGTTACTCAATAGCTGAATAGATTGATTCAGATAAAACCTGTTCCCGTGTCTTAATAATAATCTCGATGTCATCTGTTCCACAAAGGCGCAAATTGGCCATTAGAAGAATTTATCTTTCGTTGCACCTGCCCGAGAGACATTTGAAAATCAGATCTTTATCTGGGGAGCGCGTTTCGGTTTAGCACAACAAATCAATTTAGTTTATCGCTGGGAAACTTTTTATTGTGGCATTTTCATACACCGGATAATTCTGTCGGATAAAGGCATCTACAAAATGTGGGAAATTTTATTAGATATATGTATTTACATTTACAAAGGTTGCAATGATAACTTTAATCATTTAATGATAACTCACAATGATCTAAAAGTTTTCTTTATTTTCAAATGTGTCTTTGTAATTAAATTCATAAAAAATTCAAACAAAATATATAAATTCGTTAGCATCGATATTGCAAAAGTTTCATTAATAGCAGTTCTCACGAAAATCATTTCCTTAAAATAAATTTATCCTCCGTGGTTGCGTGTGATATAATGTCACGTTATAAAATTTATGATAACTAAGTGGTTTCCGATTAAATTTTCGCTTTTAATACATATAATCAAAAATCATATAAACTACTATACCACTATATAAACTACTAGTTTATATGATCTTTGATATTACTGAATCGATTAATTTTTGTGATATAAAAATTTTAAACTTACTCATTTCAAAATAGCTGTATACATCCTAGGGCTTAGACAGGCAGGAAGCGATAAATAGTGATAGTTTAAGGTATTTAAATTTTCATACATACCTTGAATCTTGATAGATTAGTATTTCAAGATTACGTAAACGCCTGATGATATGCAACCTGGTAGATTTCGCAATTCGCATATCTATTGGGCTCTCTGCGGTGCGAGTCTTTGGACACTGAAAAATTGCTAACTAATGGAACTAGTACATTCTGGCGAAATAGTGAAATTTATGGGTGCAATGAGATTTTTTCGTTTGAGTAAAACGGCGGACGAAATTGTTTTATTAAATTATTTAATTTTTGTTTTAATTTTATAACACACCATTAATTTATTTGAAAAAATAAATCTAGTCGTTCTGTTTTTCTTCTTTGATATAAAAACAAACTGATAAAAACATCGCCATAATAAATAATAAATATTATTTTGTTTATAATATAAATTAATTATCAATTAAATAAATAGTTTCATATAGGTACCTACTGATTTTACCCAATACATATACACATTTTTTTCGTTCATTTGCTTTTGTTTTATAGTATTTTCATTGTTTAAGATTTTCAATGCTTTTTTTTATCAAAACCGAAACTGTTGTTGAAGTGCACATGTTTAGTTGTTTTTTCTTAGTTTTGTATTTACTATTTTTATACAAATTAAGTACACTAAATTCGCGTTAATTCTACAATATTAGCGACGGAAAAATCGATCGATACTCGCGCCTTTTCCGTTTTCGAATGGTCGTTGATCGTGAGAATTAAACCAACATTTCATTTTCGGTACAAGTAAAGAGGCTTTCACTGGATTTCTACTATAAAAATGGGAAGTACGCTGTTGAAGAAAAAACTTTAGTTTTCAATTCGATAATATTTCAAATATAAGGGAAATTCGATTATGGATTAGGTATATGCAGCATACGTCCTTGATTCACATAAAATCAAAGTAAAGAAGTGAAGCACTGTTTACTAAGTTGAAAATTACAATTATTAAATAATATAGATTCATCAATTGAAGTTATAGCACATTTGACAGGATGTTATTACTACTTTAAATTATATTTTTAGTTGCAGCTGGATCATTTGTTATTGCACTTATTTTTACACATTTGTACAACAATTTTGGAAAACTTGTAGCACTTTATTTATAAATAATATCATTTTAAACACAAATTCGTAAGGATTCTAAATTTCACTTACGTTTCTGCTAAATAAGAGAACCTTACAACTATCGATAGAAGAACCCATCTGAGCGATGTAACTGAACGCAACGCGCACGCGTGATACACTAACCTGCAGCGTCTTCTTGGATGATTGCCTTTTTGAGAAAGGTAATTGTGCGTCCAGCTGCTTCCTCTTTCAGCGATGGACTTGTCCACGATGGACAAAAGTTTATCACAAAAGAGACTTCGATTTCTGAATAACCTTCGGTAGACCCGTTTCTTTTTGTTAATCGAGTATAATGGAAAAAATCTAATGGAACAACGAATGACACCCGCTTTTTCTGGGGGGAAAATGGCGAACTCCACGCCTGCAGCATTCATATAAATAGCGGTGTGATTTTTTGCAACAGCATTACTTACACTTTCGTCTTCGAGAAAAACAAACAAATTCCATCAACGAAAATGAAATTCGCTGTAAGTAGAACATTTTGAATTCGATAAATTTCTAGATTAATTCCAATTTTTTACTTTGGATTAGATTGTTCTCTTCGCCTGCATTGCCACCGCCTTGGCTCAACGGTATCAACCCGTGCAAACTGGTGGAGCACAGGAAGTTCCCATCCTCAGCAAATCATTCGATATCCATGAAGATGGATCTTACCAATGGGCGTACGAGACCGGAAACGGAATAACTGCCAATGAAAACGGAGTCGGTGCCCAATTCGCGAAGGGATCAGCTGATTGGACCTCACCCGAAGGAGAGCATGTATTTATCCAGTACACCGCAGATGAAAATGGATACCAACCATCAGGATCTCATGTGCCAACAACACCGCCCCTAATCGCCAGAGCTCTTGAGTACATCCGCACCCATTACAATCCAGATTATCAAAAGTAGACTAGTATTTAATTATAAACTGTGAAATTAATACCATACAAAGTCATAATATAAAAATTACACTTATTATTTAAATATATCTTTTTATCTGAGTTCCGAAGTCCTAAGAAATTTTTTACCCTGTGCATGGAAACAAAAGCGTATGGCTTTCGTCGGCGATTCTGAACTTTGGTATTACTTCGGATAGACGGTTTTTTGCACTTCGATGGAGTTTGGAAGCAAAATGGAAACAATGTCCTATTGAAAAAAATTAATCCGATTACATAATTCATGTCTTTTCTACGGAAGAAGAAATGGCGCTCTGGCCTTGAGTGTGAATACAAAGCAAAAGCGAGTATTCTGGCGATTAGATATTCTTGAAGAATGCGTATTGTTATCTACCGTGAGGGCTTAATGAACCGTAGAAGTTTAGAACCGATAAATTGTAAATTGTATTGTAAAAATGAGAGAAACCAGAATCAATAGACAAATATTTTAGCAATTGACATAATTCGCTTAGTTAAATGGCTCGAGGAAACCGAAAAAATTTCCTGTTGAGAACTGGTTGCTTTGCGAGTGGATGAACAATAGACTATGGACCTCGCCAGGATGGCAACAAGATGTCGAAACAAGTCTTGCCGCCTGGGAATCGAACTAAATTATTTGCTGAGATTATCTATAATTTACAAAACGCTATTAGGCTTTAGCTAAATTTCCACATACAATTGCCGCATCAAATTTCAGTTGAAATTCCTGCTATATAGGAATGCGGTTAGCATATGCAATATACATAGATGTAACACTTTCAATGCATCTCACTTATTGTTTTAATTTTAGGAGTTCTTCAGTAAAATGAATTTGAAATAAACCCAAAATTTAGAACTGTGAATTTTTCTTAAGAATGCTGGAATAGGTTTTCAATCAGAAAGAAACACTGAAAATATATACCAACAAGATTCATTAATGAAAAACAATCCGGATTTTAGACTACATTTTGAAATCAAAATTTTAATTAATAGATGAGCAAAGATATCTAAAAATAAACGTGATTGTAAATAGCTTCGAATTTCGATGGTCAATGAACGAGAAAGATAAGGAAAATTTGTTTTGGTAATTTCACAAGAAAAATTTGCATACAATATAAATGGTGTATTAAATATTAATTTGTATGGTGCATATTTTAACATTTGAGTCTTAAAACTCAATAATCATATCCAATAAAAAAAAATACAAATTGTTCATGTTGAGAATATAATAAAAAGTGTATTATAATGTATAAGTATTACTTTCTAAATTTAGTTAAAAATTCATTGCAATCTAAATATAAAAAATAAGTAAAATATCAAAATAAAGAACACAATTTATGTGATATTATAATTGTCACTTATTTTTAATCGTAAACTTACATTATCCACAATTTAAAAATTATTAAAATTGGTTTCGATAAAATGCATTAACTCTGACAAAATTCATTGTTAAATGTTAATCTTAAGGTTATTAGCCAATTTGCAATGGAGAATAATAATTGTCAAAATCCATTATCGAAAGGATCTGTATCTTATCAAAGCGTAAAAATTTATGTTTGTATAAAAATCTTGAGTTGTGACATTTTTTGTTAAAAGTACCGTTCCAGATAAATGAGACAATGGCTTTAATTTCACGGCAGCTAAAGTGATAATCGGAAATGCAAATAGCGTATAATGTGTATTTTGTTAAAGGTGTGAATCGTCTTGAAGATCTCGCTGATTTACATAAATTGTGAAATCGTTGCAAGGAGTGCACGATCTTCAATATTTAAAATTGATTTGGAATAATTCGACTAATTGGAAATTGCAGTTGATTCATATTTGAATTTAATGTTTGTGAATGCCGGCGACAAGGGAGGACAACCGGCCTTAGGGCCGGAGTTGTTAGGATTGCGAAATCCTAAGAGCACGACCGCATTGAAAGCTTTAGTGTTCCTAATCACTTTACAGGAAGAAGAAGAAGAAGGAAGAAGACGTTAACGGTCACTTGTCACTGGAAGTATAAGTGCTGCCTCCATCAGCTGAAAAATGAAAGTGTAATAATTTTGTTTTTTTAAATCCCAAAATAAAATGCATAAGTTGCTCTGGGATGCGAGAATCCTGTCACCGGCCCAGTTTGCAAGGTCGAATGAGGTGCAGCTCTTCGAATATAATAATATAAGTTTATGTGTATTGTGTATGCAGCAATCAAAATGAAATACACCCCGATTTCAAGCTCATTGTTAATTTGTATGCAGTTTAAGTTTTATGCAGTCTCACTATATCCATCGGTGGGCAATAATTAACAAAATTCGCATAATCTGACACAAAAACTCTACCGCAATAATGAAGTTGAGCGTAGAAAAGCGTTCTTCGCCTTGATGCCGTCAAATTCCATGGTGGGTTTTTTATTTTTTTTTTCAAAATCACGGCTTTGGTCGCTGACATTGTTTCCTCTTTAAGTGTAATCCAGTTTTCCACAATGCCCAAATCCGATCAGAAAATAGAAGTAGTGTAATTTATATGTTATTTCATATATGATAATATCCCGATGACCATAGCGTGCACGCCGAGTTCGTTCGTCTGACATTATTGTTTTTGTTATTTGAGCCTTTAACATTTCGACGAGGAAGTAAATTCAGTCGAAGTGGGTAATTTGTACAATGCTAATTTCCACAAGATGGTGAAAAACGATCATTGATGATGGAGTCATGGCCCTATATTCTCAGATGCTTAATGCTTATGTAGGTGCACATCAGATTGTTTTTGGGACGAAACAATAGAAACAGTTTTCAACAAAGTTACAAGAATGCCATATTTTAATCTTGAGCATCTATATTAGATTGCGAACGATGAAAAATACTCCAAAAATAGTTTACTATTTGTTGCAGACTGCAGTGGAAGGAAGTATTGCAAAATTAATGCAGCTGATTGAATATTTATTCATTTCAAACTGCGAGACCTTTTTCTCTATGTTTTATTTGTATTATTGCAAAATTTACATATCTAAAGAATTTTTGAATTTATCTTAAACCCCAATTAAATATATAAATATTAAAATCAGGCAAATAAAATATTAACATTCAACCGCACCTGGAAAATGATGGTCGCAGCATTTATTGCTAATTTTAATTGCCTTCAAGCGACTGCACACTAACAAGATGAGAACTCTATAAAATTTTAATGGGTTTTTTGTTTAATTTTATTTATCAATCAAAACAAATTAAATAAATTAATAAAAATGTTTTAAATGATACAAAATTAAAATTTGACCTATTGAAACTGAATTTTTGCTATTTGTTGGACAAAATCATCTTCCTACATATTTATTGATTGTTTATTTGGAAATTCTTGGTCAGCCATATTACAAACTTTCGATTTATAATTTAATATGAAATGTAAAACTTTTTGTAGGTTTTGTAAGTTTTTATACATTATTTCTTACATTTATCTAATTCATACCTTTTATTTATTTATTTTAACATAGTTACAATAATTTTGTCATGAGAGCTTAGACTTTGAATATTAATTGACTGTTATTTAGTAAAATATACAATATTATTTGAAATTTTTGAAAAACTAGTATTATATCATTGGTCATTAAAGAAACCACTCTAGCAGCCAAATCAGGGTGTATTGTCACCTCTTCTCAATTTGTTGAATCTATTTGTTTATTGATAGTGTTAATAAATCAATTTCCGCCTTTATTTTCCTCCTGTGAAAAACCCCGTGATTGTCTCCATTATTTCGATGGGTATTTGATTACGGTGATTAATCACAGAATTAAAAACGAATAAAAATCTGTCTCTGAAATGAGCAGCTTTAGTAAAGCGATCGAGATGATCTCGCCGATATGCAATATTGACGATCTTCTTTAAAATTGCAAAAAATAGTTAATGAATTCGATATGCATCGACCATGACTCGCCGTTAAAGCAATCAATTACGAATTTGTGATGTTCACAGTTTTGATTTTGAAAGAAATTTAACTTTCAGCAAATCGAAATGAAAAATTCAAAGCTTAGCCGGAAATCTCATTCAAAAAAAAGTGGACAGGTCAATATTAGCCCACGATGATCCGTTGACCGTGCCGGGGAAGACACACTAGTTCTGGTTTCGAATTTATTGGAAAATTATTTAAATTAGAAAACTACTTAGTAATTAAATATGCATATCGATCTGCATCGATTGGTGACGGGACCTGAGAGAAGGAGGCTTCGCTACAATAGACTTCACTTATTGGACAAAAGTTCAAATCTCTGATCACTGGTGCCCCTTAATGTTAATTAGAGAACGAGAAGTGATGCTATCTCAGCATCCACATTGCATTGCGAAACTGCTACAACAGAGGGAAGTAGACTTGGAGACAATAGTGACGAGTTAATTGCTTTCTTGAACGGCCTAGACAAACTCGAAATGAAATGGCGCTCGATCGAACTGTTTATAGGGCAGGCACCTCTGTGGCTGGAGGAATCATGTAAATCAATCGAAGATCCGCGATCTCTGGAAACTGGTCGCCTTCTAATTGCAAGACAGTTATGCAAACAGTCGTTTAGTGATGATAACAATTAATAAAACCAGATCATTCAAAAGTGTTTGGATGACTAATGAATGTTTAGTAACAACGGCGACCTCGGGACCTTGTCTCCAAAGGTTCGGTTCGCTGGTGCTTTGCGCAATCAGTGTTTTGGTGGTGGTTTCTTGAACGTGCAATTTTACACTTATTTACGCAATAACTTATTTTAGTATTATCATTTATTAAAGTTAATAGATTCAATTTGCCAGCCAGTTACACCTTACACTTCTGACGTAATTTTCGTAGATTACATTTGCGTTTATCAATAACACTTGCTTTAAAAAGGATACAAATTATTCGGAATTCAATCATTTAAGAGCAATTACTGGAACCTGATTTCCCGAACCAGCTTACGAAAATAGTAACAATAAAATTTTGTCACTTTGTTTTTGTTTTCAATCTAATTGTATCTGACATAATTTCATATTTCCATAATTAAGGAGTTGGCATATTTTATCCGGTGTTTTTCTATTTTAGGAAAGTAAGTATTTGGAACTTGAACTATGATTTATAAATTGTTGAGAATTTTCCTGTTATTTTCGAAAAGAATTGTATTTTATTTTAATGTATATGCGTATTTAACAAACACAACTATGGGTATATGCATGGCAACTGAACAATCGGTTGGGATTTGTTAAATTAAATAATAGCTAGTGAATATGAGTTTTTTGAGTAATTTGGAATAATTAAAAACTGTAATTCTACTATGCAAATTTTTGTATTTTAAATTGAAATTTTTCAGCTTCGCAACACTTTCGTCTATTACATGTTTCAAGCCCGTTTAACATTTGCCGTAGTGTGGTGTACTAGAAGCGAACATTATTCAGCTATTGAAACGCGTGGAACAGCGCCTCTAGTGGCTGGCAATTTATAAATTACTTAAACTCTATGTTTTCTATATATTTCCTCTTTGTATTCAACAATACCTGTAATACAATTATTAGAATCCGACTGTGTATTATAGTATTGACTAGATACATAAATCTACGCACACGATTATCAATTTAAACTTTTTTGAATTAAGCAATGTACAAAATAATCTAGAGAAAATAGTGCTATTATAAAATAAATTTCTTTGTTTTGAAAAAATTGCAATAAAGAAAGGTAATCTTAAACCTTTTTATACATAAATCATTCAATAATTTGAATCTTACAGAGTTTTGAAGTACATTTCCGCATATAGCGCTGCATGCAGTTCGCCGGTAATGTTTATCAATTTTGACAGTTCTCTTCGCGTCGTCGTGTTGAAGTGTTTCTCTATTTTACACTTTATTTTTCCTTATTTTCTAGTCAGATAGTTTTGTTTAAATTTGTTTCAAAATAAGAAACTTACTGTAAACAGTTCAGTCGTTGTGCCGTGCTTGGTGTACTACCAGATTTTCATTCAAAGGTGCTAAATTGATTCCCTTCGATGGGCGTTTTTTGTTTTTGATTGAAGCCATTGAAGTAAATTTGTGATTAGAAATTTGATACCGCTGCTTAATTTCTGTAGCTTCTTTGAGTGTATTTGACTGTTCCTTAGAAATGGGAAATTTAATAGTCTAAATTTATCTTATGTATCAACAATTTATTTCTATGAAATAGAATTTTTTAATAGTTAGATTTGATACCGAATTAATTCCCAAATTAGATTTTAATTTTGTTTCCTAATTTAAGGCATGTATAAGTATTTCATTCGTACTATTGATCTCATTTTAGGTTCTATTGATTAATCGTGGCTAGTGGAAACAGCTGGTGAGTACATTTGCAGACTAATTGGTTTCTATGGTGATAAGGATTCAATTCGAATTTTCTTTTTTTGACGATGCAGAGCGGTTCTGTATGAACGCAATAAAATTGTAAATTGCTTTTCTCTGTACTCTACAGGCAAATTTTTTTGTAATTGCTTTTGTAAAGCAAAAGACACACTTAGGGAAAGAGAAATAGTGCAGAGTTTAATTTTATTTTACGGGATTTAAAATTGTATACTGATAATTAATTATTCGTCTGTGAAATCCCATTACAAAGGGAAAGGTTTGTTTAAGTATTAAGACCAAAGAACTTATAATAACCCTACAGTCTTAATTTATACGGAATGATAAATGGATTTGTGCTTAATTTAAGTCAAAAATCTAATAACTTAATATTGCCAAAATCGTCAATTTTCTCCTACACGAACAATTTATTTCAGAAAATTTTATTACTTATAATTATGGATTTATGAAAAGTTGGTTTGTAATTGTAGCTTTGTAAAACCAAACAGAAATTTTTCTATAAAATGAAACATTGAAGTAAATGAATCATTTCATCTGAAATTTAACTACATTCTTTCGTTCTTGTTTGCATTAAACACCCCGAGGCTAAACAAATTTGGTTAAATACTATCCCACAATTATGGAAAACAGAAACTGATTCCGGAAAAAAACACTTGTGATCCCTATAAAATAGATACTACCTGATGGAACTCCCAAGGTTTTCTGAAAGCCGCAAAATAAACATCCACCCTCTGGCTGCGGACGATGCAATTATGTATACACGATCCATCATCATTTTTCATTCGAGTAAAGTTGTTACCTTGCTTACTGCTCCACTCGACTTGAAAACTATCTTTTTCCCGCGGAATATTCCTCCCATCCTTCAACATTTTTTCATAATGATAAACGAGAAACATTTAAATTGTCAAGTTGTACAACACAGAGAAAAATTTTTTTTTCTTTTTTGTAAGAAAACATTTTGTGGCTTGAGTGGGTTAGTAGAGCTCTGAGTTCTGCAAACAAAAGTACCGGATGCTTGAGAAATATTAAAGGAATTCCCGGACGTGCATTTGTACAAAACATCCAGTTTAGAGTAGACAACTACAAAGATGGATTGATTGGAAAATTCTATTTCAAGGAATAAGCGCAAAAGTGAATAGAAAAGGAACCAATACAGCAAGTACTTTATGAAGGATGCAGAAATTGCTTGGAAATGACTTCTGGAGTTATAAAAACACTGAAGTCTTCTGAAAATTGTACATTTTTTCTTAAAATTTCAAGGAACGTAAATAATATGAAATGAAATGAAATAAAATGAAATAATTTAGTAATGCAATTTATTCAAAGTGCCCCCACGTCCTACGAACTGCACCATTGATAGTGTTCGATAGAAAGTCTTTCTATAACTTAATGCCCTACCACAGGAACTTTCAGTTCTATTTTGAATGCTAATATTTAAAGAAATAATCCTAAATAATAATTTGAAATCCGAATTATGTTCTTCGATAGTAATTTTCTGTTCTATTTTTTTTTTTTAAATCTAGTAGCACGAAGTTATTATCCTTTAATCGATTGTTAACCACAGAACGTGCGGAAGCAGTGAACAGCTCTTCGTGCACATTTTAATCATAAATTCAAATAATCCTTAACTCACCAGTATTACGCAATTGCAAAGAACGCTTCTGCACTGTTCCGCTGTAAGGATGTATTGGCAATTTCCGGACTCGGATTGGAATTTTATTTGATTTTGACTTAGCACAAAACTCCAATCAATAACGATAGAATGTTGATGTGCGACGAGAACGTATGATTTTCTGTCGGAGGAGTGAACGGACAAATGCAATATTCATGCGATGGTAATTGTTCAGGTGCATAGCGTGGGCGAACCAGCGATTTTATCCGATAAATAATTTCGAATGTAAATTGCAGGAAACTTGGATACATGAAAACCATACTCCACGCTGTTTCCTGTTGCCCCCTGAAAATGGTGGTGTATAGCCCGAGCGCCATAGTGCATTTGATGCACCCGCCACGTATCGCAATCATACAAAAAAGGCGCAATTTGTTCTTTGGTGCATTTTTAATTGGAGCCCCCCTTCCCTTGTCGTGATAATTGTGCCCGTTGTGCATGATACCAAAACATTTACCGATTTCCTCCTTTATTATTTACGCAGGAGAATTAAAATGCGATTTTAATTTGTTTCACTTGAAGCTTGTTGCAGCATCAAATTTCATCGGGAAATTGCTGAAAACAGCAATTTTAGATAACATTAAAGGGATTACTTGAAATCGAAAGGTTTTTGTTCGTGGATTTTTAAGAGAGTACTCAGCATTTATATTGTAACTTGATCTGTGTTTTTATGGAACAGGTCAGATGTGTAGGTGTGCTTT
Organism: Leptogaster cylindrica; assembly: GCA_963082835.1. Lineage (NCBI taxonomy): Eukaryota > Metazoa > Arthropoda > Insecta > Diptera > Asilidae > Leptogaster > Leptogaster cylindrica. The sequence goes on from OY720105.1 coordinate 40,036,685, forward strand.
ATTTAAAGCAATTCAATGAAAGCACTACAGAAACGTTTGCAATCAGAAATGTTGAAGTTTTATGGAATTTTCGAAATCTTAGTATATCAAATGTTTTTGTGGGTAACATCAATTTTTAAAGATTCAGGAATGCATTTGAAAAAGGTTTTAAAAAACATCCTATCCAGGATTAATGTACGCAGTACTTTTTCTTAAGGCAGTCTTTCCATTACTTTTCCATGTACCTCGAGCAACATTTTCTTAATAAGAAAATTATAGTGTTTCTGTGAGCTGCTTGCGGCAATAGACGCCTCTCAGTGGCCTGAATTAAATTTAATTAAAATACGCCATTACTTGGAATGGTTGGACTCCTTTTGTGCTTCTATACGCAACACGTATGCAACAACATTTAACTAATTCCCGCCAGTCGCTTGTGAGAAACTCAACATTACAGAATAGGGAGGGTTAAAACATTTTTACAAGAGTAAAGCATGTCTGCCCTACTTGTATCCTTTTACCCACCATCCATTCTCCATGGCATTTTCACCCCGCATAAAAGTCGTTGAAGACCTTCTTAAAGAGCGGTGTTTACTTTTAAATCCACTAGGAAACCTCCCTTCGCCCAATGGAGGAATGTGAATAGGATTTTTCTATTTACCCAAGAAATTTGCATTCGTACGCTCCTGTAATATATAAGTATCTCTGCACGTCAAATAGAATAGCCTGCAGTATAACATCACTTGATCTTCCTCTAAAGGACTTTCCTGCCCTTGGCAGAAACTTTGACAATTAATCAAGAAAGATTGCTCTTGACGTCACTCTTGTTCCTTTTCACAAAATTTAAATTGATGAGATCCAGAAAGTAATTGAGCAGAATCAATATTTCGATTATGCTAGCGACATTCGCAGTAAATTATAAAACTATTTATCTTTACAGAACTTTTAATGGACAGCTTTTTACGGAATTCTTAATTTTCCAAAAAATTACTTATAATGAGGAGAAATGGCGAAGAAACTTTCCCAAATTATTGCCTACTCAGAAAATTAATTACAACTTCACATTCCGAGATTCATAAATTCTGATTGAAGATGCTTGAGCGGAGCGTACAAATGATGAATTGTAGACATTCCGGAAACTTTTTTCATTTCTAGTTATTCAATACTTAATAGCAATTAACACTGTATAGTTTTTTAATTAATATTGTTTTGTGAAAAAGCATTCCAATTATACTTATTATCTATCCGGAATTATCTTATTTTCTATCCGAAAACTTCAATTAGAGAATTAATAACCTGGACAGACGTGAACACTTAATCGAGTTAATGACGTCAAAATGACCTAGCCCGGATGTAAATTTTCCATACCTAACTCGACTTACAAATCTACCTGCTACAACTCGATTAGACCCGAAATACTGTTGTCACCGCCGTACTCGCTATGTAGTAGTGAATAGCTGTACTAAAAAGTAACCAGCTGTGAAATGTCATTTTGTTATTTTTCGTGTTTTTTGATTAAATACTTTTGTACAGTAAATTTAATGCAAAATAACGTAAATAAATACATTTTCTTTCTTTTTGCTTGCTTGCAAGAAAATAAACTGACCGCTCGTTGTCGCGAATTCATTTTATGTTTACTTTACGTCAAATGTGAGCAACTAATTCAGTTCAGTGACAGATGACAAACCCGACTATACGTGACGCCATTAACAATTACTTACATAATTTACTTTAGATTGTAGGTATTATACATTTTTTGATTCATATTGCTGGATCGATCCCAGAACTACTTGTCAGCAAACACTGTCGTATTTCTAGCACATAACAATCGATTGGTTTAACATATTTCTACTTTCAATGGTCCCCAGTGCGAGCCGGCCACGAAGCTCTGCACAGATAAACGTTTAGAGATTCTGGAAAGGACAAAAGGCTTATTCAATCAACCTATTCTATTGATTTGAGACATCCAAAAAAAAGAGGCATAATTTAGAATTAAAGATTTTTGGCCGGATTAAATCTCACGCCCACCATCGACACAATTCCGCCTGCGTTTAATATCGTTTTCGTATTAACCTTCATAAAGCCTTTGGGACATCAATATTTATTTATTTTTTGTTGAAATTTTTCTTCCTCGATCTTTCTGAGTGATTTTCCCCCAATAAACAATTTATTTATTTGATTCGATTTTATTTTAGAGTGGGTTACGAAATTTATGAATTAACTTCCGGTAGTTAGTAGTTACAAGAAATTATGGCGTAAGCAATTTCGTGCTTTTGCGATTTTTCAAATTAAATGCTCTTTACCTACTTTATTTCATAAATAATAAACTTACAGTATTTTTATAGTCGCTTTGAAATGCTTTTTATTTTTATAAAACTTATTTTTTTGTAATTCTTATTATTTTTTGTAGAATAAGTAAATTCTTCTGCAATAATTCTTAATAATTCATTTTTAATTGGTTTTCATCTTATTTTGTAATCTAAAGTCGTTATGATTTTTCAAAAACCCTACACCTGAAAGTTGTGCTTCGCTATATCATAAGTGGATTTCGACAACCTGGAATAATGTTGCCATAAACAATGTAAAGAGTAATTTAGGTGAAATCGTCATTTATTTTCAACAATAACCCCTTTATTTTTCGAGGACTATTTTGCAACCACCCAATTGGTAAAACTTGTAAATTGCTTGTTTGAAAGCAATCTCAATTGACCCCTCTCTGCATAACTAGGAGCTCCACAGTCAGAACTCATTCCATTACGTTCTTTGTGCGAAAAGTTTCATTAATCAACTTTTCGGAAAAACGAAAGTGCCAAAATGAACTATGCAGGTGGTCGCCGTCAGCTAAATGCAAAGGATTAAAAAAGAAAAAAGTAATGTAGAGAACTCGTGTTGAACAACAACAATATGCTTGGTATTGTATGCAGTTCATAAACTTTGCCAAAAGGGAAAAATGTCTTTACATTTTCGACGTTGAAACATCTCTCGACTCTGTAGCTGCTGAGAAATATTTCAGTGCTTATCTGAATCGTCCTCGACGTTTTCTAGTAATTCTCAACTTTTGCCTGGAGTTGGTAGAAGTCCTCGTTTCCTTCTCATTGTCCTTTTTGTAAGCCAATGTTTCTAGGTTTTTTTTTTGTAAACCCATACAGCTGTGCATGTCTACTTTTGGGATTAACACTTACACACGGTGAAATGTTTTACTGAAAGGGAGTAAGAAAGCCTTGGGAGAGAGGTGTACACTGTACAGTACATAGCTGACGTCTTGATGTCAATGCATTATTTAAATCTCGTACTGGGAGGGAATGCAAAGGTGAATCCCCACTGTCGGGGGATTTATTCGCGCAAACAGACATTTCATGTTTTAATAAACTCCCACTACGCCAGTATAAAGGAAATTCTAAGGTAAGAGCACCGAGCTCGAATGTTTGTTCCTTTTTGAATATTGAGTTCCCTATTAAATGAGTTTTGAGAATTTTCAAGCATCTAGAGAAACAATCATCGATAAATGTGAAAAAAACACTTACTGAAAATAGAGATTTTGTTTTCTTTTTCGTTCTTTTCCTGGGAAAATATTTCAAAGTTATACATTCAGTGTGCCTTGGGATTATCACTTATTCATGAAAAAATAAATGTCCTGTCTTCGAACCGACACTAAAATAATCCCCACGAGATTATTTTGATATCATTTATTAGATTCGTTCTCGAATTAAAGCACAATGAATGCACAGAAGTCCTTCGTCGATATTGAACCACTAAATATACGGGCAAGAGTTGAATACGCCCATCAATTATTTTCACGTTATGAAATTGTCAGCGAACAATGCGATTCATTCCATAAATTCATTTAAATGGCTTTTAGAGTGCTTTTAGGTGCCATTTTTGCCCAGACATAAATTACAAGGGTGAAGTGTTTGGGGGAAATGAACAGATCAAAGAGGAATTGTTAAAATTATTCATAAAACCACGATATATACAAGGTCGGAAGTTAGTAGGCATTGTAATTATGATGTCGATTTCCTGTTCAGTGGTATGTGTAGTTTCACATATCCGAAAAGGACGTTATTTGTGTTAATTTTAATCGACGGTTGTTAGGTGTAAAATGGTTGGGATGGTTAGATGGTAACCTTTTTTTATAATTAAGTGCATTAAAAAGTAATGCAGAAGTCTATGTATTTAGGCCAATTATGAAATACCCTAGTTGTGGAACGGCACGATTTTAAAAAAGAAGAATCATTTGTTTAGAAACTATGTAAAAACAGTTCTTCCATCGTAAAAAGAGAAATTTTTTCTAAGTTATTAAAAAAACATGTAAGTAAGGAATGTTTTTGATCTGTAAAATTTCAAGATCGTGTGAAAAAGTTCTGTGCTAATAAATGAATTGTGATACTCTTTTATAACAATATTGAACAAAAGAAAGTTAATATGTAAAACATTCTGTAAACAAAATCAACATATTTGTATAATAATGATTCACGGTTATATGGCAACACTAAGAAAGTGTTGTCCACTACTTGACTTTACCATTTTAACGAAGTATTTGTGTACCAAATTTCATTCTTCTAGCTACAAGAGTTCTCGAGTTATTGTCTGCACAGACAGACAGATATCAATAAAGTGTTTTCTTTTCATTTTCCAATAGTTCTCAATAGTCCCCATTATTTTTTGGCGTTGCAAACTTCAACTTTGGCGTTCAACTTTGTCGAATGACGGATCCCTTTGAAGTATAATGTTTTTTGAGTGCTTTATAATTTTCTTACTGGAATTTTAATTTGACCCGCGGTCCGGGGTTCCGCGGAACAGTTTGAAGACCACTGATCTAGGGTATAAAAATGTGTCTTCATAAAATCTGTATTTCCTTGGTGTTCAATTTCATTAAAATCTCTATTAAAATGTAAAATCTGATTTTATTAAAGTGTTTTGCAAACTTTTTGAAATGTTGTTTTCCAATGAAATTTCCTACCTAAAACTTCAATTTGGTTGTTTTTTAATAGCAGTAATCCTTCAAATTGAATTCCAAACAATTTTCTTTAAATGTTCATTTCAAATTCCATTAAAAAAAACATGACAACACTTCTACAAAAAAATATCTTTTCCTTCCAAACCAAGTTGTTTCCATGCCAAATCATTTTGACCACTTAATTCTGTCCTCAAATCTGATAAGGATATTAGAATTTCACCAGCAAAACTCACAATTTACCTCCAACGATAAGACAAAAGTTGTCAAATCAAAACTCATCCCCCGTACTCCGTCCTTTTCTCTACCTTTCGTCTATATTATTTTTTTTCTTTTTTATTTAATTCCAAACTTCACTGTTCATTTTCATTAGTGTGTGTTTAATATCAGCAAACAGCGAATTTCCTTCCTCCTTCGTGTGACAAAAGTTTTTAAATCTAATTCGTGTTGAGTAATTTTTAAAGAATGATAAAAAATTGTTGAAAACTTTTCCAAATTCTAAAGCATTTTGACAGAAACCTAAGTCAAGTCACATGTGGAGGGTGAACATGAACATTGTTAAAGAAACTTGAAAAACTTTTTTTATCATATACCTAAATATATTTCGTTTATATATTGTACAATGATTACATAAGCTTTACAGGAAATAGGACAGAATCCTTAAGTCGCTGATATAAAATTGTAACGTTAAAATCCGGATAGGAGAAAAATAATGCCACCATATTGACTTCAAACAATGTCGCCTGTCTTCAACAAAGAAGGAACTCTTGTTCCAAGTATTAACATACTCTGACAATTTCCACCATATGCCAGGAGATAAAGAATTTTCATTGAAAGGATATGGACGTGTTTTGATTTTTGAAAGGCGCTGAAAAATGCGATAACATTTGTGGAAACCTCCAACTCTCAACGATGAAGTGACAAAATATAGAAAGTCAATTTCCTGGATAATGACAGTGTTATGGCTGTAAATTGTGACGGTGTCATTCGTTTGGGAAACTGTCCTTGTGCCCTGACAGGAGGATTTAAGTAATTATAGGTATAATGGAAGATAATTGGAATTTTGCAACAATCGACGACCCCACTTGCCAATCCACAGCAGCAACGTTGGCTTGCTGTTTTGTGAATAAAATATGAGCAAAGAAGTTGGAGCAAGGACTGAAGAGTGATTGACGTGACTGATGTCTGTTGGTATTTGTTAATTTTGTCAGGGCTTCTATTGTCGAAGACAGTTAATTCTGAATGAAAAACTACATCAATTCGTAAAAACGTCAACCTTTTCTACTACAGAAGGGTTAAGGTCGTCTTAAATTAGGAAATATTTGGCCAATCCTCGATAGCATGTCTAACTTCAAATGGGTTACCATCACCATGCAAGTACTCAAGTAAGTACGACTGGTACCGTGATGAATAATTCTTAAAAGACCCTCATTCGTTTTATGACCGCAAATGGCTCAACGTTGTTGATTTTTTAATTGCAATATTACATGTGATTTATCAGACGGATTTCTGTACAAACCCTTATGCAATTGGGTGGGACGTGGGAGGACCGCTGTTATCGCACAATAACTCTTTCAAAAATTAATTCGTCTCTTTAACATTGTTGATTGCCTGTTTCTTGTTCAAGGGAATTTACAGAATGAATTATTATTTATTTATTAAATACCAACATGAATTATTGATGTTTAGTGCCTTGACCTAAAATTAATTTTTTTCTCAGCTCTTGTAATGCAAGTTCAATTTTTCATTGCTCTAAAAATCAATATCGTGATTTATTATTAGTACGAAAGGATAAACATATTTTTGTAATGATAAAATATGGTGTTTAACTGCAAGGTAAGCTCCTTGAACAATATTGTGCGTCGATATGAAGATTTAAATTTGTTCTTATAGTGTTGAACAAAAAAAGCTTGCTATTTCCATTCTAAAAATGAATTGATTTCCAAAACTGATTGAGGAGAAGATTGATATATGATACTTTGCTAAAAACGATCATTCAAATTCATTTCCTTAAGATAAAGAAGCAATGTTAATTTATATTCAAAATGTCCTTTGAACCTTGAGAAATTAGCCATTTTTGCTGTACTTTCTTTTCAAAAAATTCTTTCGCATTGTTTTGGGTCAATGTCCAGATTCTTTTAGTTCATATCAAATGTTCAAGCAATCAGTATAGAATTTTGTCCTTCATTACTTTCAATGCTCTATTTATGAACGGCTACTTGCTTTTATCCGTGAATATCTATTCTTTCTTCATGATAAAACTGTCTGCCATTGGGCTATCTTTTTGTTACCAGCGACTAGCCCATTCATTGGTGCTGTGGAAAGGATTGCAATTTTCCTCAAAAACAATTCAAACTTGGTTAATCATAACGTTCCGGAGCCGGCAGATGTAGATAAGACACAAGAAGGCAACATAAGTTCACCAGGAGCTATGGTAAACATTTATCTGACTCATGGTGCGGGAATATAAACACGTCTTCTATAATTTTAGTCCCATTTTTTCTTATCTATATAAAATTCTTTTTTTCCTTCTTGTGTGAAAATCTCACGTTTATCGTGGACGACCATCACGGTTGCCAGAGAGTATCCATCCGGTGAGCTTTTCTGTATGCACCAAGTGTCGTCGTTCAAGTCATATATAGAAAATTCGATAAGTTCTCTTCATTTCTATTCCTCATTTCTTGTTATCCATTCCTCCCTTATGGGTATTTTCTTTCTATACCATTTTATCGGCTTGTTCTGAATAACTCATGCGAACAATGCGCATGCTGGATATCCCTTCTTGCGCCTTGAGGGCTGCAACATACATATCCGAACACTTATACCGCGGCATCTTTCATCATCCCCTTTGGGTGTCAGAGAGGAAACCTGATAAAATATGAATAAACGTGTTGAACTTGGAGAAACAAAATCGGGGGGTGGTTTTCAATATAAAGTCTTTTGGTTGTTGCTTTTTCCAGGATTATCAGTGTTCAAGCAATTTGGGAATGATGCAAATGCGAGGTTTGAATACCGGTGAAGCATGTTAGTCGGCAATATTTCGTCTCTGCTTCAAAAGAAAGGAACAAATAAAATACAAGAAATTCTCCATTCCTAAAGGCTAAAACATTTCTGAAGGATTTAATTAATAACCAGACATCAAGCTTTTCGCCATTAAATTTTAAACCCCAAGGGCTTTTTCGTATTAAATGTGGTTAGCGCAAATGTGATATCATAAATTATTTCACACTTACTCAAACTTAATTGTTTACAGCTGTTGCATATTAAGCACTAATTACTCGCCAGGCGATGCACATCATTTGTGGCACCATGATCCAATGGCGAAGTATGACTGTTATTTTAATGAGTATTTAATGAACAACAAGGAAAGCAGTTGCTAAATCTTCAAATATTCCCATTTACATTTCATCACTTTTGCATTTAACTATTTAGTAGATTTATTTTGAATTTTGATTAACTTTGACAATTAAATTGTTCACTACACAAAATAAAACATTTTCATTTCTTGGAATATTAATTTTTGTAATTATTTTCCATTTTACAAGTTGTATCGAGCATTTTTGCTTATTTAATAGACCGACATCCGCTTTAAGACCAACTCCCCGATTTCACTGCGCCATACTATAAAATTGAATTCGAAACAAGTTTATTTTCGCACAAACCTCAATGGTGTCGTAATCGTGAGATATACCCATATTCAACCCAGTTTATAACATTTGCAGAGAGTAAGTTTTCTCAGCATTTATTCGCCATAACTTGTCCGGCTATGAATTCCAAAGAAGATCCTTAAAAAAATTCTAGCCGTTGTGACGGTCCCAGGTGAATTTGATTATGCACCTGTTAGCATATTCATAGAGCTGCGAGAGTTGATAATCCTATTATCAGTTATGGAAAGAAAATATCACTTTTTATCCTCATTTAATTTAATTAACATCAATTACATTATTTCAAAGCTAGTTTCATCAATTTTTAATAATGAAAAGTCGTTGAAACCGTTTTATTTTTTTATTGTATTATTACTCCTCATTTCATCCATTTTTGCAGTCTCTATAAGCGTTGTTATAATTAAGAACCAAATAAACTGGTTAATGTGAAAGTAAAATCCGACAGCAAATTTCATATAATGTCCTTACAAACACCACTGCGGCCGCATCCATGGGACTCGTTATGCTGGAACGAACTCAACAGTTCAATAGTAATATTTGAGCAATCGATACCCACCGATATTTCTTATGAATATTTGATCGTTGACTCTCATAATGTAAATCTCGTACAAATGTGTCCTATGCGAATAGGTTCCCAATCCCATACGCATTACTTGATGATTGCCCCCGGTGGAGTTTAGCAAATTTGCACACCCATACACGCAGGCCGACACTTTAGTGCACACGGGATTTTATCTAGCTCCTGATGAAATTCATGCAATTTTAATTAGGCAACAAACAAACTGCAATTTAATGCGCTGTCAGTAAAGTACTTTGAACGGATCGATTTTTCCTAACTCTACTTTTTATATTCGACTATGCATAATGTATGAGCAACCGATAATCTGGGGGTTTCTATGATGTGAGATGATGCAACGATGAAAATCCCTAAATGTAATAAAAAGGATGGAAGGCAGTGAAGTGCATCTGTGTGTAAAATTGAATGCCGCAACGTCTCTCTGTACATCAAAGGGAATTCGATAATTTTTTAAGGAACAATAGACGAATTTATGCCTTTGCTTTAAAACAAGTATACACGTGGAAATATAGCTATTATCAAAGTTATTAAGTAGTGTTGTCGGTTGTTTTACTAACAAATATTCTCAAATATTTATTCCTCGTTAATTTTCCCGACAACGGCGCCGTACGTCTTACTAATTGTCTTCTTTCGATTTATTCAAAAATCAAAATACACTTTCTTTTTCAGTACTTTAGTTTCTTTAACAATTACTTTTTGTTTTCCTTACTAACTAAGATCTACGTAAAAATAGCTCTTCTATTTTATCCTCGGAATTTTATCCTTGGAATAAAATTGTTAATTGTAATTTTGTTGAACTTCTACATTCTAGATGTTTCCTCTTCTACAGTCTGATCACAAGTCTCGATTTCCACTCGCGCATTCGCGTTAAATTTCTTAACTACTGTGTTTAAGCGATCGATCGCCAGAATCGCTGATATAATTCAATATATTAAGATTAATGACAGTTATTTTAAATTATTGACAACAGTAGCAATGTAGTTTTTCATTTCTTGTTTTTGTACAGAAACCAAAATTGTATCCCAAATTGAAAACAAGCATCCATTTTAAACTTCTCTGGAAATTAGTGTACGAGTTTCAAATCAGTGTACGTTCAAAGCTCACTGCCCCTATGCAGATTTAAATCTCCGCGCCGCACGTCGCCAACTTCCATTTCCATTCTTGGTCTTAATTGTTCAATTAGTACTAGAACTGAGCGTAATTCCTTTGATGGCGCATTTCCTTTGTTTCGCCGCTATTTGTTTTGTCGCAGCTGTAAGTGGTCTTATTAGCGCAGTTTTAATGAAGCCCACCAAGAAAAACTTTTTATAAAAATTTAAACTGAAAAGGAAGGATAATGTATTTTTCTGTTTATTTTTTGGTCTCGGAAAATTTATGCCGCACCATAAAAGAAAGGGGGAAATTCTTAATCTCTTAACTATATTATGTAAGCAGAATTTTAATGAACAAAGTTACTTGACAGAAGTGCAACAATTTCTGATTTAATTTCTATGTTTTTTCTTCACATTTAATAGATTCTATTGTTTCATTTAATCTGTTTGGCTTGCAATTATGAACTATGAATGATTGAATTAAAATGTAAAAGATTTTTTCATTTTCCTTGGTAAACGTTTTGAATTCGAAATAGAGAATATTGTGCAAATGTTATCGACAGAATTATATAACACATTTTCACCTTATCCACTGTTTTAGGAAATTAATTTTCAAATACTTAATTCTGACCACATCGGATCCAGCTAATTTACTTTTCGTTTTCCACGTGCTTTCAATGGTTTGAATGGTACAATAACTGAATATTCAGCTTTTTACGTCTTTGGTTAAATTAAGGAGAACTAAGTTAATTTCTAGTGAAGTTTGTATTCGAACAGAACACTGTCTATTGAGTACTGTTTCCCTTTTTCCTCTATTGCACATTTAATAAAATGTTTCGGAAATAAGATTCCTAATTGAATCCTTGGTAAGCTATTATAAATAATTGATTTTCTTATATTCCATTCCAGGTACTTCAATAATACCTTGAAGAGTATATAAAACAGTGGAGAAAGCTTCCAGCTAACACCACAAGTAAGTACTCTAATTTGTGGTAACTAAACAACGTAATTTGGTTTTACCGTATTGATTTTGTGGATAGGGACAAGATGTCCAAAGTAGAAAGGGATTTTCTTTCTGGTATAACTTTCTGCGATCGACTTGTTGCCAGTCGATGAATTTTTAACCATCCAAATGAAAAACAAAAATCACAAATTCCTCATACAACGAAGCAACACGGCCGCCTATGGGCATACGAAGAAAGTAATATTCTTCGCGGCTGTTGTCCTGCCGCAAGAATTCTCCAACTTGTTTTGTGTGCGCACTAAAAATTTCCCCTCAATTTTCTCCATATTTGCGTCATAGTCTCCACAAGTTACACACTGTTTCATACAGACGGTTTGCATTCCAATTTCGATATCCTTTTCGGTGTATCCAGCTATCTCAGTCGACTTGTGTAATTCTTTTCATCCTATCCTAACAATCGGGTGGAGTTGTTCGTCCTGGATGTCAGTGGATACCAGGACACTGTCAGTTATATTTCCAGGATAATTCGTTCTTACATAAGTCCAACAGGGCTTTTCGTGCTCTCAGCTTTTTTGTCAAAGGACTGATTCATCGGTTGCAGTTTTATTGCAATTTTGTTTACCAAGAGAGTGGGGTGCTTGTTGGATTTGATCCATGTGAAAGATTTTAATCGTTTTTACAATACAGTGTTTTAGTGAAATTAAGTTAAATTACTGTTATAATGTAAATTATTATCAATTGACGAACGTAATTTTTGTGTTCAAACTTCAAATAATGTGTGCGTAATTGAATTTTAAAAATTCAACTAAGAACACACTTTCTTATAAAAGTAATACGAAGGTAACAACTTTTACTTCCTATCCCCTAAAATCCCCGTCGTCTGATACTATAAGACCGTTGCCACATAAAAAGGACAACATAAAAAAATAAAGGAAAATTCAAAGACAAGTTTTTCCTCTATTCTTATTTTTTTTGCCCTCTCCAACTTCCAACGTGGTGGCTCCTAGTGTGTTATAGTCGTCAGTTCTACCCTTGGTTAATACTACAATTCCCTTGACAAGAGAGCAGAAGTGTTGATTTTTATTCTGTCCTACGACCATTTTATGTAGTGCGGTCTTCCTTTTTTAGATCCTTCTTCGGATGAGGTGGCCTTCTTCTGGTCCCTCACGTCCTTACATATACGATTTTTTTATTACGTCAAAAGGTGGATGTCGTCTCTTGTTGAAGACAGAAATAGTAAAATTTGAACAATTTCATTGAATTCGTAACTCTACTTTATCTCTGTAGTATTGTCCCGTAATTGCACTACAAATAGTCCTATTTCCTGTACCTGATCCAGTCTTAATTTTTTGATGTCATTACAGTGGTAGTTTCCTGTCGTTCGACCAAAGTACTGAATCAATACTAATTAAACATTTCTGTGTGTTGTGCTGTGTGATTTCCGATAGCTTGTGATTTACAATTATTTCACCGAATTTTACTGCTCGAATCAAGTGAACAATTTGTGGAAACAATTTATGTTGGTTTCTTGAAAAAAAAGTTAGATCCTTCTGTTCAACGTCTGCATTCTGAAATACCGGAAGCAGCAATCTCTTTTGTAATTTGAGGAATATCATTGATTTACACTACAACAAATCTACATGAATTGTCTTTTAATGTGGTAAGTTTCCTCTTTTGTTTCCCTTTTACGATTCTAGATGCCATTATCTGTAACACCATAAAGAACCAAAAACCGAGCAAGAAATGTAACAAGCATTCATCACAATTACTTCATGCCCACCAGACCCAAACCAATTCCATTATAGGCCGCAGAAGGACAGTATGTCTACACTTAAGGGTCGAGAAATGTATCCAGTATTAAATGGATTAAGATTTCTGCGGAGAAAACAATAAAATGATATCATGGCTCCGGAAGTCTTCTCTATGCTTAAGTGGCACTTCCATGCTGCGCTTACTGTCATATTAGGCCAGCGTTTTCGTGATTTCTTCATTTCAACTTAAGGAAAAAAAATTGTCCTCAAGGATTACGTGGACATTTATTTCTATCCGAACTGGAATATTCAACCAACAAAACTACAGTTATTGATCTCGGATTGCGTGTTGTTTCTAGTTAAATTAGTTCGTGTTCGATTTTTGTATCTCTTAGTTGTAGAGGTTTTTTTAAAAAAATTTTTAATCAATATTTAAAAAGTTATTATACAACATATCTGGTTCAACACAAATTCACATAATGTCAAAGAACGTTTCTACTAGTACGGAAACATAATTGGTTTAAGTCAATTATGAAATACCATAGATGTAGAACGGTAGAGTTTTAACATAGAGAAGACTTTTGTTAAAAAATCATGTCAAAAATCGTGGAAAACAGTTCTCCCATCGCAAAAAGAGAAGTTCGTTCTAAATTATTGAAGAGGCATATAAATAATTCAGCCTTATATGGCAACACTAAGAAGGAGTTGCCCGATTTTACTCATCTACCAAATTTCAATTCTAGAAGCGTTCTGGAGTTGTCTGGACAGACAGGCAGACATCCATAAAACTTTTCTTTTCACTTCCCAATCGTGAATTCTTATATAGATCATTTTTTCCAGTCACCATTTTTCCTTGGAGCTGCAAACGTTCTTTCAAAACTAAATAATATACCCCACATCTAGGCTATAACAACTGCTTCACTGTAGACTTCTCACTGTAGATAGCTTTGAAACAAAAATTTAATCATATTATAAATTTAAAAGAGTTCGTTTTAAGTTCCGAATTACACCACTAATTTTATTGTATATGAATTTGACTAACAATAAGCTTAGTCTTTGCATTCTCCAACCCCCATTTATTACGCTTTTTGTAACAATAACCTTTCGAATTTACGAAAAGATTTTAAAATTTTTGTTTATGATGCAATGTGAAAAACAGGAACAACCTTTTCTTCACCACAGCATAAGTTCTTTTCGCTTAAGTGCTTAAATGGCATAATTAGATTTAATAGGAAGTTTTCTTGTCTCGGACAGAAAATAAATTACTGAGTTTCGTACCTGCACGTTGCTTTCGTATTAAATTAGTTCAAACCACACACACACATTCACACAAGCACGAGTGGCTTTATAAACTTGCAGCGTAAAATTAAATAGTTTTACCAACTCTGAAATGCCTTCAATTAAGAAATTATGTTTTGAAAATATCTCATTGCGAGTGTTGTAAAGATTTAAGCACCCTTTAATTCAAAAAGTGTAAAAACAAATGTTTGCTCTGTAGAGCAAAACTTCGTTAATATGAACAAAACTAGCTCCAGGTAATTGTAAAATTGCGTTAAAAACGTCGCACGATGCTGCAGTACTAAGGAAATGCGAACGAGTCAAGAAATGATGTCAGCACCTAAGAGACTCACTTTAGAAAAATCAACTTCTTCACCAATGAGGATTTGTGGTAGCAACTGATCTAGATTTCAGAAAAGGTTATATTGTTGTAGCAACAATTCATTAGTAGAATGCATTCAGAATAATATACCTACGGAGACAGGAAGAAAGTCATCAAGGTCTAGCAGCAATTCAGACGCCCACAAAAGTTCCCTTCGAGTTTATGGCACATTGACCTTCTATAAAGAGCTAAGATTTTTCTAAAGATCCTCTGTTCTAAGGACTCAATTTTGGTTTATTATTTTCAATAATATACCTTTGGAATCGTGCACGAAAAAAAAAAAAATTATACCCCCCCTGAAATTTTGTCAGTTTACGTTTTGAGATATGTAGATTTCAAAAAACGAATAAAAAAAAAATCCGTCTGTCTATCGCCCCCCGTCCGCGGTCCAGGCTTTTCCTCGGAAACTATTGAAGATAAATTAATTAAATTTGGTTCAAAAATCAAGTGACTTCTGACGACGCGACGGTCCTAACAGCTCGTGGGTTCGATCAACGTAAAATTTACAGTGTTTTTATTTTTACATTAAAATATTTGTTACATTACCTTTCAAAATTTGTAGGAAGTTTTATCACAATTTGTGGCAAAGTAAACCTCAGAAAATCTCATTTAGTTGAATTCATTTCGGTTTCATAGCAATTCAAATATCCCAACATTATTCCTTGTGGCAACTTTATCAGGACCTTCTATAAGTAAGAATACCCGAAATTATTTTTCGTCCATAGAGCTCGGGTAATTTGTGTGTTCTACGATCACTGAGCTGCAAAGCAAATTTGTGAGAAACTAGTTCAAGCGAGATGAAGACCCTTCAGCATCCTTCCATTGCCTGCTAAATGATGGTTCCACTATGTGAATCTGAGCCCCCACATGCCTCCGGGGTCGACTGCCACCAGATGAAAATGATGGCCTGCTTCCAACTTACATATCTCTGACATACTTCGCCCGACAAACAGATTTTAATGAGAATTTTTAGGATCACTGACATTTTACACGGCACAGGACAATTCATCAGCGTGCTTGACATAACGGTTTTAGCGGGTCACATTCGGTTGACTGTAAACGGGCCGCCTCATAATTGCTTTTGAAAGAGGATATCTTTTATAAATGTAGTAAAAAACGAAAAATATCTGTTCACTTTTAAAATCAACAAACAGAATTAATGCGAATTTTGCATGCAAGCTCAGTAATTAATTTTTTGAAGATTTAAAAATAAAGCAAATGTTGTTTTTAAAATTTATTATATTATTGTCCTATTTCTATATATCCGTTCAACTTTTAGAAGAACTACACGTTTCAGCTAGTTTGAATGCTATAAATAGCAATAAAACTACCCTTAAATTGCAATTTTCACACCATATTCCAAAAATGAAGAATCGAACATTTTCTGCTCTTAAAAACTTCGCCAACACAAGTCCTTAAGAAACTTTTCAAAACTAAACTTGGATGAAAAAATTGGAAGTGCAAAAAACCTCACTTACTTTGAATGACATTGTTACTGACGATAGTTTTTTCTTTATTTTTTTATTTTGCGAGATTAACAATTTGATCGGTGCAAGTTTTTCCGAAACTTTAAGGTTGAAGTGAAATTTACGATAGCGAAAAAATCTAGCTGCCATGAATTATAATGACACTAACTGGCGCATACAAATTTCCAATATGTATTGAACTATTGATTAGCAATATCGCTGGAACTAAGTGCGAAATTATTCTTTTGTCCATATTCCGAAGTTTGTCCAGCAGTTTTGTAGTCCATCAAATTTTACCTTAACATGGATGCAAAGCATTTTAGTTTTTTCTTTTTAGTTCTGCTTCGGTTGCGTAATAACGATACAATTTGAAAAGCGAGTAGGAAAAGTTGATTTCATATTTGGGTATCTGTGTCAAGTGCGTCAGAATAATTTTTAAAAATAATGCAAAATTAATTGCCTTCAAAATGATGACAGAAATGTAAGAGTAAATTTTGAATAACTAATATTTTCTTAATTTACTCCACTACAAGTAAGATGGTTTATGGTACTAAACGTCGGAAGTCTAATCGATAGTGTTTTCTAATATAGGTATTTCTGAGTTTTGCCCCTGGCTGAGGGGTAGATATTGTATGCAAATAGGAACTCGAAGGTTCGTATCCTGGCTAATCGTTGATCGAAATCTTTTGTGATTAGTTGTCACTCATGATGGCGACACTTTCTTCCGACGCCAAATAGAGGTCACAACACTCTTCTCCTAAAAGAAAATCGTGCTTATTTAGAATTTTTAAAAAAAGGTGCGAAAATTTGCTTGTGAATATAAAACAGGTGAAAATTTCCATAAAGAAGAAATAAATCAATCTTGGATCAAGTACGACCGTGATATTTCTATAACTTAATGTTAAGTATAGTCATAAACTGTTTGCAAATTGGCTTGAGGCTTATTTCTTTTGCAAATTAAAGGGAAATGGAAGTGATAAGTGCCGAATGTAAATCGATTACTTTAATAAGTGATTTATTTATTATTAATTAGTTTTGATTTTCTTAATTTATAACAAAACACTATTTAAGTTCTAAAATAAGAAATTTTAAGTCTATGTAAAGCTGATTTGAATTTATGTTTTTGTTGCGATAGTTTGAATAATGTTTATTATGATTTTAGAGACAGAATTATAAACAATAAAGGATTCGTGTCATGAAACTCTTTACCGACAACTTACTCTTTTTTTGTAGCATTTCTTAAAGAACGGATAAAGTACTTCCGCCCTATAAAACGTTTTCTTTGTTTTATTCAGAACTTTTATTAAATGTACGTACAAATAAATACAAATACGTAGATACATATAGTTAAAAGACATAAAGATTACCTTTGCATTAAATATAATTGCATGAGACTCAATAGTCTTTTGTCTGTATTTTATAAGCGGATAATGCACATTAAAGGCAGAACAAAAGATGTCCTTTCATTCTTGATGTACATGAATAGTTGGGAAAAAACAGGCCTTATTACTCTATTGATGTTTTCAATGGAAGGAAAATCCTTTTGTATTCAGATATTATGTTCTGTACTTGATATTGTACAATTGTACGTACAAGGTCTCAAGATATAGTCGAAGGGAAACTTCATTTTATATTTGCTCATTTTATTGAAATTAGGATTTGAGTATCACTTTGCGCAGGATCTTGCAATATTTCAATTTCTACAACTGATTTCCCTGGAGAAATCAAAACGTTTTAAGGAAATTATACTTCCGAACATATTCTGCACTGCAGCTTATTCTCTTTTTGCAGATATGTAGATTTTGTTAAAAAATCAAAGTACTTTTGTCGGTCAATTTAAATATTCAATGTTTATTTAAATAACATTTTAAAGGGCGTGCAGTGAAGTTATTAATTTAGAAGTTTTCGTCTCTCCAAATCAAAATATTATTTAATTACAAGAACTTTCGTCGAACCAATGAGGTTAAAAAAAGCCTCTTGAAATGCTCAGCAGGGAGTTCCCGAAAGCACGGCGCAGCATTACTTAATCCTAATGTAATCCAGTAGGGAGATTAGTTCATTCAGGCAATAGACATCCTAAGGGCGTTGGGGCGAGAAGTCCAAATACACGTGTTGACCCTGAAATCAACAGGGAACCAAAGTTTTGAGTCGATTCCCATAGTTGGGAATTACAGATCCCTAAAACTAGAAGTGTCAGTAATGAATATATTATATATACATTGTAAGAAATTTCGCACACATCGAAATGTGAAGAAGGATCTTAAAGGATACGACTACATGTTTCTCCTTTAAAGTAAATTCCATATTTAGAAGATTAAAGCCTTACAAATTCATTAGAGGCTCAACTCAAACACAATCCGGTGAAGATGGGGTCGGGCCGTCGGGGAAGGGTGTCATCGTTCCGAGTAACTGAGAGAAAGTAATAGAAAAGACAATGGATAGGTGTAGCATTCAGTGAAAGCGTACACCGACCTACATAAAAATCAATAACTTAGACATTTAGTTGGTTTCAAAATGCTCTTTTCTTCCTGCGGGAACGGACGAATGGAACCATTCTCCCCCTATATAAAACTAACGTTTCGACGGTATTGGACCGTTTGCCCTCCCTTAATAAGGAAGAGATTCAACCCCAACCACTACTCCAACTGGAATGTAATAGCGGAAGAAGTTTCACATGAATAGCGTTATTTCGTTATTACATTGAAAATCCTGAACAGGTCTGTACACCTATATGACACCGTTAAAGCAACAACCTCGGCTCATATAGCAGGGCACTTTCTATGTGGATAGGATAAAGCTAGGGGGCGGTTGATGAGTACTGGAATAGGAGGGTGGTATAAGAATTCTTTTGAAAACGTGTAATTCTCCATATAGGGTGAGTTTTACGAACCAAATATGTCAGCACAGTAAAAGAGTGTTGCCGCTGTCTACAAAATTTAACGACAGTAACAAAAAAAAAGATCAAAAGCTAACCCAGAATCTAGAGTTCATCTTGTAGGTGGCTGAGGCCATAGTTCAACAATAACGAAGATGAGGATAGAATGGTACGCGGCAACTAGTAGAAAATTTACCATCAAAAAACATTATAACATTTGAACACGGCGAAAAATACCCATTTGTCTTGCATTCTTGTGATAATTTACTGCTTCCTTAAATGGAATTTTACGTGAGAAACTCAGAAGGCTTTCATCCGTGAATACTTCTGTAAAATTGGTACTATACTTCAAACACCTCACATCATGCAAGGTGCTCCTAATGCCGCGTTTTCCATGTACCATGCTCCTTTTAAATTACTAAATTCCATTTTGATGGTCTTATATTATGACTGCCAGGAATTATTTATGTCTTATTTCTGCGCCGTGAATGGATGTGAGTAACCACGAACTATCTACCATCAACCATAAAGTCCGGTTGAAGGTGTCTTGGGGATTCCATGTTGGTTACTACTAAAATTTTCAGAAGCTTTTGCGGTTTTTGATTTGGAAATAAATGGATAAAACATTTTTAAACTTCCAGTAAGATTTTACTGCCTTCTCACATTTCCTTCGTGTCTAGGTTTCGTTTTCTTGGATCGTCGTTTATTAAAACAAAAAACTGAACCGAATCCTCTTTTAGTGTTTTAAGGTGAACGAATTAATAGTCTGGCAAAAAGCTTTGCATTTTTCGGAAATATTAATACTAATAAATGTGTAACATGTGGACAGACGAGATCACTTAATAGAGTTAATGACGTCAAAATTACGTAGCCCATGTAAATTTCCTATGCCGAACTCGACTTACAAATCTACTACCTAAATATCAATATTTACATAGTAATAGTACCGTAATTTAGTGATCCTACGGAACAGTCCACAGAAGATCAGTTGAACAGTAATCTTAAATCAATTCAGATGATTCATTTAATGATCGAGAAAAGAAACACAACGAAATCTGATGATCGCATCACACTTTTACAAAATACTAAATCGATTTGTGTAAATAAATTAAAAACTGGTTTTTTCAGATTACTTTCAACTGCCATGAAATTGTCGATTTGAATCTTAATGGTTTATATTAATTAAACTAAAATGGAAGCACCATTTTGAAACATTTTTACGACACAAACTGTTGACACCTATTTTAATTACGGCTATATTGATGATCACACCTTGCTGAAGAATATTTAAATAAATTTAGTTTTTTATACGATGACTTGAGACAATAGCAATGAAGAACAAAAGAGTGGTGTCATATAATGAAGACGATTAGTTTGACTTCCAATATGTGGAAATTTAGAATAGTTTTTTAGGTAGATTTCGAAGAAAAATCTACCTATTGAGATGGATACCATTTCACTACTTTCGAAAAATTCTTTCATAGTTTTTCGTTTCATGCCTCCCTGCCTGAGCACGAAACCACCCCCCATTCGAAAGTTTATATATATACATCGTATATATCGTTGAAAAGGTCTTGATGATTAGTTTATAAATCCATAACTAGTTTCTCCATTTTGAAATAAATTACCCCAATAAACGCAATCAAAATACTTCGAAATCTACCTCAGCCTGTAGGCTTGCCGAAAGGGATTTTTTAAAGGTATATTAAAGCATCTGCCTTGTGTTCTGCTTACTATAATTTTTTTCAAAACGCAAAATTTTCTAGTTTTACCCATAATGCAAAAAATACAAATGTGGCATTTCACTCGACGAATGAATAATTGCTTGACACCAAAACGTCTAACATTAAGAAGTAAAATATTTTCAAGTAAAAAGTTTAGTTGTCGGGTGAGAGAAAACTTACCTGCAAAATCTGGTGCAAGGAAAAACAAAAATCCCTGTACCTTACATATTGCCCTACTTACAAATCCTAGAATATATCAAACAGCAATCAAAACTCTCGAGGGGGAATTATTATGCAAACACGCAATGCCTTTGGAGGTAGTCTCTTGACTTATTCTCTCACTTTGCAGCACATCAAAGAGTTCAGATCCTGCGAAACACTCGGGATTTCGACTCATTTGCAAGTTAACGAGAGGAATATGCTAATCCATCCATCAAATATCTGCTTAGCAGGCAAAACAGCCAGGAATCGAAATGGAAATGGCGCAGTTGCTATCAGTGCGAAGAAATGAAGCGAAATTGAGCCAAGTGCATAAATATAATCGGTTGTGTGTAAATAGGACATTTCTGTGCGAGCAAAAAAAAAATAAATAGGAATAGAAGGTTTTTTCGCCTTTTGTGTAGAAAATTACGGTCAGTACAAAATGGAAGTCGGAATTGTTTCGTTTTTGTTTTTCATACATTTTGAAAACAAAACGGTAGTTTGCAGGAAGGATTTCATGAAGGAATCCCTCTCTATATAACTTTTCTGCTACGAAAAGCGTTAAAAGAATAATAGGTATAGAATACGTTTACCAGAACCATAAAGGAATTGTTAGAGAGCATCTTAGTATTTTCTCTATACTTTTTATTATTAATTAAAGTGTATTTTTTACTTTAAATAATCATATTGTATGTAAGTAATACTCAAAAAAGCGTGCTCGTAATTATATTACCATAGAAAGAATGTAAAAAAGCAAAAAGTTATTCTTACGAAAGGGTAAATTTAGATTGTATATGATTAAAATTTTTATTAAATGTCAAAACTGTTAAAATATTTGTTGAAATTTTCCGAGTAGTACACAAGAACGGCCAGTATCGACCGAATTTCTTCTACAGCACTTAATACACAGTGGCAGCAGAAAATCCTTATTCATATCACCCCCTAATGATATTCCTAACCTTGAGATAAAATGCTTTCGTGCTTCTATCTTTTCTCAGTTTTTCAGGGAAAAGGTTAAAAGATCTCGAGAATGAATATTCTCAAGATCCTCTTTCTACACCTTCCTCACCTCCGCTGAGCGGAAGGTTTTCACATTTTCATCCTGTGCATTGATGTCACTAGCAAAGGACGTGCATACTGTAAGCTGAATCCTTATAGGCTGTCGGCAACAATTTCTAAGGCGGAGAATATAAATATTTGTTAATGGTAATCTTTTCGGCAGCAGTACATTTGCTTCATGCTTCCTTAATATCACAGTCCAGTTTGGTTTCAGTAAATGTGTATAGCCGAAATTAGGCATTAAATTAATACTGAGCCCCCATTTTTTGGAGATAGTATCCTCCAATACCATTCTTTTTCTCATTTCTGGGCAAATTGGATCTGTCACGTGAGGATTAACTCAGTAAATTACGTTTAACCTGTCGTGGTAGAATACCTAAAGTCAACCGAATTGATACTGAGGGGCTTCCCGGGGAACATCAACCCGAATGTGAACTCTGACCTAAATGAGTTATGTAACTGCTTCCGGGTAATGGTGGAGCAGGATTCAACCCCACTTTTCACAAATTCAAAATGAGATCAATTTTACGGTTATTTTATGGTTGAGCTATTCCGACTGAAGTGTAGAGCATCAGTTTGACAGTTTGAGGCGGTTCTCATTCACAATAATTCCGTTCACCTCGCAGCTGTTGTTATCACGGGTCCAATCAATCCCACCCAACGCCTATCCTAATCGTGAAATGGTTGCGTTGCATGACACAACCAAATCAGCGACAATGGCCACCTACCCCAAGGATGGTTTGGCTCCAGCCACGCAAAATATGTTTACTTTTCCTTGCGTAATGTTCGTGTATTGAATGTTTCCTATGAGTTTCATGGCGCCAGAAAATCGTCGACCTTCCCATGGAAGTCGGCACACAATCAAGTATTTGACTGCTGCGCCAAATTGACACTAACATCACTGAAAGCATTTACGTATTAACAGTTATCAGGCACGACCTCAGCCAATCAGCGCAATCAGCGATGGTGGATAACGAGATCCATTTGTCGACATTGTGTCTGCTTTAATTGAAAAATTTCTACTGGTCAGTATATGTATATCTTAATTAAAGCTAAAAGTAAAATCAGGCGTAGAACACGGCCATTCCATTCGCCACCCATTCGACATCCTTTCGTCGTCCTATTTTGTATTCGAACGGAAGAAAATTACGAAAATCTTCCAATTAATTACGGCCGCAGAACGATCAAAAATTTTCTGGGAAACATATCCTTGGATTAAAAGCTCTTCGCAACACAAATTTGATGACTTTTGGAAGGGTCTATGTAGACTTCAATCCAGGAAGAGCTGAGGACGATCGAAGTGTGGCGCGGAATGGAAAACTTTTATGTGCGTTAAGAATTAAGTCGACAAGAAAAAGTATCCAGGCGACTAAGGAACCAAGCCTTACAGAATGAGGAAAGGAAACAGGATCAGCTAATGAATCGAGTAACTAAGATTTTAAATCCTGTGTTTTCGTATTGGAGATTTTGCTTTGTAATCCACTTACATAGCTACAACAACTATTGTGAAGAGATTTGTTGTTATCCTTTTGATCAGGCTGTAAAATGTTCCTTAAAACTTTTATCACCTCTTCCGGGAAGTTTTCACATAACCATTTTCCTCGCGAGCGATTTAAGCCTATGCCGCATTTATTTAAATGCTTTGGCTTACCGCAATTAAAAACAATAATTTTGATTCTATTTCTCGGGCTAAGCACATTTTTCAAACTAATTTTTTAGCATTTCTGAATCCTTTCAATTTAACTGCAGCATGCAGCATATGAGTTTTTTAAATTACTTCAACATTCGCAACTTTTAAAAAATAACTTTTACTCGGCAGTGAGAATTTAATGGTGCATTTCTAAAATGCAATGGTAAATGTTTCTTTTCAAGCATTTATGCTGGGTTCTGTTAAAGTTTGAAAATATGGCAAAACAATTAAAACAGTAATACAATTGCTCCACATATGACAATGCCGAATTTTACTTTTACGCCGGAAAGTTTCCACCATAAATTCAAACACCTTTAATAAAACTTTTTAAAAATTTCAAACACTCGTTACAAACTTTAATTTTATTTGGAACACGTAAAATTGTAATTAAAATCTAATATTGAAATTTTAATCTTACAGAATTTAAAGATTTTAAAAAATGTTTTGAATTTGTGAATAAAAACGCCATCTAAAAGTCCTCTCTTCTTTTTTTTGCAGATTATGATTGATATCAGAAAGGGATTTCCGGTCGGTAAGTATCAATATCAAAGTTCTACAAAAATCGATTTTAAAAATACATTTTAAAATACAATCACAGAATTACTAATTGTACCTAATTATAATTTTCTGGGAAATTTTTGTTGATGTAATGCAAGTGTATATCGTAATTGATTAAATTTATTTACGAAATTGAATTGCGCTAATGCAGCTTTTACATAATTTTTTCAAAGAAACATGAAATGAAAATGCTTTTTTCACATTTATTTGTATTAAGAAATTCTTATATTTTTGGTATACCACTATACATATTACGATTTGTGTTATACCTGAATAATTTTATATGCGTATAGTGGTGGAAATCTAAGGTTCAAGTTTTCAATATTTAAGTGCTCATTCAAAACACTATTACTGAAACCGATTCTTACTTCAGTCTTTCTTCTCTTATTAATATGTTTTCAGTTATTTCAATTCTTCTGCCCTTTCCAAATTGCTTATAACCAGAAAATCTTACCCAAAGTACTTTCCACTTTAACTTCTTGAAAAGTTTCCCAATGATTTGGGAAAAAGCAGATGGTTTTTCTTAGGCATTCACAGTTGCTGAACTTCACCATGCCAACGATCAATTGCTTCTACGTTCCATCATAAGTAACTTAGTTAAGAGTCCTCTCAGACATTAGATTCAAACTCATCGTAATTAGGTTACAAAACAGCAATCATTGCGCATCAGTGTCAGATACGTTATACATTTCCATAGAAAATATGTCTTCAATGATTTGAGGCTGTCACGAATGTTGGCATGGTTTCAACTAAAATTTCCCCTCGAACTGTGACAAAATGTTTTTTTCTTGTTTGTTAAATATCTCTGATGTAATCAGCTCGATATTAAAGGCACCTAAAGGGCTAAAAGGAGGAAGTTTTTTTTTTCTATATAGTTTACGGGCAGCCCGTTTCTCCGCGCGTTTCATTAGCATATTCTCGTGCATGAATCAGCCTGCTGGGAAGTATTTCTGTTTGAACTCCTCATAGAAAAACCGATCGATTGTAGACAATGTGGCACCAATTTTCCTTTTAGTTCTCTATTTCCCAGGACATAGCCAAACAGAACTAGTTACAATAACGCTAAATTATTGTTTCCACCTCCTTCATATCGCAGCGACAGACGTCTTTGACTCATTTAGTTCTATAGCAGAAGGACAAGTTAGATAAAAAGGAGCACGAAAAACAACGAATCGGCAAAACGAGCAACGATCCTGCTGCTGTTGGGACTGCCACGATATGAAGAGTTCTTTGCTGGGGAAAAGTTCAATCCAAGTTTTCCAATTTAACCCAACTGAACTGTTGACGAGTTTCCACTGCGAATTTTCCTTCGTTTCAACAGAATTGTTTAATTATATTCATTGTCGTGTGCGGGCAACCAATTCAGATATTCACGCAAACGAAATGAAACATTCAAAACCGATTGCATTTTTGATACCGAACTGGTTCAGCAATGCACAATTTTCGTTATCTTTTTCATTTCGTCGCTTGTGAAAATTGGATCCTTCTGTGGTCTTATCTATGTACACTGTATAGTAACTAGCGCCAGTCGGGGGAGGACAATTGACAAAGGGTTTCTATTACATGTATTTTATTGCCAAACAAGAGCAACTGCTGATGTAAGTCCAGGTGAAATTAAATTTGTGCGATGAGATCACCTGATGCACAGCATCCTGCAACCCACAGCAGGACGAAGTAAACTTCTTGCATGGTGGCTGCTGATAAATCATCTGTTCTTTTGCCTCCTTCTATTGTGTAATTCTGAATTCACCTGTGTCTATTCCCTCGGCATACCACCATCACTTTTATGCAAATCCAGAACATCATTTTATATACGAGACTCGACACCCGAAATGATAAAGCATTCTAGATGGGTTCATAAAGCACAACCCTTTTCCCTAATAGAATTACCTTGGACTTCGACATACATGAACCTTGCACATAGAACAGAAATGGGATCTCAAACAGGATTGTAACATAATTTCAAGGACCGATTGACAAAAACAAAAGATTCTCTCCAACAAGATGTTCCTGCATTCAAAATGTCTAGTTGATGAACGGAATTCCAACTGCAGTAAAATTTTCATTATTACAACAAGTAAAAGCAAAAAAAAATGCCCTATGGTTGGTTTTTATAATACAAACGTGTCCAAAGCTCATATTAATTTTCCAGAGTATTCTCCGAGTTTTTTCTTTAAATTTCTTCTCCATTGTTTAACAGGAGCAATGTCTTCATGAAAATGACTTTTAGCTCTTTCAAGCTTCACTTGTTTTTCTGTTTTTCATTTTTCATAGAGGTTTGTAATTTAACGCTCCAGAACTAGACTACTTCAGTTCAATGGCGGTCGTTGTTGGAAGTGGTCCTGGGTTAAAATCCCGAATGGAGAATTCATTAAGCAAGTTTCTTAAAAAGTAGGTCAGGACTAAACCTATGCCAATGCTTTTCGCTAAAATACGCAAATAGCTGAAAATGTGGCTAGGCAAATATTCGCAATGCAGTTTTTAGTTTCTTTAAACAAAACATGCAAAAGTATTTTCAATTTTACCACGTACTCTTTTATTTTGCGTATTCTCTCAACGGCAGTGTATAATTTCAGAGTTTTCATATTATTCCTCTATTCCATAAAATATGCGAATGCATTTCAATATAATGTTGTGTATTATATTATTTTCAAAGGTTTTGTACGTATCATCAAATTTCGTACAATCTGCTTTTGATCATTCATAAATTTCCGAACTTGAAGGATATCAGTGCAATGCGATTGATTCGTTTCGAAATGTTCAACCCCTGCACAAAACCCAGTCGTCCTTATGTAATGATGTGCAAATTACTGATTTCAATGACACAGTTTATTGTCCGGAAGTAATGTGGCCGAACTGTAGCTGACATGGAAACCATAATCGGTCAATCGACAGTATATTTTTTCCATTTAATTCGCATGAGATGAGACAAATTTAAGCTTCACTAAACCCTTTATTTATTGGCACAAGCCCTTCACAGTGTGATATAAACTGTGATAACGAAGCCATTTTTCAGCGTTTCGCATTTGGCACATCGATCAGGTGAGTGCACGTATGTATGAAAGTGTGCTTGTAATTTTTACGGCTTCATAAATTTATTGACAAGGAAACAGCCCTCTCTTAGTGTAATACTCTTTTCATATAGTTCCACAGCTTTCTGCTGGGTTACGAACAGAATCAAAAATTCTAAGGGGTATTTGCCTTGTTTGGATGCTGAATACATCAACATAAACGTAAAAATATAAGTAATATAAAATCGCTCCCTAGCGATCTATTTGCAAGAGATATGCCAACGAAATGGTTGGAAAATTGTTTACGAATTAGGAAGCATAACATTAAAAGTGAACGGCTATCTGGGCGGTAATAAGAACTAAACTAAGTGGCCGCCATTATCCTTTTATGTTGAGCAAAATCTTACGCGTCACGATATTTGAATATTCGTCTGAGATTTCGTAATTACACCAACTGGAATTTTTATGTGCTGCTTTGAAAACTTCGCACCATCATGTTAGTCCTATCTTTCGATTTCCCTCCTCCACTCCTCTGTGTCGGTTTTAGACTTTCCTCCATTCTTGATGGCGATATCTAAAGTTTTCTCATTAACACAACGATGTACTTTCTTATAATACATGAAGCCGACAACAATGCCAGCAGGAACAGGTCAAAATTTAATTAGTTATTCATTCTTTATGGTTTCATCATCGTGTTTATAAATTTTATACTATTATAGAAGAAAACTTTTCGTATCCTTTCACCTGAAATTCTTAGCAAGCTTACTTATATAAATTTCATTATCAAATTGTTCGGTTTTGTTTAAATATTAATTGCGAATGAAAATTAAAAAAAGAACTTCTAACATTTTCAAAACTCATAAAAAAGTAGCTGTAATCCAAGAAAGCTTAGAGGCTTTTATTCGAGTTTTTGAAGTCGTACATTACTAACACCATGAAACAAGCCATTTTACAAAGTATCAACAAACAACTTGAGTTGAATTTATCGATTCTTAAGACATATATTTGTATAGAAACACAATCTTGAGTAAGCATCTTAAAAGTTACAATATCCAAAGGTCCTTTTCCACATCATCAACCTTCAGCAAACATTTCTCTTCACGATTCACAGAACTTTCCAAAAAAAAAAAAAACGTCATAGGATTTTCTATAAACATTTTCCAAACTTCTCCATTATAGGTACATGTTTTTTAGCGAAATTTTGTAAAGCTACACATTTTCTTTTTCTTTTTTCATCTTTAAAATACTTTAATCAAAACAATTCACATCATACTACATAGGTATGTAGCTATTAAATAAACCAACCTGTTAGCTCATTTGCTTTTGTAAAATTGACTCCTATATATTTTGATGACCAGAAAAACATTGTTCGGCTGCACATGTTATTTTATGCAAACCACACATTACACAGGATAAATGGAGACATATTCCAAGGAAGTATTTCGAAATGGAATTATAAACTCCATTTGCGTTTTTGCGTGGAAAACTTCATTGTTTCAAATATACAAGAAAGTATGATATGAAAGATCGGCATCACAACAGAAAAGAGAATATTACAAAACATTCGCCATCAAATCATCCGGGCTTACAAAAATAATATTCAAATTCCGTATAGAGCGACCTTATTTGAATTTTATGCGACCAATTTTGTTACAAATGGTTTCCCTGGCCGCGTAATATGATCATATTTCTCATTATTGTTATTTTACTTTCTTGTTTTCATGCACAAGCGATTGTATGCCTGTGTATTATACACCACTAAAATTCCACCCAGGATGTAGGAAAGATGAGAAAAAAGCCATAAGCCGTTTCCTTTGATGGTATCCACTCACAAGCAGCACCCATTCGACCAGAAAACAAAAAAAAATATAAACTGCAATTTTTCCTTGCTATAAGTTTCATCCGGCACTAGCCATGAATGTCGGAGTTTTTGTGGTTAATGTAAATGGTGATGTTCCTACGTAAGAGGACATTTTTATCCTTTGGCAAAATGAAAAATTGAAATATCCTGTATCATTCCGAAATTCGGTCGTGGAACTTCAACTCTGGCACATCTGTTAGTGGCAGACATTCTGGAGATGCCGGCGAATTTGCTTGTTCCCCACAAATGGAAAAATTGTCCCCAACACACGGGGCTTTAAACTGGGAAATAATGCGAAAAGGGCGTGAACCCTATGTAGAATTGTGGTAATACTTTAGGATATAATTTCGTGGTAAATCATCTCCGGTGTGTATATACAAAAAAAATAAAAAATCTTTGTGAACATCATAATCACAATTTGAAATCGACACCCTTTTATCTTTTTCATCTAACACCATTAGTCGCGCATCTTTTTCACCCTTCTTTTCTCACGCCTTTCGCTTTAAACAAAGGCACTTAAGTTCTGCCTATAAAGTGCACATCGTCTTTTTTTTATCTAAAACGTTAAGCTAATACAAAAACCTCAAAAGCTGTCGTTCAGCTTATTTTTTTCGTGCGATACTGAATACTACATAAAAAGAATAATATAACAATACCCTTCCATTCTGCACCGCGTCTGTATCAATATCAATTGCTTGGCTTTTAGGTTGGTGCACACACTGTCACTGAATGTGGCATAATTGAAAAGCTATTATTGGTTTCATGTTTCGCAAGTACTCGAAACCATTGAGATATTTACAATCAATCTAAAGAACTGGACACAATGGAGCTTCTTAACCCCAATCGGTGGAATAATGTCAACGAAGCTTATCCGAGGATGTGAAGAGATCCCACGATGCGAAAGTGCTACTTCATAAGTGAGCGTAATCAATAGGTTACTCCCATTTGTCTTGCATTCGACAGATTACTCAACAAAAACATAATGTAATATTTTCGTACCCAGACGAAAATCTACTTCCCTCCGGAAATGTTCCAGTTCAACGGATCCTGGTCTCCTATCTCCCACTCCTTTGACTCTTATTAAACGCTTGATTAGCTCCTTGACATGTGTCCGTCTGCTCTCTCCAATTCCCTGCGGCTATTAAGACAGTGCTACTGGTAAATTTAATTAAGATGCCACAAGGACCATCAACGGACTGTGATTGTTCTCAATAAATTTTTATTAATGGTGTAGAGTGACTTAATTATTGTACTTGCATCCAACAGGGCAAACTGAAACCATTTTGAGTACTTAATTATTGGTTGACAGGTAATTTTGATGTGTTACCTTAGCAAATCGATGCATAAACGCACAAACTGTGGAAATTCAAACAGAGTAAACAAACAGAGATGCAAACTAGTAAAAAAAATTTTTGTCTACAGTAGTCGATGAACATTTTTTTTCCGTTTTCCGAAAATTTGGGTTAGTTGAGTAACGCCCTATTAACAAAATTAACGCAAAATAACGTAAATAAAAGCACTTTTTTTTTCTTGCAAGAAAATAAACCTGTTTCCTATATGTTTCCTTTACGCCAAATGTCAACAGTTATATCAACAACTACTCTAGTTCGGTGGCAGACGATAAACTCGATTAGATTACGTGACTCGATTAAGTGCTGTCGTTTGTCGAGGGTATAAGTAATCAAATCTGTAGAATATTTGCTATTTGTATTTTAATTATTAAACTTTTCCAAGAATATACAATATCCTTAAATTGTATTCAACTATACGAACTGCTTTATTTGTGCTAAAAATACTGCAATTTAAACTTAAAAAAAAATCTATTTTAACCTGAAACACACTCTTAAATGCTCATAAAAATGCATTCCAAAAATAAAATCGAAAAACTGCAGAGAAAAAATTCCGTCCACATAGAAATTCAAATAAATGGGAACACCTGAACTAGTAAATCTTCCTGGTTTGCGTCGAGTGCTATTGAATTTCTTGGTTCTTATCACCCCCAAAGAAATAGCTTCCTGCAAAATTTCTCCGTATCCATTTGCATAAGGATAAATCACCTCCTAATACCGAGACTACTTGAGAAATTTCACAGGAGTGAAATTAGGTGAAAGTGTGATATAATGCGGTACTAAATCAACGATGGAATACAAAGTTTGTTATCTCGACTCTAATTACCACAAAAATTTATTTTAATTGGAAATATTCTCCTTCCCCAGGAGCACGATTCTGCAGCCATGAGAACACGTAGAACCGGGGAATCACAAACATAAATTGGAGTGCAAATATTGCTGCAGTGGTGCGGTACTAAATCGTCCAGGTTCCTTCGGGCTCTGGAACAGACGTGAATGTGCTGTAGAAGAAGCAAGTACCCTAATATGGTATAAGATAATAAACTCGACTCTGGTGAAGTAAAGGGGTTATTGCTACCCTTCGACTACTGGACTGAATCATATTTGGATGTGAAAAGGTTTTTCGTTGTGGTCTCCTGTAATGGGATTTTTTTTGCTTTTGTTTCGTTCTCATTCATTTCACATCAAGTAGTTGTCTTCCCTTAAAATCTAATTTATTCCCCGAACAGGGAGTAAATAGTGTACGATTTGCAAACTCTACGCCCCAGGTGTGCGGGTGGCTGTAGCTGAAGTTGTGTATCGGACAGGGATTTCGAAAGCAGATGGTACAAGGCACTGGCTTTATAGATGAGTCTAATAAATTCCCTCGGCTTCTGTATTGAATGTGCTTCAAATTTAAAAGAAAATTGTTGAAGTGCTTAATTCCCAGAATAATTAAATTCTCGGCAAACTTTGTTGCTTTCCTGGAATATTCTTTGAGGCCAATAGATTGAAAGCGGTAGATAATTGTTCGAGTAATTGTTACTTTTAACAATTACCGATTTCGATTTTTTTGTTTTTTTTTGGGAAACAAGATTAAGGGATTCTGTATTTGAATGTTTATGGAATTTAACAGATTACCATAGCAAACATATTACAGGCAAAACAATAATTAATGTGCTCTAATTTTCCCTATATTTCAACACAACAAGGATACAGTTTTTTGTTTTCATTATTTAGTAAAAGTACCTATCGTTTCCAAAAGTCATACAAATTGTGCCTAATGACCCTATCTGTTTTATATCTCTACTTAAAATTAATCTCATCTCATCACTTTGCAAGTCTATAAAATCCACTCATGAATTCATGTTCCCTTGAATTAGATTCAAATTTTCAATTAGTCATCAGCAAAACTTTAACAAAATACGATGAATCAAGGACTCTTTACTTCAGTTCGCGTATTTCTACAGAAATGCTTCGTCTTTAAAAGCACCTGTCGCCCAGAAAGGATGCTTCCAATTGTCAGTGAAGTATGCAATCTGAATTTGTTTTGCTAGTCAAAAGCTTCGATGGATGCGAGATTTGAAAGACGTAAAAATATGAAAAATGATACCTACATACAAATCCGGCATTTCATAGCACAGAACTGAGTCAAAACTCACTAAAAGTTTATAATTCCTCGTGAAAAGAAACCCGCCTGGGTGAGCTTTTCCATTCTGTCTAGGAACAGTATGAATTCTTTTTATTTCTAGTTTCCCCATCACTATCCTCCTCTCCCCTCCCCTGATAATATAACGGCAAGTATGACTCACCACTTTATGACTCATCGCTTGCTTGGCGAAAATACTGGAACATATGCACACCGAAAAGGAAAACCCCAACAGAAAATACCGAACTGATGTTATTCTCTTTCACTCCCCCTTTGGAGGGTTGGCTCATGGAACCGTCCTTCACCTTCGAGCACCCGTCATTTATAGCAGAGCTAGAGAAGGTGAACCAACACAGTTCCATGAAAAGTTCCAAAAAAGGAGCTTTTCCTTTAACGTTTCCCGTTCGGAGAATAAACAAAAAAAATTCAATTTTCTGTAAATTGTATATTCGGTTTAAAAATATATATAAAATAATTGCAAAAAGAAAATGAGAAAATCTTGAACAAAAGCCAATTATGTGATACTTGGTCTTGGGGGAAAAAAATCCGTAAATAAAATCAAGGGATCGCCGCTTAGTCATATGACGTTTTCCCCAATGAGGTCGTGGGGCCATTGCATGCAGTGAAAATCTCTAGCATTCCGATGGGTCAAGTGTAGTGGTGTTGCCTTTCGATGCAAGAGTCCTTGGAATTAAAAGCTTCTTCATTTGGCTTCAGTTACATCGCAGTGTCCTTTAAGGGCGGACAGAACAGTTGATATAACAACGCGCGAAGCAGAATAACAACAAATTGAGGAAGCAGCCCTCTTTACTTAGTTTCGTATTTTGTCTCGGTAATTTTTTTCAATTAAATTGTTAACCGGAGGCCAAAACCATAAAAGTGCGACACGACGTATAAAGCTCGTTCAAGGAAAACAACCCTCGAGCGACACATTAGCAACCCCTCGTCAGTGCTGGGTAAAATAGCCGTCGAATAACACGACCAAACTTTATTGATCCCATCCACCCCCTCACTGTGAATGCCGCATATATGCGACCCGCATCAGGGAGCAGCACCAGTTTCCGCAAATTCGTGCAAATCGACATGATGCACCATTGAGGATATCCCTCTGCGGTGTTTCCTTGTTTTGAGGCTGCCGGCCGCCATATATTACTCGATACATTCTATCCAAAATCATTGCATATTCATTTTTTACCTTTGATTAATCATTTTCATCGCGATATTGCTCTTCGGTGTCCTTCCTTCATTCTTGTTGTATCCTGCCGGTTCATTCAGTTATGGATCATTTGTGCTAAGTGAGTGACAATAAGAATCCAAAGTGGCGTCTGCTCAGAACGATACTGTAAAATGCTCAACTGTTCTTATCTCGTTGTGCATAATTGTGAACTCGATAAATAGTGCTTTGTTGGATGCCCTCATCCAGCTGAATATCCTGACAACTGGTTTACTTATAACAATCAAGCTAGCCACAGACGGAATATCAGCGATGGGATTAAAGAAGGCCAACTTGATCCTAGGTAAATGTTTTTCCCTATTATCCTTGATAAATCCGATGATATTATTGTTCCATCTCGTCAGTCTACATTCCAGCAAAGTTGTGGTCGCACATGTACCGCTGGCATGCACGTCGTGCAAATTCAAAAGAAACCTCACAACTCTCGCCAATATATGCTAATCTTAAGCCGCTTTCAGCTCCCTCGAGAGGTTCTCATGTGTAAATTGCAGGTTGTCTCCTGAATACATTCATTTGGGAATGTAAAATATATATAAAAAAAAATAAAATAGGTAAACTTTCATCCAAATTGCCTGCACACCGTTTTTATAGTTCTCTAGCTTGAAGGAAGTTCCTTCAGAATAAAAAAAAAACTTCCCCTTGCAAGCTCCATCTCCGGTATCAAATACCTGCTAGTGAACCTTCGACATCATTGATTATTGAACAGGTTTTTTGTAGGTGGATATTACTTCAATTCTAAAAGAGTCGCAGATTCAACCTTCCTATGAAACCACCCCCAAAAGCCAGCTGATACTTGACAATTGCACCAAAGTGATTCCTTCCGGTACATATGCGCTCTTCCCGGCAGTCCAGCCATGTGAAAGACTATGAGCTGGATGTGCATTTCTTTTATTTGTCTACCATCATTGGATAAATTTCTGTTCACTTTTCGTAATTGATATCTAGTATTCCACAGTTTTAATTTGTTGTATAAGAGAACAAGATTCTAAAACTAATGAGAAGACAATTTGAAGTTCATTTACTGCAAGATGAACGTAAAAAAAGATTTATTGCACTAAAGAAATTTTAAATTGCTATAAAGAATTAAATAGAATAAATTATAGAAAGAATGAAGGTAATTTATTTAAACAGATTAAGTTTTCTATCAAATAATTAATCTATTCATATAGACAAAAATACCAATGAAAACAATGCTTAAAACTTCAAGGTTCAAGGCCAAGTACCAAGTTTGATTGTTATATAATACTGAAAGACCGTCGTTACCTTTTTTTCATTGTAGACTATTCTGTTAGAAAATGACAACAGCTCTGAAATTCGCTAATTAATTACTTTTATTTAAAAAAAATAATTCTCACCTATAATATCTATATTTTTACTAATAATACATAAAAGACTGGTTTCCAATTTTTAATCGATATTTAATCTTTAAATAATCCATATGTTGTAACAACTAAAATAAATCGACTTGAATTGTTATAAATAAATATTAAATTATATTCTAGATTTCTTAATAATAAAACATTGTTATTTTCCTTTGCAGGTAAGCGGAGGTGCTTTTCTTGAATGTTGTCGGGTGAAATTTTGAGTCGAGCACCATTGAGCGTGGCAATATTACCGCCACCCTCATTGATAGAAGTCTGTAAAGCAATGGCGGCAATTGCCACACTTGCTAGCTCACAAAACATTGATGATGATGACATATTTTTGGGTAAGAATAAACGCAGATCCATTCGGCTATTCAACGCTTTCGGATCTAGATCCCATCCAATCTCCTTCATTTTTTATTTAACTGTTATTATTTGTAATTTGGAATTTTTTCCTGGTTTTCCTTTCGAGATCGACTGACCGTCGTAACAGAATGTTGCGTGACTAATGCTTATTAGAACAAAGTGAAGACTACCCTTAATTTAGAGTGTAATTAACACAGGAGCTGCTACATAACTAGCACGAACCTACCTCAGCATTGCGGGTCCACGAATATATAAGCGACTGTCGACTAACGAAAATTGCCATTTGAAGTGGAATCAGAATGTATTGAATACAGCGCAGGGCATGCTTTAAATATTCATCAGGTTTTTTCGTTCACATTAAATAGAAAATCAGGATGAATCCATAAACACGATCTAAAATGTGGAATGAATTGCTTCATTTCTGTGATAAGAGTAATAATTTGCAGCATTGGATCAGAAGATTACCCCGTGCATAATTAAAGCGTGTTCATTATACGACCATAGTCCATAACCACACCAAATCCACTAATTACAGCATTTCAAATTTTACCCCGCTCAGGTTGAATACTTCGCATGTGGATTGTGGAATTTCAATATTTTTTTAGTTTTCAAAAACTCTTGAATATTGCAAAGTGTCGCAATGTTCATCAACTCTGGTCTTGTGGACAATCCAAAATTTATGATCAATTTCGCAAAATATTTGTTAGCATTGTTACATTTATTATGGTTATCTCAAAATACTTAACTTCGGCCTATTTACAGATCACACGAATTAACCGAAAAACAACCTTTACTTATTTTATGTTATCCAATTTATTTTACTAACCATCGCGCAGCTAATAGACACACTACAGAAGAGCAACTCTAATTATTGGCGAATTGCGTCATAAAACTGCGCTCTAGATTCCCTATCAAATGCTCGTCGTTCAGACACTTTCAATATAATTAACTGATGAGTAGTTATAAAGGCTGAAGAGAGTCTTTTGATAGTTTGTACGTGAACGGGTCGTAAAAAGTGTCCGTCATAGTTCGATTCTGCTTCGTACAGCAATTGAGCGAGTCCTTCCATCTGATTAAAACTTTTAAAGATGGAATTAACCATTATAAGGACATGAGCAACAACTGAACTGTAAGAAAGTTATCCGGATAATTTTATCATTTTCTTTTCGTTTAGCAATTGAGTTGAAAAATATAAAACCGAAATTTTTAATTGTAATAAAATAAAATCAGCTTTTCTTTCGAGCTCTTTCATGATCTAACATATGTTTAATGTTTCTGTATGTGTGTTACGCAAATATAAATAAAGAAGGAAAACAAAACTCTTAAAAATACAATACGAAAACTTTGAACTCACAATGCAATCATTCCACGGCGCCAGAAAGTCTCCGTAAAACAATCAAGCTGGTAAAATTAGTCATGCTAGCTTGCTAGCTCAGCGAAATAGGTTTTCTTGTAAACAGGACGTCGCAGTGTATATTGCATTGTACTATGACATTAGCCAACATGTTAGGTGGATAGTTGATTCCAACTCTATCAGATCTAATTTTATAAAACTACTGAAACTGTTTGTAAATGTTCCAATATAAATTAAAAGCCGCACATAAAAGTACTCTTCAAAATTGTTGGAACACATCAAAAAATTTTCAAAAACCCGTTAATTTTCCGGCGATTTAATTCACTTTAAAAACTTTGATCGAATCGGGAAAAATTCCTCGTCAGAGGCAGATTTATGGGCAGCAGAGTTACTACAGACGCGCCTATGTGGACTTCGCATAGGGAACAGTCATTAATGAATTGGCGCCAGACAACCTGCCTACTCGACTCGTGGGCCACATAGAGGAGCAGCACATAAATGGCTTCTCTACATAAAATTTTCCTTAGTTGATGCTTCTACAATCTACACTCTCTCCTCTCTCACTGGACGTTTGTTTATTGTTCCAATACTTTCCCTTAGAGCACCCCGTGAAAAGCAATTGCCGCCCACCCTTCTAAAAAAAGCTCGCGGACCCCGATGTGTAACATGCAAAGTAACTGTGACTTGATCCTCAATTTAAGGATAACACGAGGAGAAGTCGAGAACCTTTTGCCGGTTGGTTCAAAAGCTAGCGTAGGGATAATCAAGTTTACAAGATTTAGAAAAATTGTGACGTTATTTACTTAAGGAAGGCCTTACCTGACGCCAACAGTCTGCTGCCTTCCGTCCTCCATCCATTGAATAAACGTACATTACGGGGATATTTCACCAGATATTGCTAATTAAAGCATTGAAGTTAGTAAACAGTTAAAAAGCCAAAGGATGTGTTTGTTCTGTTGAAAAGTTAAATCGTTAAAGGGAATTGAAAATTTATGAGTTTTTGCGAATCCCACAGAAGTTGATGGACGCGATATTCAACGTGAAACAGTTCAGAATTTGTTCCGTAATTTTTGTTTTATTAGCCCAACTCTTCATATATTACTTTCGTGAATAGCAATTGCATCTCAAGAAGTTTAAGAAAGTTTCGACATTGCGCTAATGCATTCGGCAATTAATCATTGCACAGTTTCACGACACATAATAACTCGGTGTTCGCCTGCGCTTAATCAGTTTCTGTCATGAAAAACTCACCCGGGCAAAAGGCGAAAATGAAAAATTAATGCAGTGCAAGAAGGCAGAAGTGTCATGATAAATTATTCAAATCTTTTAATCTAACACTGAAAGCAAGAAAATGCAGAGTACTCTGTTGCACAAACACCCCTCATGCATTTTTTGCGGGACCTCGCAAGCTAATTAAAAAAGAAGGTGAAAAAAGAAAAACATAAAAATCCATGCTCGCAAGTTACCGGAAAAAATTTCTGAACGCATAAGCTCTCGCGACTTCATGGAGAATTTACCGCAAATTGTATTCTTTAAACTAAAGGAAATTGTGGAATTCATCGCAATCAGTTTAAATTTAATATTTTAAGGTGTTCTGTGTGTTGGTGCAGTCGTTGCAATTTAGTTTCAAATTTAATATTCAATAAATTTATTGCAGTGAGTAAAATTCGAAAAGTGTTACACAGTTACAATATAATGAAACGTAAATCAGTTTAATATTTTTATTTTTCATGTTAGAGATAAGACCATAAAGAAATTGTTTAACCAGCAGAACCCAAAAAATTTCAATCCTTTTGTATTCCCATAATCTGTTTTTGATTTCATATGTGTTTACAATCCTACCCCTGTGATAAGTTCATAAAAATATTGTCATCATCAGATTATTTTCTTTTTTTTTTGGCTCACAACAGAAAATGGGCTCCTGAGCTACGAAAATCCAAATTATCACATGGATCCGCAAAGAATTGAAAGAAATTCGCATTTATATGAAGAAATCCTTTCGGAATTGCACCAGCAGCAAAGTTCCTTGAAGTCGACAAAACCTCACATTGTCAGTAATAGAAAAGATTATGCTCGAATCGATATCGGATCGATGGGTGTCGATTTAAAAGAAAACTTTAGGTAAATAATGCACACAATTCCGGTTGAACAATTTACATTGTTCAAAATGTATTCATTTTATGAAATATTAAAATGAATGTTAACTAATTGAAATTATTTAATTGTTATTTAGAGCGTCAGAAAAACATTTACTCTTCGATTCATCACCCTCAGAATCGAAGACAATATCAGATCAAACGCCTGAAAAGGATGACAATACAAAACAAAAAGATGCTAACGAAGATGTACCCATCAAATACATTTCAGGTAATCTGAATGCCGAAGATTTATATGCATTACCCAATAAGAGGGCTCATAAAGACGATGGGAAAGTTGGAGAGATTCGACCTGACGAAGATGATGAAGAGGGCGATGACGAGGAAAAGGGAAAAAAAGAGGAAATTGAGGGTATCGAGGATAAAGATGCTAACAAGGATCTCCCACCTGGATGGGAGAAACACGAAGGTAATGTCACGGTTAAGATTATCTTTTAAATAAGGTGCTGATTCCTATTTCCCTTTTATCCTTACAGATAATGACGGGCCATATTATTGGCATATCAAATCAGGTACAATACAAAGAGAACCACCGACCTGGCCAAAATGCATAAATGAACCAAAAACTCCTGTGTCATCAACAAATCAACCATTTGTCCCCACACGTAGTCCAAATAACAATTCATTTCAATCATTTTACACGCAGAGGGACGGATTAGGAAACAGATTACAGGTAAAGTAGATACATTTGTGCAATGATAAAATTATAATATATATTGGATTTCTTTTTATTATTTGTTGTCATAATTGTAAATACTAGAAGTAGGTAGTTAAGTCTAAAATGTTTTGTTTACAAATTAAATAATTTTTCGTTTTTTTAAAAACTACATTAACCAAGTTTTCGCAAAAAACTAGTACGGATTATTTATAGAAGTATAATTTATTATTATCGTCTGGACACACAACAGACAGCCAGACGGGCATGAATAAAAGGATTTCTTTTCACTTCCCAATCATTAATATGAGCATAGTTTTTTTTTTTCTGTCTTGTTACGAATATTAATTCTTGGTGTTGCAAATGTTCGCTCAAAAATAATATAGGTGCCCTACATCTTAGTATAAAATAAACAGTTTGTTCATTCGTCACAATTTTTGACGATGGGTTTTTTAGTCTATTACAATTCATTTCTATATATATTCCGAATTGAAAACAGTTGTTAATATATTTACATTACATTCGTCACATTTTGAAACAGTTGTTCAAATATCTTTTAGGTAATTTGTGGTTTTCGAACAGCTCAAAGAATTTCCTTGTAAGTAGATTGCATATTAAAAATGTATATAAACTCGATTCTGAAACTTATTCGCACAATTGTTCCGCAAAATGTTGAAAGTGTTTATTATTGTGAGTTGTGCATTGTTGGGTGGAAGTGAACCGATTATCGGTGGCGGGGAGGCTACTGAATTCAATTACAGATATATTGTACATATTACTTCATATATACATTCAGGAGAAGCAAGATGGGGTTATTAAGAATCTTTTATCCCAGTTTTCAGGTTCACTTATCAAGAAAAATATGGTAATTACAGCAGCTCATTGCGTTTCTTGTACAATTGCTCCTCCAGAAATGAAAATATATGCAGGCTTACCCACGACACCAAAGAAATCTCTTATTTCCCGGAAATGGACCAATTACGGAATGAGGTGGAAAATGGAAAAGTTGGTCATTCATCCATATTATAAGTCTTTGGGTTATGATGTGGCCCTAATTTATTTAACAAATAAAGAAAGAGAACAACCAGGTGAGGTGGTAGTAGGACAACTTCTTGAAGATGGTCTCAAACCTTATGAAGCAGTTATTGTGTCTGGATTGGGCTTAAGGAAAATAATGAGCAGACGAATACACTCAGAGAAGCTACCATGGATCACGTGGATTTTTACACTGATCATAGTTGTGCTCGTTTTATAGAACTTAAAATGTGTTTGAAAGATCCGAATAATATAGTCAACACATGCCACGGAGACTCTGGAGGTCCTGTCATCAGAAACAATGTAATTGTGGGAGTAATCAATGCAGGAATAGTTAAAACGGTCAGTCATTTTGGACAATCAATGGAAATTTGGGATCCAACAAATCCTACCTCTCCAGTTCCTATTCCGAAAATAATTGAATGAATCAAAAACCCAGCGTACAAGAGTTGCGTAAACATAAAGAGTTAGATGCATTAGAAAAATGTATATTATTTACGGAAGTTTGCAGATGTAAATATATGTAATTGGTTGTTTAAACAGAACATGTGTTTGGTATTTCAAAAATGTAAAGGACTACAATTTAATATTACGCGATTTTAAAACAATACAGTCAAATCTCCATAATTGAAAACTCTCGGTAATTCTTAGTAAATTATACCTACCCGGTTCTTTTGAACACTTCGCGGAAAATAAAAGAATAACTAGTACGGAAATATATTTAATTGGTTTGGTTTAGACCAATTACGAAATACCGAACAGTTTCAACTCCGAAGAAACGTTTATTAAGAAATCGTGAACGAATTTAAACTAGTAAGGAAGCAATTGGTCTCACCAATTAGGTGATATCCTAGATGTAGAAAAATGTATTCATTCTATGTACATATCTAGACATGCATTTTCTTATGTAACTATGATATATAGCTAGTTGTCCGCGACTGCCTAATTTAATAGTACTCAGCATGAGCTTTAATTTGATATCACACACGCCCAAAATTGGACAACTCCAAGGGAGATGGTTCCACCACCACCCCCAACCCACAACCCTAAAAAAGATTAAAAAAACTTTACCCCACCGGAAAGATCCCAATTAATTCATTCATTTTAAATTAAAAAAACTCCATGTAAATCCGTTTACCATCTTAAAATTGCCGACGTTTTCTTCCAATTCTATAATTTTAATATCGTGTAAAAAAAGACCGTGCAAAAAAAAATTCTGACAAATAATTAATTATAATCTGTATTTATAACAATATTTAACGAAAAAAATTCAAAATGTAAACATTTAGTCAACAAAATCAACATTTTTGTATAAAAACGACGCAGACTTCTATGGCAACACTGAGAGGGAGTTGCCCGATTTTGCTCATCTTCGAACTTGACCTTGCAATTTAAATCAAATATTATTGTACCAAATTTCAAATCTCTAGCTACAAGCGTTCTCGAGTTATCGTCTGGTCGGACAGACAGATGCATAGACAAACAAACGGACATGCAAAAAACGGTTTCTTTTCACTTCCCAATCATGAATATATAGTTCTTTTTTTTTCCGTGACGATTATTTCTTGGCGTTGCAAACGTTCGCTCAAAACTAATATACCCTACATCTAGAGTATAAAAAGGAAAGTTTTTTGGTATATATGTAAAAAGTTTCGTGCAAATAAAATTAATAATTGCAATACGTATTAAGTATTTATAGTTAACAAACATTTTATGAAAGTTAATAATATGTAAATATTCGGTAAACCAAGTCAACATTTTTGTATAAAAATAATTCAGCCTTATATGGCAATGGCAACACTAAAAAGGTGTGGTCCGAATATGCTCATCTACGAACTCGGCCTTACCATTTCAAAGAAGTATTATTGTACCAAGTTTCAAGTCTCTAGCTACAAGCGTTTTCGAATTATCGTCTGGTGAGACAACAGGTAGACGGACATGCATAAAACAGTTTCGTTTTACTTCCCAATAATAAATAGGTATATAAATTTTTTTCTGTCACGACTATTTCCTGGTATTACAAACATTTTCTCAAAACTAATATACCCTATATCTAGGATATAAAGAATATCATTAGTTTTTGATTCTGATAATAATCAATAAAGGGATTAGAATCAAGGACGTGTGTACATTTTCTTGAATAGTTAGAATGAATCTATTATGATTTGCCCAGTGGCAATATAGCATATTGATATAAAATCAATCAATCAATGCTCATTCTTTTAGTGCCGAGCTAAAGTGTATTCCATCAATCAAAATCCTTCACAATAAGTAATTTCGTTTGCTGACCTCTTTGTGCGATTTTATCTAGATTAAATGTTTGAATAATTTATTTCCTTTTTGGATTCTTTATTGAAATTATATACCTAGTTTTTGTTATTACTTCTTTAAATAATTGTTGTTTTCTCAAAATCTGACAATAAA
Organism: Leptogaster cylindrica; assembly: GCA_963082835.1. NCBI lineage: Eukaryota > Metazoa > Arthropoda > Insecta > Diptera > Asilidae > Leptogaster > Leptogaster cylindrica. The sequence goes on from OY720105.1 coordinate 40,079,833, forward strand.
TGACATGATATTATATACACAAGAATGTTGCTGATTAATGATATCAGCATTAAGTAATTGTCTATACTAATTAATGCTTGCACTAAAAGGCAATTAAACATCCCGATTGACACTATAAATTTTACAGGAAAGTCAGAGCATGTCAGTAACCCGAAGCAACACAAGTTCAGCTTTAGATCTAGAGGAAGATAGACGACGCCGTGAGGACATATCCTACAAGTAAGTGTCTAACATTAGTACCTTAATTAATTAAATTTCCAAATTATTACCCTGAATACTATTAAAAATTTGAAATTTTTCAGACGTCGAAGTTATCCTCTTAAATCAGATTCCGACAGACCAATTCGATTTGCTGTTCGGTCCCTTGGCTGGGTGGAAATAGCTGAGGAGGACTTAACACCCGAAAGGTCCTCAAAGGCAGTTAACAAATGCATCGTAGACTTATCTCTAGGGCGTAACGATTTATTAGACGTTGTTGGAAGATGGGGCGATGTAATAATTCGTTTTCTAAATAAACTTAATGAGGTTGCACTAATATTATTATTTTCATTCGTGCAGGGAAAGGATTTATTCATGGACTTGGATGAAGGTGCTTTAAAATTAATTGATCCGGAAAATTTGACAATATTAAACACACAACCAATTCACACGATACGTGTTTGGGGAGTTGGTCGTGATAATGGAAGGTAGGTTTTTGATTTACCTTGAGGTATTTATGTAATTAGACTTATTAAATTTTGCTTTGTTCATTATTTTGTGCTGCCTCTGATTTTATTCGTTGTTCATAGGGAGAGGTTAGTATTACATAGTTGTAGATTTAGTAATGTTCATATTGTTATGTGTTATGTTGTAATACATTCCTTGCATACATAATACTAAATTTGGTTCATATTCATATCCAACTGATTTAAAAAAATGATGTTAATTATGAAATAATTACAAAAAACATAAATATTTGAATGCATGAGTGGATAAGATCCGCAAGAGAAAATAACTAGCATTTTTAGATAAAATCAACTATCATGAAATTGTCCTGCAAAACCTCTAATTGAATGGAAATGTTAAATAAGCATGCACCTTTCTTTTTCAAAATCATTTCTTAAATTCTGTGTTCGTTTCTTAGGGATTTCGCATATGTTGCTCGTGATAGACTAACAAGGATTCATATGTGTCACGTATTTCGATGTGATACAGCTGCCAGAACAATCGCGAACACGTTAAGGTAAAAATTGAATTGCCTCACAAAAATTTATATCTAATATTTGCAATCCATCAGAGATATTTGTAAAAGGATAATGATTGAGAGATCGTTACAATTGGATGCAAACAGTTGCAGCAATTCGAATAACAGTCGCAATGCAATACGTCCTACAGATTTACCTACTGAAAATAGAAAATGGACTCGACATCGTAAGTCGATGATTTTTAATTTTTTAACATAATTTATTTAAATGCAATTGATATTCCAGCGCAATCTTTTCCAACACCAATGGAAGAACCAAAGAAAGTCTTAAAGGCTCAGTATTTAGGAAGTAAAGAAGTTAATCAGCCAACCGGAATGGAGGTGCTTAATACTGCAATAGAGAATGTCCTTAGAGATAGCAAACCGGAGCAGTGGGAAAACGTGAACGTTTCCGTGGCACCAAGTATGATTAGTGTACATAGTTCGGGGGTAAATAAACGATAATTATTTCAAGAATGGAGTAATGATTGTTTTTTTTCTATTAACAGGAGGAAGCAAGACTTATTACGGAATGCAGAGTTCGATATTTGAGTTTCCTTGGCATTGGAAAAAATGTGAAAAATTGTGCATTTATTATGCACACGGCACAAGACAAATTCGTAGCTCATGTATTTCATTGTGAACCGTCCAGCGGAGCTTTATGCAAAACTGTTGAAGCCGCGTGTAAGGTATGAATTCAATAATTATTTTACTTATACAGATCAGAGTATCAACTTAACTTAATTGTTTTGTAGTTACGTTACCAAAAATGTTTAGATGCACATCCGGAAAACCGATTATCCTCCGAATCAAGCACACCCAGCAAGGGATTGGGTGCAACAATTAAAAATCTAATGAATTCCTTAACAATGAAAAAGGACAAAGTAAGCTCCTGAGAGCGAGCTAAATCTCTGCAGGTAAATGGTTTTAATTTGTCTAATGAATATGATAAATGGTTAAATTTAGTAATATTTTGAAACTATCATTCAGGAACTGTGGCCACTTCCTGCAGAGCGAGAAGTAATCCCGCATCGACATCTACAATCGCCTCTCACATACAAAAAGAATTTCACTCACCCTCATAGCCCGTAACAGTTGCTTCAACAGCCTCAGAGGCCGCATAAAAAGCAGTTAAGTAAATTAACAAATGATTTAGGTAATTAATCGTTAGACTCAGCTGATAGAGATAGCAGACTTAAAAAAAAAACAAACACTCGTATGTAGAAATTTTTCTTCGTTAAAAATGTATTTATTGAATTTCTAATTTCCGTTTAGGCACATGAGAAAACATAAATTAGTGACAGTTTGTAGTTTTTCATTTTAAACTTTGTTTCTGCGTTTTACTTATTGAAGAAGTTAAGTTAATTTGATGGCATAAATTGAATTATAACGCAGCAATTTTTTTTAACTTTGTTCTGGTAATTAAATTTCAAAATTATGTTATTGTATTTTTCTCTTAATATTGAATCGAATCTACGTAATTATTCAATTATGTAGTTTTATAATTCAGCTAACATCTTTAATTCTTATCAAACAACAACTTTAACAAATGTACATTTTGCAAATTTGTGTATCAATCTTGATGTTTAGTATTTGTTTAGAAAATTCTTATATGTTTACTAATGAAATTAATGAAAAAATACCAACCTTCAAGAACATTAGAGTTAGCGCAATATTGCGACATATCTTCTTTCATATAACATTTATAATTACAATAATTTCCAAGTAAAATCAACAAAATGAAAACAAAACAAAAATGTCCTCAAATGGAATGATCTTTCTCTATCACATAAAACATATATTACAAAATGAAATTAATAGTATTGTAGGCATAAAATATGTTAACGTAAAATGCTAAATTGTATTAAATGCATTGGCGCAGGCGTCTTTTGCTTATTTTTTAATAAAATTGTGAATAAATTAAGAAGGGAAAATATGAAAACTATATTAACGAATTTGGGCGTGGTTACCAGTGCTCTGATTCTGTGTAATTGTTAAATACTCCCAAAATGATATTAATTTCCATTAACTCAATTTATAAAACACAAACATTTACATGTATCATGAATCGACGCTTTTCAAATATTTCGTGCTATTTGGATTTTGATATACACACGAATCAGAGTAAGAAAATGATTAAATATACTTGTAGTAAAATTTTTAAATGTAATACCGCTGCCTTGAATTAGATGAAACAAGAAAAAAAAAAAACATAATTTCTTATTAAATTTAGAACAAAAAGAAAAAAAATATTAAAACCAAAGGAACCAACATAAACTTGATAGGAAATTATCAACAAAATTTCGCCGAATTGCAATTCAATTTTAATATGCAAATGATATTAGAGTTTAAAACGGAACGCTAAATTATATTTAATAAAAGAAAACAAAGAAAATTTGGCTAATGTTATATTTGCATATTAATTAGAGTGTAATGGACACGTTATTATAAACAACAATTTATTGCTGGGCTTTTTGCGATGTTTACAATCTAAACAAAATTAACAAAATCAAATCTATTTGAAAGAGAACAAAAATATCATTAGCAGCACTATTTCAGATCTTCAAGCAATGAAACTGTTTTAATAACATCTTTGTTTTTTAAGTTTTTAAAAAAATTAAATTCATTTGGTTTTATATATCAGCTTCGTTATTACATGTAAAAAGAACGGTAAAGAAACGACAAATAAAACATTGTGATTAATAGAAAATGGAAAAAAAACAAGAAACCACGTTCCATCTCACATTCGCAAATCATTCAAATTTGCCCTGTCGCTATCACTAATCGTTTATAGATGTATCAACATCGTCAATCAAACCAACGTTGTCGATAGATAACTTCACAAATTGTGCATGCTCCATGTACGTTTCATCCTGTAAACAAGAAACGTTAAAACTAATCTTTTAAGTATACTTTTTTGTGTTCAATCAAAACCTAAAAATGTGGTCTGGGCTTGTTCATAGCTGTTGCTATAATTTGCCACTTTTCTTCTTTTTTTGTGCTGTCATTGTAGTAGGGGTGATTGGCATCCCACAACAAAGGACGACATTGCACTTCCCCAATTAATTTATCTAAATCAAACTACAAATGTAAAAATTGCATTAGAAATTTCAGAAATTCAATGAAATAAATTGGAAAAACAAACCGAATGAGACATTAACCAAATTCAAAAGGGTAGCAAGAAATATAGCACTGGAAAACTAAAAGAACACTGCACAAGTGAACACTGAAATCGCACGTTAAAAGCACGCTGCAAAGAAACGATTGTCACTACAAGTTTGAAAAAGTTTGTTTTTGCTCTTTTTCTCTCTCCTGACCTCTTTCTCTCTCTATTTTATGAATGCAAATTCAAATTGACAATTAACTCGAGGTTCGTGGGAAACTCAAGTCTGTATTCCACAAGACAAATTACTTGCGATGTCGACACATATACAGGTTTCCCTGTACCTAGTTCTTTCTGCGATTTCGAAAATTATACTCCTTAGTAGTTGATTGTTCGACAAAGTTTATTATCCTTGAATGAATGTTTCAGTTGTACGATGAAATACAACGCGCAGTTTTGTTAAGCTTCTCAATCTAAAAATGTGCTGAATTTCTGCGTTGGTCAATTTACAATAACTATAAGTGTGAGACTTATTTCATTTTTCTGATTTATTCTCAACTAACTTTGTGAAAAAGTGTCCTACCAAATTTTCAGGGCTTTTTACAGTGAGCGCCTTAAGATTGCTCAACTGAAATATATACACGCGTCGGAAGAATTTTTTTTAAATATTTCTGAAATAAAGGCACTTTGTTGTCAGCAACTGTTTGTTTGCATTTTGATAATGTTTCGCAAGGCGATTTCGGTAGATTCTTTTAAAGTTATGAAATATTGTTTTTTGGGCAATCAAGCTTTAATGCAATACTTCGTCTTGAAACATTTCTCTCGGCGGCCATTTTTGATTAGGGCAGCCAGAAAGTGGTTCATCTTCAATGTCGAAATTTTCAGCTTTAAGCTTCCGAAACCACACTTTGACTGTATCATAAGAAGCACTATTGATGTCTAAACTTTTTTTTAGTGACATTCACTCGCTCTGAGTTTGCTACGGAACTCATAGTACATAAACGTTCCGATCTGTTGATGCGGTACCTCCATTTTAAACACTTTTGACGCACAAGATAAACTTTTAACAACCACACAAACGACAGCTGTTAGCACGAAGTTATCTTCCTTTGGCGGAAAACTTTTTATTCAACCTATTATATTACTTAGTGGCTTGTAAATGGACATGACATTCCTCAAAAAAATTCTTCCAAGTGCTCTAATTACAAAACCGCCTGTACGCAACTGGCACTGTTAAATAAATTCAAATCTGTGCCGATCTGTGCTGTAAGCATCTACAGTCGTGAACGTTTTGGTGAAGTTGCATTCCGACGATGTATAACAGTTCGTTGAATTGCAACAATGTTATTCGGTCCTCTTTACAAATGGTTAGATTTGCACAAATGGCTAGCAAGTTGTCGATAGATTAATTCGGTCGCCAAACTTAAGAAAAGAGCTCACACACCAAATGCAGTCATAATTAAGGATAGGACCATTTCTGAGACTATTTTCTTGCCAGTCTCCTTCGTCCTCCTGTTGTAGAGTCTGTTGCTTCCTATTATCTGCGAGCTCTACTTGAATTTTGACTTGGCGGATCAAGTGTCCTAGGCGCTCCAATACTGCTGCAGCAGAGCTGGCTTCTTTGAAGGTTATGAAACCGCATTTATTGATTCTATTGTACGGTCCTTGTTTAACGTACAGCTCAATAAATTTCAAAATCCCGTAAAGCAAAAATATTTCCGAAGATCATATTCGGTAAAGCTATGAGGCACACTTACCAAGTACAAACTGAAGATCACAGCTTCTTTTCTATTTAGTTTGAATCTTACGTAAATTGCGCAAACGAAATGCGAAGCGTGAAAAGTTCACTGCCACTGAGAGGCAACTCATCAATGGTAAACTCTTCAATTGTTGGTTTGTAATCTGAGGTAAATAGAAGCCACTTTACAAATAGTTACGTAATTATAAGTGTTTTGTTTTTATACTTTACTTTTATGTTACGATTTTCTTACATTCTACTTTGCCTTTTTTAACATATTTTTAAAAAACACCTGCTCCGTAGTTTCCTACTGCTACAAAACAAAAACCAAAGAATTATTAAAACAGAAATTCAATTCTATATATTAGTATAAATATTTTCTTGCCTCTGAACGATTTTTAATTTTTTAGGATAGTTTTCGGTGTGTTGTTGATCTGTAAGTGGACAAAAAATAACATTGCTTTTGTGAAAACACCACATGCCATTACCTGGAAATTGTTTTCTCACCCCCAATATTTGCATTAGCTTAACGTAAGTGTTATTTTTCTAGAAAAGTAGACCATTTAATGCAAATATTGCCCATGGGCATGAGGTAACAATTTATGTAACTAACATCTAGTCCCGTAAGATTGTACTAATTTAACAACCCGCATTTGGGTAACTTTGTGAATTTTCACAATGCAAATGAACGTAAGGCTTTAATTTACTAATATCTCAGAACGTAATCATTTTGTTTCACCAAAAGTTAGCATAGATCATTAATTTCAATAAATAAATTTTTTCTTTTTTTTAAATTATATAAACTTGAATGTTATTTATATAAGAAATCTAATGTAAGAGAAGAAACATATTTATATATAAAGAAAAAACAATACAAAAATATAAAAAATGAAAGCTTGCTTATGGCACTTGTGCACTAAAAGGTAAACAAAATATTTATATTAGCGAAATAAAGAATGCATATTTGTTGTATGGCAAAAGCTAAAACTCATTAGGACGTAATTCGACAGGAACATAAATAACCCATTTGAAATTCCAGATTTATTAATCAAAGGAAAATTGCTTAGGATATTTTTGTATTTCTGTGTAATTTAGGATTTGAGCAAAATGTAGAACAGATAATTATATCAATTTCAATGTTATTTTTCAATTTATCTGGATAAAAATCCAATCATTATTTTTCTTCTCCTTCAAAAGTCTTAACAATTGTTATAGTCAGTGCGATTTGTATGAAATGGAAGACAAACAAAAAATGAGCTTCAGTAGATAAAAAGTCATAGATCATGTAAGAAACTTTTAATAAACAAAAAAGAAAAAAAATCGTAAAAATGCAACAATATAAGAAAAGACTTGGAACTATACATTTAAACAGAACTTAAATTGTATTATATGATTTGAATTTTTTGGCTCAACAAGAAAAACATTTAATATGCTTCGAACTTAGGTGTATTCAACAAATAAAGAATTTTTGTTTACCATATATTCACAACTTGTGAGAGTCACGTGTTTATTTGTTGGAAACTAATCTTGTAATCCAGTAACCAACCAAATTATTATATAAATGACTGCATCGCTTTTAATTATATTGTACATTGTATAAACAATAAAAAAAATTTCAGAAAATGATTGCGATTTTTCATAAATTCATATCAGTTAATATAACTTAAAAATTAATATATACATAATTAATTAAAAATTTTAATAGGTTTCTCCTGTGATGATGATACTCTACGCAGAGGTTTTTCAGTGTGTTCCAAAACCAAATGAGGCCATTCATTTCCCTCTTAAATTAAAAAATTTTCATTTCTATTTTAAATATTAAGAGAATTTAGAAAAATACATACCAGTAATGTGATTCATTACATCTATAAAGTTTTCTTCAGAAATGTACATTTCTTTAGATTTGGAAACACCAGCGATTTTAAACTGTAAAAAAACAACATGAAAGATCAGAATACAATGAAGCAATTTTATCAACTTTTTCCCATTCTTTGTCACTTATTTTCAGTTTTCTTTGGATGCGTTGTTTGAATTCAACAAAGCCTTCGTTTTTGTTAATTTTTAATAAAAATGGTACACCAAAATAGGAACTATTTTCTCTGTCGAAATGGCAAACTGGTACCAGTATAAAACTGTCTTCAATACCGAGATCATCAATTGGAACTTCCTCTATACGAAAGTATCTTGGTTTGGCATCATTCAATATGAATGCGTTGTAGTCTTTCTGCAAATCTGATAATAAAAAAAATCATTACGGATATATTTTTAAAGAGCACTTTTATTATCTATTTAGTATATATTTAAAAGACTCGAACACGCAGCTACAATATAATTCAACAACTGAAATAACGAATCTAATTCTTTTAAAATAAACAGCAAATTTGAAAAAGAAGGAAATACGAAAATGTGTCATACCTTCAATGATTGTGTCCGCATTTCGGATACTATATATCTTATGATCCACTATTTCCAGAAATCTTAACTTATAACTGCTTTTTTCACTGAATTTGTACACTTTTTTTGCTTCATTGAGAAGGTCGTGAATTGTGTCAGTTTGGTTTACATACAGTGTGCACTGTTCTTCATCTTTCATATTTAAGGACACCTGTGCAAAAATTCATGAATATAATGTTTAAAACAAATCAACCATCTCACCAGTGTACACATAATCGCAAGTTTGTCCCATACTTCTGACAAATGAACATTTAGTTTTTCGTAATATACTTCTCCCGACATTTTCTGTTTCCTGGTTAGTAAGATCTGTTTCATGTCGCTGAGACTGGAATATTTATAAGAGTTTCCCATTGAAGTTCTAGAATTGAGTGGAATATAGAATCGATGATTACAGAGTGCCATAATATTATATATTGTCCGAAAAATGTATTAAAATAGTCAGTCAAAAGAATAAAAGTTAATGGGGTGACGAGTAAAATTGTTAGTTAACCTAGAAGTAATTGTAATATAATTTCTGTTAATGGGTTCTTATGTAAAAATGCCTGAAAAAAACGATGGCGAAAAGTCTGCCACCCCTGGAAGGTGCGTAGGCCTATTATGGTAGATTATTGAAGATGGCCGCAGAGTATTTTCAGGTTTTTAGCCAATAAGTCTTAAAGTAGTACAATTAGCTGAAGAATGTATACAAGTAAAATGTAAAGAATAAAATTGCGCAAATTTTGGTATATAACATGAATTTGTAGTTACATTGGGACTGTGGGAAATGCAGATTTAGTAGGTAGATTTCGAAGAAAAATCTATCTATTGAGATCATGACTCCGTAATTTTGAAGGTATTTGAACCAAATTTTATTATGTTATTTCTATGGTTAAGAGCTCGGTTAATTTCGTTAATGAGCAAAATCGTCCCAAGGGGGTTGGCGGGGGAGGGAGTTTAACTTTTGAAAAAATTATCACTAGTTAAGAAATTTCGGTAAGCCTTGACGACATTGAATGGGATATACTTCTTCTAATGTAAAATTTTGTCCTGAATCCAAAAATAGTACTGGTATTTCCGTATCAGGTAAAATTTTTGAGATACTCGTGGTAATATAAAGAAATGCACCTTCGCGGCACATAACATTTCATTTCAGTTCACACACAAGGAAATACTTGTTTGAAAAGTCTTAAATTTACAAAATCTAAAAGACAACACTAAGCCAAATATTTTAATACCTCATTTGTTCTAATCACTCCATTGGTTTGGTCGCTATGGTAAAAAACACTTGAAAAATAATTATTCTTTTTCGTTTTTTTTTTCACATTTTATCAACTTTTACAGGTTAAAAATCGAAGAAAATATGTGAACGAAAAAGTTAGGTTTGTATCCAATAA